>OW387783.2:4465000-5210000 GCA_936446665.2 Synanthedon andrenaeformis | reverse complement strand
TTCGAGATACTATCATCATATTTACTTCAGATAACGGCTCTCCTACAATTGGCTTAAAGCAAAATTTCGGTTGTAATTTGCCTTTACGTGGAATGAAAAATACTCCTTGGGAGGGCGCTGTAAGAGTACCGACGATTATATGGCACGAATCGTTAAAATCAAAAATTTGGAAGGGATTATTTCATGTAACTGATTGGTTGCCTACTTTGGTTAGTGCCGCTGGAGGTCATGTTAATGAACCAATGGATGGTATCGATCAATGGCACGCTTTAAAAACTAATGCGAAATCAAAACGTAAAGATGTTCTTATAACTTTGGACGATTTGAACGATTGGGCTGCTTATAGAAAAGGTCAATATAAAATTATTGTAGGAAATCTTGATTACGAAACCAGTAATTATTTAGGCGAAGAATTAAAAATAACCAAAGAAGAGGATGAAACTTATGAAAAGGTTCTATTACAATCGGAATCTGCACATGTGTTCAAGGAAACACTGAATTTACCACTTGATATTGATTTCGTATACAAAATACGAAAAGAAAACAGTATAATCAATTTTACAGATGAATTAGATAAAATTCCTTGTATTCCTACTAATGGTAAGGAGAAAACAATTAATATTTTCAATTAGGTGCTTGTTTACTTATTATAATTAAATTTACTGTTTCAGAGAAGGGTTGTCTTTATGATTTAGACAAGGATCCATTGGAGTCACATGATATTTGGTTTACAGCGCCAGAAATTGCAAGGCGCTTAGTTCTTCAACTAAGGTTACTGTGGTCGGAAATGAAACCTCGAAATCAACCTATCATCGATGAAAGGGCAAATCCCTCGTTTCGTAATTACGTATGGTCACCTTGGATTGAAAATGATGAAACCATGACAGAATCGCCAAAGAAACCTCCCGTATTCCCACTAAATGTGACAAAAGAAGAACTTAAATATGTTGTTGATTTGAATGTAAAAAAGCTTTCCAATACATTTCTCACATTTCTTCACAGTATCAGTGAATCTTTCATGAAAAGTGCAAGTAGCATGTTTTCTCTTTGAAACAAGAGAAGATTGTTTTTACCTACACAATATAAATGATAAAATTTATTAAGTTTCGCATTCACATTAAATTTTTTCTTAGAACAGGATATTGGGCTTATCCGGGTTTATCTGACAATAAGTGAGTTTAAAATTTAGCATTTATTATTGACTATCTGGGGCCCGCGAGTTCGTCCGCGTTACAAAATAAAATATATAACGCCTGAAAAAAATATATAAAGCAATAATATAAAGCGTGACATACATTAACACCTGACATTATATTTTTTACATTCGTTGGATAAGATAATAAATATTTTATAAATTAACCAATAGTTAGAAAAGATTTAGAAATAGAATAGATTTTGCAATTCTATGTTTTAGAGATTACCTCTTACATATATACAAACAAACATACAAATTTTACTTGTTTATAATATTAAGTATAGATATGCCTACTGATTTTGAAAATTAGCTATATAAATCTTAAATCATCTGTTGTATAATACAAATAAATCCAATTTCGTTCAGAATTTAGAAGTTTTTTTTTATTAGAATGTTACATAATTAATATAAATGTTGGGAATGAATAACATGAGGTTTTAGTTTCTGTGTGACTAACTCAGTTTCTATTGATACCTTTATTATTAATTAAATTAAAAATATATATATCTCAAAATGTAAATTAACACTACAGAGGACATAGATAAATAATAAGTAAAAATGTATATTTAATACTTTTTTAAAATATAAATTTTATTTTTATGGTTACAATTTTCTCTAGACACTGACTAGCTGGCATTAAGGGTTCATAATATTTATACTGACATTTTTATACTTTTTAGCGTATAATTTTGGAATTATCGCTATGGAAATTATCAAAACAAAAAAAAATTGAATGAGTGTTTATTATAGAGATTAAATAGTAGTTTTATTAAGCCACCCAACTACTCGAAATAATAAGGAATATTTAAGAAGTTTGAGTAGATACTTCATTCAACACAATTCCAGAGGCAGATACAACACGGTTGATGAGCTGATCGGCCTGAAATAACGAATTTTACGAACCGACAAAGTCTTTTGTCGTCGCCTCGTCGACCGCCCTTTGATCACTGCGTGTATTAAAAAGGAAAATTAGCCAGCTTTTCGGGCTGAGAAAGGCGGAGAACTGGAAGGAAGGAATACTATAATAACATAATGTAACTATTATTTTTGCAAAGAAAAAAAACACATTTTTTATATTAAAAAATCTTTTATTTCATATAATTTATTTCACGAACCGTGGTTTGGACACCTTATCGCTGAGCCGATGACCTCAAAAGGCTGGCAGGGGATGGATTGGGAGGGAGTAAAACCAAATAACCTCTGAGTGTGGCGTCTAGTGACACAATGGTGGTCACATGTGGGCGTACTAATCCGTACTAATATTATAAATGCGAAAGTTACTCTGTTACTCTGTTAATGTTTGTTACTCTTTCACGCAAAAACTACTGAACCGATCACCATGAAATTTTGCATACACGTTGTCTGGGACACCAGAAAGTACATAGGGTGGGTACCTTTCATCCAGAAAAAGATGACTGTTCCCGAGGGATCATCTAAGACTAAGAAAACTAACGCCTGGCCAAAGTGTTATAGCAACAAGAGGTCAAGCGTTTTATTGCTTACATATTTTTTTATTTTTCAACGCGGACGTAGTCGCGGGCACCAGCTAGTAATGAAATAAAAAATAGATGAGCCATCTTCCCAAACAATTTACTAGTTACAACTTAAGAATAAATGAAACACGAAACTGTTGATTTTGGACGAAATAGCTTTCACCGTAACACGCGTGATTAATCTCGCTAAACTTATTACAAATGTATAGATTGCGCGGTTATATTTCATTCACACACAAGATATATTAACAGCAACAAAACCAGAGAAACGTACCATGAATAAAAGATAAGCTCCATAGTGCGCTTGAACTGATTGCTTGATGTAATTGAAAGGAAACTGGGGGGAAAAAAGCTAATATGTTTCGGAAATAAATAAGGGTTATTTTATGCATTGTTCTAAAAGACGTGTTTAGGTAAACTTGGGTAAACTGTAAAAACATTTTATAATTTTTGACGTCGCAGTGGCAGAGCGCATTGCATTACACTGAAATAATTGAGTGCCCCATGTGGCGATAGTAACCATTCTCTTACCAAAGACATGAAATTTAAGAATTCTATTGTATTCCGAAAATTGAGTAAGGGATGCCTTATCCTTCATTCTGTCAGTCGATATTACATTTGCTTCATTTTGATGTTACTTGTGTTCATAGGCGACAATAATAAATAAATAAAAATAAAAAGACCATTTACCTATACCAAAATAATACAAAAAAAATCTTATATTGAAGTTAATTTTAAAAACAATTTTTGTAAGTTAACATTTTAACAGTTTGTTGGTTTTTCAAGTTGGTAAGGATAGGCGACAGTAGCCAACTCTATATTTGTTCCTTTCCTGGGCAAAGGTTTCGCATCTCTCTCATTTTTAACCATAATGTAAACCATGATTTACCATGATATCTGTATATCGTCGGGACGGAAGGTCGGCAGGGCATTTGCAGCGCCAATGGCGGTTTTTGACCAATACAAAAAAAGTGCATTGAGTTTGGGATACCAAAATACTTCAACTAAAAAAGTATGCAACGAATAAGCCTTAGAGCAATTTGTACTGCACTCATAAAATTGGGTTTTGCGTACATGAGTTCAGCAAAGTTTCCTATTTCAACTTTTAACTATGTAACTTCGCGAAGGCTACTGTTGCCGTATACTGGAATTACAATGTTGTCATGCTGAATACAAAACATGACTACGACTACCAAGACAAATAAGCTGTGGTTACGGCGTCCTTGTGGTTAAACGTTTTCTTTATATTTGAGTTCCGTCATTGAATAGTTATCGTAGGCATTTTGGCACATCGCCAGAGTTTCGACAGTTGGTGCCTGTACTCGCTAACAACTTTATTATGCATTACTTGGTGTCGTGTGAACCTAAATAAGCAACAGTTCAGTTGCCAAGTTTCGGCTTTACATTTTCATTAGATGATGGTCCGTCGACACGTTGAGGCAATTAACGCGAGATGCGGTGACAAACACGACTCTTTAGTAAATTTTTAATAGTAGCTATGAAGACAGCTTCTAATATTGTAATAGCCGATAATATTTACGTTATTTCTATAATAATTAGGTATATATGATATTACGATAACATATCGTTTCAGTCATTTAAAAATTCAAGCTAATTTGGTAAAATATCAATGTAGTAACCCTCCAATTGGGAAAGTTTTACTTTTATTGATTTGGATGATATTTATAACAACTACTCAAGTAATAATAGGATATTGGCATTCACTTTTGTGTAGAGAGCCAGAGATAATGAATAAATATTATTATGAATGAATACTACTAAGTAAGTAAGTACTTAATACAGACTTCAAGCCCGACTATGGAATAATTGGTCTTGACAATAATCGAACCAATAATATGATATTTAGTTCGGAGTCCATCGTAACAACGGTTCAACAAGCTCGTCAAAACATTTGCATGCCAAATTAATGCCACTGCCAGTGTTCTTTGGATTTCGTAAATCCTGTACCTACAAGTAGATATTATCTATTTGTTTACTCGACATAGTTTATGTCCTTACAATAATATGTCAAGGTACAGAATAAGTAATAGTAATAAGTACAAGGTCAAGGGAACAATTTATGTTTGATTCTAATCTATCTAGGCATTACGTACAGAAAATGGAAGGACAGTTTCAAAAACTGGAATAAATTCTCTATAAGAACATTTTATAGTTTTTGTAACCCCAAGTTTGACTGATCTCTACCGGCTAACAGCATTTCGGCTTTAACAGAAAATTTAAATAACATATAATGTTATATTATATCATTGATACATATATTTTAATATAAAATGTTACCTACGTACCTTTAGCAAACATACAAGACTAAAATTATTCATATAATATAAGGCCACCCTCAACTTTAATCCGAATATCAAATCTCACGCAAGTAGCGATAGTGACATCAAAGGCAACACCAATACGAGTATTGTTATAAATAGAAATTTAAGCCAAGCTTTACACAGATTACCTTGAAATAAATAATTGTAGGTAGGTACTTTTTTAAACTTTTCGTAAAAGTTACTGCCTTTTTTCAGTCACAATCGCCGTCAATGGATAGAAAAATAAAGACTGACAAAAACACGATTATCCACTTAAAGTATCAAGGACTTGACTAAATTAAATATAAGGCAAAATTTCGTTGTTTTAAGTACTAATTGACTCTCTAGTTAATCTAACGTTATAAAACTTTATACTAGAAAAAACATTTTCGGATCTACAATTTCGTATCTCGGAGATTTTTTTAAAGTTAACTGAGTTTAATTTTGTAATATGTGATATTTAATTTTTTTTGTTTTAAATGCAAGTTTAAGTTGATTTTTAAGTTGTTTTAAGCAGTTCTAAAATTTAAAAAAAAATATATAAATAAAAATAAAAATTGTTAATAAATAAATAAAATAAATACAGTAAATGAAGAAATATGCCTACCAGTTTATTGGAAAAATAAAAATTATAAACTATACAACGGTTTACGTTATAGTATAATGTTAGTTTTTCATTATATTTCACACAGTATATTTCATTATAATATATAAAAGGCAATGTGTATGTAATATGTATGTTCCTTATGGACTCCAAAACCGCTGAACCGATTTGGATGAAATTTTCAGAGAACCTTCAGATTAGTCCAGGGGGTAGCGATCGGACGCGGACGAAGTCGCGGGCACCCTCTCGTATATTCTAAATACTGAGACGTTATTATTATCATCTTAATGACTAAATTAAGCCTTTGAGCTTTTTTTCTTCGTACAGTAACAATGTGTCTGTTTTTTGTCTTTTCATAGTTTTATTGCATATTTTACAAATTTCTTTCATCTAATTATGAGTAAAAAATAATACAACACAATACAAAGACTTGATATAGGTAATATAATAATAAAAATTGAAGTACCTATACATTATAAGAAGTAACAATAGACCTCACCAAGATCGGTTCACGTGTCACGTTTGAAGCGGGGGTGGATTGAGCAGGTAAAATTTTACGTGTGACGCGTTACTAATATTTGCCTAATAATAATACTTCTAAATTCGATACACACATTATAAATAGTTGCAATACTGTTTTCCCATCACGTTCCCATCCCCATTATTATTAAACTAATGTTACAGTTTAAATCTCAAGCACTTTTAAAAGATATTGCTTTCACCAATAGAAATAACTATAAGCGAGGAAGAATTTCAACCGTGCGAAGCCAGGGCCGGGTCGTTAGTTTAAATTATGCAATCCTTGTAATTTTGTTGCAGTTTCTAAGTCATTAATTCAGATAATCCACACATTAATCGGTTCTTAATAAAGGGAGTACAGAACATTTATTGGTCATACAACAAGCATTGCGAACTGTAAATGTATCTTTGGGATAAGTAAAGTAACAGATGCTATATGTAATTTTCAAACAGGCATTTGATCTGCGAACTAGAATGACCAGTATGTCTGTTCGTAACGGCCGCATGACGCAGCGGAGTGAGGGGGGCACGGCAGCCAGCGACGGCCAGCTTCAAACAACGCGTCAGTGCCTCCCGCGACGTACTTTGGCACTTATCGCCAGGCGTTCTCTAACCGTGTTTGCTGAACTCTAAAACTCGAACCGTCGATGTAACGCGAGTGTACATAATATTGTGTTGGATGTTTTTATTGTTTCACCTGGATGCTTTGGCTGTTAAAAATGAGTGGGTCACTAGTGTTGTTGTTACTCATAACAGCTGGCTTCGTGTCCGCTGAGAGGAAAATGACCGTTGCTGAGAAACTTAGAGAAGATGCTGACCTGTCTCAGGTAATTAAAACTTAGTATTGTTAAGGCTATATTTTGATGAAATTTTTAATTTTTTTTTTTTTAAATAATAATTGAATATTTAAATAGTTTCAAGATGATATTGTTACTTCGCTGAGGCTCGTTTTTTTTTTCGTTTTCGTTGGAATTTTGGAATAAAAAAGTATATAAGAACACTCTCCTGTTAAAACGCTACATTGTGTACAAAATTCAAGCCAATCCACAGGCTGGTTTTCGAGTTTTGTGGACACTATAACATACGAAAGCTAAATTTTTAAATAGGTACTTACAAAAAAATATAAAAATGTACAAAAAGATATAAATATATACAATAACAAAAAATGTACATTGTAAAGTTCAACTTGATTAGTCAAGTATAGGCTTAATTCATGTTTTCCATTCAGTAAAAGCGTATTTTTATTAGGTAGGTACTAGGTAAGTATAAAAAGTACTTATCGCATAGGTATTTATTCCCATTGAGAAGTTATTGTTTTGGTTCTCGTTTATAATAGTTGTTTAATTTATCGCGAATGAGAAATGTAAAGTCAGTCACCTGGCTCGCTGACTCACAACGCCCGCCAATTGCTCTCCAGTACTTAAGAATAATATTCCACACTATGCTGAGCCAACTAATTTTGTAAATATCTTCTTTTAACTTATAACTCCATTGTTCAAATACTTTTAAAAAATTACGAATTTTTGCCAAAATTTTTCAAATAAAATATACATTTAAATTTAACTTTAAAAACTTTAATAAAAGGACTCAAAATTCGTAAATATAGAGCACTAGCGACCCGCTCCCAGCTTCGCTCGGGATGAATGTTGGGTCGGGTGGTTTTAGGATCAGAAGGAGTTAGCGTATGTCAGCGAACTTCAATGCATGGCGTATGTTGTACAGACGCAGTGAGATCAATATCTTTCCGACGCAGAAACTTCAAATATCTTAAAAAACGAAGATAAAAATCAAATGTCTTAATTTTTTTTATTATTATTATTAAATATAAAAAATACGTGACCATTTTGTTACCAGTCTTAAGTTTCAAATAATATTTAAAATAAGTACTTGCAATAATTTATAAAATAACTACTTGCAATAATTTATAAAATAAATTGCAATAATTTATAAAATTTCAACTAATTACTTAATAGTTTTGTTATATTATTTATTATTTAAAACTCAATGTTTGCATGAGTACTTCTTATTAGAATTATGGCCGGACCTAAAATAAGTATAGCCTATTTAATTTGACAGCACCATTGTTAATGATTTATTGTTCAGCAATTTATGAAATTGTTACGTTTGATTACCACGCGAAAAACAGGTTATTCTGTTCTGAAACATTATTATTATGTTTGTACCTTTATTGTTTGTTGGAATCGCTAAGATTTTAAAATTATATTATATAATTAAAAATATTAACTAACCCTCGACTTTCTATTGAGACTAAACATGATACATTTGCTGCAAGTTACTAAGGATTTGGGTATCCCGCAGACTACTGATGATGCAGCATCAGGTCAAGGTTACCGTGTCATGGAAATACCACCTATGTAACAGTATACCAAATTTCAAATCAATCGAACATGTGGAAGTTAGTGTAATCCCTTCATAAGCTAGGATATGCTGAACGGAGATTTATATGAAATTTGTTTATTACCTAATTCGTATAATTTTAGGTTTGCGTCCCAAGCAATTTCGTTGAGTCGATTACAACCATTTACAAACCAAGAATTAGATTTCAAGGAGAGGCGCTTAAAAATTTAGTATTGATTTTCACTATAGACCATAGATAGTTAAGTACTATCTTTTTTTATATTATAATAAACTAGCTGGTGCCCGCGACTTCGTCCGCGTTGAAAAATGAAAAAATATAACTCCTGATATAACGCCTCACATCTTTAATTATATTATCGCTGTGTGTGACGACGACGGTGGCGCCACTGTAATTTTTTACATTTTTAGTTAGACGATCCCTCAGGATAAAAAGTATCCCATATGTTAAGTAAGGCAATAAACTATCTGTGTACCAAATTTCATCCAAATCTGTTGAGCCGTTTTACGTGAAAGAGTAATAAACATCCATTCATTAAATTAAATTAAATCTCATTAATTCAACTAAGTTATGGTGAATCGAAGCAGAGATTACTGGAGTTAAAATAATTTACGTTAATGATGATGGACAGTTTGAAACAAAACCAAATAAAATCGAAAGCAGTAATGTCACTGACCTTAGTTATATAAACTGAAATTAATGTCTCAAACGGTTATATCCTTTTATCTTATGGTAGTTGACTTGTGGTCCAAGCGTTAAGGAATTAGTGACGCTTTCAAAAAAAAAAGTTCTAATTAGAACGAATTCTACTTTTCATAAGTTTTTTTTTTCAATTGGGTTTCTTTGTTTTTTAAGTATATATCCGTACAATCAACTTATATAGAGATTATTACATATTATTCTAAATATGAGGTACTTTCATCGATCGACTACAAAACGTTACTTACTTGAATACTACCTATACTAGCGACCCGTTTCCGGCTCCGCACGGATACATTTCTTTTTCTGCAAATTATATAAGTACATAAACCTTCTATGTTTATCGCTCTTTCCATTAGTGAAAATGGTATAAAAATCCGTTCATTAGTTTGTCAGATCACGTTATTTTACCTACTTTATAGTTTACTAGCTCTTGCACGCGACTTAGTCTGCGTAACTTTATAAAATATGTTACTCGCTGATTCTATAGTTAGGTAAAAGAATTTTTAAAATCGGTCCAGTAGTTTTTGAGTTTATTCATTACAAACATACAAAAATACAAATATTTTCTCTTTATAATATTAGTATAGATTAGCGACTCGCCCCCGGCTTTACATGGAGTTGAAATTTGCAAGAATCGTATTTTCCATGTTCCAATAAACCTATGTTCCAAATTTCGACTTTCTAGACTTAGTAGTTTTGGTTGTACGTTGATAGCCAGGATGAACGATTTTATAAGCATAAAATTAAACTTTTGCATAGAAGTTGCAATGATAATTTACAGTTTATTTTAAAATTTCACAAAAGATTTGAAGCCTATTGAAGCACACTTTATATAATTAGTACTAAGATTATGGAATAAATAAATATTAGATAATAAATTCTAAGATAACACTATATGATAAATTGTTGTTTAGAGTAGCACCTATTCTGTGGTATTTCGAGAATCTCTTGTATCAGCACATTCAATTTGGACACAAATAATTCTAATGTTGAGTGGAATCCTAAATTAATCCACACACTCCGTGGAGTAATCTCGCCGCTAGTGAACAACGTATTGTTTTGTTGTATTTTATTGTTCAGTTCTAACACAATCGTATAGTTATGTAACTAATGCTTATATCAATCAATGTTATGAATCTCAAGAGACTTGATCGATTTGTAGTTTTACGTCTTTACTGTCGTGTGAGGAAATATGTCAATCTAACAGTTGACAGTAACTGTAAAAATACAGCAAGCAATCGTCAATCACTTATATTGAACATGTGCAAATCGTTTACTGGTAGTGATTGACTGAATTGTAACCGAATTATTGTTAAAGAAGCGTTCACGTGTTTGACATACTTAATATTTTATTCAAAATGGAGGAATGTTGTCGTCATTGAGCTTGCATATGGCAATAGATGGCGCTAAAGAATACACTCATAGGCATGTTATTCGACTTTGAGAAGAGCCATTATTATTGATAGCTTGGTAGCACATAAAATTTTGAAGTACTAAGTTGTTTATTTTTAATTAAGGTGTTGCGTTAAGAATAAGGTTTGATACGAAATTCCTTTATGAATATTCTTGGACCAACCGATTCTTACTCGTCTTACTTGCTTCCTCTTAAGAGGTAATTATCATGGACAATCGCTCCCTTCGTCAATCAACGGGCAGTTTAATTTCATTTGAGCTTCCTCTGAAGGTTACGACTTATGGTTATGTATCGGGTTACATTACGATGAACAACTCTTACTAGGGTTACTTAAAATTAAACCATATCTCGTGTTACTTATTCGTTATTATTTTAACGGACAATGACAAATTTATGTTACGGATTTATAATATAAAAACGCTATTGTAATGTTCAATGTTGTTTACGCTGATACTTTTTTAATAAATTGTTATACTTGTATAATAGAAAGGGCAGTCAAAAATTTAAAAGTCAACCCTAGATCATTTTATTTGAAGATTTTAAAAATTAAATTAAATCTTGATTTTTTGGTTATCGAGTGGTGTAATTAAATTTTGGATACATAGTTACAGTATCAAACTATATCCTCCGATTTTGTTATCATCACTACTGTTCTGAATTGCCTCTCACTATGCAATTAGTTCAAAGATGTATTCACATCAGTAACAGGAGTTAGAATGTAGAATAATAAAATCTACGTAAATACCTACTCCTTCGTCATCTTATTTCTTTTTCTCCACTTTTACTGAATTTTTTCGCTTCAAGCATCCGTTTTTCACAGTCCCCGTTCCGTAGTCATTTTTTCGTAAACATTTCTTCTCAAAGTTGTAGGTATTACAAAGTGGACACTCATGCGAAATGATTTTACTCGCCTAATATTTGAAGTATGCAGGAAAATTGTATTAAGTAGCAGGGAAATATCCAAGCTATGCACATTTGAATATAATTGTATGAACAATGTTGAAATGTAAATTAGGAATGTCATGAGAAAACAGAGTACACTTCTGAAATATTCGGTTCGCGTAAACCTGAAGTATTTCGTTAACTTCTGTCTCTTAACCCTTAAGTACTGACTCTCTCTGCATTCACACTGTAAAGATATTATAGATTTCCTATGATTTAATTAGATAATTAGTGAAAAATAAAATTTGCATTTTTTATAGGTCGCACATGAATTATGTTGCTTACCGAAATAGGCTCAAATATTCTTATAATTATTATAGAACAAAGTCCCCCGCCGGCTCTATCTGTCTGTATGTCTGTATGTTCGCGATAATATCAAAAACGACTGAACGGATTTTCATGCGGTTTTCACGAATGGGAAGAGAGTTAAACGAAGAAGGTTTTCATATATAATTTGCAAAAAAAAAAACAGCACCAAAGCGAAGCCCGGGGCGGGTGGGTAGCTAGTAGGAGATAATGTTTTTTTATGTAGGTAAGGGTCATCAGACAGGTTGACTGCTCACTTGATGGTACGTGGCTATCAGACTATAGAAAAAGACTTTAATTTCAGATTTTTATTTATGAAAAAATTGGCGCAAGCGAAGTCGCAGGCAAACGCCAATAAAAATGCTTAAGTTTGAAAAATATCTCCAATTATAATTATATTTATAATTAACGGTAGGTGGTATATGTAGGTTATTGTTAAAACCGTGTATTTCCAACGATTTTATTAGACATATCACTAATTGGAAACAATATCAGGTAACATTGTTGAATTATCCATATAAATGTAGCAAATTAATTGTTACATTACATTACTATTTCGAGTTATTCAAGTAAATTGCGTTTACATACAGATCGTACACGAACGTACATATTAATGATAATTTAGATTAACTTTGATTGACTCTGAAAGAGGAGTGTTGTGGATATAATTATTAGGTAAACAGATAATGAACTGAATCCCAAATATACGAATAATACTACTTATTGTTATTAAAAAGTTTTCAGTCACAGAGAAGTCTTATAATGGCTTGTTAAGCTGAAAAAAGTCGCGAACACCACTTAGTTTAATATATTATCTTTAGTTGTTAACAAAGGTAAATTCGGACACGTACAAGGACGCCGTTGTAATAAATCTTCAAATATATCCTGTCACCATATCCTGTGTTTCTGGAGGTGACGAAATGCCTATCAATTGACGGAGAATTCAATAAAGGCCTCGAAATGCGGGTTCGTTGGTTGGTCGTGACGTGACGCACTATCAGTTTAGTATTCCTTTCCCGTCACTATACATACACTCGCTTCTCGATACATATTTATTCTTATCCCTAACGTTCGTAACGTATTTAACGACATTTCCAACTGAAGAAGATACGCTCTCAAAATCAAACCACAAACCATTAAAGTGTTTTATAGGGCGCATAGCTTTTACCTTTATGACTTATCTACACTTCATTTATCTAACCATTAAGTATAATATCAAACGGTATGAGTTGTTGTTAATGTTTTTTTTTAACATTTGCTCTTCTAGGAACTTGTTGAGATTCAGGAGCGTACTTGAATCTCAACGACAGGATTCACCGTCAATCTGCTCGGCTTTATCACTTACTACTAATATTATAAATACTCGTATAAAAGTAACATGAAATTTTGCATACACGCTGTCAGGAAAGAACATATAGGGTCCCTTTCATGCAGACAAAAAAGTACCGTTCTCGAGGAATCCTTTAAAAATAAGAATCCATCGCCTGGCAAACGTATAATAGCAATGAAGATTTCAGATGTTATATTGCTTAATATTTTGTGAGGCTTTCCTTTTTTTATTTTTCAACGCGGACGAACTCGCTGTCACCAGCTAGTTTGTTTTAAAGTTTTCATCTTGAATTAATGTATTCATGACATGTTCTTATATTTTTATCCAAAACTTTGTTAAAACAGATATCATACATACAAATTTAATTAATAATTTTGAACTTATGATAAGGATAGTGCCACTTTTACTCCCCAAAAGTCCACTACATAACTTCCCGCATCCAACGTCTCCAAAAATAAACATCAATTTAGTCCCGGTTCCACAAGAAATTGATAACGGTTTCATTGAAACATTATATTGAGGATGTAAATATATTGTTTTTAAATGTTCTTTCCGAAGGCCAATGCACCTGATATTCGTAACAAGTTGCTACTAGGGACTCAGATTAAATAAGAGTTACTGCTGAGGAATAGATTATCGTTGTTGATAATAAAAACCTATTACCGCCTAAGAAATTCAATGTCCAAATGAAATTTATTTAAATCAATAGGTTTTCAATACTTACTATATTTGCATTTTTTCCTTTGTTTTTGATACTTTTCTTTTGTGATTAAAACAGACTTAATAATACTTAATATTATGATTATCTACCGCTGACAAAATTGCTAAATTAATGTAGACGGTATTTTGCTTATAAAATCCCTATTTTTAATCATGACTATTTTAACCTTGGAAGCTGCTGCACAAAAAGGAAGCGAGTGCTCATACCGGACCTCCTCTTAAATTCTTCAACCAGGATGTTTTTCGCCTTTTGCTGTGTATTTTTCCATGCATCACAAAGTTGAAGTATATGGTATTCTTTCGCCTCTCATTACTTGCCCGAAATATTGCAGCTACCTCTCCTTTATCGCTCTTAACACTTCATCCTCTTTTTCATTCAACGTACAACTTCAACATAAAAAATGTTAAATTAAAAAAATGTGAATTGTTATCATCTAAATTCTAAAATGTGTAGGTAAACGTGTCACCCTTACGCTCGGACAATTCCATTATTCTGTGTATCCTTACCTATTATAAAACAAAGTCCGTATCTGTGTATATTCGCGATAAACTAAAAAACAACGGAATATATTTCATTAATAGAAACAACGCTAAACGAAGAAGGTTTTTATGTATAACTAGCAACTCGCTTCCGGCTTTGTCCGAGGTGCAATTTTTATATATAAAAATCTTTCCGAATTAAAGTCGGTCAACCCATTTTCATATTTTTGAAGCATACACAAACTAAATATTTTTATATATAAAAGAAGATATGCAAAAAAGTTGCACGAGGCGTGCGAAACCGGAAGCGGGTCGCTAGTTAGGTACTAAGTATTAACACCACGTTTCCGTGTCGTTTTTAAGTGACGGCTTAAAGTTGACTCTGTAAATAAAGTGTACGTTTAAACCAGGTATATTTGTAAGTAAACGATCAGCGACAGAAATCCAATAAAGCTGTTGTTGGTTTAGTCACCGCATGGCATGTTCCTGTCGGGAACATTACTCGGTCAGGTGGTTGAGATATAACCTATTTGTATTCACGAGAATACGCCTTAATCAAGTGTGTCTGCGCTCTCATAGTTTCAAGAGTTATTAAACATTACCACGAACAACAGTTTTTCTCATCGAAGCAATTAATGTCGAGCGTTGGCGGATTTTTCTCGTTTTCATATTATTGGTTTTCAACTGAGAGTTCGGACATATGTTTCATTTAAACGAGCATAAAAGTTTCACTGCACGAACGAATAGATACACATTTATAAAACCCGCCTCACTCATACAGAACTGCATACAATCATTTTATTACTTTCAACCGAATTCAAATAATTTATTATTATCATACGACATCTTTCTCTTATACTTGTGTTACTTTAATCTACTAAATCTTTATTGCTGCTATTATTTGCTTTCAAATAAAGTTGTTGATTAAATATTTTTCTTCATTTTTTTTTAAATTTATATCAATAAGATTATAAGTAATTAATAAATGCTGTGATAACCGCATTTAAATTCTTTGCGTAATACCAGATTATACTAATAGTTTTATTAAATTAAATTGAAATTAATTTATTTTCAGGCAACTGGACCCATATGTTACATTATTATATATTAATTATTCTAGACAATTCCGTATTAAAACATATAATTAAAAGCAATTTTTTAATATTCTATGGGCCTCTTTCACCATCTGTAAGTAAAGTGTCAAGTAGGCTAACCGCCATTTAGTCACCGGTACGAGTTTCACCATCTTCGAGTAGCATTACTCAAGGGTAATTTCAATGAAATTGACACAAGATACTCGTAACATTTACTCGCCTATTAGCGTTACTTGAAAAGTAACTAATCAATACCTTACTTGTAGTTGGTGAAAGAGGCCCTAATAGTAACAATGTATAATAGTCTAAATAATATAATATAATGATAGTAATAAAAACTAATAAAAATAATACTTAGTATGTAAAGATTAGAGTAGATATAGAACGTAATCATAATTTTTGCTTCAAGAAAATGTGTACCTACATAACTGAAGGGTGATTTAAAAAAATAAAAAAAAAAATAAGCAGGCCTTAACGATCCTAACAATCTTTCTTGTTACTGAGTGTTATTATACAGTAGTCCGTGTATTCCAATGCAACAACCAACCATTAGCATGCGAAGCTCGCGAACACGAGTGAATCGTAATGAAATTATGCCGCGTTTCGAACATGAGTCATTTCTCAATCAGTTATGCCCTTAACACCACACGGGCTGACTCACTTATTATATATATATATATATATATATTCGACATAAAAAATTTATATTATAAAACTGCAAAATTGCTGTGCATGCACAGTTGATGTGTTTGCATTGATTGCATTAATTACACGTACACTGGTTTTGTTATTTTTCACTGCAAGCTGTTTTTTTAAAAATAATATTGACTTTAGCAGTTGCTTTGTTTCTGCTAACATGAAGTAAGATTAATATTAGTTAAATAAAACAAGCTCTGATTGAAAGCTATTCGAACCGTATTAGTTAACATGGGTTTGATATTTATTTAAATTGTTCTACTTTATAAGTTTTATTACTCTTTAACTCTTTAACACAAAAATAGGTTAAACAAATTTGGCACACAGATAGTTTATTATCTGGTTCCCGAGAGATCTTCTAAAAATATAAAAATTCCGGCGCCACTGTCGTTACAGCGATATAGATAGTTATATACATCGAAATAATATATCTTTGCAAGGTTATATCTATACTAATATTATAAAGAGAAAAGATTTGTATTTTGTATTTTTTTTTGTAGTGAATAAACTCAAAACTACTGGACCTATTTTAAAAATTCTTGCACCTATAGAAAGCTACATTATCAGCGAGTAACATAGGCTATATTTTATAAAGTTACAAGGACGAAGTCACGTGTAACAGCTGGTCGGCACTGTAGTCGGCAGGCCACTTGCAGCACCTGTGGCGTTGCTTGTGTTATAGGCGATGGCTAAGTCTAAGTACCTCCCATCAAGTGAACCGTCAGCCTGTCTGACAACCTAATTATAAAAAGAGTCTGAAAATGATATGCGACATCGGTACAATTAACACTTGACAACCCTAATAATTAGACCAGATTTATCATATGTACAAAGGTATGACACGCAATAAAAGAGGTAAAACAAAACTGCGTATTTGCCAGAGAATTAGAGTACGTTACATATCTTTTGTCACGTACAATTTATGTCGAAGCGTGGAATATCATGATCTCATGACGCTTGTAGCGAACGTGACGCGTCAAAGCACATCCCCTATTGTCTATAGAGTATCCGTCGTTATCGCGTTACCCGCCTTCCCCTTTTATACGGCTGCTTCGTTTGTTCAAATGTACACATCAATACGTAAACGTACGCCTAAACGTTCTATAGCATCATACGTGGATGTAATTTTTAATTATATATTTTTTATGTTACACTTGACAGACAGGCTGACGGTCCACTTAATGGTAGGTCATTACTCTATTAACCATTACCCTATTGTTTCCTTATCAGTTATCCTGAGTACGACAGTAGCAACCTATCATCAAGTGGACAGTCAGTTTATCTGTTAACCCTAATATATAGAAAAATCACTTATAGTAGATATACTAGCCGACTACATAATGCATCCGTTTTTAAGACAAGAATTAAAATATTAATCTAACAATTGAATTTGAGATTGGTTAGTAATTGTATAATTTGCCTTTTTTCTAATCTTTAAATATATATAATAGGGGAAACGACCGTTACGGAGGGGCACACTGAAATAATCGGGAATAGAATATTTCGGATTGAGTTAAAATAAAACCTTTTTTAGAATTTGAATACTGGCCTCTTAGAATCTTAATGACATTCAAACAATTAAAAAAAAATGATTAAAAACAAAAACTATGTTGGTTTAAAGTTGACACGTCGTTAACAGAAATGGAGCTCACGCGTGAACATTTCCGTGCCATAATTTATCACAATTTTCGTCGCGGTTTATCTCAAGATAAATGTCTCAGCGAACTTGTTTCGATTTATGATGTTGAAGCACCGAGTCAAACGACAATATACCGCTGGTATGCCGAGTTCCGACGCGGTCGTGTGTCGCTCAGCACTGTTTCTTCTGCAGGTCGACCAAGAACAGCGGTCACGCCTGAAAACATCGCAGCTGTGCGAACTATTATATTAGATGACCGTCATGTGACATACGAGCAGATTCGGGCTGTTATCAGTATCGGAATGACTGCAATTCAGTCGATATTACATAATGAGCTGTGTGTAAGAAAGCTAGTTTCCCCGCTGGGTTCCCCACAATTTGTCCGAAGAGCAAAAGGCGGCTCGTGTAGATTGGTGCCAGAATACTCTGCAACGCTTCAACGGAGGGAAATCAAATGCCGTTTATAATATCGTCTCAGGTGACGAATCATGGATTTATTCATACGAACCTGAAAGAAAACATCAGTCAGCAGTTTGGGTCTTCGAAGACGAGGTCAAACCAACGAAAGTGGTTCGCTCCCGCAGCGTGTCAAAGAAAATGGTCGCTACGTTTGTCTCGAAAAAGGGGCATGTTGCTACAATTCCTTTACAGGAACGCAGAACGGTAGCCAGAAATGATAGCCGAACTTCGAAAAAATAACCCGAAACGTCGCATCATCTTACATCACGATAATGCGAGCTCCCATACGGCTCGGAAGATAAATGATTTTTTAAAGCAGGAAAACGTTGAGCTGATGAGCCATCCTCCGTAAAGTCCTGACCTGAGCCCAAACGATTTCTTTACATTCCCTAGAATGAAAGATTTATTACGCGGTCAACGGTTTGAAGACCCCGAAGCAGCTGTGGAAGCGTACAAATCAGCCATTTTGTCAACATCAACTTCAGACTGGAATTACTGTTTTAATGATTGGTTTGCACGAATGGAAAAGTGCATTAAGTTGAACGGAGAATACTTCGAAAAACAATAAAATACAATTTAGCTATACCGTGCATGTGGTTTTTCTTATTCCCGATCATTTCAGTGTGCCCCTCGTACACGACTTCGCATTCCGTCGGACAAATAGAAAAGATTGTTATTAATTTGAACAATAAATTTAACATTGTATTTTCAATGTAACTTGAGTTCGTGTATGAGTGAACAAATTTTAAAATGTGTCCACGAGCCATTAAGTCCGTCATCGTCATCAATTTATTGCTGGTCCTCTTCCCCTAAGTATAAAAGTCGATGAGCCGTGATATGTATGCCAAAACTTCCACAATGGAGCAATAAGTTGGCATTATAGCTTAGAGCGTTTCCTGGAACTGCACTGAGGGGTTCCTGTTTAATTAAATGCGTGATATCAATTGAATTATGAGATTGCATTACTACTGCAGTAAGAAGATGTACAATTTGTTACGGAAAGGGTATCAAACGAACTACACTGAGAATTGTTTGTTGGTAGTACTTACTTGAAATTCGGCCCAATTAAATTTACATTGGGTCTGTTGAACGTTTACATAGAGTATTTAATCTAGTATATAGAACTAAATAAATTTTTGTTGTTTCAAAGCACAAATAAATATACTATTTATAATATATTTATATATAAAAAAATAACGAATCGAAACAATAACCAAACACAGTCGTCTCCCAGCTCAGCCGTAAACAAATTATTATAACAAGCGAAACACACATGGCTTCTGCCTACTTTGCACAAATTGTCTACCGTTGAGCTTCGTAACTTCGTAAATAGAGTAGGTAAAGTTAAAAGGAACTTCAACGAGTTCTTTATAAATTTAGAATACTGCAGGCTCAAAGAAGATGAAAGGTACACTATGTCATTTCCTGTATCCCTGACAACTTGTAAGCAAAATTTCATGATGATCGGTTGGGTAGTTAAGGCGTGAAAAGGTAACAGACAGACAGTTACTTTCACATTTATAATATACTAGCTGGCGCCCGCGACTTCGTCCGCGTTGAAAAAGAAAAAAGTAGCCTATCCTGTGTCTTGTACGTCTAAATGTTTATCTACCAAGTTTCATGAAAATCAGTTAATTCATTTAAGAGTTATGGAGGAACATACATACATGCAATACCTACACTTACAGATTTATTATTAGTATTGATAAATAGAAAAATTTGGTATTTTGTAAGAAGACTCACTGCAACAGGTCAGTCCACTTATGAATTATAATAATCTGTATTCGCAATTTTATTACTCAAGCATTGTATGAGCGTAAATTTTTAAGCAGCAATCAGCTTAGCCTTTCCATAAACAATTAATTATGCTCCGTCGTTCATCCGTCACAAAGTTGCCCTTTACTTTGTATTGAATTTTTATGGTTGGAAAGCGCCTATTAAAACTTTTTCGGCCGTAATAAAGTACAGTAGAATTTTGTTGAAGCGGTTCGCAACAGGCCGGGGAACTTGTCTATTCGCTGTCATAAATTTGACTTAGCTGTGTGGCTATTTGCAATTTAAATTGACTTCCCTGTAACACGGTGTCCATCCCTATTTCAAAGTCGTCTATGTACTGTTTACAGAATGAGAATGTATATATTTTAAATAATTTTTTCCAGGTAAAGAAGTATCCTCTATGTTAATCTAGGTAAAAACTATGTGTGCTAAATTCATTTCAGCCATTTTTGCGTTATTGAGGAAAAAACAAACAAAAATACACATGTTCGTAGTAATGTTATTAGGATTATAGTTCTTCAATACTTTGGTGAAAACTAAAATAAAATTAATCAAGACAGATGGTTTGGTAATAAAACGAACTAACGTTGATCGTCCCATATTAATGATAACTTTTATTAAACAGCGGTACACACTAAGACCCTGACACATTTGGACGTAATCCGGCGACTTACATATTTGTCAAAGCAAATGGTTTTTATGGCGCGCGTATAATCTCTTCTGCTTTTTTTGTAATGTGTTGTTTGGGGTATAAAAATGTGTGTTACGCAACACGCCATTGTTAGCTCACGAACACGCATCTGACATACGAGGTCCCATTGTGCAGGATAATTGAAAATGCGGGCATAATCGATGTTTACGTAAATCATATTTTTGGCGCATTCAGATTTTATCTATACTAACATTATACAAAGGTAAAGTTTGTATGTATGTTTATTTGTAGGAGGTAATATCTGAAACTTAAAAAAATCTCTCATCAATGGTTCTAATAGAATTTCAGGATGACATGGGTTAAATATTCCACGCGGACGAAGTCACGGTCACCCAGTTATCTAAAAATAGAAATCCAACTCTGAGCAAAAGTATATTGTCAAGCGTCAATGTATGTGAGACTTTCTTTATATTACTCTACATATTTTGTCAAGCGTTATGTCTTTTATTTTTCAATTACACATTACATAAGCGGCCGATTGCAATTTTACGCAAAATTTCCTCGTTGATCGCTCTTTTCATTATTGAAAACCGTATAAAAATCCAAAATCGGTTGGGTGGTTTAGAAGAAGTTAGCGAAGAAACAGAGAGACGCGGACAGCGACTTTAATTTATAATAGAGATACACAGATAAAGGGTACCGTCGATGGTCGAGGCAACCGCATTAAAAGTAGGTAAATTGGATAGAAGCACTTTAAGGACTCGTTCCGGTTTCAAGCGAAAGCCCCGGCAGGGCACCGCTATGGCTTCCACCTAACACTGACCGCAGGGTTTTACTGTACACCTAAATTTAACCAAATCTAATATTACAAAGGTAACATAGTAATTTCTGTATGTGTCTACGAAACATACTCACTGTGTTGAACTCGTATTATTATGTTCATTTCACAAATAGGTATATACTCGTACTTGCCCAAAATATGATTTCATAGTTTTTCTGTTTGTTCTCTGTTCCCCAGGATAATTTGCCTAACATAAGAATCTATTTTACATGAAATTTATATTTTTAAATAGAGAAGAAACTATGATAAGGAAAGTATATGGAATAAGAATATTGTGTAAAAAATAATCATAACCTTTTAGTGATAATTATCATAGATGGAGTTTTGTCCTAAATATTTTCATGTTATAAAATGCCATGTTATATCATTGAACATGTTTACAAAGTACACATTTGATATTATATGTACTTTACATGTACGACCTGAAAAATGAACCAAATTTTCCTGTTTTTGTAATATTATATATTCGAGACGAATCGTAATGAACTTTTTGAAAAATAAAATACTTAAAAATGTTTATGAATAGAAAATAGAAATTTTTTCAATAAAAACTCATATGTTATACCATATAATAACTTTCTAATATACTTACCTATCAAACAATTGATAAACTAAAGTAGGTAAATATATGTATTTGATTTAAAAAAAAAATAGTTTTTCTTCTATATTTTACTCAACATATTTTTCCGAAGGAACGAATAACACTAATTCATATAATAT
This sequence comes from Synanthedon andrenaeformis, assembly GCA_936446665.2. Lineage (NCBI taxonomy): Eukaryota > Metazoa > Arthropoda > Insecta > Lepidoptera > Sesiidae > Synanthedon > Synanthedon andrenaeformis. The sequence goes on along the minus strand of OW387783.2, from coordinate 5,187,720 downwards.
AACACTAATTATATTAATTGACTATGTCCCGCTTTGACAGGGAAAACCATTATGATTAACGAGACTACTAATAAACTTTTGTGAGGGAAAAGGCTTAAACAATCTTAGAACCTTCTAAATGTAGGATATGGTACAATGCGAATAATTTCTCTTATTGAGGCTCGTTTTATGAACAACACGTTCAGTAAACAAAAACGCCATTAAGACTATTAATTAATTAATTTTTTTTTAAAGGTAAAATCAAATATAAGTAAAAGTAAAAGCGTCTTTCGATAATGGACACATTATTGGATTTGACCGCGCAAAGTGAATCGCAAAAAACTAGCTCACTCATCACTTAGTTCACGAAAGGCGCGGCCGAGGATGCGTTTTAACACTTTATTGTATTGGCTCTACTAAGGTTTACTAAGTAAGACTAGTATGGTAAGGTAAGTAGACTAAGTAAGGTTACTTTGTAACGTTGTCAGTATGGGGTGACCGTCAACTTTACTCACCGACCAGAAACAGACCGTAAAGCACAAACCTCAGGGCGCCAGCACTCTTAAGAAACCTAACGATCAGCGGGATAGTATCCAATAAAATTCAATATTTACAATATATACAAATTTATTTTATTTAAACCTATGAACTAATCACATCAGACCTTAACCCTAAACTTAATCTAATCTTACTATCCTACGTAATTATAATTTACAATATATTATACAAGTCCTCTTGACTGCTACTATGAATAGGAATAATTTGCTCTTCCCACTATTGATTAACTTCGGCCAATTAACACACTGGATTGACTCACTGAACTGCATACACAAATAAAAATGTGGGTACCTTCGATCAAGGTCGCTGCGTCCACCACCTCCGAAACTATACGACACCTCTGTGTGGACCCGTAGGATGCCTCACCACCCCAATGCCACCGCCAGCACCGTCGTCCGTATGGAATGCTCGCCAGCACCAAGCCCAACCCGAGCTGACCACCGATCACCAATATGACCGTGGCAAAAATGCTCTGCCTTCTTCAAACGGGTTGTTGGAGACAGAATTGACGTGTCCAACACTTCCCGCTCACAAGCGCTCGCTCGTTAAGATTCTCCTTAGTTTTATACTAACGACTTAATATTCAAAATCGGCAATCTGCCTTATCTAAACTTGTGTACGTCTAATCGCAATCGCAGCCGGGAACCAAGAAAGTGCAAAAATTTACCTCTCACCGGCAATTTACTTCATATCTCCTTTTTTAAATTTCTATGTGCCCCCCATTTAATAAAATCTAAATCCAATTGGCTGTTGATGTTGTTTACACCCTAGCGCGCTAGATGGCGCTACTAGTAATGATTTTTACTCGATAATCATACTAACTGTTACTGGGACACCTAACGTAAATTTCTACGTTACAACTTGACTAAGAAAAATATCTTTTAAAATTGAAAATGGCCAGCGAATCATTACTAATTAAGTAAATAACAATTAAAATTATATTAGCTCAATTAAAATTGTAAAACTTTATTGATCTTATGAAGTTTTCATTTTAAACTCGAACGAATTATTCATATTTTTTATTCCTCAAACTTTTTACAGTAAAATATAAAATATAAAAATGAATATAACAAGGTAAAATGAAAACATAGTTTTTAAACATTAAACATGGCTTTTTATTATAAAACTAAACCTAATTCTGGCTCCAAAGGGATTCGTTTTTTTATTCATTTTGAAGTAAAATATTTTAAAGTGTAATTTAATTAGATTAGGTATACAATTATTATTTGAACTGTATTATTGAATAATTTAATTACAAAGGACTAATTGAAAAATTATATAGCTTATAGCTGGTGGCTGCGACTTCGTCCGCGTTGAATTAATAAACCTTCCTCGTTTAACGCTCTTTCTATTAGTGAAAACCGCATTAAAATCCGTTGCGTAGTTTAAAAGATCTAAGAGTACAGAGGGACAGACTTCAGAGGGTCTTTATTTTATACTAAGTAAAGATCGGTTTCATTGTATCTTTTCAGTATATCGTATTTAACAATACCCTATATTTTCGCATAAAATCTTGAAACATTTCGTGTTCAAACTAAAACCTATGTCATAAGCAGGGCAAGCCTGAAATGAATGATTACTGTTTTGGAAACTCCCCGAGTCTGATTTATTTGGGTCCACTTTCTAAATAGATGGGAATACTGCCCTCGTATCATCAATAAATGTTCACAAAAACATCACTCAGTGAAACTTGGAAAAGTATCTGGTAAATTGTAGGTGTGCTCGTGAAAAATTGTTGAAGAGTAGTGAAAGGGGCGCGCTTTTATGAGGGAACAGTGTTTCTTTACCGCTTTATATGGGATAAATTAAAAGTAGAACAGGTAAGTTATATTGTGGAGTGGTTGTTAAAAATGTAGTTAAAATTTTAACAACGTTTGCTATCGTTCGCCACTGGTTCATATTGAATGCAGGAGCGCACCACTTTGAGCAAGCGTCGGCAAATGAAAAGGTGTGCCCCGCAGGAAACACTCGCTTGGTGGTCTAATATTCATACAATAGGTTGAATGGTGGTTGGTATTAAATTTCAATTACCACGTAATAATAAAATACATTGTAACATTTTTTTTATAGGTATAAATAAATTATATTTACTTAATTCTTTTGAATTATTAAGCGAAGAGGATTTTCGGTTTAGTAGTCATCTTTTGTTTCTAGTTATAAATTAAGTCTTTTTTCAAATTAAATTGGATTGTAAATTATCCGAATATGGATTGTAAAAATTAAATAATACCTATTTTATATATTTAATAAAATCATTTATTATCTAGATATGATTGACAGTAAAATCAAACGGCTTAATGTTCATTGTTATATGTTAAATTTTTACTAATAATTCTATCCTTTCTACAAAGTGTCACAAAGTAAGAAAGAAAATGGGGCGTGGTTGTTCGTGGACACAGCCGTGTCTTTTACGTGAATTTGTACGTGTAGGTACCTACGTTACGAGTAATATTTTCTTTGAGCGTATTTATATGGAAATATTATAATATATTAAACAAATTCGAAGATACCATGTACACTAACTTCTTTTTTGATCCTTTTAGCTATCGAGTGGTGTAATTAAATTTTGGATGAATACGATAGATAGGTTACAGCATCAAACTATCCTCCAATTTTGTTAACATCAGTTTTCTGAATTGCCTCTCACTACCGAAGCAAATTTAAAGACTTAAAAAACAAATATTTTGCATTTTACACAAATATATGACGGATTTTTTCTATAATTGAAATCGGTAAATGATACAAAAATTCCATCAATTTTTTGTATAATTGATTTTTTGTATTTTTGATGGAATTTTTGTATATTCGCCTTTTGAACCGACATGGAATACTTTTTAATACACCCTCGCATTGAAAAATTATACAAAGTGTTCATGTTATTCGCATTTTCCACGATTTCCTTTGTGTTAGCTTAATAAATTCTTTACGGAAACATTTTTAAAGGTGTTATTATATTTCTATAATTGTCAGGTTTGCATTGTGCTTGCATATTCCTTGATACATTATTTATTTATAGTAAAACCTTTTCTTTATTATGCACTAGCGACCCGCTCCCGGGTAAGTCCAGGATTCCATTTTTTATATACATAAACCTTCCTCATTTATTCCTCTTTTCATAAGTGAAAACCGTATTAAAATCCGTTGGATGAAGTATTTAGCAGAGAAACAGACATGACTGATTTATATTATAAATGAAATGGTTTCTGTGATTTTAGAAGAACTACAATGGTACATCATTTTTATGAATCTCTTAAGGTTTAGCCTACCTAAGCCATGCATATTTATTTTTCGGCGACTTGGTTGCAATTTTTTTTATCATATATATAAAAATTTAATTGCCTACTAGCTGGTGCCCGCGACTTCGTCCGCGTTGATAAATAAAAAATATAAAAGCAATATAACACTTGACCCCTTGTTGCTATAACAGTTTGGCCAGGCGTTAGTTTTATTATTATTTCAGACGATTCCTCGTTAACAGTCCTTTTTTCTGGATGAAAGGTGCCCTATGTCCTTTCTTGTATCCCTGACAACGTGTATGCAAAATTTCATATTGATCGGTTAAGTGGTTAAAGCGTGAGTTACTTTCACATTATAATATTAGCACAGTATATTAAGCACAGGAAATTAATATACTCTGTTATTAGTATGGATAGTATGGATATAATATGGAAATCCTCATCAAAAATCCTTTTACGAAGAGTTAGTGGCCATACAAACGCGGAAAGTGACTTCAATTTATACCTACTATGTAAAGAAAGATTGTTCCGCACTGTAATTACTTAGACAATTAAAACTTGGTATAATCATGAAACTTGTACTTATGTACGATAGTGTTTATGGTTTAACCCCCATTCCGACAAAACATTAATTTATAATTGTAGGACCTTCGAAGAATCCATATAAATAAATGTTTTAAACATCAGACCTTTGTGTAATGAAATTGGAAGGTTGTACTGGAAGGAAAGGTAAGCTTATTCTATTGGAAACTAAACTTGGTTAGGCAAGCTTATAGTAAATTTAAATCTAATACAAGGCCACTAAAAGGAGAAGCGAGGAACTTGCAAAATTTTATGTAGTAAGTCACGCAGCGCTCGATATGCGATAAGATATGCGATAGGTATGCTTACAATATCGTCTTTACTTGAAAATTCGCATGTGACATGAAAATAAAACTATAAATAATATTTTATGTGTTATTTTTGGAATTAGTAAGAATTAACTAGCTATTTTCTGCGGGTGGAACTAGTTTGAATTTAGTTTTGTGAGCTTAAGGGCCTCTTTCACCATCTTTGAGTAAAGTGTCGAGTAGGCTAACTGCCATTTAAAGTCACCGGTAAGAAAGCGTACAAGTTTCACCATCTTCGAGTAGTATTACCCAAGGGTAATTTCATTGAAATTGAAACAAGATACTCGTAACATTTACTCGCCAATTAGCGTTACTTAAAAAAGTAACTAATCAACACTTTACTTGTAGTTGGTGAAAGAGGCCCTTATACATATAAATAGATTAAATAGATAGTATAGTCGTTGTCCGTGTCTGCCTGTTTTTACGCTAACTTCTTCTAAACACCCAATCGGGTTTTAATACGGTTTTAAAAAATTTAAAGAGCTATCAACGAGGAAGGTTTGTGTACATAATTTTCACAAAAAAATAATGAAGCAAACTTACTCTATATCCTTTTCTGAATCTCTGACAACGTGTATGCAAAATTTCATGAAGATCTATTGAGTAGTTGCGTGAAAGCCTATTTATGTAAACAACCTCACTTTCGCATTTATAATATTAGTATTAGTATTTATAATATTAGTATTAGAATTTTGTAAAATGTTTATTGCAAATTGTTTATAACTGCGGCATAATATTTTCTTTGTATCCAAAAAAAATCAATAAGATTTCGATATTTAAAACACGTTTCCTCTCACTACTGACTGGCATTCATTCACCAAACATTCAGTAAACGACGCTTGAAACAATATTTTCAAAACTACGGATTTAAGTCGATATCTTCAATTTAAAAACGAAGTTGGGAACTGGCAAGCAGTTTTAAGGGCTTCCGGACATTTTGTGAGTTTCCACTTTTGCAGTATAAAAGAACGCCGTAATAGACAATAGTAACGTTTGAGAAGGCACTCTAGCCCAGGGATTCCCAAAGTGGTCGATATCGACCCCTTGGGGTCGATATCGGTTTCCTAGGGGTCGACATAAACGAAAAGTGATTTTGGGGGTCGACGAGGTCTAAAAATCGACCCCTATTATATTAACACAAGTTCTTATTTAAAACTTTCAAGATAGGTAAGTAGGTAGTTACTGTATTGTTTATGTTGTGTTACGTGTACTAAGAATAATTAATATTTTTGTAGGAAATAATGTTCCAGGAATGTAAAGTTTCAAGTTCGTACAAGATGAAAAACTCGGCAAGTCTATGTGGACAAGTTTGTGCAAGATTGAGTTGGAGCGTACGTCTTTCAGCGGCGTTTTGACTTGCTCTCTATTTGACGATAAAGTGCTTATCACACTATTCAATTTGAACGATTCCTATTTAGGAATCTAAGTAGTGAGCTCGTGATCACACTACGCTAAATTGATTTCTAAATCGAAGATATAGAGTTGAAAATGGATAAACTCTTAATTGAATCCAATCTGTTCTAACTGCGATCACACCTTCCGATTTCCTAAATTGGAATCGTTCAAATTGAATAGTGTGATAGCGGCTTTACGCGAATTAAGACGAACGAATTCATGATCAAGTCCAAACATGTTCCTGATATTTTACTATTTAACGAGCTTGCATTTAGGTTGAAAGTTCATTTGCGTTTTGAAATTCGTTGGAGCTTGAACGATAAAAACTCATATAGCTAAGTACTCATTTATTTCAAGAGATTACAAACTTATTACAAAGCTAAATTAAGTGAAGTAAAGTGACTGAAAAAGTGTTAAACACAACATACAACATATTTTAAATAGGTATGTATAATTGTATTTGTAAAAATTACTAACACTTAAGTCTTTGGTTTTCGTTCTTATTCTACCTAATTACCTAATACGAAGTTTCTATACCTAATTACCTACTGTAGTTACTTCCCAATATAGGTATCAAAGTTTATCAAAGAGTAAGTCAGTAATACTTAACAAGAATCCATTAACTGAGTGTGATAAAAATAAGATAGTGTGCAAATTTAACAGTTTATTATTGTTTTTTATTTAGGTTCCTTATTTTTTTGTTTGCAGAATTACTGAAAGTTTTATGATGGCGGACACGAAAAAAAAATGCAGACAATACAGTTTGGACTACTTGAAGTTCGGATTTATTGCATCTCCATCAAATCAACACTTCCCGATGTGTCTCATATGTGAAAAAGTATTTAGTAACGATGCCATGAAGCCTTCAAAAATGGATGACCACTTATCAAGAGTACATGCTAACAAAAAAAGTAAGCCCTTGTCATATTTTCAAGCACTGAAAGAAAAACTAGACAAAAGGCCATCCATAGGATCGATGTTTGCGTCATCATCTATTCGAGACAATGATGGTTTACGAGCGTCCTATAATATATCTTTACTAATAGCGAAGTCGGGGAAACCCCATACAATTGGAGAGCAGCTTATCTTACCAGCCATTGCGGAGGTCCTTAACAATGTATTGCACAAACCCGCACATGATATTTTAAAGAGAATACCTTTGAGCAACAACACCGTTCAGAGACGCATAGATGAGATGGGACGCGATGTGGAAAACATTTTATGCAAGTTCTTACAGACCCGCAGATTCTCTCTCCAGTTGGACGAGTCTACATTACCCGGCAATGAAGCTCTATTGTTAGGATATGTTCGATTTATCAAAGATGAAAATATGTGCCAAGAACTGATTTTTGCTGCATATTTAGAGACTGATACTAGAGGAGAATCGATTTTTCAGGCCGTGGAACATTTTTTTACTGATAAAGCTATTCCATGGAAGAATATTGTTTCTGTTGCGACTGATGGTGCACCGTCTATGGTTGGTCGTCATCGTGGCTTTATAGCTCACTTAAAGCGACAACTGCCTGATGTACTGGTTATTCACTGTGTGATTCACAGGCAGCATTTAGCAGCAAAAAAGCTGAGTCCTAGATTGCATAAGTCTTTACAATATGTAATAAATGCTATCAACAAGATTCGAAGCAATTCTTTGAACTCTCGGTTATTTGCTCAACTATGTGACGAAAACGACGAAGTCTTTACTCGGTTACTTCTGCACACTGAAGTTCGCTGGCTATCAAGAGGCTCTTGCTTAGAAAGATTTTCAGCCCTTTTTGAATCTGTGTTGGAGTTTTTACAAGAAAAAGATCCGAATTTGAAAGAAAATCTGAACAATTGTAAAACAGATATTTATTACTTGACTGATATCTTTGGAATGTTCAACAAAGTTAATTTGCAACTACAGGGTGATGATCTTAACTTGATTAAAACAAAATCAATAATATCGGCCTTCGTGGGTAAACTAGTTCTTTATAAACAAAATTTAGGCAGAAAAGAATATTCGCAGTTTCCGCATTTGTCAAAATTACCAAAAATGCTTCAAGATGATGACATTTTATTATATGTTACTCACTTGGACGCATTACACAAGGATTTTACGGAGAGGTTTGATGATCTTTTAAATTTACAAATTCCTCAATGGATAATAAATCCGTATAACACCACAGCCATAGAAGAAGCCAATGTGATAATGCAAGAAGAGTTGATTACCATCAGCACAGACGAAGAGCTTAAGCAAAAGTTCAACCAAGGCTATCAGAAGTTCTGGTTGCAACGCAAAATTGAAACACAGTATCCTACATTGTGGAACATTGCTGAAAAATACCTTATCGCTTTTCCATCATCATATCTAGTTGAAAAAAGCTTCAGTGTGGTAACAAACATTTTGACAAAACAAAGAAACCGTTTGAAAATCAACGAACGTGGAGATTTAAGGCTGCAACTCACTAATATTGAACCGGATGTAGCTAGATTGGTAGATAGTCACCAGGTTCATCCATCGCACTGAATGTTTTATTTTCTCTTTGCGAATTAATAGTTTTTAAAATATAATTTCCTACCAACTTAAGATGCTTTATGTATTAATTTGTAATAATTATAAATTAAACTTGATATTTACTGAATTGGATTGTCTTTTTATTTTGTTAAATTTTGACGAGAAAATGAAATCAACTTCACTCACTTAACCAAGTGCAAAGTTTTCTAATTGGCACCTTAGTACCTAGGTATTTTGTACCAATAGGAAAAAACTAAAGATAGACTAAGATAGATAGCTGCTTTAAGTTAGCGGACCATTATGAATAAGGGGGTTGGTCTTAAAAGTAGGTAATTTGACCATGGGGGTCTGAGGTAACAGTTCATTGTTGAAAAGGGGTCACTTGTCCAAAATAGTTTGGGGAACCCTGCTCTAGCCGATGCCTGCTCGAATGCGGGCTTCATTGTTCTTCGAGTTCATCCGTTGTCTGCCGTTTATGCGCTTGACATTCAACCTTTGTCTGTTTTCTTCATAAGTTGTGTTTGAGCTCGTTAATTTTATACACTGAAACCTTATTATCTCACACTAATTATTTTCCTATTTTTTTCCTTCTCTCGTGATTATTGCAAATTTATATTTAGGAATTTGTAATTATAAGTCTCACATTAAAGAAAAAATATATAGAAGGCTAAAAATAGAACGACCGAGCATTTTTCGTGCCAATCTTCTTATGATTTAAAATCAGTTATGCCTAGTTATTTGGCAAACTTCGTTGTTTGTTAAACCACGACCACATTGCTTAATCTAAATCTTCCAGTTTTGGCTTCCCTAATTTGTTAGTAGTTTATAGTTGTACCCCCTGTAGTTCTGTTTTAGGACTGCTTTTTTTTAAGCAGCAAAGCTAATCCAAATCTGAAGAATTTTTAACTCTGGAACTACTAGTCCGGCTATAAAAAATATTTTTGCATTTAATATCTCTATTCTTGAGGAAGTTTATATTTATCATTGAGCTATAACAAATAGCCTATAACTTAAAGCTGACGCGTACAAAACCGCGGGACACAATAAAAATACATAAAAAGTATACATATAGGGACAGTAATACATAAAAAGTGAGATCGTAATTGTGTCTTCAAAGTCTTTGTTTGTTTAATGTCAATTTTATCGTATCACGAAGAAAGGTTAAGTGAAATTGTATAATATAACCTTCGTGACACATCAATGGACTGTGTTTACCGATAATTTTCCTTCCGTTATAAGTAACAATAAGGCGGAAATTATTAAGTAGGTACCTACTGGCAGTCAGATGTCGCGCAATGAAAATTTAAAATAATTAGTCCCCGTTCATTATTCATACGCATAGAGAGTGCTCGTTAAGGTTACCACAGTAGCTGCTTTGTTATTAACGAATGTTATAAGGGTTGTGCAGGTCGGGCGTATATGGAAACAAAAGTCAACCGGCCCAATGTTTTATTTGGAACGGAAATCGAGGTCTAATCAGCCGAACAAAGTCCCGGACGATTGTTCGTGCAAATTTAATCAGTAATATCCTCTCCTCGAGCTACATCAGATTTACACTCGAGGAATTAGCTGTTCGGGGAATTTACACTGAATTGTTAAAGTGGCATACACAATTGTGTATTTCATGTAGCGTTATTTTAGTTGAAAATCATATGGCGCTGAAACGTGACTACGAGTATGAATCTTCTAAGAAAGCTCTCAATGTCTCTCAACGAGCTATGGAGTGGTCTATGCTTGAAGTTACTTTGCGAGCTCAAAACAATAATGAGGAGATCCATAAATAAACAAAAATCACCAACATAACTCAACAGATAAGTAAGTTCACGTGGTAATGAACAGGAAAAAGAGTCCGCGTCGTCCGATCAATCGGACGAAGCAGTCAGACCACGCGGTCTCAGGGATGAGTAATTGAATTATATAGTAAGTGAATTTAGATGACAAAATAGTTAAATGAACGAGACGTTCTTTGAAATTACAGTTTTTATCTGTTTATTTATTTTATTACTAGCGGGCCGCCCCCGGTTTTGTAGTTTTTTTTTTGCAAATTATATATGAAAACTGCATCAGTTGCGTAGTTTAAAAGATCTAAGCATACATACAGAGGGACAGACGGCGGGAATCGACTTTTGTTCTATACTGTGTAAAGAAGATCAGCAAATATACCTACTGACAACATTTATTTATGAACGTTTGAAAATATTTGAGAGACTATATTAATTACATTTATTTCACAAAATTTGTCTCTTCGCTGGACTCTGAAAGCGAACTTGTAAACTTAACTCAAATTTTCACAAATTCAAAATAGTGCAGAGGTTACACCTAGTATGAAATAGAGTTCAGTGCACCAATTCCCTTGTTTGTGCGACTGAGATTTGGGGTTGTTTAAGGGCATTCACCCTGAAGTGAAGTTTATCTTGCCAGAATCCCTGCTGGCGCCAAGAAGGCTCCCACGACGTCGCGACACCTCGGCGCCAACATTTAATCGGACTGCAAAACCGACTCATTCGCAGATCCGCAAATTGCTTATAAAATAAATTCAGTTCACCTTTGCAAAGTGTTTGTAGTTGAAAGTGCAACAAGTACAAGAAAACATTTTATTTATTCTTTTTTTTTTAAATTACATAGTTTAATTTCATAAACGAAATATAGCTGTATAGCTTTCGCTCATGACAACTTGACAAGGTCCGAGCAGCTTTTTCTTAGGTGCTGACATTTATTCAATCTTTATTGCTCTTATATTTTTGTCGGGTATTGAATTCCCTCAGAAACAGCTGATTGATAGGTCTTATGTCGTTTTCTATGTCCCTGATAACGTGTATGTAAAATTTCATGACGATCGGTTGAGTATACAAATAAATTCACTTTCACATTTATAAATTATTCACATTTGTTTTACTACCTATTTAGAATGTTCATAATGGAAACCAATGTCTTTTTACAATGTTCATACAAAATTTCAAGCAAAATCTATTTCATATACTTTTACTATGCTGTTGATGTCCTATATGGAAAAAATTTTATGTACAAATTCGGCTTCTGTATGTTTGTGTCCACAAAACTCAAAAACTAGCCGATGGATAACTTGAAATTTTTACACTACATTACATTTTGGCAGAAGAATGTTTTAATATACTTTTTATTCCAAAGATTTAAAGGAAACCAAGAAAAAAAAAAAACAATACAGCTGAGTTACAGCTACTAAATAAAATATAAATGCAAAACTTACAAATTATTTTCTGCTTCTCACAATTTAAATTTTTAATCAGGTTTCTACCCCACTATCATATGTTAGTCCTTTATTAGTTTATCAATTTTTATTTAAAAATCAAAACTTATGGAATATGAAACGTGATCATCAATATCAATAATAATAAACTTTGTTGGTTATTTAACCGAACCAGTTAAACATTTGGAAATATATCGAAAATTCCAATAAAATGAAATCTCAGTGCTCGATGAAATATCCTGTAAATCGTCTGAATAAATCTAGTGGATTTCTTCACGGCTCCTGTTTTATGGCCTTATTCAGCGTGACTTACACAATTGGCACGTATTCCCTAATAGCCCATCGATATCTTTATACCGTTACGATTCAACAAATTTTCTTTTTACGCATTGATCGATTGCAGGTGATAAAATTAAATCTTTAGTAAGGGTTTTTTTTTATTGAAAGCCCTCATGAGAAAGGTAGCTTTATAGTCGTTTTTTTTTCACTTGCTCACAAGTTTTTCCTCGCAATGTCATTTAGCGAAAGAATTCAATTGTTTTGTTTCTTTGAGCAGTCTTATTTTTCTATGTCAGTTCCAATATCCCGTATCCCTTGAGCTATTTGGTTGGCCCAATGTGATTTCTTTTACAACCGATACGGATTTCGCTTTGAAGATACATTTATTCTAGATATATATATATTAAATGAAAATAGAAAAGTTTATACATAAAAATGGTAACAGATTCGCACAGATAAGCTTCGTTTGAATCTGCGAATTCAGCGGTTTTATAAATGTAATGGTTTAATTCGTTATCTAGAATACTGGTTTTGTTAATAAGTGTTCGTTAATAAGGCAGTTTTATAATACGATTTAGTTTATAATATTTAAATATTTTCGTATAGTCAAGTAAAAATAAAATAAAGAGGCGATATTATAAGAAGTCTTATAATATCGCCTACTATAACTATAAATATAAACTACGACAACCTTTGAATTCAAACCTTCATTACTTCATTTATAAAACTGTATTAGTATCTAATAATTTAAAAAGAGGAATTTCCTTATCATAGAATCAGAATGCAAAACGCTATTAGGTACATTATATGAAATGTAATGCAAAAATATTAGAAACATGTATATCAATTGTTACAAAATATCTATACTTACCTTATCTAGACACAAAATAAAAAAAACGCTGTCCGCTTTTGTCTGTTTCTCCGCTAACTTCCTCTTAACCATTCAACGGATTTTAATACGGTTTTCACTAATGAATAGAGCTATAAACAAAAAAGGTTTGTAATACAGTAGATACGTGTGAAAATGAAAAATTTGTTTGCCTTATGAAGCCCATGTTTTTACAATCAATGACTTTTGAATTAATTTATCTGCATCGTAAATTAATTACTGCTAGTTTTTAATATTATGCCAAAGTTAAAGGCAAAGGAAAAATGTAAATTTCGCCTTGTGGCATTTGGGAATATTCTGTAGTTATCTTACATTAGTTTTCATAGAGCAAAAGCCAAAGTATTCTATTATTTTACTCATTCATTTTGATTTCATTCTCTTCTAATAGCGAACATCTGATCATTGAACGTTTTAATGAAAGAAACATTTTAGAGCTAGGAATTTTCAAATTAGACGTTGTTCTGTTCTATAAATAAAAATTCTCTCTCATTTTTCCTTAAAATAATAAGCATAATATCCCGAAAGCGCGCTGATTCAGCAACGGTTTATGTGCCGACAAATGAGCCTAACAAACTGGAACAATTTCTTGACTTTCCTCTCATTAATTAAGTGGGCTTTGACTTGTATTCTCTTCTTAACTGATTTAACTGAATACGAAATTGTAAAATATCTTGCAAGTTTAAATTTCAAGAATAACATTGCAATAATAACTAAGTATACCGTGTTAAACTTGAACTTTACAATTATGCGTTTATAAGAAAAGTTTTTTATTTCGTTTAAGCAAATATAAAATAATAGAGACCCACCCCGGCTTCCCATGGGTGCAATTTTTTCTGAAAATTGTATATTAAAGCCTTCCTCGTTTAACGCTCTTTCCATTGATGAAAACCGTATGAAAATCCGTTAAGTAGTTTTTTAGTTTTCCGTGAAAATACAGACATACATACAGCGGGGGATTTTGTTTTATAATAGGTATCTGTAAGGATAAAAAAGGTTGAAATTAATTGAGAAATTTTTATGACAACTTTGCGAACTTATGCTTTCTAATTTCACTGTAGAGTTAATTATGAATTAATACGAGTATGCGGTAAAAGTACTTTGATTTCTAAAAATATACCACTTTTTTTCTTTATATGATTAAGGACGGTGGACAAGCTGACGACCTACTTTATTAGAGGTTTACGATAGCCTGGATACCGTAACATATGGACACCCGGGCAGTATGTGTTTTACTGATAATTAATGAGCAAAGGACGATATGGGGCGGGATCATATCATAAAAATTAGAATTTTAAAGAAAAAATTCCTGCAGGGTCGCAAAAACAGGAACCTTACCTTAGGCGACGGTAGCCGCCTAGCATCAAATGTACCTTGGGGGCATATCTGCTTACCTCTTATTATAAGAAAAAAAAACATATAAATATTAGGGGTTAAAGTATGAAATTGCCGATTTGTACTGAAAAATAAAAATTCGTTTTTTTTTTTAATTTAACATATTTATTTAATCAAAATAATTACCATTATTATCTATACATTGCTGCCATCTAATAGGAAGCTCATTTATGCCTTTGCGATAGAACTCTGGTGATCTAGATTCGACAAACTGTGTGAAAGCATTTTGCACTGCCTCCTGAGAAGAAAACTTTTTATCACGCAGAAAATTGTCCAAATCACGAAAAAAATGGTAGTCCGTTGGAGCAAGGTCTGGCGAATACGGAGGGTGACGAATGGTTTCTAATTGCAGTTCCTGTAGAGTTAAAACGGTTTCTCGTGCTGTATGAGGTCTCGCGTTATCATGGAGCAATAATGGTGAAGATCGATTCATAAGTCGGGGCTGTTTCACTGCTAGTTTCGCTATCATTGTTCGGAGTTCGGCGCAGTAGACATCTGCCGTTATTGCTTGACCAGATCGGAGAAAGCTATAGTGAATAACACCACGCTGAGACCACCAAACAGTTACCATTACCTTTTTATTGGTAAGCTTTGCTTTAGGACACTGTTGCGGCGTTTGACCTGGGGTCAGCCATTGCATTTTCCGCTTACGATTATCGTAAAGAATCCATTTTTCATCACATGTCACAATTCGATCCAATATTCCTTCATTTCTGTATCGATTCAACAAGGCAACGCAAGTTTCAACACGCGTTTCTTTCTGCAGATCAGTCAAATCATGAGGCACCCATTTTTCATATTTTTTATTTTATTGATTTGACGCAAATGAGTCAATATTGTTGGTAAGGTAACGTTAAACCATGCCGCTAATTCCTGGGTAGTTTGGCTCGGATCGGCTTCCACCATCTCTTTCAAATCATTGTTATTCACCTGTGTGGGCGGTCTTCCACGTGGTTCGTTCTTCAAATCGAAGTTTCCATCACGAAAGCGTTTAAACCAAAATCGCACAGTGCGTTCATTAGCAGTCCCCTCTCCAAACGCAACATTAATATTGCGAGCTGTTTCTGCCGCGTTAGTTCCGCGTCGGAACTCGTATTCAAAAATCACACGAATTTTCGAAGTATCCATCTTTATTGTCTAAGCTGAATAAAAAAAACAACTGAAAGTTGATAATCGAATGTTGCACATTTTTTAAAAGAAGAACTACATAGGTACCGTATGAAAAAAGTTTCACTCAAAAATCTCAAACCATGAAGGTTCTATGTCAATTCGAAGTACCTATTACAATAAAACGGCAATTTCATACTTTAACCCCTATTATTAATTTAAAGGAAGAATAAAAAAAATATTTAGGCATATACGGCATTTACGGGTACAATTCACCGTCTTTAAGCTTTCAATAATAATTTATATTTCATAAAATACGAGTGAGTACACTCAATTCTGTTTACACAACAATATGCCTTTTGAACAAGATTTATTTAAGACAAGTTTCTGCATTAAACTCGTTAGTTATAAACGACAATTTAAAAGCCTCATTGTATTCCCCTTTTTGCAACATTCTATAATTTCAATCTGGTTTCATCGAATAAATCTTTTGATAACAATCATATGAGGATTAGTTGAAGACGCGCCCATTCACAACACAATTCACTAAACAATTGTTGTCTAGTGAATGAACAGAGTGACATAATGTCGGAACGGAACATTAGTGGATAAATAGAAATACATTTACTGTACATAAGTCTTATACAAACAAAGTGAGTGAATATCGATGTCGTATTTCAGTAAATTTGTTCCACAGGGAACTCTTTACTTTAAATAAATTTATGAAGTATCTTAAAGTTAAAAAGTTGAATTCACGTTAAAGTTGCTTTCACGTGTCTCTTAGAGAAAGAGATCCACTCTGTATTACCTTCTGAAAGGTTCTAATATATTATAGTAGCTGTTGCACGCGACTTTGCCAGCGTAATTTTTTTTTATAAAATTAAGTCTATATTACTCGCTGATAATGTAGCTTTATTATAGGAGAAAGAATTTTTAAAATCGGTTTAGTTAGTTTTTGAGTTTATTCATTACAAACGTACAAATCTCTCTACATAATATTAGTATAGAACCGAAGATATTTTACTGTTATTTTTTATTTATAAAATACGAAAATCTTTTTACCGATCTATTATTTATGAACCACCCCCTGGTTGCTTCGAAGACACAATGAAGTCTTAAGCCTCTACATTGTATCTAGGTATATGATAGAATATCTATAGGCTTAGCTTCGAGGCCTTTGCCTATTAACTGGACGCACTATTGACTTAGATAAGTAACTATGTATTGATTAAACTGTGGTCAACTATGTAAATATACAGATATATATTTATATAGTTAACCTTTCGAATTCGAAGAATTCGAAATAATATAATTATCTCGATTTAGTGTTCTCACTTATCTAATATAAATAATTCCGTGTAATAAGACAAAATTCATATTATAATGGAGTTAGAAATGTTCAACAAGTTTCGAGACAGAACGACGTTCTATCAAATTAATTTTAACAGGACTGAAATCTCTTGCCCATTTTCCCGTAGTTGCCTCGTGGATTGTTACAAATTTTAAATGCAATTTACTGTCTTGACATAACAACAAGAATTAATATTAGTAACGCTATTTTTATCATATTTTATGATTAACATAGTTATGTAAATTACACTGTAAGATACTAGAGTGTACTTAATAACTTATCTTAATACAAACAGTTTAAATTTATTTACATTTGTAATACATTTGTAATTTATTTTCATGTTTTTATCAAAACATGTGTTATTTTTTTTTTTTTATATATATATTATAATTTTTAATAAAGGTTAATATCAATCTTAAATATTTAAATTTTATATTATTATTATATTATTATATTATATTATTATTATATTATTATATTACTCATATTTTTATATGTTTAAGTATGCTGATGCTGCAGACATGCTAATAGTCCACTTTATGGTAGGTGGCTACAGTCGCCAATAACTCAAGCAACGCCACAGGTGCTGCAAGAGTTTATTATACACTGTTTTATTCCATACTGGTCTTCTGTAAGGGTGTGGTTACTGCCGCCAAACGGGCGCTGCCCCAATAACTGCATTACGCAGTGTTTCCTGCCACTATTGTGTGTCATTTTTTTTTTCAGGACATAATTTACAATAAGTATTTTTTGTAGTTTCAGTGTGTCTTGTATGGAATCTTGTCAATTGTAGTAATGTTAGAAATGTTTTGGTGTTGTGTATTTCGATACAATTTTTCTAAATACATATTTGTAATCTACAATAATCCTTACAATACAACTAAAATATTTCTTAGCAAGTAATACACTGCAAAAAAAAAATGCTTCATAAATCTCAATACCAGAGATTATGAGTATATTTTAGAAGAAAATTTTCATCAAAGAATTCCTCACGAATACCCGGAAAGCAATATTTGAAGTCGAAATTTCGTGGGTGAGTTATCCCTTTTATGTAACGCAGTATGGGGAAATACTTTAAAAGAACTCGTTACGATTTCTCTTTCGTGAGATTGTATTTTAGCATCAAATTAAATTGTAAATAAAGTGGCAATAAAAGCTCTTACACAATAAATGCTTATCAACCCTAGTAATACCCAATTCAGTAGTTCCTCAGGGGTGAATTTTATTTGTAAAAATGTCATACGCGTCTCCTGCTGTGTAGACACAATGAATTTAATCTGATTAACGTATAGTCACTTTTGCATTTGACGCTTTGTAAACGCTTTCGGATCAAGATTAGGGCATCACAATGTAATCCTGTACTTTTACATTTCTCGCTAACAAAAGGATTGTTAAATCCGTGTTGAAATAAACAATTTCACACGTTTGTTATTGAAGAGGGGAGCGTTCCGATTTTATCGATAACTCAACGAGATAAATTCAATATACTTATCTATACTCGTTTTAGTTATATACAAGAAATTATTTCAATTTTATTTTTACATATACAATGTTGAAACATGTAACTTACCCCTTCTGTTTTGCACTTTTTTGTTATGCAATTTTTTGTGTAAAATACAGAAACCTTCCTCGCTTACCGCTGTTTTGTATTTTGTATTTTTTTGTCAGAAAATAGGTAAATTAATTTTAACGCTGTTTATAAATTTAAATCTATTTTTAGTGGTAATGTCTGTATCCCACGCAAAACCAAACTCATAAAATCAAGTTACGGCATATAAGTATTCGACTGTACCTAAACAATTGTGACAGTTGAGAGTTCGTCAAAAATCAAATTGTACAGATTCGCCACGTGAACGAGATTCTTGGTCGAATTGACTAACAACTATCAGAGTAAAAAAGATAATCCGTTTTCAATAAATCCTTTTTACCTCCGCACTTATTGTTTTATGGGGATTTTTTAAAACCACTATAAGAAAATTTTAATTAAGAAATAATGTACTATATATATCTTAATACTTATGTCCCAAAATTTGACTTTACATTCACAGTTCCTGGTACCAAACTAAAGTAAAGCCTGACCTTTTCGGATTTAGACAAGCAACTGACAGGTACTATGAACACGTATTTCTGGGTAAAATTGAAAAATATCACGTTACGAAATATCAAATAACTGTAAGTGAATCACAGCACTTTGGTTAGATTTTATGTCACTCCCAACAGTATATATTGAGGAAATGGATGCGTGAAAGAGTGAAGGCTGGTCCCATGTTTACTTTATGGCGTCAACCGACCCACATTTGATCTTTCACTGCACCATACATAAGCGCTCTCTTTGTGTAACTGTCGATAAACACTAAACAATGGGGTTGGGTGCGTTACGTTGCACCTAAAACAATGTACCTACTAGTGACAGTCAAATAAGTCTAATGTACCGTGTAACCTGTAATGTATGAACACGAATTACGTTTAAAACTGATTTGTGGCGTTCATTTTTAATGGGATTTGAATGAGTCCTTTTGTATGTAGTAACCCGCTTCTAGCTTCACTCGTATCACAACGGGTTTACATTAAACCACACATTAAAATTGAGTATAATCCTCAAAGTTATAGATTACTCCGTTCAATAAAACCAAAAACTTATTTACCATTTCAGACAAGTCAAAAGGTCATAAATTACTGAGTATTCGCAAAACAATAACAAGTTTCTCTTGACTTTGTAGTGCAGGATAAAGTCAACTTTAATTCGTCTTAAGTCAACTTTAAATACAGCAACCGCTCCCAGTATAATTACGGGCGATCATATTTCGATTCCTATTTGATACAGTGAAGAGGAAAAATTCCCGCAAAATATTTATTAATTTGAAGCAAAACACTTCATTATATTTTACATTTAATGAAAACAAGTTGTTTGCGATCCGGCACAAATATTCTACGCCGAGTTCATAAGAAAATAAAAATTGTCTCTTATTTATTACATTAAACATTTCGCCGAACAAAGGTTCCATAAAATATTTACGTTGAAAAAATCTTATCGCGATATTCCCCGGGCAAACAAACATTCTTCGTTCCATAAATAACAAAGCTATTTTAATATTTGATATGATCTGTGAAGTGCTGATTTCATGGCTCATATTTTGTATTTAAAAAGGCTTAGAGGAAATAATTTGTGTATTTAATTATTCACTCTTAGTAAAAAAATCTTTGTAATACGATTGTGTTAGAAGAATGATTAAAATTTCATTGGGTTAACCCGGTGTTAACCGATGGCGCTGAACAAATATTATATTTTTAGCAAAAACATATTTATTTATTAATTCTTTGATTTCTTAGTAGTAGCGGAACACATCGCGATCATCAAAAATTTAGCTTAGAATGTTATTTATGTTTGTTATCTTCAAGCTTCAAGTAAAAAGAAAATATTGTACTGTTCATGTTTTTATTTCAATACGCAACGGTATTAAGGAAAGTAATTCACCATCACACCAGTAAGACAGAGCAGCGTGAAGTCGGGCCCGAATAATTGCAATACATACATTTGTAAAAATACACGATTAGAAATATGAAAACACTTTCCTCATAGTTAATATCATAAGCTATAATTATAAATTATAAACTAACCCCCGACTTTCTATTGAGTCCAAACACGCTATATCTGTTCTAAGTTGCCGAGGAGTTGGGTGTCCCGCAGACTACTTGATGCTTGCGTCAGACCAAAGTTACCATACATAGAAATACTACCGAAGTAACAATATACCCAATTTCACATCAATCGAACCTGTGGAAGTTAGTGAGATCCTTTCGTGAACTAGTAAATGGGCTGACGGTGTTCAAACACCTGAACAGATGAACCATCCCAATGACGTCAGCTTACAAACAGAAAACGTGGGATGAACCGACTTTGACCGTTATTACACAGATACTCAGATACACAGAACAGACACATACATCAAACTTATAACACGCCGTTTTTTGCGTTGGGTGCCAGGGGTTAAAAAACAAAAAAGATAAAAGGAAAAGTGAGAAATGTGTTGAATATAGTTTAAGGATAATATTAAGAACGAGTCGGCTTTGTGTGGTATGCGCAGAGTTGTTGCCCCCAAGCGGTACCTTATTAGTCTGCATTGTTCTCTGTTATTTGTGGTTTGCGTTCTGTTATCACAGATTGCGGAGCTTCTATGCGCCCTAATGAGAAAGGGTACTTATCTATTCACGTACTTGTATTATGCAGAAGGAGCATCCTGCTTTTCTGGTGGCGCACCTTATCGCTTAAGTTGAATTAGAAAATCAAATTGCGTGTGGCATTGTTCTGTAGCTACCCATTATAATATTCTATTTAAACTTACCTCCTATGTAGACGATGCATCCATCATCTAAATACAAAAGCCTGAGCTTATATGAAACTGAGATTGACTTTGTTTTAATAGATACATAGTTGGTTGAGTGATTAAGATACCAAACTCAATACCAAGTTCTCTTTGTGCTGGAAACTAAAGAAACAATTCTTAATAAAATAATTTTGAAATAAATAAGTTAGTTTTAAGTTGCAAATATTTGAGGAGAGATTTATTCAAGCAGCTATATATGGATGAAGGCTTTTGTAAAATTTTTTTTTTTCGAGATTTATGTCTGTACTGCTGTTAAATGGGCTGCTTAACGCAGCGTTAGTAAAACTATTTTATTACTAATCAATTATTTCTGTACCATTGAAATATACAGAAAACGTTATGAAAATAATAAAATTACTACCATAATTTAGGGATATGACTGATGAAGGTTACTTTCGTATGAAAAGCCCCGTTAACTAAAAAGGTTTCAAGGGTTATAATGTAATTATGCGAAAAATGTCTATTAGCGCGGCCCCCAGGAACAAAGGATACCCACATAACAGTAACAACATACTTACCTGTCTGATAAGTGCGTATGTAGTATATGTTTAAAGTTATATTAAAACGTAAATGTAATTCTAACGAGACGAAATTAAACTTGTTATACATAACCTTAGATTCTTCAAAATGGTAATACGTAATGTAATTAATAAATACAGTTAACTAGCAGCAGGCAAATAATGAAAATCGTGTAAGAAAGAAAATTAAATTACCTCCTTACAGAAGCAACACCATTAATCCCTACCATGAAATCCCTATTATGTTATCCCTACCATGAAATAACAGCATGTGTGCTGTTGTGTTTCGATTGGTGAGTAAGGGATGCCAGAGCTTATTTTCCCTATCCATTCTCCAATCCCTTATCCTTATCGGCAGCGCTCATGCAGCACCTGTGGCGTTGCTTGTGTTATAGGCGACGGTTGCCACCCACCATAAAGTGGACAGTCAGCTTGTCTGTCGATCATAACATTAAAAAAAAATCTCTTAAATGTATGTAAATAAAAGTTACCCAAACAATAATAATAAAAGAGACTTTCTTAGACATTAAGCACAACGAAATTCCAGCAAAAGCGTACTTGGGTAGGCTGTAATCAACTAAATGAACCGCGCATTTTCACTTCCTCTGCAAAAGATAATGCTTATATTACTTGTAACAAAAACAGTTAAAATTACTGTTATCTAAATTACTAGTAGATAGTTAAATTAAATCGCTTACAACTGGTGGTGTAGACAACATATATTACACTAATTGAGAATGAAAAAATGGCTGGTTTGTTATTTGATCACGTCTCAATTGTCCTAAGCATTTATTGATGATCCTTTAATATATATATTTACATCCTATAACAAAGAGATTTTCCTTTATAGCATTTCTTATTTTAATTTTGTTTTTGAAAGTAAAAAAAACGCTCAAAGGAAATATACTGAGTACGTTTGAATAGTTACGTACATAAAAATGTTACGTAACTATTCAAACTTATTTAAAATTTTCTAATTAAGTAAGTTTTTCTCCGGTAAGAAAGTTTAAAACTTGGCGAATTTTAAATACTCGGTCACTTTAAACGAAAAGTATCAATTTAATTGAGAAAACAGTTTTCATTTCAAGAGGTTCATTTTTGTATTTCTTTTTAATTTCTAATGAATAAAGAATAAGATGTCTTAAAATGCAATCTCTTGTATAACCTTTAGTAAATCTCATTAACTCAGCATGACACAACCCCTGTAAATAGGGCAATGCTCTCTCAAATATTGCCAACTCCATTGGTTGCTGGCGCCGACGGCGAGGCGCCTTTTCATTGGGGAAACAAACCTGTTACCCCTATTTCATAAGGCTAATATCCCTGTGAGCCCTTATTTTGTTAAAATACACAGAAATGGTTATATAGTTACTGAAATTATAGACAATAATTTCTATCTTTACCACTAAGATCACTAAAGACAGACATAATACAAAGGTCATTTACCGTCTGCGTCTTAGTCTTTGTCGTATGTCAACTTGTTCAAGGTCAAACACTCAAAGAGCTTTCAATAAAACCACAAGGACAACTTACTAAAACATAATATTTCGCCCTACAATAACAACATGTTATTACTTTAGTAGATTTCAAATTTCTATATTAGTATTAATCCATCAATCAGCTGGACGACCAAAATATATTTCATAGAATGAAGTGATCAAATAAAATTGAATTTCATTGTAAATACTGCGCACAAAAGTATAATTTTATAAAAAAATAATAATAGTGTTTGGAATAAAATTTCGTGCGAATATATTTCTGATGTATAAATGAGTCCAAAAAATCATGTTACATTTTAAAGTATTTATTTTTGGATTGTTTGTTTGTTACTTTTCTGTAACAGCTTATGCAAAACATGGTGAAAACATTAAAATAATTTTTATTCAAACTTAAAATGGATTTTCAGCTTTTGCCTCTGTTTCAGAAAAAGCATATTTTTACTTTTTGTATCAAGTTTATTGAATTGCATACTAGCGACCCACCCGCAAAATGCGAATATGCAAATTATAACATAAACCTTGACCCTGCCGAGAATCTAACCCGGTAACTTTGACTAACCACTTATCCAACCCCAGACGTAAAAACTGTGTGTGTTTGTGTATCTGTCTATCTGTGTATCTGTCTGTAGCATCGTAGTTCCCAAACGTATGGACTGATTTTGATCCGGTTTTTTTGTTTAAAAGCTGACAAGTCGGGATTGTTCTTAGCCATAATTTATGAAGATCCTCTGTCTTTTGAAGTTTCCTAGTTAACGAATGGATTTGACTAACTTCCACATGTTCGAATGATGTGAAATTTGGTATACTGTTTCTTCGGTGATATTTCCATGACATAGTACCCTTGACCTGATGCTGCAGCATTAAGTAGTCTGTGGGACACCCAACTCCTCAGAAACTTACAGCAGAACGAACGTGTTTGGGCTCGATAGTTTATAATTTTAATTATATCTTGTTGCAAAATGCAACGTAACATTTATGTTAATTAAAAAAAAAACAGTAACGACGCTGGCGCCCTCTTCTCGGAAATGAAAGTAACTTATTTGCCTCCTTCTGCTGCAATAAAATTAAAGTCGTTCTCATAAAACGGAATTAATTTTCTACTTCATATTTTACATCGTGGAGTTGTATTAATTTATTTAGCTCTTTAAATTGCCGAGTTAACATTACTCTGACGCTTCATGAGTAACAGCGAGAAGATTTAATTCAGAAGTGGAATAAATTAGTAGGTTAGGTATTAACTCATTTAATATAAATTGAAATTCTCCACACACTTTGCGATTTTACTTTCCAAAGGCTCCCAGTTTCGCACGGGTGCAATTTTTTCTGTAAATTTTAAACCTTCCACGTTTAAAGATTTTTTATTTTAATTTGTAAGACGTTTCTTTACAAAAAAAAAAACATTTGTCTGAAAACAAAAATAATTTTCTGTAAGTACTATCTATATATAAATTAGATGTTTTTGATTTGCTACAACCTGACTGCAGGCAGAAAATTCGAGTAGTTTTTTTTTCATTTTTTTTTTTCAAAATATTTAGTAGGAGTTTTAGTAAGTATTTTAAGACTTGTGGGTGGATATCCGGAACCTGGTACATTTTCCACATATATATTATCATCAATTTTTTTTTTGGAATATCAAATGAATGTGATCCATGAATGGGTTTCTAAAATTAAACCACACCATTACATTTCAGCAAAGATTTATATATAGGTCAATAATAGAATAACAATAGAATAACATATAGTTCAATGCATTTCAGCCAGTTGTAAAAAATTTGGGCTATTCCTGACAGGAAACGACTCTGCTGTCCACAAGGCTCTAGTTCTTAGTCTCTAGTTCTTATTTTATCTGAGAAATGTGTTTTATGTATTACGTCGTTAGTAGGTACTAACGAAAACTCGTTAATGTAGGTACTAATTACGCGTCCCTTCGCTTTGTTTACTCAAGTGAATAAGCTTAAAGCATTCAAACGGTAAGCAAGAGTAATAAGAGATCTTACCTCTAATTTCTCTATGTGCCTTGTAAGAAATGTGTTCGTGTCACGGTTCATCTATTAATATAATATAATGTTTAAACACAGCTTCACATTTCCACATCACAGACGTAAGCAAATGAACATAATAATTAAATACGGACCTTCGCTTATTGTAATTATAATTGTAATTCCCACTTGTAATTGTAGGTACTTTAATAAAATTAGAAAATATAGGTTACAGCAATAGGATTACTCCTGTGATGATGTACAGTGTGTGTTATGAAATAAATAAATAAAAAAATAATATTTTTTTCTTATAATTTATATATTTTTCTTATAGATTTACAAATTATTGTTATTATAGTTAGAACAAATCTAAAAAAAATATTCTTACAGTTTGAAATACATTACATTACAAATTGAACTTATTAAGGTCTTTCACCTTCATGATACCTACATTTATACAAATTTGTACAAATAATGCAGAAAAGCGCTGTTGCTTGTGTACTTAGGCAATGGTGACCACCTACCATCAACCATCAAGTGGAAGTTAGTTTATTTCTAGATATTATTCATACTAGATTCACACTTAAAACTTTTTATTTCTATTTAAAAAAATAATAATTTCGTTCATTGAAATTTACTAACACCAATATTTGTGGCTCATTTCTACTGAGTGTACTGTACCAACATGAATTTGCGGTAAATATTAAATCGATTTCTTTAATTCTTTAATTATCTTTAATAAACGTATAAATTTAACAGCTGTGCCACGCGGATTTACTCGCTGTTTCACATTTACATAGGCACATTTTTCACTGTGCTCGCTAATGTAAGGTTTTCATAGGGCGGTCGCATCTATCACATCGTAACGCCTTATCGTGCTATTACACCATTTAGCAGAATTTCCAATAAGAAATTTTGACTTTTTTTGCTATCAAGAGTCGTGACGCGATGTTTAGGTATACATTATTATTGCCTTTAAACTTCTTAAAGAATTAGGCTTCTTAAGAAAGAATTCTTCCATAGATTAGAGTATACAAACAAAAAAGACACCATCGTAATTATAAATAGGTATAGATAAATCATTTAACATAATATGGTTAAACTATAAACTTTCCGGACACTGTTCCGATCTATCTGACCACGTATATTTTAACTCAATATTCACATTGTATTCTCATTTAAAGGAGTAATTAATCATTTATTTAAATAAATTTTCAATATAAATGTCTCTGGGGCGTAATGAAGCTAATGTAGCGCTGGACCTGAACCACGCGTGTAATTGATAAATAATTAAAAGCCTACAAATAATTTTGTATAAATATAACGGTTTTAATCACCTGAGTGTTTGACGGTAGAAAATTGTGCTTGCATGGCACATACTCGTGGCGTAACAATAATATTTTACTATTTTGCTGCGTCATTTTAGTATATTGTCAAGGTTAAACTTAACCAATTCTAAAATTAGAATCAAACGCAGTGTTGATAAAATGAAAAATCTTCATTCAACTCTCTCGATTCATACGTTGATATCTATTTTTAACCCCCGATACCCGATGCTAACAGGGTGTTATAAGTTTGACCTGTGTGTATCGTAGGTATCTGTGTGTCTACCTGTGGCATCATAGCTCTCAAACGGACAAACCTCTTTTAATACGCTTTTTTTTAGTTTGAAAGCTGACGTGATCGAGATTGTTTTAGCTATAATTTATGAAAATGTGTTCAGCCGTTAGCTTATTTTCCAATGATAGTTGGGACTTTCGATTTAAAAGCCAGAATATCTTTCTCACTTGTTGACCAAGAGCTTTTCTTTTAGTAAAAATATGTTTGGCCCAGGTTAGACGTCTGTCTAGATAAATTCCCAAGTATCTACCTGCATCAGACTGCAGATCCTTACTTCATTTAGTTCCACTTGTGGGCATGTGTCCCACAAGCTTCTACTGTACAAGGCCGTACTCAAATCGATATGGACATACGGAGTGCAACTGTGGGGACATACACAGCATCAAATTCAAACCTTAAAATACTTCAATGGTTCGAGTCCAAATGCTTTGCATGACTACCAATGCTCCATGGTATATTCATAACGATCGTCTGTATCGTTAGCTGAGGGTAAAAGCTGTAAAGAATATAGAAGCAGAGTCATTGCAATCCTAACACAAGCGAATCCCAAATCACCCAAACCCACCCCAAACAAGAAACCTAATGGATAAGAAGCTGGGTGCAACTTTTAGGAGACAAAGGAGGCGTGCACCACAGGTCCTAATGGAAACGTAGATTTTCATATCACAATATTATAATTGGGCGAATCACTGGATTTTGCTCCAAACACGTCCTTCCATAAATTCTTAACATCCAGCTAAATGTCCCATGGACAGATTGCGGGAATAAAGGAGATAAAAAAAATCCTAGTTGACGAAGGGATCTCACTTAATTTTTTGGGCCGTACGCTACCTTAAAGATAAATTTTAATACATACATTGTGTTGATTAATTTTCTCGATTCAGTTGTTTATCTATGACAATATAATTATATAGCAAATAGAGAATTCGCATTTATGGCATAAATATTTGTAGGTATGTAAGTAAACAGAACTCGTGACACGTTTGTGCATGTCACCATTGGGACCGGAAGCTTAGTGTTCCGTATTCACGTTTCCACTACTAAAATATTCTATTTGTACGCGTGTGCAAACTATATACTACCTCCTCTTACATACATTTATAGTACACCTTCTTCTAACACATAAGCAAAATTCAAACAACTTGTCTTGAATACATCTTTGAAGTTATTTAAGTTAAGCAAACTTATGTTTATCACTTTGCGGGGAGGGAACATAAGAATAATAAACGTCTATTTTCTCTTTGATATTTGTACAAATATGGATTGGCCTAGCTGATGTCCTCATAAGACCATATCGTTTTATTTTCTTCACTTACAATTTTTAAATTGTTTTTTCAGTTGTAACAAGTTGTCATATTCTACTAATTAAAATACTTTATTCTTAAGTGCACTGCTTTGTAAATTATTATTTAATAATTATAATCTTTTATATTATAATTTACTCATAATTATTATATTATAGAAATAAAGCTGTCTAATATTGATACGATCACTATAAATTAGATATAACAACTTAAAGTTGTTGAGTGGGTGCTTTCATAGATACTAACTAAAAAACTGAAAAACTAAACTAACTAAAAAATTTTTAAAAAAATAATCAAATCTTTTGTAGAATTTCAATAATTCGAATTAATAGTAATTGAAATCAATAGTAATTTGTTTGTACATCTGTATCAAGTTTCGGTATTTGGTGAGAGGTACAATTTAGGTTTATGAAATAATAGTAAGCCGATGGTGGTTTGTAACGAACATCGGCACGTGCTTCCCGTCTGTCATGCTCGACTTGCCAGCATAATCACTCCCAGTCTTATGTCGGTTTAATCCCAACAGACCCCAATTTGCATTTACGTGTGATACGAAAACTTCCAACCGCCCGAAACTTACATGTTTGCTTGCGTCATATTATTAGCTATTTAAAATTTGATTACTAATTAACTTCAGTCATAAAGGGAAAGTTTACATAATAAAGATTAATTTGTATTTCATAATCACCAAATTCGCTTTATAATGATTTATTTTTTGGTCGCGCCTTCGCCGTACTCCTTTTCCTTAAGTTTTGAATAATAAAAAAATCATTTTTTTTTACAATTTTTACTGCTCATATATTTCTGTCATACGTTCATTTTTTATATTTTTAGATATAAGTATGTATATATATATCATCAGAACAAAGAAATGCACATAAAAAAACACACAGCATAATTTGTGTCCAACACTACGCTTTGAAATTTTTTATGTAGATATGGAAAAATATTCTTAACAAAATATAGGGAAAGTTTGTGTTTCCATAAGTATACATTGAATCTCTGTGAACGAACAAAAGCAAACATTATTTTCCTAAACAAATGTTTCGTACGGAGCCAATGTTGAGCTTTACCTCTTGTTAATAAATTTTAATGTAGACAGATATTCATACATCGTCTAATTACACAGACGAAATAATTAACTTCTGTTTTTCGACAGGTTAGCTTTTAATGTCTACTCTCATTAGTACAAAGTACAGTACACTAAATTTACACAGTACATGAAAGGATTTGAACTTTGAATGAAACTGAAAACGGGTCCGAAATAAACGAAACCACACACACGCCATAATTTTAAATTTAAGGCGGGCAAAACCGTGTACATTAATACTCTGACGGTCCACTTGATGGTAGGTGGTAGTGCGCTGCCGATCATAAAATAATTACGGATAAGGGATTGGGAAAGGATAGGGAAATGGCATTTGGCATCCCTTACTCGTTCACCGAAACACAACAGCAAACATGCTGTTATTTCACGGTGTTCTTCAGTAAGGGGAAGGTGACTGCCACCAAACGGGCCACCCCAATCACTCCGAAACACAGTGTGCCCAGCCATCACTACTTCATATTAAAATATAATACATAATATATGAGTTGCGGCAGTATAAATTATTGTCATAGTTACATCGGAAAAAATAATAAAGAAGAATGTACGTTTAGACGAGAACACTTCGTTAGTGGTACCTAGTTTTTTTTTATTTCGTTTTTATACCAAGTTCACGTTGCTCGATAATTAATTATAAAACTTTTGTTGTTAGAGGTAAATTACATAATTACAACTCGTTTTAAGTAGTGAACTAATTATATCATTGACAAATACCATCGAGAAACAAAGAATTAATGATCGAACTACTTGTAACTTGTGTTAATGTGCTACTGGAAGTATGTGTTACGAACAAAAGCTTCAAGTCTCACCTTCATCACACGTCAATCTAAAGGCTATCTACAGCTACGTACGTAGCGAGAAGTGTTGTCACGTCTCACGGGAGACTATTGTTAGCCCGCAATGGGGCGTGATTTCTATTAGCATTCCATTAGTTTCCTCACTTTCCATCCAACAATGCCATTTGAAACACAGGTATACTTTTATCATGGGATACCAGTTCTTTATACTGAAGTCCGAGGGCCCAAAGTAGGACGAAGGAACGAAGTGAGAAGTTGTAACAGAAATTACTCTAAACGGACATCAGTAAAGTGACGGTTTTCGGTATAAAAATTTTAGCTGGAATGCCATAATAACCGTTATGTGAGTTCGAATAAATCGTTAATTAAGTTTATTGGATTGTATAATATTGGCACGTCAGCTGCACTATTGTTTTTTTTTTATGTTAAGGTCGTCAGACAGGTTGACTGTCCACTTTGTGGCACTAAGCGCAAAAGCTATAATTAAAGATTTATTTATATGCAAAACAATCAAATAACTGATGCTTTTTGTGCTGCGTCTATACGATGTGATCTTTTTGCTCAGTCCCTGGTAAATACATTGTGTCTTGTGTCCGCAATATTAAAGTGAGCGGGGTACCATTTTCCAACTTAATTTTGTTCAATTTCATTTTTGTGTGTTTAAATTTCTATATGTAATTATTCCTTTGTATGTAGTTATGTTTTATGTGATAAATAAAAATTTATTTTCTTTATTTCTTTTGATGAAAGAAAATTTCTAAACGAGCAATCGGTTTATTGTTGACTATTGTTCTTCTATTGAATTTCTCTAACATTGAATTTTAATAATAACGCTTGCATCTCTTATATCGCCATATTATTAATAACATGTTTTTCCTCTTTCCCCCAGTTTCTGGCGTTATTGGAACGCAATGTAGTCGCCAACATGACACTACACTACAAACAGGTGACATTATTCGCACCTACGAACGAAGCGTTCCAGAGATATGAGGGTGATATGGACGATTCTCTTGTATTTTATCACATATGTAAGTAAAGTGAACAGTCATTCTGTTATATCACTCACACTGTAGTTAAGATATGTATTAGTCGACTCTTAATGTTTGACGAAAACAAAAACACAAAATCATGTCATGTTAAAATTTTTCAGTTTTCTTAGATTTATAGAAAAAATATTTTATATAAGTAATAAAAGATTTAACTAATGTCTGCGGCTAAGAATTAGTTTTGATTGCAGCAAACTTAGCAACGACTATCACGAATCTGGATTATTCGATATCAAGTGAGTTGGAAGGTAACCCGCCTTTGTGGGTGACGAGACGCCGTGACGCTATGCACGACGATATTTTCGTGAACAACGCTAAAGTAGATGTCTCAAGATCGTATCAAGCACTCAATAGAAACGGAAAGCGACAGGTTATTACAATAAATTATTTTATATAAGTATTTTTGAACGAACCACAGACCATTCGTATCCACTTTTTATGGCTCGAGAGTTCTCGAGACCACGCAGTCTATTGCTTCGCAATAAAATTATAAATGGTGCCTTACGTATATATAGCCTAAAGCACACAAGACACCGCAAATCACGTGTTCTCACACATGCCAGCTCATTTTCTTTTTCAAATATAATAAAAATCAATTTTTAATTTAACACATTATATAATAAAAAAATATATAAATTGACTTTACTTATTATTAGGTGCTACATGTAATAGATCAAGTCCTGCAGCCTCTGCAACCTCACGGGCCCAGCTCGGTCAGTTCAATCGTCTACAATCCAACAGCCTACCAGTTTCTAGAACATTCTGACGTTTTCAACATTGGCTCACATAGATTAAGGTACGCATCACATCTAATCCGTGTTACCTAATCAAAATTTAATAAATTAAATTAATGAAGTTATAGTTTTTTATATTAAAATTTGCTATTAAAATTAAAATATGCATGTTTAGTTTTTATTTCATTGTAATCTGATTGAAATAATTTTTTGAACTAGTAATCACATTTTCACGTGCCAATTTATTCCCGTATCAAGACAAGAATAATTTCAAACTAATCCTCCTAGTTAGTATATTTTAAAATATTTTAATATTTTAATGATTTCATTAATGTACTAATAACTATTTGAAGCTTGAAGGCCAAAAACAAAAATGATTTATTGTATAAAAGTCAAATTTTTCATAAATAAACTAAAATAAACTAAAACTATCTTCCCAGTTTATGTAAATATTTGTAATGTAATGTATTTCTGTAAATAATGTATTATGTAAATAATGTAATTCTTTTCTTTTTTATTGCTAACTAGTTTTTGCCCGCGACTTCGTCCATGCCCCTTTTTCATAAGCTTTGAAAAATAAGAAAATCAACGCTTGACTATATGTGCAATAGGGATTGAATAAATTACTGCTCACATAAATCTAAGTAATTGAAAATATTATTTCTTTTGAATGTTGACTTTAAAATGTTATTTCTTTTTAGATCGTTCCGCCAAAAAGTGAACCAACTGCAAAAGAAAGAAGTTTTGAATGCTGACGGCAGGAACACTTTCTTCATCCCCGTTGACGAGGGTTTCAAGGTATCTTTAACCCAAAAATCTTTAGAACTCAGTGAATTTAGTGAAATTTATTTCATAACATTTTTAAGATAGACACCTAGTATACCGTAAAAGAATATTAATGGAGATAATATTTTGTAAATATTCCGTCAATCAAAA
The DNA here is from genome assembly GCA_936446665.2 of Synanthedon andrenaeformis. Taxonomy (NCBI): domain Eukaryota; kingdom Metazoa; phylum Arthropoda; class Insecta; order Lepidoptera; family Sesiidae; genus Synanthedon; species Synanthedon andrenaeformis. The sequence goes on along the minus strand of OW387783.2, from coordinate 5,155,001 downwards.
TCCTTGATGCAATAACACTACTGCAATTGCCCTATACTAGAATTAAGGATATGGAAATGGGGAAATGGGTATTGCAGATTAAGATACAATATTATTAATATTTATATTTCAAACGGTTTCATAAGGTTTCAAACATTTTGAAATTAACTCAACAAATCTTTTTTTCAGCCTACAACCAGATCTGATTTGATAGATGGAAAAGTAGTTGATGGACACGTAATACCCCATCACGTTATCTTCACGAAAGCGACGCCTGACGGGAAGGAGTTTGAAACTATGGCATTCAGCGATAATGTCAAAGTTATCATCTCTTTCAGCACAACCAAGAATGGAATGGAGGAAATTAGTTAGTTTTTTAAACATCTTTATAGCTCTTTTTTGTTAATGTTTATAGCTCTGACGACAGTGGCTCTGCCACGGCGATAGTGGCGCCGAATTTTTTAAATATTTTTAGACGATCCCTCGGGAACCTAACATTTTTTCAGGATAAAAAGTATTCAGGTAATAATCAATACATCAGTGAAAACAGCATTCAGATCGGTTAAGCCATTTCTGAGATTAGCTTGCACAAACACACAGTAAAAAAATTTAAAAACTATGTTCTTTACCTCGGTAAACATACGTACAACGTGTACAAATTGTTTTTTTGAAAAATATTTCATGTACAGACAGCCCGTTTACGATTTTATTATTTATGTATAGATAATAGGAGATTTCTTAATAGCTCAAATTTAAACTAAAACAGCTTACGTGCAATCAAACACGGTGGCTGGAGATGCGAAACATTCCCGAGGTGTGGTGCTTGCTGACATCGTTAGAGCAAACATACCCGTCAAGAATGGAGTCGTGCATCTCATACAAAGGCCACTGATGGTCGTGGACACATCTGTTGTCGATTTTCTGAAGGTGAGACACATTTTACTACCTTCTACATATTTCATGACAATTTAAGATTACTATACTTTTTGTACTTTAAAAAAAGTATTTGTACTTTTAAGATTATTATAATTTTGAATTCTATCCTTTGTCGTGTTTTTGTTTTTATATTTAATATGGAACGCAGAATGGAGCTGTAAGTGTTGCCACCGTTAAAAAGAAATTCTACCATATATACGTAAATGAGACAATTCAAAATTGTACTTTATGTGAACTAGTAGGTATTTTATAATAACTTTCATAACAAAGTTACAAAACAACCATAATTCTTGTATGTCATAGTTACCAAGCTCGTTTACATGTGGAGATAAGGAGATGTTAGTAGTAACATTGGCTACTGGCTACGGGTATCGATTAATGAAATGAAAAAAAAAAAAAAAAAAAAAGTTCTGTAACATAACTTATCTGCCAATGAAAGCCATGACATCCTCTTACAAACAATCAGAGTAGCTTTCTTCACTGCTGAAGGTCGTGCCTGCTCTGAAATGCCTTGGTGACATCGATTACCAACAGCACTCTATCCTGTCCTCAGCTTTCCTCTTAGCCGTCGTAACCAGGGCCGTCTTTACCCGGGGGTGCAAGGGGTGCGGTGCACCCGGGCGCAGAGCGCCCGGGGGCGCCTTGCCGAACCCTGAATATTTAGATATTTCATTGAATTTAACGCCATTGCACAGTTTAATATACTTGTTACGACAAATACGTATGCCCAAAAGTAAATATAAAAAAAATAGTCATCAAAAATAATCATTGTTTTACTTTTATTACGCTTTCGGCGCTTGTCATACCGCTCATGATGTGCAAGCTAAAATGACTCTTATTACTACACAAATAAAAATTTTATTTAATACAACACGCGCGCGGCAAAATCTCTAATCCAAAGAGAGTGTATAAAACTTGGCACATTGCCGCCCGGTCGCCCGCACTTGAAGCAAAATGATCTCTAAGTCAATAAAGTGTGAGTTCATTTGAAATGGGCGCACGGCGGCGGAGCGGCACCTATGCGTCTGTCATAGGCGAGTAATTGCTCCCTTTGATATAGCCGCCCGGGCGCTCGCACTTGAAGCAAAATGATCTCTAAGTCAATAAAGTGTAAGTTCATTTGAAATGGGCGCACGGCGGCGGAGCGGCACCTGTGCGTCTTTCGTAGGCGAGTAATTGCTCCCTTTGATATAGCCGTCCGAGCGCTCGCACTTAAAGAGAAATGATCTCTAAATCACTACAATTAGGTGTAAGTTCATTTGAATTTACAGCGCGGCGCGCGGCGCCTATGTAGTGTCGGTCAGTGATTGATCTGATATCTTCTTTTTAAGTAATTAAATTCGTTAGCTCATTTCATTTGCGACAACCGCCGAATTAGCACAGAAGATCTTAGTGCAGAAATTATTGAGATTTTGTGTAAGTTGTAAATGCATGGAATAAATGAAATTTCTTCGTCATAAATAAGAGAAAAAATATCAAGGTAAGTCAATTTTATTTTTTAAGTGTTAGGTCAATCATTATCATCGTAGCCACCTATCACCCACTCCTGGACATAGGTTTCTCCAAACGACAGCACGCAGTTCTCGACCATCCTCATCCAACTAATACCTAGGCGCCTACCGACTATGTTCGTCGGTCCAGCGGTGGGCTGGAGGGGCGTCCGAAGCTACGTACGTTCGTTCGTTCGTGGACAGTGGTTTCCACTCGAGAACTCGTCGGTTAAAATTAAAATACAATACATAGGTACAATACCGATACCCAAAAGTACTTTTTTTAATAATAAAATAAACCTATTTTTAGCGTGAAACGTTGTTTTTACGTAATTTATTTATGTAGCCGATCGTTAAAAAAAATAAAATATTGAGTGCATATAGGTACCCTATTCCACAATGAGCGCGCTCGGCCAGACTAACTATGCCCGCCTTAACTTTCAGGCGCTGTTTTTAATTTTTTATTGTCCTAAAATATTATTGCGTGGCCCTGTTACCACACTTGGTTACACAAATTGTTGACTATCTTATGTTTTTTAGGTACATCTTCGTCAACATCAGCTCGACAGTTAGAAGAGACAGTTAACTTGGAAGAGAGAACTTCTACGAGTATTTCACAAGTTCCAGCTCACACTAGTACCAGTACATCGCCTACTTCAAGTGAACCAATTGTTAACCAACCAGCAACAGAACCAGATGTACGATTTTGTGAAAATGTCGCGAATGATCCTGCTCTCTGGCCGCAAGTAATACCCGATAGTTTAAGATTATTTTTAACAGAACGTGGACCAATTCAGATTAAAAAAACCAACTATCCTTCAGATAGTAACATGAGGTCGTTTTCAGATACATATTACAGTAAAAAGTTACAAAATAACGAAATTATTCATCGAGTTTGGCTTGTATATTCCACATCTACTGATTCTGTTTTTTGTTTTCACTGTAAGCTTTTTAATATTAATGTCACTGCATTTAATGGCCCCACTGGTTACAAAGACTGGGGGCATTTGTCGAGAAATATAGAACGGCATGAGAAAAGTTCAGGGCACATATGTTCTTTTAAAAAATATTTGGATTTAAAAAATGACTTATTGAAAGGGCAAACAGTAGACTCGGTAAATCAAACTGAAATAGACCGCGAGAAAAAGAGGTGGACGGCAGTTTTGGAAAGGATAATAGAAATTATAAAATTTTTAGCAGGTCAAAATATAGCATTTAGGGGCACAACTGAGAAGTTGTATGACCCAAATAATGGTAATTTTTTAAAGTTGGTGGAGAGTATATCTAATTTTGATAGTACACTATCAGAACACATTGCTCGAATTCAAAGAACTCAGCATCGCATGCCACATTATCTTGGTCATAACATTCAAAATGAACTGATTAGTATAATTGCTGAAAAAATTAAAACGACTATAATTAGTCTTTTGAAGCAATGTAAATACTACTCTGTAATTCTAGATTGCACACCTGATATCTCACACCAAGAACAACTTACTGTTATTGTGAGGTTTATTTATTTAAATCCATCGACAAAACGCGCTGAGGTACGAGAACATTTTTTAGGTTTTTTACCTGTAACTGATACTACCGGACAAGGGTTGAAGACTTATTTGTTAGATTTTTTAAAATCATGCAATATTGAATTCGATGATTTGCGAGGCCAAGGATATGATAATGGAGCCAATATGAGGGGGAAAAATATAGGCCTCCAAAAAAAAATATTGGACATGAATCCTCGTGCTTTTTACGTACCGTGTGCTGCTCACTCCCTTAATTTAGTAGTAAATGACGCCGCTAAAAGCTCATTGGAAATTACAAACTTTTTCTCTATTGTCCAAGAAATCTATGTATTTTTTTCAGCATCCACATCACGCTGGGATGTAATTATGAAACAGATACCTACTTTGTCATTAAAACCTCTTTCAAATACGCGTTGGGAAAGTAGATTTGATGCTCTTAGAGCACTACGTTTTAACATGGATAAAATTTACGATGCATTATACTCTATTTTTACAAATAACAAGTATGATAGCGACACAAAAAACATAGCGAGTTCATTAATAGCCAAATTAAAGTCTTATAGATTCATATGTTCAGTAGTTATATGGTACAATATTTTACTAAAGATTAATATTGTAAGCAAAAATTTGCAAAAATCAGACGTAATTATTTCAGAGGCTACCAAAATGATTAATCTGGTTAAAAAAGATTTGGAGCAATACCGCACCGATAGTGCGTTTGAACAGTTGTTATCTGATGCAAAATTAATTGCTGAAGAATTAGAATGCGAAACAGAATTTAAAGAAACTGTTCGTCCACGTCCCCGAAAAAGACATTTTGATTACGAGGCTGCAGATGAGCCCATTTTAGACCCAACCAACAAATTTAAAGTATGTTTTTATTTTTTTATACTGGACACTGCTATCTCTAAATTAAATGAGAGATTCGATTTGCTGACGGAACACAATTCAGTTTTTTCACTCTTCCAAAACATTGAATGCTGGAGGAAATTAGAGTTGCATGAAAAAAAATCTCAATGTTCTCGGCTCCAACAAAAACTAACATTTAAAAATAGATTTGATATTGACGGGGAGGATTTATATAATGAATTAGAATTGTTACCAATGTTTTTTCCCAATGCATCAACAAGCACTCCCACTAATATTTTAAGCTATATATATTCTAATAATTTAATCTCCTCATTTCCTAATATCTCAACATCTCTACGTATATATTTAACACTGCCTGTTACAGTAGCTGAAGGTGAACGATCCTTTTCAAAATTAAAATTAATAAAAAATTATCTTCGGTCAACCATGACCCAAGACAGACTGACAAACTTAGCTATTATAAGTATAGAATCCAAAATTAATATAAAAATAAATGATTTAATTAAAATCTTTGCCGACTCAAAAGCAAGAAAAATTGAGTTTGTTTGATGTATGTACATACAATAAATAGATATTTAGCAATTAAATAATAATATAAACGAGAGTTGGAACTTGGATTGCTGGTGTTTTTCGCCATTACAATCACTGTTAATTGTAATTAACTCATAATTCTATTGATTTCTCAACTAACAGGTTCCTTCTTTTCTTTGTTTTTGCATCATGTTCTTTTTCATGTTAAAATAAAAGTATAATTCTTCACTTTTTTGAAAAAGTAGGTACCTTTTCTAGAGTGTTAATTCCAGAAACTGGACATAATGTCTCGAATGGAGAATAGTTTTGTTTTTTATTTGTATAATTGGGTTTAATTTGTATAATTTAAGTTTAATTTTAGTTTTGTATTTTAGAAAAATAAACAAATTATCAAAATTACGTGTATTGTGTTTTCTTGGTTGACTAGGACCCCTTTCATACTGCAGTGTGTCGTCGGTCGCGTGCCACGCTGCAGTGTAAAAGAAAACGAGGGCGCAGGCTGAGCCCCGCACCCCGGCGCCGAATAGACTTAAGACGGCACTGGTCGTAACTGTAAGGCCTGTAAGGGCAACAAACTGATCGACTAGGAGACCGGTCACGAGACGTAAATACAATAAACAATAACAATAAATAAATAATAAATAATAATACCTGTTACTGTAATAAAAATCACCTCCTTTTCTTTAAACAACTGAATGAAATATGTTAAACTTTATGCTCCATTTAATGGGATCCAGGTTATGAAGGTAAAATGTGGATTAGATCGTTTTCCTTTTTGATTACTTCAAGTTTTTGAGTGTTTTGTTTTTCTATAAAGTTATGTTTTTCACTACATTTTAAGTTTAACATAGTCTACAGCACGTTCAATTATATTGCCTGGGTATAAATGACAATTTGTATTACAATTGAAATAGATTTGTGAACTGTTTTACTTATAACTGTGTGAATGACTTCCACGGTACTGTTACAAGTTTTTTGGAATCTTTAAAAATAATTTTGGAATTCAGCACGGTAGTTGTTCTTGAAGGATAAATAAGTAGGTAACATACCTCTAATAAAATAAGAACTAAAGGTAGAGCCCTGTAGACGGCAGAGTGAAGCCGGTAAAACTACGCCTTCACCGTGTACATTACGGTTACACGCACACAAATGAAAACAAACTACACCTCGCTTAATAAAATTTTTACTAGTGAAAAAGCCGAATTGCGTAGTGAAAAGGGGACGTCCATTAATTACGTGAGGCGATTTTGGCGATTGTTCGAGCCCCCCCTCCCCCTGGTGAGATGTCGTGAGATTTGGCTTGACTCCCTCCTCCCACCCCCTAATCTCACGTGAGATTTTTCAAAATGCGTATTTTTAGTGTAAATACGTTAATCTGTGCTTGATTGCGCTGGATTTATTCAACAAAACATATTTGCTTAAAATAAATTAACTTATTGCTTGGGTTGATAATTTATAATTGTAGTGTTATTATTTCTACAATTGGTTGTTTTATTAATTAAATTAAATACTCGAAATATTAAAATATTATTGTGTAGGATTTAGCCATATTTTAGCGGAGAAACATGTTTGTTTTACTTAATAATTCAGTTTTCTCGCATTTTCATACTGTTTTTTGCGGAAAAAAAAATTACGTGATATTTGGCAAGACCCACCCTCTCCTCCACATGAAATTGGGTGAGAATTGGCTCAACCCCCTCCCCCCTTAAACACCTCACGTAAATAATAGACACCCCCAAAGGTGTAAAAACCAGTCTTCAAAATCATCACATTTCACCCGTAAGTAACTTGGAAACGAATATTTTCAATAAAAAAGATAATTATAACTTGGAACACAAAATCTCAATACAGTAAACGCCTATGCACACATGTTTATAAAATCGCCTTCACTATGTTGTCTGCAAAACTTTTGTCTATAGTTCTTATTTGGTCTATATTTGGTCTGACAATGAGGTAAAATAGAAGTAAACTAATTCGGTATTTAGACACTGCCTAGTTGATTACAAGTAGGTGCGTTTGATGCCTTTAGGATTCATATTACATTATCACACAAAAATTGGCGTCGATTGCATACTGATTGTTTATCATAAATATTTGTTCTTCTTTCGTATGTTTATGCATCCCGCCCCGCTGGATCCTGCATGAACTTTTCAACTTTAGGGGATTGTAAGTACTTATCATCCAAATTTGCATGTTGCGGGGCAAAGTGCTTCCAATTAAGCCTTTTAAGATTCTGTATTATACCATATTTAACATTTCAACCTTTTCTAATGGATTATAACTTCTTTGTTTGTTTTATTACTAATTTTTGTAGTTTGATTTCTCATTTTGTTGCGCACATAAATCAAGGTGAAGTATAATATTTTATTTCTTGTAGCCAATAAGTTACGATAACAACGAAAATTCCACTTTGGAATCGCAATCAGATGAGGTAAAGTAAATGTGTCTTATATGTATATTTAAATTAATTTATTTATGCCTTTATAATCATGTACTACGTTTTATTGTGTACTTATAGAAATTAGAACTATTTAAATAATTAAAATATTGGAATTACGGTTCATTCCCAGTAGTTCCGTTGAAGTATAGTTCCGTGGCAGAACTAGTGACAATTTTTTTCACATGAGTTCCGCGGGACAAGTATTAATTAAATAGTAATATTTTTTATTCCCATTAGTCCCGTTAATATAATATATTAGGGAAATTATATTGCTAGTATAATATAAATGCGAAAGTAAGTTATTTTTTATGCTTGCACGCCTAAGTAGGCCTAAGTAGGGCAAAGGCTAATTTAAAATTTTAAAAAAAGAACAATGTTTGAGACGGGAAAAAACCATTAAACTCGCGACTTGTTAACAACCATTAACAAACTACGATACAGAGCTCACGGTATTAGGTACTATTATAACAACACTATATTATGTCATGCAAACATAGATATTAGATATGCGCTATATATCGTGTATACTAAACTTTGAGCGCTTGTATGCTATCTAATACAGCTATCTATCACGACTGTAATTGTGAAGAAGTCATCATTTATGAATGTTCCTGATTAATGGATAACCATTGCTGGATTAATACCATCGCTAGATGCGCTAGATAATTCATCATATTTGCTAACCACAAATTATTTTAGTAATAACAATAATTTTGTTACGTTTTTTAACAGGAAAAGGAAGATGGCCCCTTGTGCAAGTTTTACGAAGTGATAATGGACTTGGGAGCCAATAATCAGTTTTTAAACGAGCTTACAAATGCTAAAGATATCACTTTGTTCGCGCCATCTAACGAAGCGTGGGGCGATCGTAGCGTTCTTAATATTATCAGGTAATTATATGTTATTTATTTTAAATTTATTTAAAAACTTACAGATTTTATTCCTCTAATATTTTTCTTCACGTAAATACGTTTTTGGATTTGCTTCCATAGCGGGAAGCAATTCAGAAAACTGATGTTTAAATAAATTAAACTTTTATAGAGATCACCAAAGATTACGAGACATATTGAATTTGCATCTGGTACGCGAAAGACTGCCTATGGACGCGATCATCCACAACAATTTGAATCAGGTATGCCTACAATGTACACTGTTTCATCTTGATAATTTTTATATCCAAACGTTTTTAAATGCCAAACATTTTTTCATGTTACATTAAAAATTTTCGCCTTAAAATTTTCGTAATTAATGTTGTTAAATTTTGTTCCCCGTCTCGCTGCTGCTTTTCGGATACAGATTCCAGGAAGTGTACGTTAATGAGTAAAATTTTAAACGGTTTTATGACCCTCATCATTTTTTGTCGTCGTTTAATTTTGTTACGTACTTATAGCTCATACTTGGTTGTACATATTAATTTATTGGTTGCATGATAGACGTATGAGTAGACCTTATTGAACGTGTATGCTATATATTATGTGTCATTTAGGTCGCTAATAAATGTTCGTATAAGGAGATCGTTGTTAGTTCCCAAGAGCCTTACTGTAACTGAATCTTAGATTTGCTTGGATTTATATTTCTTTATCAACCTTAAAAACTTTGACTTAATTAAATACAAAATTTTCTAGCATTGAAATTCACATAAATATTGTATTATTTCTATTATTATGTTTAGAACCGCTGTTAACAAAACGTGTCACTTTTTGATAAGTCCACAACTTGGACAAGTCCACAAGTCCCAAAAAAAATGTTTTTAATTGTTATTAACTTGTTAACCAATTTTGCTGTATAAAATCTGATTTATTATTAGCTTGGCTACGAAATGTAATGGAAATTAGTGCTTGTTCACGTTGACTCGCTGGCGCGGTGGCGGGCGCAGTCACAAAATATCAAACACACAGCATAATATGCAAGTGTTCACGTACACAACGCAGGTGCGGCGAAAGTAGCGGCGGAGCGCGCGATTCACACAGCAGACAGCAGGTCAGGTAATTTCAACCAGTTTGAACTTGTCGCTAGAAATGATGGCACGTTTTCATTATGTCGTTCAATACAGAGTTTATCAGTGAATCATTAAAAATAAAATATCGTCGTCCATCTTTTCAACCTCTGACAACACGTCACACTCGCGCAAACGCCTGGCGGTCAATGTGATGTGAACATGAGCTCGCCACATCCACCGCGACCGTGCCCGCCACCGCGCCCGCGCGTTCTACGTGAAAAGCACTTACAATTTTCTATAGCGAAGTTTTAAAATGTTCAGAAGAATCAATCTTATATCTAGTAAGACAGAATTTATATCTTTATATCTAGTAACAGGTATGCTTTTCAATAAAGCCAGCAATAAAAATGTGATCAGAAAAACATATTCTATGTATAAAGTATTTAGGTTTACCTACATTTCTAACAACATTAAAATTCGGTACGAGAAGTACAGTTTAAAAAGTAGGGCTCTTGTTTCATTTCCTTCTCACATTGTTAGACATTAGCATGTCATGTGACCGAGCCTAATGACTCAGATGTTAGTGTTACCATAATTAAAATGTACTTGTAGATATACCAAGCGCCGACAGCTTCGCTTCGCAAATACCTTTACTTCAACATAATAACTCGCGGCAACAACCAGACGTTGACTGTAGAGGGTGGGGGTGTGAATGCTACTGTCACTCAACCAAACATAGCGGCGACGAATGGATTCGTACACATCATAGACAGAGTACTTGGAGTTCCTTATGCAACTATTTTTGAGAAACTGAAAACGGACCCTATGCTCAAGTAAGTAGTTTTAAAATTAATTGAACACATCTAGAAGCATAACCTGGTTAAGACTATTATTAAAAGTGTTAGATTTTATGTTTGTATGTTTGTTTGTAACATTTTAAAAGTAAGAAAAACACTTCAAAAAGGTGATATAAACAAACAAAAGTTGGATGATTCCTACCTGTATTGTTTTTAGCTTTTAGATTATTTATCAATTTCACCTTTTCGGGAGAAAAATTGTAGTCAGTAGTCAATAGACTATGTTTTAAAGTATAGTATAATTATTACTAGACAATGTAGCAGACTTTTTTAAACGTTCTTAATTTATTTTATATGTACAGTTGTATATAACTGTTTGTAAAAATCGATATACATACGAGTATATAATAGCGTGAGTATATAATATTTCAGTATTTGATTGATCATTAACAGCTGTTTGCCATCCGAAGTCTACCCGTATGTCCGGCTTATTCATAAGCCCACCTCATCGTTTAATTGATTGAGCGATTCTCCCGCATCGTTAACATTAACGAAAAACTACGAAATGAAGAAAACTAGAAAAACAATTATTATAAAAATTTTTTTTTTTTTTTACTGAAATCAATATTTATTAAAATAATTTACATTACATATTAAAATATATTTACATATTTACTTAAAACTAAATATTATCTAAATATACATAACTAAAACTAAACCTATAACTAAAACGTCTAGTAAAAAATGTTTTACTAGAAATCTTGTTATTAGTTGAAATCAATAGTTGTTATAAAATTTAAAAGTTTAATTAAAGTAGTTTTGATTGTTATAATGATGCCACATTCCAATTTAAATGATCTAAAAAAATGGGAGAATTATTGTGACATTAAAACTTCTGTTCTTTTTCATTGTGATGTTTCATATCTTTTCATAATATTTCTGTGATTTTCAGCTGAAAAAATAAACAATTCACCTAATTGCAGCTAATTATGTATACCACATAGATAAATGGTATAGCTCTATTAGCTATACTATAGATTTATATATATACTAGTTATCTTTAAATAATGATCTATTGTTGCAGTATAACCTATAACCTGGGTAAAAAACAGATGTTCAACCACCAACTCAACGAAATGGAACATCGGTATACGTACTTTGTGCCACGAGACCACGCTTGGCTTAAGTTTCAAATAAGACATCCTACCGCCTTCAAAGCTTTGTTTAGCGAAGATTTGGGTTATTATGTAAGTTTTTGCAGCAAAATGTTTACCATTGTTTAGTACGAAAATCCCGTATCTTGTTATATTTTACGTCATACGCTTTTCAACAAAGGAACAGGAAAAACGCTTATTCCATTTTTGAAATTGTCGTTTCAAATTCGCAGCCTTTGAATTGTGTTTCGTTCGCGTTTTATTTATAAATAAACATTCTTTGAATATTTGAGGTTTAGATAGATTAAAGTTGGAGTTTCCACGAGTGATCAACTAATACAAATTGATTTAATTCCCTTCCCAATGAACCAAAGGTCAATTCATTTTGTGAGTCAACTGTGTTCCGTTGCTGATTGGTAGTGACATTTCATCCGGCGAAATTTAATTTGCCTAATCTACCTATTTATAAAAAAGAAACGGCCATCTACACAATGAACCAATTTTATTACTATGAAATTGGATATATATATATGTATTTTAAAAGGGTGCAACTATTTTTTGGTATTTTTAAACTAACACTATAGTCGACAAAAAGAATTATTTATTTCTGCCATATAAAATTACAACTATAATTAAATATAAATTCTAAATAAAACTAAACTAAACTAAAATCCAAAACTAAATAAGCCTAGAAAATATCTAAAAAATTGGGCGCCCGCGGCATGGTGCCGAGGATGCTGGCAGCATTTGCTCGCCGTATTGCAATGCTAATGCGTTGCGCGAGGAAACTGCCAGCTCGTCGGTCACCAGTGGTGTTGGCAAGTTCTTACAATTAGTTTCTTTGCTAATATAATATTAGTATTTTCCACGGTGTGAAATAATAGGCATGGAATAGTTTTTATCAATTCTACCGTAACATTATCATTAAATTAATAAGAAATAATGTTAAAGTTGAAAGCGCTAGTAGTGCTATACAAAATGAAACTCCATTTTTAGTTTGTTTTTCTTTAAAAGCAGATAAAAGTATATAGTGTGGCCCCTGTTGCTAAATACACAGCTTGTATTGGTCTGGGCATGCTATAGCGAGTAATATTCCTTATGGTTTCTAGCATTGATAACCGAAACCATTATTACTAAAGTTTGTAGCGTTTCGATTTTAAGATTTATGTGTGTATAGATTTATAATAGACGAGCGACCCGCCCACGGTTTCGCACAGGTGCAATGTTTTTCTGCAAATGATATAGGTTCTTTATCGCTAATTAGTGAAAACCGTATTAAAATCCCTTGGGTTTAAGATCCTGGGTTTTAGAATCCGGGGTTTAGAAACAGACAGAGCCGGACAGCGACTTTATTTAATAACATTGACGATATTTAATATAGAAAACGTTTACAAAAATCAAGCTTATTAATGTTTAATGTTTTAAAAGAAATTGAAAATGTACTTAAAATTTTTGTCTTCAGTTTAGGAACTCATATTACTTGACCTGATTAGATATGCGAATAAATATATTTAAAATACAAAATTATTATACAGCACTGAAGTATTTTCAGTACTGATTAATAAGATACAAACCAGAAACCTAAACAGCTATTTTTAGAGTCAGTAAAGATCAAGGTTAAGGAGTGTAACGACTGTGAGGAAAACGCGTTGTATAATCCCTAATTCGCTTTTATATAATATTAAATTTAATATTGGCAGATCAAATAAAATTCGCAATTTTATATTACTAGCGACCGGTTTCCGGGGTGACTTAGCCCGGGGTGCAATTTTTATATATCCTACCTGATTAACCCTCCTCCCATATTTGACAACCCACTGACAACCGAATTAAAATCGCTCTCCCATTCTCGAGATTTTGAAGCGTACCCAAACCAACTTAACATTTTTATATATAATATAGATAGACTAGAGATCTGCTCCCGGCATATATCTACCGGGGTGCAATTTTTATATGACTTATTATTTTGTATAAGTATATAAAAATTCCCGTTCCCTTCTCCGTTTATACCTCTTTCCATAAGTGAAAACATAATTAAAATTGGTTGAGCTGTTTTAGGAGTCCATAGAGGACAAACATACTTACATTGATTTCTATATATATATAACATATAGATTTAAATAATTTAAGTATTACACAAAATTTATTCAACCCTTTTCCAGACTAAACAAATCCTGGAGCGGCACATGATCCGAGCAGGGAGATCGTACACGGCGTCCGATTTGAAACTCCTCGCTAACGAGACACATCCTTTCGTGTTGCCTACTTCACGCGACCCTCTGCGGCTACGTGTCAAAGAATCCGATAAAAGTACGTGAAAACTATATTAATATTTTTAATATTATAGTTATAAAATTGTTTTCTTGTTACAAATTGAAATTGTTTACACTATATTTGACAATCTAGGAAAACGAGGTACTTATATATGTATATGTAAATATGTAGGTATGTTCATTCATTTTGTATGAAATGCAAAGGAAATTTATTTATTTTTTGCAAAAGACATGTTTAATGAAAAACTGTAATTAAAAATAGAAAAGATTCTAAGAGAAAAATCGTTCATCAGAATTGGTGTTCGAAGAGTCTGAAGTTGCTCATTTTTTTTTTAAATTGAGCACGAAATACAAGTAATTATTCCACAGTTATTGTTATTTAAAAAATAGAATACGAAATATAATGAATTTTAGATATTAATAATAATAGATATTTTTATTAATTTATTAATAATAATAATTTTAGATATTAATTACTTATATTATTCTTGTTAATAAAATAATTTGGAATAAAGTATATTTAAGATATTTATAATAATTGCGCATTTTTGAAAGTAAAATTTTGAATTACATGATACTAATAGTTACCTATTTGTTTAACAAGTGAGCATAGTTGTTTTTGCTGCGAGTGCCCACTTTAAATCACGAACGTTGCGAATTGAATCACGAGCGTTGAGAGTGATTCTAATATAGACTACTGAGCGCAGTGAGTGATTTAAAGGCACAAGACATAAAAAAAAATTGTTTCTTGTTAAACATACAACTTTTCACCTCAACAGCGAGAAAAGCGTTACTAGATAGGTCATCTTTAGCTATAAAGAAAATCAATTAAGATAATTTTAAACAATTATGTTTATGATAGTCACCAAACACCAAACTCTCATAAAACATAACTAAATTAACAATATTAAAAGTTGAATGTAAAATTACTGCAATTTGTTAGACTAAAGGTATGTTCGGAAAAATCGGAACTGAAATGGTCAGCACTATACTAGGGCCATTGAGAAGCGATACCAAATGTAAACAAAGTTACCGCAAGGTCATTTTTTTATGCAGGGCTTTAGCGCGGCGATGTCCGGGTTGTCCTTGAATATTATTATCAAACGGAAGCTCGTATGCTACATTGTCTCTTTCTATCTTGTGTTAAATAGATACAACATAGAAAGAGATAATAGATTGTCAGTTCAAGTAAGGTGAATAAACTTTTGTATCTCACCAATTTGGCTCTACTTTAGAAACTTGTTCTCTCAACTCTTTTGGAGTTAGACAATTATCTTCATAGCTGGGTCGGCCGACTCTAGTCAGCTATGGCTAGACACACTAATATTTTTTAAAGTATATTTATCAAAACAGTTTAATTGACCTAATGCTGAAAAAAAAAAGTTTGATTTCGGCCATTTTGTTTTATAAATTTACTAGTATTTGCCCGCGACTTCGTCCGCGTCCGATCGCTACCAAACTTCACAAGAACACCCGCTGGACTAATTTGAAGATTGTCTGAAAGTTTCATCAAAATCGGTTCAGCGGTTTTGGAGTCTGTTTATAGGAGACATACATATACACATCGCCTTTTATATATGTATAAATTTATAATAACATTTTTATGAAAACCAAAAATGATATTTTGAAGGAAGTTAAAATAAATAATGTTTACTATTATTTATTTTAAATATTACGATTTAAAAATACCAATACAATTTACAAACTTAAATTTTAATAAATAAAATCAATATGTTATTCCTGTGAGTTAAGTTTCCGAATGGACCATTTCTTTTTAGATGTTGCGTTCGAATATTGCACTAAGTAGTTGACATTTTTATAAAAACCAAACATGATATTTTTAAGAAGTGTTATTAATGTTTACAGTAATTTATTTTAAATGTTACGATTTAAAAACAGCAATAATACAATTTACAAACTTAAATTTCAATAAATAAAACATTTTTTTTTCCTGTGAATTAAATCACTAGGCCAAAATGAGTTTCTGAACGCACTATTTCTTTTTTTCTGCGCTGAATAATTCCAAAATGTGGTGTTCGAATTACTTTTTAATATTTGAAATAATTTCTCAATATTTTGTTTAAATTATTATATTTATTGAAACAGATTATTATGTGGAATGGAACGGGCATTGGATCCACGTGTTTCGACCGGACGTGGAATGCACCAACGGCATCATCCATGTCATCGACGAGCCGTTCCTTCTGGAGAGTGACATTCGCGCGACAGGCGGAGCTCGCAATCACCTCCCAAGTACCATCCTCGCGTTGTTCCTTTCCGCAGTATTCGTTAGGATTTTAGAAAATTAAATGAAAATTTTACTCTGACTTATGACACATAGAACAGTCTAATGTAATCAACGACTTTTAAACTTTAATCGACGGTTTATATATTCGGGTTGCTTGTGTTTAAATGCCTGGCGTCAGCCTGGCTGCCGAATTTTACCATAAAAAGGAAAGTTGAAGTCTTAAAAGACTTGCCCATTAAAATGACGTCTGTGTAAATATGCGTGAATTTACTGTTGGTAAATAATTATAAGATACTGGTAGACAATTATCGCGTGTATGCGTGCGTGCGAGATCGTACGTATGTACGGAGCTGACTTACTATGGTTGCGACAGTATGTTATTTATCAATAGTACTAGGTCTGCCGATTTATAAGGTCTTGTTTTTAATATCTCAATGCATGTTATCGAGTAAGTAAACAGGTATGTCTCTTTTTTGCTTTACTGACACAATATACGAAGAGCAATATATATATATAGGCAATAAATATTAATATATTTGTTCTTAAATTGCCAATTCTATTAAACTTAAAATAATTACACGATGCATGGTCATATTTTGTTTTACCATTTTTTTTTACCAGTGTCATTGGTCAGAAGATTATAATTAATATTATTCAAGTCACCATTACATACGTATTTATGATTTATATTGTTACCATTATTTTTATCGCCAGCTTTTACTGATATTATACAGAATGATATAAAAAATTCGAATTAAATTAAAATAAGTATACTTATTTGTTTTTAAAAATTTCAAAAAATAGTTTGTTGTAAAAACAATATATATAGAGATATAGGTATTCAGTTACCGTGGCTCTCTAATTTAATGTAAATGGGTGTAGATGGAAGCGAAAAGAAAGATCCAGTAAGTATGTTTTTACATTACGTAATCGACAAATGGACCTCGACTGTATACCTAAATAGTCATCCCTACAATTATAATTCCAATACCGAACACGTGTCATAATAGAGAGTCGACAAATGCATTCCAATTTTTCCACAAAAACAGTGTCCGTAGTTTTAATGTAACACCTGTATGGACTCAGTATATGGAGCTCATGTGCGGATAGTGAGTCACTATCTTCTTTATCTTTCTTTTTGCTTCCATCTACGTAAATGGGTCTTTGAGATTACACTGCCAGTAATTTTAATGACACGATAAAATTATATAACTATCTTACTGTTGATATGATATGATATATGATATGATATGATATTATCTTGTAGTGAATGTTCAAAATATATTTCTAAATTTGCTGTTTTATTAATACCGAGTCTATATTTCATCATCCTTGACCAATTAAAAAAAATATGTTTATTTATTTATTATATTAAACATGGTATAAATGTATTATGTAGGTATATTTTGTCAATTCTATCAATCTGATTGTATTTAACTCAGATAAAATAAGAACTGTGGACGGCAGAGTTAAGCCGGTAAAACTACGCCTCGCTGTGTACATAGACGGTTACACGCACATAAATACAACAAAATTACTCATCGCCTTATTAAAATTCGGAGTTTCACTCCGAGTATGCCAAATTGCTTAGTGAAATGGGGTAAAAACCAGTCTTCAAAAAATAAAAAGGAGAATGGAACTACGAATTATTATGGCAACACCGGCCTACGCGCACATGTTTATAAAACCGGCTTCACAACGTTGTCCGCAAAATTCTGTCTTTAGTTCTTATTTGGTCTGAAGTATTTAAGCGTAGATTCAAAATTTCCACCCCATTTGCGGTTCGGTCTTTGTGCCTTTTTTCAGACATGAAAATTATTTTAACGTTTTATAAACAATTATTATGTACTTACGTACTTATTTAATTATTTAAAATATATATTAAGAGAATGTCTTGGGCTTGTACATTCCATGTTAAAATATGCCTAAAAATATATTTATTAATAAATTTATTATAATCAAATTTAATAATGTTAATCGGCAAATATAATATCTGACTTATAAACTCCACAAGGAAATTGTATTTTTTTATATAACCGTATAAAAAACTTTTGTACCTTTATATACTTTCTTGATTATATATAAACAAACAACATATATCATAACAAACTTAAAACTACAATATTCCTCAGATAGGCAAGGCCCAAGCTACCGGTGGTTAGGGCTCCAGATTGAGGAACCTCCTGACAAGAAGTATCGTCTTCTGTTCATATTATTTTTATTTTTTATTATTATTTATGGTATTTAATTACTCATTTATTGTAAAATACAATAACTGAGTAGTGTCACCTCGACTGGAGTGAATCAATTAATTTAAATGTATATAAAAATGAATGGATGTGCTTAACTTTATATATTATTGTTATGGTGCATATGTGAATCTCTTATGTTCAGTATTAAGCGAGTGTAAATATTTCTTTATAAGTTTAACATTATACTGGTAGACTTTATGATTATTGTATAATTTAGTAGCTAATTACTTGAAATGCGACTGAAATTTTATCACATTATCTTATCTAATGCTACATTGAGAAGGTATTTAATACTTTATATTAATGGAAATGCTGCTTTAAGCTTGCTTCGAGCTTTACACAATTTTCTATAGCATTTACAGAAGATTATTTGTTTTACAAGAAAATGAAATTTAACTGGTTTTATATAAGGAAAAAAACTTTTTTAATGCATTGCAGAGCGAAGGCAGCATTTCATCGTGTCGAAGGTTATAACATAGTTTATATACAATTATCTATATTAATGTAATTGTTAAGCATGTGAAGACTATTGCTTCGTAGACTTCTATCACACCACAGAGTAAAAAAATTGCTGCGCCACGTGCTACTAGATTGCGCTGAGCGCAACTCAGAACACATTTGGCCGCCAGTTTTTATTTGCACCTCGCGCAGTAAACATTATAAGAAAAAAACAAAACATTGTGCTGTAATTTGGTATGTTAATCAAAGTAAAAACGTGACTTAGAAAAATCCTGTTGTATCATATTACAAGTAAATAATTAAATGCAATTTTTTTCTTTTAATAAATGCGAGTCGAGATTGTCTTGGAACACAAAAACAAAAACAATGCGTAATCTGTGCGTTTACTGGTGTTAAATAAATGGTAGCGCCCCTTTATACGATGAATTTGTATGGAAAAGCGTTGACCATGCCGTCTCTAGTAACGGACGGCGCGGCGATTCTTTGCTCTGTGTATCACATCACACGTATGTATTACGTATTACTCATTCTATACTAAGGTATTACTTTAATACCGCAAACGGATCTTCGTATTAAACGTAGTCACCATGTTTCAACAAATTCCTTTTTATTTATAATTATTTGTAGCAATAAGCATTGTAGGGTATGTGTAGGGTAAACTTTTCGAAAATCACATATAAAATGCATCTACATGTTTTTGAAATGGTAGTAAATATAAATATATGGGGCAATATACCCGAGACAATATACTCTGTACTGAATTGTGACCAAATATCCAACCAAATATTTGGTTAAGTAATTCGAACTCGTGTTTAGTGGTGTTAATTATTGTATCTCAAAATATGTCAAATTAGATAAAAAAATTATGAAAGACGGTGTATGTGTTTATTGAATAAAGAATTTACTTATAAAATAAAATAGAAATTAATTGTGTTTGTTTAATTTATTCCCTTCAACATGATATTATTTTTTATGTTAAGGTCATACATGCTAACTGTTCACTTGATGGCAGGTGGCCTATAACACAAGTAACGTCACAAGTGCTGCAAGCGTGCTGTTGACTATAAAGAACTAAGGATTTAGGATTAGGAAGGAATGGGGAAATAAACTATAGCATCTTTTATTCACGCACCAAAACAACAAACAGAACACGTGCTAGAATAGATAGAAGATACAAAGTTTTAAAAAAGTCAGTGAGCCAAGAAGTAATTGAATTTCTTTTTATCTGCTCTATAAAAAAATTTTAGTTATAGATTAAAAAATTACAATTCTTTTAATTTCTCTAGACAAAAAAAGGATCTTTTTGACTCCTAGATGACCCATATTACATAAGAAACTTAAGTATAATAAATTGAATTAAAAAATGCGTAAGTTAATGGAAATAGAATTAAAAGTGCCACTTATAATAATTATTGAGCCTTAGAAATGGGTATAATTTTGATGGCCAAACATAATATCTATCTTGAATTGTTGATGTATTATTTTATCTTAGAAAAATTAGTAATATATAATTGTATTACTTCTAAATTTCTACTAAAGATTTAAACTAATGAAAGAGAAAGAAATATATAATACATTTGTTTAAAATGCGAGTACAAAATATGTTCTTAATTAAATAATGTCCTATATGCATTCTGCCATTAATATTGGCGCACAAATATTATTTATTTGTTAAAATTAACAATTAATATTTTACATTACATACTAATATATGTTACAGTGTCTGTCTCAAACTAAAATATTCTTCTAATTTGTAAAATTCTTTATACCAAAGCCATTTGTGCAAATTTTAAATTTTTCTATTGGGAGATTACGTGTGGAATATATCAAAATGAATCTGTCTGACTCTAACAAGTAGATTGAGAATCTTTCTCCTTCACACATATAAACATTAGGTTTATTACAATTACTCTTTGTTTCATACAAGAGTCTTATACGTTTGACTTTACAAGTATACTCTGGAGTAAGTTACGCAACGTGCAATATGAAGCAGAGCCTAAGTAACTATGTACTGAATACATAGTCTGATGGACAACGACGTGTTATACGCTTCAGTGAGGGTACTAGGAGAATAAGTGGGAACGCGGGGAAAATGAGCTTGCGGTTAGCACTGCACCGTGTGTCGGGAAATATTGTCCGAAATAAATTTCACGACGTAACAAGGCTCTGTCGGCTCCGACATACTAAGGGTCTAGATTTACACACGTATTTTACTTGTGAAATGTACCTCGCAAAAACTAATTAAGCTTCTTCTGAAAGGCCGGCGTTACGAGGCTTATCTTGTCCAATATATTATCAAGTGTTTCGTACACTAACATACAGATGGGAATACCAAAGCTACATTGAGAGGAAAAAACATGTCTAGCCTTCATTCTAAATATTTGTTTGTTGCATGAAAATCTGTTGGACGGTTTAGAAGTAGTACTAAAGAGACAAAAGCAGATAAGCGGATTTTTTGTCTAAATTATTTTTTGTTTAATGTTCATTAAAGAAATGTGTGTTGATTGTGTGTCAGCTGTGTTGTTGAAATTCTTGAAGTAATAATATAAAATAATTAAAAATCTATAACAAAACAAAAAAAAAAACATCATAATATTATAAATGCGAAAGTTTGTATGTTTGAATGTCACTTAATCACGCCATAACAGCTGAACGGATTTGAATGAAATTTATCACACAGATAGTTTATTATCTTGATTAACATTGAGTTAAAACTTCCTTGCCGGTTTGAGCTTTCCTAATGTAGAGCACTAGTATCACTGCATAGCGCTTAAACTTGACGATAAATCGTTTAAGTAATTTACAAATTACATGGCACAACTTTATTAGCGATTTTCGAATATATTTAAATTTTCAGCTGTCTGTAAAGGACATGAATTAATTATTAATTAATTAATTAAATTTAATTTATGAGCTAAATTGTATGCTTTTGTAATTCGGTTAGTGAGTAAGGGATACCAAAGCCTATTTCCCTATCCCTTCCTTAATCTCACAATGGCAGCGCACTTAGCACCTGTAGCGTTGCTTGTTGTTATTGGGGACGTTAGTTAGCCACCTACCGTCAAGAGATTGTCAGCCTGTCTCACGACCTTAATATATAGAAAAAGAATCCTCCTTCCTATCAACGAAGGTACCATCAAAATCAAAAGAAAAATAAAACAAAAAAAGATTAATGTAATATGCGAATGGAATGGGGGGCGGGGGGTTACGGTTGTGCCACGTTACGGTTGTAATAGTTGTCATATTAGCGAAACTATAAGGAATATCGTAGTGGGTGCACAAAGGAAGAAAGAAGGAGCGTGTTCATCTGCACCTGTGTCACATAATATTCCGTCAGCCATCGTGTGACATTAACGTTATCAGAGGACTATATTACTTTTTAACAATCAAAAGTAAGTATTTTTATTTAATAATTGTTCGTATATGTGTATAGATAGAATAATCGTTATAAGTTAAAGATTAGCAGATAAATGGCAATGATTACTTTGTACGTAGATTATTTTGCATTGTCATGGTGATTGTTCTCTTGCAAACGAGTGCGTTGAGTACGGTTGTCACATTTAATTTTTTTTTCTTTTTTTCTTTTAGATGTCCAGAATACGCGGCAGGAAGACCGAAAGAGAACAGTGTGACATAAAAAAAATATGAAGACGCCTACAAAGAAGTGAAACAATGGACTTCTTTACGAAGAGCTGGGAAATTGTGAGCTTTGATCCCATTTAAAGTACGCAAGTGGTAGTGATCTAGATATCAGTATCGTACTTTCCAGTTTTTAGGAATAAGAATAGACATTAAATTTCTTCTATTTTTTAAATTGTTTGTATGTTGATTTCTATACAAATGTTTATTTTTTCTTGAAGAAAACATTTTCAGATTTTTATTTACCACATTTTTATACACATTTAATATCATTTGTTTTGTATTTTGACACAGTTAACTTAATAAATAATTAGAAATTATAATTTTACTTTTTTGACCAATTGTAATATGAAGACTTTTATAATAACTATAGATGCTGCAGTGTCATATTAGTTATAAGTGATTAGTGTTAGGAGACTTAATTTCTATTGTTATTATTTTTTTATTTTATTCCAAAATAAGATTTGGTTACTTTATGTTCGATATTACTTGCAATAAAAAAGATTTTTAATCATTTTGGAGTATTTAACCTGTCACTACCGACCCCAAGCACTGTCACAACCGCCCTTAAGGTCAGGAGAGTTGTGACATTTTCCCTTTTTTTTTAATTTGCTCCTACTAAAATTTTGTCCTATAGTACAATAGTTAACTCAACTATTGTACTATAGGACAAAATTTTAGTAATTATACGTAGTACACTTTACAATAAAAATCATCTTGCTTCCATCTAACTGGTATATTTACAAAATTATGGACAATCAAATGAAAATGGTCATAACCGTACTCAGTCTACCCTACAACAGAGGGCTTAGTGCGAGTTTTACTTTATCAAACGCGTCGAACGCGTAAACGTCAATTTTTATTGGATTGAAGCATCGCCACCTGGTGGCTAACGTGTAGCGCTGCTTCGTTCCCATAAAAATTCACGTTTACGCGTTCGACGCGTTTGATCGAGTGAAACTCACTAGGCCCTCATACGTACATGTTATTGTTTAACAAAGACATAGATTTAACAGACGTACAATTTATTGTATGCACAGAAACTTTAAAATCACACCATTTTTACAAAAGGTGACCAACAAATCTTTTTCAAATCTCGACTCAAAAATTTCCTTATAATCCCGGACTATAAAGGGGAAAATTTATATGTGCGGCGTTTATGATGATTACCTACGTCACACGTAGCATTTTACTGCTTGCAACGTAGCGGTACCACTACGCATCATCACTTTCCCAGAATAAATGAGCTCGAGGAAACACATTCTAGCTCGCAAAATATTAAAGGTACAATACACCCTTCTAAATCTTTCGCAAAATAAATGCAAGCTGTTACGTCTCGGTTTCTTTCAGCAAAAAAAAAAGTAAGTTTTTACAGACTCGATTTATCTTCACGCTTCAAATGGATGTGGATACACTTACTTATGTTATATCTACGTATACTTTTTTTATTTACTGAACTGCTATTAATCTTCTAAGAACCTTATATTATCTATTAGACGCTATTTGGGAATCTGTTGCTTCGAAAGATCGTCACTGTCTCTGTAACTAAAATCTCAAAAATGCACTGTTCTCAGAGAATCCAATATCAATTTTTTTTAAATATAATTTTCAGGCCTAAATTAAATTAAATCACTCTAAGAAGAAGCAGTATTAAATGTGGCTAAAAATTTATACAAATAAAATTCTTATCTAAAACAAATATAGAGCTATAAATATTATTCGCAACTAGAAACACCAGGAATTTAATTTGTACCTCATCCTCTCCTGTTGTATGTTAACAATTTAATAAAGTTCTATCTCATACTTGTTAATGAAATCCGGGTTTAACAGTAGTAAAATGAAAAACTCTTTTTTTGTCTTACAGAATTATGACAATAATAGTTATGGTCGATTATAAAACACAAAAAAATATTCAAACTAAGTATTTTGTCTTAAAATGCGAGTATACATTAGCCGTATTTTTATCCCTTTCACAGCATCCTTGTCTCAAAAAGTGTGGTAAAAAATAAACAATTAATTAAATTATAACGTTTACCACATTTCCCTTAAATCAACTTTTAAGAAGCACTTAAAATAGCTCGTAAACAAAACACTTGATCCGTAAATCCGATTGATTCGAAACAAGTTCCATTTAATTTAAGATTTAAATGTAACGAAAGAGAAGAAGACAAATTGCTAATGGCATGAATTCAAGTGAGAATTTGCAATTCATTTGGTGCGCAGAAAAGATTCAAGTCGGTATACTTTCTTTCCCAATTTCTTTTAATAATTTATAGCCGAGGAGACGTTAAATGTTAACAGAACGCCAAAAAATACTATGGCTATATATACTCCAAGACTTAGAAGAGCAGAATGCCTAAAACAGTCAATTGATATTAAATTCGGGTCTGCCACACTTGCTTGGAAATGGCGTCATTACTTATAATTCCTGTTTGTTTTTAACTTTTAATGAAATCAGAATGTGATGACCGCCATTTTGTTTTATTTTGAACTAGATGGTGCCCGCGACTTCGTCCGCGTTGAAAAATAAAAAAATATATAAGCAATATAACGCTTGACCTCTTGTTGCTATGGACATGCGTTAGTTTTTTTTATTTTATTTTAGATGATCCCTCGGAAACAGTCATCTTTTTCTGGATGAAAGGTACCCTATGTCCTTTGCTGTATCCTTGACAACGTGTATGCAAAAATTCATGATGATCGGTTTAGTTATTACTGTTAATACTGGTGAAAGTATAAGTAATGCTTTTTCATCCTATTTTGCTTCTACATTTCTTGCTCAGACCACTTCTAACTCAAACCATAATTTTCGATCCAGTATTATGACCGCTTCTAATATTTCTTCTATTTTCGTCGATGTTCAGGCAGTATCTAAATTGCTTCAAAAACTAGATCCATCAAAATCTGCAGGCCCCGACCATATGCCTGCTACATTCCTTATAAATTGCTATGAAACTGTAGCTATACCTATTACCATACTTTTTAAAAGATCTTTGCAAGAAGGAATTGTTCCTAGTGTATGGAAGCAGGCTTATATTACACCTGTTCACAAAAAGGGTCCAAAAACTGAAGTAGTTAACTACAGGCCAATATCCAAATTGTGTATTATATCCAAGGTATTTGAAAAAGTGGTTTTCAATCAGGTATATTCTGCACTCAAACACTCTTTCAGCCCATTTCAACATGGTTTTCTTAAAGGAAGGTCAACTATATCCAACCTTGTATTATTTAATGACTTCTTGACAGATGCCATGGATCGTGGTCTACAAATTGACGTTATCTATACCGATTATAGTAAGGCTTTCGATAGGATTCCGCATAGTTTACTACTTATTAAACTCTCAAACGTTGGTATTAGTGGTGATTTGCTGAGATGGTTCTCTTCTTACATTGAGAACCGTTCTCAGGCTGTTGTTATTAATAACTACATTTCAGGTTGGGTTCCTGTGCCGAGCGGGGTACCGCAGGGTTCCTTGCTTGGTCCCCTCCTGTTTAGTTTATGTGAGTGATATAGATCCCTGTTTTCAAAACTCCCAATTACTTTGTTTTGCTGATGACATGAAAATATTTGCAGCTATCCCATCTAGAGTTGCAGCAGACGCCTTACAGACTGATCTCCGTAGACTTGAAGCCTATTGTAGCATCAATCAGTTAGATCTTAATCCATCTAAATGCAGTGTTGTTACTTTTACTCGCAAACGAAACATTATAACTAATGATTATTCTTTAAAGGGTAACATTCTCAAAAGGGACAGTACTGTGCGGGACTTGGGTGTGCTGCATGACTCGAAATTATTATTCGATGATCATGTTAACTTTATTATATCTAAAGCATCAAAAGCTCTTTGATTTGTGATGCGCAGTTCCAAGGAATTTACTAATGTCAAAACATTCAAAATTTTGTATTGTACGTATGTTCGAAGCAATTTGGAATACGCATCACAAGTCTGGAACCCTAGATATGCTACGTATATCAACCGTATTGAAAGGATTCAAATTTTTTTTTTGTTACTGTTGTCTGTGAACGCTGTACTGTTTATATATCTAGTTTATTTCTATAGGTGAAAATCTTTAATTGGTTTTATGTTTTTAGACTTAGTTATTATCTTATTTTTGTTAACTGTTGATTTTCCAAATAAAATAAATAAATAAAATAAATAAATAAAATAAATAAATAAATAAATTTAGTGGTTAAGTTGTGAAAAGATAACAGACAGACAGATACTTTCACATTTATAATATTAGTATGAAAGTATGGATAGTATGGATGGATTTATCAATATTATAAATATTGGTATAGATAATAGTTGCTCAATTTTGAAAAGAGATTTATCTTTTCCTAACTAAACTGTCATTGCCTAAAACTCTCAATACAGTGTTATTAACTGCAATATAAAACATTAGTCGTTATGAAAATACCACAAAGTGGTGAATTTTGAAATCCATTGTGAGATAAGCGCACCTATAGAGATGAACCAAGCATGACAGATAGTGAGTTGGTGTGTCGATTTGTCCGAACATCGAACAAATACAAGCGGCCGTAACGAGCTGAGCTTCTGAGTCCATCGGGATTTCTACCACAGCAGATGCGTTTGAAATTACACAGCGTTGAATCTCTGTCACATTTTGTTTTATACGACAGAATTACGACAGAATCAGCGGTAGCCAGGTAATATTAATTCGGCATCTAATATTAAGATATGACTCCGCGAGCTCTTGTTATCAGGTATTACGTACGAGCTCGCGGAGTCCATATCTTAATCAGTTTTAATTTAACGGGTGATAACTCATAGTTCGATTCTGAACAAAGTACAAGAAACGTATTGTCATGAATTTTAATTTATTATGACTGCAGGCAGGATGATGGTTCACATAATATCTATGATAAATTAACAGCAGTCAAGGGTTATGCGATTACGCTGCCTACTTCGGTAGGATGAAAAATTATTATTAGACATCATGCTAAAAAAGCTTATAGACAAAAATGCTAAAAATGCTATTAGACACCAGCTGAATAAAGAAAAATGCGGTTTTTCGTTTTTTTGGGAAAATTTCACAAATTTTCTCTTCATAAGGAATATGAAAAAGAAATTTGGGGGAAATCTCCGAAATATTTTTTTTTAAATTAGTCGAATTGGTCCAGCCACTCTCAAGTTTTAGCGCTCAACTACACATTTATATATTAATAATTTATTTATATAGATTATTACTTATTATTTATGAAATAACTTATTACATAATAATTGAATCTATATTTATCCCGTAAAATATCATCACCGTTACTCGACCTTTTTAAATAACAACCAATGAAATCGTAATAAATATTGACCGACCGAACAAAGGAAATACAATGAATTACAATCGCTTTACTGATGCGGTACACTCCAAAACTTGTACTTAGGATGTGCAAACTTGTAATAGTTCAAATTCAAATTTGGTGTCTGTGGCAAATGTCGTTAGACTCCGAACGGAAGCGTTCTACATCGGAAACTGTCCTCCCGGAAGTGTACGCTCTCAACTCAACCGACCACACGCCTCTACCTATCCGCACTCTGAAAAGGGCTCTCCTAATACCAGGTGATTATTTTCGTCACATGCTACGTATATTTAGCCAAAAGGGCTCTCGACATAGCAGAGGCGGGGCGAGGCTTCTTTCCTAGATATTTTTTACTCACTGTCTCCTCATAATCAGGAGTAGATTGTAGAAACTGAAAAAATGGAATATTAACTAGTTTTATATACTTTTGAACACTTATTCAAAAGAAAAATTACAGCTCTGGTTAATTTTTTGCATTTTCTGAAAACTAATTGTACTCTTAGGGTAGTTTATAAGAAGAAAGAAGAAAGAAGGAAGAAGAAGAAAGATGGTTGGTTATATAATCTTCATCATCGCCTAGCCTATTTATTTTTACCCACTTTTCTTGTCTATTTCCAAACCTCAACTTTTATATTACCTACCATAATTAAAGAAAAATTTTCCTGCACAGACAGTCTTTACTTGATTTTTTTTTTAATTTAAGATAGTGAAAACCCACCATTGCGAAATAACACCAAATAGTAAATGAATTTCATTGGTTTTCAGACTGAATAACAACGACGTGTTTGCACGCATATTGATTCGTTGAAGCCGATGTACATATTGGCACATATTATGTTTAAAAATTAATTTAACATAACATTTCTATAATTCTTTAAGTAGCTTATTGAACGTCAAGTATAATGTTAACTAATTATATATAATATTAGTCAATCAAATTCTACATAGAAATCAAATTTTAATTAATAATAGTACTTAATTTTCAGTTCGTTGCAATATTTTTTTATGTATTTAATATTTTTTTATTTGTAAATATTACAATATATAATCTTTTTTTAATTACAATATATAATCGTTGTAATATTTTTTTATGTGGGCTAAGTACGGATTCTCGGCGCAGCGAGCGGTGAACGGTGAAGCTCCAACGGACAGTTGGAGCCTTCAAACTGATGCTCCGCCACGAGCTCCGATGATCAGAGCCCGCTCGGAGCATACGCACGTGGGGCTTCTTAGTTCCCCAGCGACATCCGATTAGTTAAGCAAAGGCCGGTGACCACACCGGCCCCTGCAACCACCCGGATTGCCGAGGATTAAGCCACCATCACTGCACGGTCTGCCCTAATATCTCTACTTCACCATTTCTAAATAGATGGTGTGGGCAGATTCGAGTCAGTTGGGTTGCGGCATATCGCAAAGAAAGGAGTTCGGTTGGACAACCTCATTGTTCGTTTGCAATTACGGACCAACGTGAGTACGCTTGCTCTGAATTTACATATTTCCATTCATATTTTAACTTTAGTAACTATGCTCGAATATTTTCAGAGGCAGTACCTTACAAAAGTGATATGATGCGAAGAAATCTTCAATGTATTAACGGATTGTGTAATAAGCCTTATGGTGAATACTGCCCGTAAATCATTCAATTAATAAGTAAATCAAAATTATTATTTTTTAAATTCTAGTAAGAAGTTAGATTTTCTTTTTTGAATTTAATATAGGTACTTTCTTGTTGAAATATATTAAGGTTTTTAAAAAAAAAGTGTGTGAAATTAATCAAAAAAACACGTTTTATAAACAATTATCGTGAGTAAAACCTCTTTACTCAAAAGTACCTTGCAATGAGATTTAATGTTTTGTAAGAAAGAGCATATGCTAGCCACAATATGTATATAGTTGTGGGGCATCATATACTATTTAGTTGGAGGGTAATAAGAGAAGGGTTCACTTAAAGTAGCGGTCACACAACTCAACCAAAACTATTTTAGATCATAACTACATGACTTGTGAAAGATGAAAGGGGACGGGCCTGTCTGGTGAATTCGTAAACGGACTGATGTGGGTACAGCCTTCACGCTAACTTACATTGTACAAGTACAATCCGGGTCAGAAAGGATGTAATAGCAAACATGGTTTCCGAAATAGTTGTTCGAAGGTATCAGACAAAATTGAAATTCCAATTCTTCTCGTAATATCGACTGTATTCGGTTAGAACAAAGAGTGTTGCATATTTTTGTGTTTTTGTGGCCCAAACTTATCCCGGTAAAATCGATAAACTATTCAGTTTAAAATCAGTTTAATATTATTGGAATATATAGGAAAATGCACCTTAACATTTATCTGCCGCTTGGGGTTTCTAACGCCGTGGGTTAGATGATACTATGATACTATAGCGACCCGCCTCCGACTTCGCACGGATGCTATTTTTTTCTTCAACTTCCTACACAAACTTTCCTGTGCTATCGTCTTTCCTAATAGTGAAAACCGTATCCGTTGTGTATTTTAAAAGAAGTTAATTAAAAGACGTATAATTTATTTAGTAAAAAAATAAAAGCAAATTATCATTAGTTTTGTGATAAGTTTCAGAAATAATTGTTACGGCTCACGGCATTCCAGTGGGCCGCCACATTTCAAGTGAGGCGAAACCATCGCCTTGAGCTGGGTTCGAAGAGAGCGGTGTGTGGGGATAGTGCGTAAACGTCATTTCCCCTCCTAAAAAAAGGATATAACTTTTTATATAAACCCATATATATATATGCGCTAAAAGTTTAACGTTCATCTAAAGTCATAGGCATTATAGTCTTTCATAGTCCAATCCTAACATTAAGTTCATAGGTCGAATGAAACAATAATTAATTAATAATAAATGATTTTCATTTACTCTGCTCTCTAGACAATAATACAACTGTAAATGCAAATAAATGCAAGTTAAATAGTAAGAGGGTTTCCAACTTTACTGTGAGACCCCGTCGGCGTGAGTGAGATATATCTTCACAAGTTCTCGTATTTACATTAAGAATACTAATAAAGACGCTATATTAAGATTACTATGACAATATAAAGTTATTAACGCACCTATCTCTGAGAGCCTTTGTCCATTAT
The DNA here is from genome assembly GCA_936446665.2 of Synanthedon andrenaeformis. Taxonomy (NCBI): domain Eukaryota; kingdom Metazoa; phylum Arthropoda; class Insecta; order Lepidoptera; family Sesiidae; genus Synanthedon; species Synanthedon andrenaeformis. The sequence continues at coordinate 5,124,055 of OW387783.2, read as the reverse complement.
TTCAGTGAACGATTGTACAAGCGACACGAATAAATATGCAAATGTATTTTCGATTGGAAACCATGGGATATGCAAACGTTAAATTATATCTCTGCAAAAATATATCGACGGCAGTGGTTATTATTCGGATTGAGGCTATGTGTGGGAGCTCTTCTGATTGAATATAACATGGTGATGAATTAATAATGGTTAAATGATTCACCTTTAAACTGGTCGATAAAAGAAAAAAAAAAGTGCGTGTCAACTCCAACGCACTACTGGAGTTTACTCCTTACGAACGATTATAAAATACATAGATTAGTAAATGAGGACTTTTGACATGAGTGACAAGTGACATTTGATTTTACTCCCATAAATTTTCATAACCATAAGGCTTATATATTTTATTTTTTTTATTTATAATTTTAACAATTTTAAGGGCTACTTTATAAAATAACATGTAAAACGATAAAACTAAAAACCACTGAGGTTTAATCTCGTTTTATCATTTGAAATTATTAATAATTCTAACTATATACTATTAATTATTATTAATATTATCATATATTATATGAAAATCGATTCTTAAGGAGTAAACTAAAAAATAGAAAATGTATTTTTATGAATGACAAAGCGATTAAGGCTAAGTTCAAATGACCGCGCGGAACTACACAAGATCAAACTTTACAGTGTTTCATGTCTACATAACCGCGCGTTGTCGCGCGACCCGCACGCAAGATTTTGTATCGCCCATCAGCGCGGTCTTATGAACTTAGCCAGGCTCTTATTCTTAGTGAAACTTTTTCATTTCTAGTTTCTAGTATGGAACGTAATTCGTAGATTATTTCAAAAATCACTACTTAGGTATGCTCGACCAGTAAAGTGCTTTATCACCCCAACATTCTTTGTATGTTGCAAAAGGTTAAGGTCTGTTTTCCTTGAAAGTTCAGTGACAATTTCTATTGCTATGGGCCACCTCTTGGATTGGATTCGAAAATTTCTTTCATCCACCTGATATTACATATATTCTACAAACTTATTTCAAAATTTTCCCCAAGGATCTCAAATTTTGTTTGGTATTATGGTATTTTGGAGGGGAAATGACGTTTACGCACTATCCCTCGTCGACGAGGGGAAGTGTGGGACTCGCCCGGCGATGTGACTTATCGCCAGGAATACCCACTAAAACCCCCCTCGCATTCCACCATCAGCGGTGATGTGTTTGTCCGAGATCACAGCGAGGCCTTGTGTGTCGCTTCCAGGGGGTCTCGGAAGAGCCGCTACGAAAGGAAAACTCCCAGGACCTCCACAAAAGCGCCGAAGCGTTGTGCCGCAATGGCGCCTCCACCACAGCCGGCGAAAGCCGGCCTGTCCATCCCACGACCCACGAGGGTCACGTGGCGACAGCGTTTTTTTAGAGAGGATTTCTTCCTCGCGGTCTAACGCTCCGTGTGTTGGACCCCCGACCCCACTTAGAGTGGGGCTACGGGTTCATGTGGCTGCAATGCTTGCCCTTAAAAAGAGCAGGCAGCCACATGCCAGTATTGTCCGCGCCGGCCGCAGCCGGTATCCCCCATGTTTGGGAGGCGTTCCCCTATCCGCAACCCGGGGACGCGTCCAATGGCGGGACTGGAACCGCACACGGAAAACCGGCATGATAGTTATGAAAACAATAATAGTTATGAATAATTTCGTACCCAGTTTTATAACAAATTTCCCCCCATATTAATTTCCCTGAAAAATAAAACTAAAAACAAAATACCTTAAAAGTTGAAAAAATACCTCGTTCTTTTACATCAATATAAGTTTCGTTGAAAAGTTAACGGTTGGCGTTCTCAAACACACAGAAAATATTTCTTCAGGAAGAACAAAGAAGCAATAAATACTACTTTGTTTCCATTATTACTTGTCTACTAAACTTTTTCTACTAAACTAAGTTTCGCTGCCTTTCTTTGAGTGATATTACTGTAAAGCGATTATCTCACTTTACAGTTTGAAGGTATCCAATTTAGGAACCTAAGTAGTGAACCTAGTGATCACACTACACTAAATTGATTTCTAAATCGAAGACATAGAATTGAAAATAGATAAAATCTAAATTGGATCCAATTTGTTCTAACTGCGATTACACTTTCCAATTTCCTAGATTGGAATCCTTCAAATTGTAAAATGTGATAACCGCTTAAACTAGCGTAAAAATTAAGCTAAAAATTAAGCTAAAATAAAGCTTAAAAATTAAAACTATAACGCCTGACACTAGGTATACGAGGCATGCCTTTTAAGTTTTGTCGTTTGAAGAAAAAAACACAACTAGAACCTTATAGTACTTTTTATTGTTTTTCAAAGTATTCACCACGTAGCTTAATACACTTTTCCATTCGCTCAAACCAGTTATTATAACATTTATTCCACTCTAAAGTAGGGGTGTTCAAAATGGCTGACTTGAAAGCGTCGACTGCTTCTTCACCGGACTGGAACCTTTGACCACGAAGACTTTTCTTAATTTTAGGAAATGTAAAGAAATCGTTAGGGCTTAGGTCAGGACTGTATGGAGGATGGTCAAGAATTTCTACTTTTTCCTGCTTCAAATACTCAATCGTTTGACGAGCGCTGTGTGAGCTTGCGTTGTCGTGGTGCAGGATGATGCGTCGCTTTGAGTTAGATTTTCGAAGTTCGGCGATGACTTGTGGTAAACAAACTGTGGTATACCACTCTGCGTTAACCGTTCTACCATCTTCAAGTGCAATAGTCGCAACATGGCCGGTTTTTCCAACGAACGTGGCCACCATCTTCTTTGAAGTGCTTCGAGAACGAACAACTTTAGTCGGCTTTGGCTCGTCTTGAAAGACCCAGATTGTAGATTGTTGTTTGGAATCAGGATCGTAGGCATAGATCCAAGATTCGTCACCACTGATGATGTCGTAGACGTGATTTGACTCTCCTCGGTTGAACCTTTGCAGAGTTTTCTTACACCATCTGACGCGAGCCGCCTTGTGATTGTCGGAAAGCAGATGCGGTATCCAACGGCAAACTAGCTTTCTCACACCAAGCGCTTCATGCAAGATCTTCTGAATGGTTGTCCCTGAGATGCCTAATAGAGCCTCTATCTCTCGATACGTCACATGACGAACTTCGAGAATTAGTTGTCTCACAGCAATGATGTTATCTTCAGTGAAGGCGGATTTTGGGCGTCCTTCGCGAGATTTGTCACTAACACTAGTATGTCCACGCTGGAATTCTAAATACCAGCGTTCGACAGTCCGCAGACATGGGGCTTTATCACTGAACACAGATGTTAGCTCTTCAAAACACTGAAGCCGTGTCAGGCCTCTTCTAAAGTTGTAGAAAATTATTGCACGAACATTTTCCTTAGAAAGATTCATTTTCGTACGTAACCTGACAGATTCCAATCGACGCTGTGACTAAACAATAGCATTAATCCTAATACTTTCAACTGTTTTGAGATTCAAAATTTAAACACATTCGAATATAGAACAGTTCCAAATTCAAAATTGCCGGGAAATATGGAAACGACAGAACTTAAAAGGCATGCCTAGTACTTTGGCAAGCGTTAGATCTTTATGTTTAGATAGCTGGTGCCGCATGGAATATTTAGCATATGGCAATAGTAAATCAATCTGCTTGTCTATAGTTTTACTCTAGTGCTTTAGGTTTTTAATACTTAGATTGTTAATAGATTGTGAACAGATCCGTGTCGAAATGGGTCGTGCCGTGCGCAAACTGTATAAAGGAGCAAACGGACCATTTAGCACACAGTAAGAGACGAAGAAAACCATAATAGGAAGTGTACATTCAGGGAGTTATTAATGGCGTTTATAAGAAATATTAAATGTACATACTGTTTTGTGATAAATGTTAACTGAAGTTGGTTTATCCAGTGCGAAATGCATTTTAAAAATCATTTATTCATTTGTTCCGTTTTTCGAGTCAGTTTTGAAAGAGAACTAAAATTGAATAGCGAGCAAAATTTAAATATCAGTTATGGGAATTAAAAAATATATTTAGTGTACAGGTGACACAAAATTATATTTACTTACCGCCTCTGCTTTTGTATATATTTTAAAGGAGGTAAAGTAAACTTCGTTACAGGTGAATTTGCGCGCCTCCCGGTAAACAGGACAGTGTCTGTTAGCTTTTTATTTTCTTCGGTAATTGGATCTTGGTATACTGCAAGGGGCTCCTAGGTACACTTAATCATGCAAAAGTGCTCAACAAGGCAGAAGATTAGTTCGGTGGGTGATATTTTTCTAAAAAGGAAATATATTTCACAACAAGCGATTTATCATTGTAGTCTATAGTATTGACAATTTGTGGTTATGGTGCTTGCCTTAACGCTCTGTTTCAAAGATCCCGAGTTGGATTCCCGGTAGGATCAACTTTGGAAATGAACATTTCAAAATTGGCTCTGGCCTGAACCTGGAAAGTAGTTGCAGAAGACCAAGAAATGACAGCACGTGTGCTGCTGTGTTTCTGTGATTCAGGGATGCCAGACCTCATTCCCCTATCCTTTCGTAATCCTATATTATTAATCCTAAATATGTTGGCAGCCCACTTTTAGCACATGTGACGTTGCTTATATTATAGGCATCAATTAGATCGTCAGCCTATGTTTATTGAAATAAACAATAAGTTAAAAAATATTTTAACATTTTCGGTGACTCGCTTAAAGTGTTCAAGAGTAAATTGCTAAAATTCACTGATCAGTTAAAGGTAAGCAGTAGGTAATCATGAATTAATATTCTTTTCTGACATATTATAATGTGAATTGTAGCTTTGTTATTGTGTAACTTCGACATTATATTAATTTTTAATTACCTATTAACCATGAAACTTGACACCAGTTTGTTTTAACTAGTGGATCATCAGCATGTCTTCGCCAGATAAGCTTTTACATAAAAAAATACATAAGTACCAGACTTTAGACGATAAACGTTCTCTCGTTAACATGATATAACACCCACCATAACAGGAAACATAAAATCGTTAAGTAAAATAGTGGTCAGTTATAAAACGAATTGAGTATTTGTTAAAGCAATCCAAGGATATCGAATGCGGTGAGCCGTAGAGTTAAGCCGTGGGGTACGTTAGAAGCGAAGCCTCCATATACGTTCAACAGCTGCTACTGTTCTATATTAGATTGGCCGTCGCTGGGTCGTGGATGCTGGCCGAGTTTATCCGACGATAATACTGCACCTAATTACAGTTGAAACAGGAATCTAGTTAAACCTTTTATTGTGATTGCTTTTGCTGGATAGAGAAAATATAATCATTAATCGTTTTTTGAGAACCAGAAATTAGATTTACAAGTGCTTTTGTAAATATAAGACTTTATATTGACCGTGATTAAATTAATACTTCATATAAGTGTATACTCAAATTAAAGACAAAAATTTCTATTCCCAGAAAACATTTAAAAATTTAGTTAAATTACCAATTCGTCTCGATCAAAAGTGTTACATAAATTAAATGAAATAGAAGACGTGCCGTTATTCATTTTAACCTGCAAGGAAGGAGGACATATTTTAGGGAAAACTTTCCCGAAGGATCAAAATCTGGCTCGTTTTATCGCTCCCATTATAAAGATTGCCTTATAAAATAGTGAGACCGTTCCCAGGACCGTTTCATTCAATTTCGCAAATCGTGTTGTGTTGACGGTCTATTGCGCTGACGTATCGCTCCCAACTTTCCGAATCTAAAGTAGCTATTTGATTTCTACCATAAATGATTTATGATAAGAGAAACCGCTGGAAATTTTTTTTATCGTTTCAGTTTTGACTGATTATTAACCAAAAGGGATTTAAGAAAATGTTTACTGTTGCCCCGCAGTGAATATGTACTAGGTACATATTATCAGGTACACACTCAAAATACAGAAGTTTTACTGACTTGTACAATATGACAAAATGACATCGAAAAATACTCTCTTACGAGTATGAACACATTATTTTTTTAATAAACTTTCCTGCTTTTAGTAAAGGAAATTCTAATTTATAAAAGTATTGAATACAAAAAAAAAACAAAGACAACGCAAACATGCAATTTAATATAGTTAAATTAAAAACAAGTTTGTATTCAAACAAATACCTTATAATATTTGTATATAACGTTTCACAGTCATCCATTAACAATGTTAAATATATTTGGCCCTCACCATTGACCTGTCGATTGATGCCGTAAAATTTTTCATGGTATATTTTTCTCGTGATAGTTCTTGACAGAGACAGGCATATATTCAAATATATACTAATAGAACAATTCATACTTACTTATTTTTTATATGCAAAAGAATTCTTCCTTTATCATCATCATCATCAGCTTATGTCTCCACTGCTGGATGCTGCTAGGCCTCTCCTAAACTCACCACCACGCATGGGTTTCTCTTTAAACCTAATGAAAGACTATTTAATTACTAATTTAAAAAATTATATTTAATAATTTAATTATTATGACTAATTTAATGTCTGAAAATATGTCATCCCAATAGGACGTAACAAATTAGTAATAACAAAAAAAGAGATGTAGGACCTACGTTTTTTATTAATTTCTCACATTATATAATCTTTATATTATATAATGTGTAAATATATATATATATATAACTTAGGAACTGATTTAATTTTAAATAAGCTTATTTTTAGTTTGCATTATAGATTTAAAGTAGTGAATTTTGATAAATAGTTAATAAATAAAGTTTGTTGCGAAATAAATTTAAAAATATTTCTTAAGTATAAGTATATTTTTTTTTATCCAATACTTTATTAAATTATTTAAATTTTTTATGCTGCAGCGTCTTAAAGAAGAATAGAGAAATGATTTATTTTTCACATGTTTAAACTGTGACAAAAGGAATCTTTCTCCTACTTATAGATTGTGATAAAAGTGCCAAGCATAATCAAGAGGAGCAAATTGCAACGTACTTTTCAAATAAGAATACCGTATTTGCTCTTGTTGATAAGCATTGACTCCACTGGGAATTGAGAGAGGAAATGGAACAATATTATGTACTTCAATTGCGATTCGCATTGGAATCTCTATTTCATTTCAATAAAAAGAAATGTTAAATTTATGTTGAAAGTAAACATTAGCATTAACAAGCTTCCAGAATAAAAGTATCCTAAATGTTAATCCAGGTAATAAACTATATGTTGGCCAAATTTCATTCAAATCCGTCAAGACGTTTTTGCGTGTAAGAGTAACAAACTTACATCCTCAGAAACTTTCGCATTTATAATATTAGTAGAATTGTGATGTAACATGATAGGTGATGTTGCTCGATACGCACCTACGAATCATCTGTTAGTAATTATCAAGAGTTAAATAGAGGCATAAGTGAAGAATAAACTCCGGAAAGGCTCCTTAATGACCCAAAAGAATGGTTTTCCCCGTAGAACCTTGAAATATATGTAAAAGATACAAATCAGTAGTTACTTTAATTCCTGTTATCTTTATTTGAGATACAACCAGAACAAAAAGTTAGATTCCTTTTATGATCTCTTAATTTGTTTTTTATTGCATTTTTTTTAATGAATTTTAAAATAAATGTGTAATATTTAGCGGAACTGTAATTTGATGTAAGTAGTAAACATTTAGCATCATTTTAAAAAATAAATTCAATAAGAAACATACAGTCCGCGTCTGTCTGTTTCTCCGCTAACTTCTTCTAAAACCCTGACACCGCGTGGTCAGACTGCTTCGTCCGATTGATCGAACGACGCGGACTTTTTTCCCGTTGGTCCAATTGATCGGACGACGAAGACTTTTTTTCATGTTGGTTCGATCACATAGGATTACGAGGAAAGTACAGATTTTCTTCTTTATATATATATATTAAAAAAATTACGTGTCACGTATCACGTCCGAGATGAACTCCTAAACTACTGAACCGATTTTGATAGAATTTCAAAATCAAATAAAAGATAGGACAGTTTTTATTTTGAACCCGTGCGAAGCCGGGAGCTGGCCTCTAGTATACATATATAATACACCCAACAGTTTTTGATATGGTTTTCAATAATGGAAAGAGCCAATGAGGAAGGTTTGTGTACACAATTTGGAGAAAAAAATGCATAGCTACGAAGCCGAAGGCGGACCGCTAGTATTTTATACTAGCTGATCCCCGCGACTTCGTCCGTGTAGAAACAGAAAATATATGAGTAATATGACGCCTGACATCTATCGCTGTGACGACGATGGCGCCATCTAATTTTGTATGCTTTGATATGATCCCTCGGAAACCTAACATTTTTCAAAATAAAAATTATCATTTTTGTTAAACCAGGTAATAAGGCATCTGTGTGCCAAATTTCATTTAAATCCATTCAGCCGTTTTTGCGTGAAAGAGTATTAAACAAATAACAAACTATAAATTCATACATCTTAAATCCATACATTCAATATCCATAGTCACAAACTTTAAAACTACTTCGATAAATCTTATAATTACATTCACTACATATATTTCTATATTTCTTCATAGTTTAGTGTGTGTGGGTAGGTATTAGGCAAGCGCTAAGCACCTACAAGTTATTCATCTATGTCTATACCTACTAAGAATTTGACACATTTGCACATCATTTACATAAATTATAGCGTGATAAAGTTCATAAGGTGAGCATTAGATTTTATCTAAATCTCTTTTTGGACGTGACTGTACACTATTAAAAGATGTTCTTTTGCAACCAAGTTTTCTTACAGCTAAGTTTTAATTATACCTAAGTCTAATAATGACTTTGTAATTGCACCTCCGATATTTTATAGTACCTACCTGCCTGCCTGAGGAGGAAAAAAGTATAAATATTTGGTCAGATTTAATTCTCTGTTTTTTATTCATAATCTGGTTTTCAATTACACTACTTTTCTGTTGTTACAAATTCAAATAAGTAACAAGATAAAAGTGAAAAATGTTCTATATTATTTTTATTAGAAATCTTAATAAAACTTACAATAAATGTAGTTGGCAGAATTTTTAGAGCTTATATTTGTAACGAATTTATGTCAAGTTCAAAAGGCCTTAAAATTCAAAAGGAATGCGTTACTTTTTTTTTTAAACATAATGTCATGCAATTAATTTTTACTAATATGTATAAGAACAATAATAATTAATAATAATTCATTACAACATACAATCGTAGTTCATTTATGTATCGTAGTACATTATAATTCACATAATATTTTTTTTATTTTTATTCCTTTATATTAGGGAAACATAATGTTTAGCGAGATATTGATCTCGCTACACATTATACACATACATACAAGAAAAACATAAATCAGCAAAGTTTCCACTAAATTACTAAAACATAATATAAGTTAAAAGTCACTACAGAATATTGGACCTACAAAATATATTTATATTATACATATAAAATTGTTAAAGGAAAGCCTTAATAATTTCATTAATAAATTTATGAAAATTAAGAAAATAATAAAAGTAGAAAAAAACAATGAAGATAAATAATAAAAATTATTGTTTCTTTAAAATAATGTGCTTTTCTTTAAGTATTACTTTTATTAAATGCACAATACCTTTTTATAAGTCACTTCAGATTAAATTAAGTATACGTCGATACACAAAGGTTAAGGAATGAGGAAAACTCAGATTTTACTGTCAACTAATAGGAAGACAAAATCTTAATTTATTTCAACACTCACTTTAAAATCTATCCTGACGATTTTCGCTGATGCTTGTCTCCGTCTTACTTAGAAAAGTATACTTATATAGGATCGCTGCTATACCACTTCCCAACAAAGGACCAATCCAATAAATGTATTGTGCAGTCCAATTACCTGTTATTACCGCAGGACCCAAAGACCTGGCTGGATTCATACTACATCCAGTAAGTTGTCCACCAATTAACGATAGCCCTGTGATGGTTAAACCAAATTTTATTGCGTTTGTTTCATCCTTATTAACATTCACTGGATCCGAAAGGGCGCATGCTAACAGTGAAAGTGCAGCTGTGAGCGCTGACTCGATTACCACTGCTTGTATCCAATCAAGCCCCTCGTGTGGCAGGGTCACACAAATTGAATCTTCCACTAAATCAATCGGTGAAATAATAGTCAATATAAAGTAACCGAATACAGCCGCGGAACACTGCGCCAAGAAAAATACTATACCAAGAATGTAATCTATTCTCTCCGTAATGACTGCAACTAGAGTGATAGATGGGTTCGTGTATGCTCCAGATATGTGGCCGAACACTTGTGTATTGAGCAAAGCAATTAAACCGAAACTAATTGATGTGTATATTTGAGTAACTGGTGGGTTCACTGGCAAAGACGACATACATCCGAACAGAACAAGAAATGATGTACATATAAACTCAGCTAATATTGGTCTCCAGTTCTTTGAGCACCAATTGGAGAATTTGACTCCTGATTTTCCATCGAAGTGTTCATTTGTTTTCGTTTCGAGCACATTTTCTATGTTACTACTTGAGATTATAGTCATTTTTAAAGATCACTTTCAAATGAGTTTGTTGGAAAAAGAAATGTTACACCTGTTACAACATTAACACAGAAGTAGGTTATCGACTAGTCACGAACAAACAGATCGTTTCAATTTAACAATTTAAGATTTAATTCGCGAACACGTTAAACGAGTTTGTTCTATTGGCGTCGCGAGTAGATTGTAATAACGTTTGCGTATGCACTCGTCGATGAATAACAGAAGGATTCCGTTATCTAGCCTTTGGGGCGTTCCAATAAAACGCCCAAATATTTGGTAGATACTCTTGTTTATTAATACATTGAAATAAACTCACGTATAGTAGATACCTTTATATTGATTAGATGCGCTATATATCTAATCAAGTGCGTAGGTATTATTTTTTCTATTTCTATGTAAAAATAGATAAGATGTATCACAAAATTAATAAATCTTGATAGAATAGAACTATGAGCACAAGACCAAAGCATCAACAATGGAATATACAAAAGTGGGCGAATGTACACTAAGCCCAATATTATCATACAATTTTATTGCACCAAATGTCAGCAGTGATAGCTTAGTAGGACAAACAATCGGTTTTCTTTAAGATAGAAAGGACGTTCTAATCCAGTTCGGACCTGTTTCATGTTTGAATTTTTTTTTGTGTAAAAGTCAGCAGGCAGGCTGACGGTTCATATGACGGTTCACACTGTAAGGCAGCGGCCTAATTCGAACTGAAAATATAAAAACAAACCAACTTCTCCAGGACTTTTGATTGAAGACATGTAAACTTCTATTAATAGTGATTTACACGAGCATTTGACTGCAGTGTGAAAACTAAATGTTTTTAAAAGAAATTTCGACACGTAGCCAGAGTAAATTGATCAGAAAATTTTGTAAAAAAAAAAAACAATATATATTATAGGGATTAGTTTATAAGACTAACCAAGAAACTAACCGACGTATTTCCGTTCCTCCGCTGAAACAATGCGAGTTATGGCTTGACGATTGAAAGTGTTACTTTGAAATATGTTCATAGAAAATGAGGATACATCTGACTTACCACTAATTGCTACAGTTGGATAACCTAATGCCGTGGACGTGCTAATAAAATATTCTAAACAACGTTGAATTTATATTTATCTTTGCTCGACATACATTTTTATCAATATACCTAAACGAGAACGTAGGTCTTATTGAAGAAGAATATCGGCGTATTATAACAAAATAACTTGTTATTAACGACATATTTTAAGGGTCCGTCCAAACGCGAAAGAAAATTTGTTTGTTTGGTACAATCATAACAGAAAAAAAAATTTAGAGAGAAAAAATAGCCTAAACCAAAAACAAGATTATTAGTATTCTCGTAATAGAAACAGGTTTATAGTTAAAACAACAACAGATTTCCTTAGACCCATTCTTTATAATGCGATTTTTACAAATTTCCTTCGAACGATTTTAATAATTTTTCATATATTGATCTAAATTTATATCATTTTTTTTCTTACTAGTAAAAATATTTAGGATAATACTTTTTTGTGTTAGGGCTGTCAGACAGGCTGATGGTCCATTTGATGGTAGGTAACTAGTCGCCTATAAGCCTCGCATATAAGGGCCACACCCTTGTATGTACGCTTAGATCTTTTAAACTTCGCAACCAACGGATTTTAATGCGGTTTTCACTAGTGGAAAAAGCGACGAGGAAGGAAGGAAAAAAATGCGCCCGTGCGAGCGGGTCACTAGAACTTGTTATAATATTAAGATATAAAAAAAATTGATTTTGTTGTGTACATATAAGTTGTGTATAAATAAAATTCTAAATAAACCGTTAATCTTTTGTTAAAATTTTAGTACTTCCCTTTTGTAAATTGCACCTTATCTTTAATTTTATTTGACAAATAATAATAAAGTTTTAAATAAGTCTGATATCAGTCAATAAATCTGTATTTCGTCAGTAGTTAAATACATTAAATGTGTGTTAGATATGATTATGTATCAGTATAATCTAGTACCAGGCACGTATTTGGATGTTTATAATATTTGGCATCCGATTTACTGTAATCAGCAGCAGGCTTATTACATAATTTAAATTATGACATAAGTATACCCTAATAAACTAACTACGCGTAAGTTAAAGTGTAATTTAAAATGTAGGTATGAAATAAAATTATATTCTAACTAATGTTATGAATGTGAAAGTGAGTTCGTTTATTTGTTATACGCTTTCACGACCTTAACTACTTGTATTAGAATCTTTATGAAACAGTGAAACTGCATATGAATAAAAAATATATCATCATCATCATCTCAGCCGTAGGACGTCTACTGCTGGACATAGGCCTCCCCAATAATTTTCCAATAAGATCTGTCAAAAGCAGCCTGGATCCACCGTCGTCTCGCGGCCCTTATCAAGTCCTACGCTGCGCTTGCCACTCCGTGGCCTCCACTCGAGAACCGTTCGGCCCCAGCGGCCGTCGGCTCTCCGTACTAGATAGGTAATTATGTCACCTACTTACTGCCACTTCACCTTACTAATCACCTTACTAATTTCGGTAACTTCCTAACTCTACTGATAAAATGGATAATGTATAAAGTTATAGCATATAGATCAATAACATAGAATAACTGGACTATGAATATTTATTTAATAAAGGAATTATCACTCGAGTAATATTATTATAGTTACTATTTTTAGTAAAAAGTAATAAAAATTGCTATATCATTAATTACCTTTTATGGATACAAGTAGATTATAAGGTCGATTTCTGTAATTATAGATAGACAGATAGATAGAATATGCAATAAATCGCACGTCAAAAATCTTGTAGAAAAACTAATCGCAAAGCCAGAGATATTTGCTGTAAGCTATGTTCGGGAACAAGCGTTGGGCTGATTAATTGCGATCTGGACACTCGATAGACCTATTACGTATATTATTTGAGAATATTTTGAGCATAGAAATTGACAAGTTGCCATTTTAATTACTAGATACGTTTTTTTCTTCTCATACGGGAACTATGTATTATGTTATATGTATTATAGGACTTTATCTCACAATAAAATAATGAATGTTTTAGCGTGACTTCCAAAAGGTATCTTGGACTATAACTCAGATGAATAACTTGTTATATGAGCTCCAAAACACAGACTCCGGGAGGGCGTTTCAATCCATGGCAGTGCATAAAGGCATTTTTAAAGCGTTTCGAGGTTTCGTCCGAAAAAGAGGGATTTTGACAAGATGAGGATCGTAAACAGCCGTACGTCTGAATGTCCGATAAAAATAAAAATAAAAAGTTTTAGAAAAAATAAAATCATTTAATCAGGATTCGATATATCGAATACAGAAGTATACTTTGGCTATCAAGTTCAACAGAGCACTTGCAACCCCTATATTTGTATAGCATATTTGTATTAGCAGGCGACAGCTATCTCACATCGTGAACTATAAATCTGCCTTACGATCTTTACATAATAACCTAATTAAATTTAAAAAAATCGAAATGTAATCGCACAAGTTGAGTTATCATCACATACACTATGCTTTTAATAATAATAAAAAATAATAAAAAAAAAAAAGTATTAAATATGAAAGATACGTAATAACGTCGCAAGAGACGCGCGCCGTATTAATATCTATCTAATGCCCACCTCTCCAATGATACTAAGCTTTTTAAATGTATGTAGGTACCACATGCGGAAAGGGACACAAAAGTTTTAGTACCACCTCTTGGTATGTACATAAAGACAGACAGAGTATAATTGATATAAACATCGATGGGCGTTCATTGTGAATTCGGAGTGTTATAGGAATAGGATTTTTTAATTTATTCATTATAAAAAAATATGTAAATCTTTTCTCTTTAATAATATTAGTATAGATGACAAGAAAGGGCGATTATTCAACCTTTTTGTTGTAAAAAATTTTTATTTGAACTAGATTAAATATTTGTTTCTGATATAAATTATCTGTTGTTTATCAGTCGCATAAATTACCTATAGTGCATAAGCAAATAGAGACGACAGATACAACAATAAGCAGAATAAGCAAACAGTGATATTGACGCATTTGCACACTTATTGCGTAGGAGTTTAAGAAATATATAACACTGAAAATATATAACTACTGACTCCTCAGTATTAACTGTTAATACATTAAGTAAAATAATATACATTCTGTCAAATAAGTACCGGGAACTGGTTATTTAGGATTGTCGGAATTATTTTGGTCGCTATGTCGGCACAACTGTCCTCTATACTCATAGGTCATTTAGTTTGTTTACAGAGCGCTAGTTTATCAGTTCATGTCAAGTGTGTTTTGCGATTTTTTACAATGGATCGAACAAAGAACCTGTCTTAAATTTTGCATTCCGAATGGAATTTCGTGTGCCGAAGCGCTGAAAGTGTTGCACAAGCCTTACGGTGAATCCACTTTATTGTGTATGAGTGGTACAGTGAATTCAAGACTCTGGTCGGCCATCAACGTTTTCAATCAAATCAGAAATGAAGGTGATGATGACAGTTTTTTTTATCAGGGTGTCGTGCATTGGAATTTTTGCGAGGAGGTGAGACAGTAAATAAAGAATATTATCTGGGCGTTATTCGACGTTTGAGAGAGCAAATTCGTCAAAAAGACCAGATTTGTGGAAAGAAAACTCACGGATTTTGCACCACGATAACGCGCCATCTCACACGGCTATCATTGTAAACGCATTTCTGGTCAAAAACTCAAAAAATCATTTGGAACAACCACTGTATTCCCTGATATGGCTCCAAGCGACTATTTTCTTTTTCAAAAGCTCAAGACATAAAAATCGCAGCGAGCAGTAAAGTCCATTTAAAGAAAATCGTTTAAAAAATGTTTTGATGATTAAGTTATTCGAACATATTTTGAAGGCGATACAATAAATTTGGATAAATGATACATATTTTGTGTTTTATTGACCGATTCTTGCCATACTACATGTTCTCTGTTATTCGGAAGTTTGTTTATTTATTATTTTCTCATTGAAAACTGTACTTGAATTGTTATTGTATGCATTTATCTTTACAATACACACTGCTAATATTTTATGAAATATTAGTCACTTCTGTATGATAAAATATGAAAGTCACTTCAGAGGTGCAATGCAGGTCCAATAGGGATTTGAATCGTGTGTTTGACCCACAGAACCATCACTTAACTGCTCAGTGTAATGCTATCATTGTGTTCAGTCTAACTTCTTAATTATATTTAGTTCAATGGAAAACTGATACTTTTACTTTGGAATGCTATCAAAATAAAAATCAAGGTCTTTTTTGACATTAAATGTACCTTAGGCTTAAATCCTAACTGATGTTATTAATGCAAAAGTGAGTTAATTTACTTGTTTGTAACTCATTCACGCCTTAACTGCTTATAATTGTTACGAGCATCGTGAAACTTTGTACGTTTCAACCAGAAAAAGTAGACACTGCTCCCGAGGGATCATCTAAACATAAAAATTCAACGCCTGACCTGACTACAATGAAAAAATAAATGAATATTATTACTTAATAATTTTTTTAATTAACATCTAAGAAAAAGGGGGCGGGCGAACGAAGTCGCAGGCAAAACCTAGTCGATAATATCTTCTATATAAAAAAAATCTATTTTTTCTCCTAAACACATACCTGACTGTTTTTTAACACTTAAAATAATTAGCAAAAATATTACTTACTTAAATTAACGTTAAGTAAGTAATAAAAATGTGGTAGTTACTTAAATGTAATACAGTAAGCACTAACTTACTTTCTAGTGAGCTAAACATTTATTTAGTGGTCACATCTTGTTTTATTTAAATGAAAACAAACGAATGCCTAAAGTACTTACATTAGAATTTTGTAATGAAACGACTCAAGGGGCTGTTTCCATTTATTTTTCTTTCGCAGTAAAAATCTTTCTTGAGAGCTAAAGAAAAATTGTCCGTGACGCTCGTTAATTGAAAAGAGCAGCTTCACTCAGCTAGATTACCGCTGCTATCTGTGCGATAAGACAGCAGAGAGGTTGTATTGTGTTCAGTCGCGTCTCGCGTTTATTCCTTATTCATACCAAACTTTGTCTTAATGACTGCCGACTTAGTACAATTTTTTCCATGCAGGTCTTATGTTTGTTTAACGAGTAAAAGTTAAGATTTAGGTACATGCCCTATATCATATAAACACTATTTACAAGTGTAAGGGACAGTACATATACATATATATATTCTCTAGTTATTTTCAGGCATATGGTCAGGCTGACAGCCCACTGGATGGACCCGGTGGCTACCGTCATCTATAAAACAAGCAACGTCACAGGTGCTGTAAGAATGCTTCTGACCATAGTAGAATTGGGAAGGTATAGGGAAATTGGCTCTGCCAATCCCTTACTTACTCACCGGAAAACAACAGCACACTTGCTGTTATTTCACGGTGGTCTTCTGTAAGGGGATGGTTACTGTTGCCAGACGGGCTGCCCAAATGACTGCGAAACGAAAAGTGTGCCCTGTCACTACTAAAAACTAAAAAGGCAACTTGTAAAACTAAATCTGTAAGAATGGAAATTGTTATTTTTGAGTCAGGCTTAAATTGTTGACGTACAATTTGTGAAGCGGAATGCTGTGTAATGTGACAGTCCCACTTTCAAAGTTCAATCACATTGAAACCGTTACCATTTCTGATTGAGGTCACGGATCATTTGAACATTTGAAGGATATTTATTTACAAAGACAACCTGACTTGGCTACAGAATTTAAATTTAAAAAATTAATTTAAAAACTATGTGTACAGTCAACAGATTTATAAAAAAATATATACGATCTTGAATTAAAAAACACATTTGCGTATATTAATAGGTAAGCACTTTTTTATGTAGCAATAATAATGTATATAATATTTATTATAAACTAGCTGGTCGCGTTGAAAAATGATAAATATAACACCCGAGAAAATATATCAGTTATAAACGCCATATCTTTATCGCTGTGATGACGGTGGCATACGGTAGTTGACAGTTAGACTGTATACGTCTGTGTGCAAAAGAACAGAAAATAACATCAAGAACAAGATTAAAGGAACTGTGACGTCCATGACGTTATCATAGATTCTACCAATCAATATTGTTTTCGATAACATGATGCAAGCTGAAAAAAATGAAAATTTTCGAAGATTTCCAGGTAACCTGAATAACCTTTTTGAAACCAATGACATTATTTGTGAAATTGCTTATTTCTTGTATTTTTATAAACACCACGACACGAATGAACTTTTCAACATTCCTAACTTTTTGATTTCTGATCACATTTAACTCCCTTAGCAAGTAGGTAATGCGAGCAAGCCGACAATGAAGTTAAAAATCTTATACAAAGTAGGTACAACTTTCACAATAAAAGAATGTTTGTGTAATAACTTATTTTATTTCTATTTAACACAAGCGTCGCAATATGGATCCAGATCACAATTACACACTTTGAATTTCTGAACTCCATCAAAGAGTTTTTTATGGTCCCACATTACAGCAACGGTCTCGCTTAAATAAGGTTTGTCAGACTCATTCTTCAATACAACAGGATCGCACATAACATTGTCTACTATCAACACAGCGTTGACTATAATCTCTTTTTTGTCGTACACAAATTTACATTTCCACGTTGTAAAAGCCATGTAAACGTGAATTTGTGTGATTTTGAGATTAATCGCCTCCTTCTTGCCGCTCTTAAATATGATTTCTTTGTCAGTCTCAACGATTTTCGGACAGAACTGTTTTCCAGCCATAAGTGCCATTACATGCTCCGGATATATTACATTGTCATTACCGCAAGACTGTTTAGTACATTTGCTCTTACTAACACACCATGAGCAATGTTTTTCGGCTAAACAAGACGAACAAGTCAATATATCTCTGCATTTGTCACTCATTGATCCAGCGCCATCTTCCGCTTGAGTTGATATTAGTAATTTAGCTGCTATTACAATTATAATTGCGATTTGGTTTTTCATTGTTAATTTCTAATCTATATTATTGGAATATTATTATAAATGGTTTATCTGGTATGCCTGTTTCAATATTTTTTTAAAATATTTAACTTAATCCAACTAAGCTGTTTGTAAATGAACTGAATATCAATTATTGTGGTTCGCACAGAGGCTATTTATAAAGCATTTATACATGCAAGGGTCAAAATATGACGCAAAATAACGTCGATACGTAAAGGTCAAATGTCTTTTAAAATAGTTATAACGTCAGTAGAATGAAAAGTGGAAATGACAAGTGGAAGGTCATAGTTTTACAATATCGCAGATGATATTAAACACGAGGAAGAGCTGATTAAGTAATCGTATGATGATAACGTTTACAAATGCAAGTAGATAAAATTGGTTAGGAACGTTAGTAAATGCTATTTCTTTTCACATCAGCTGTATATGGCAATACACATTTTTTTTTAAGAATTTTTTTTTTTGGGAAGAAAGCGGCAAGAACCTCTGTATTTGCTGCGGTTATTTTAAGTTTTAAAGTTCCTTTTAAATAATCGAAAAGGTTACATCGTTTCCAGCATATTTAAGAGAGTCTCTGTATGCCCTGGGGATGCGGCTCTTGCTGCAGGTCCTGTATAACATTAAAATAAGAATTCTTACTTGAATTTATTATAACAGCCTATTCAAACCTCACTCACAGATAACAATGAAAATTACATATTTGACGTTCAAGTATTAAGTAAAAGAAAAATACTATAAATTTAAACTTATATAGGTATATGTATATTTCGACATTTCCATTATGTAATATGTTTTTTTTCTATAGGTGCTAGATATTTATATATTCTAGGAAAAATTTATATGAAGAAAAAACAACGTAGGCATACCTACTCGTAGATTCGCTAATTTCTCTACATTAATATACACATATATACACTATCTAACCCAAGCTTTTGTTTTTTTTAGGAACAGGAGTTAAATTGATCTATGAAATATATAAACTTACTTACTTAATTCTTTTCATTTTATTTTTAATGCAATGAATAGGTATAATAAATTATTTACGGTGGTTTTCTGCACGGGGATGGTTACCGCTGCCAGATGGGCTTTCCAAGTGACTGCGAAACGAAGTGTGCCCTGCCACTATTTACCAGAACCAGAACAGAGCCAACTTTACAAAAAAAAAACTATTAGAAAATCTGTAAGCGACAATCTCAGACATAATATTTTTTAGAATACCTAAATATATCCTAGAACATAATATAAATTTGATTATATATGTCGTATACATTCATATTAATTTTTTATTTAATGAAAGCGGAAGCAAAATAAAACAGTGGAAAACAAAATATTTAACATTGTGGCGTGGTAAGTTTATATTATTAAAATCTAGTTACGAGCACTTTGAAAGGGATGTTTAATATTTTAAAGGGATCAAGAGCACTTAAGCAATTTGCATACGTATTTTATAGTGGTAAGGATAATGATTCCTTACTAAACGGTTAGCTACTGCATCAGTAGCTAATAACTGAGTTATTAACTAATGTAATTTAAAACAGAGGTGATGTGATCGAAATTTAAAAAAAAACTGATTAAAATCATCATTTTTCATTTTACATGTTAGAAAAATCTACAATACCCAGGCTATGTGAAAAGTTTCTTAAAAATATAATATGTGTGCGAGATGATTACTAAAAATATAGGTATCTAAATTTAAAGTTGGTTTTTCGCACATTTCGTACGAAATAAAATCGTGCAAGATGACAACTAAACTAAAAATAGTATAGCTATGGGCACAAGAAGCAGCTGTTGTCCGCAGTGCGCTTAGCTACGTATAAGGATTTCTGCAAAATATTCTATAGATACTTGTTTTTGTAAAATAATGATTAGTGTTTAAATAAGTTTTAATAAAACACATTCAGACGCGTATTTCAAAAACATTTAAACGATTTATTCAGCAGTTTTCCTATGCTATAGGTAGGTAAATTTATCGCCACACGAAATACTACATAACATAGATACGAGTAGGTACATACGATAAATGGCAGCGTAGATTGAGTTGAGACAGGTGGATTCTGTACCTACCCATCCCGGATGTCCTGGGGCGGATGTATAGCATCCCGGCTACTTCCTGCGCCGTAGGTACGTAACGTCAACATCCTGTTACTCTAATTAACGGTAAATTGTTACGATGTACATTATAACTACTACTATAAAAATCAAAAATATTGTTTTGCATTTGTGAGGATGGGTGGATGTTTGTTACTCTTTCACGAAAAAACGGCTTAACGGATTTGGATGAAATTTGGCACAGAGATAGTTTATCATCTGGAATAACATATAAGATATATCCTGAAAGAATGTAATTTTCCTGTGGGATTTTCAAAAAACGAACTACAGCGCGTATGAAGTCGCGGGCACAGCTAGTGTTGTACGTGTTTAATTTTTTATTAATAACACGAAAAGCAGAATTTATTGATATTTAAAAAAATAGTTTTGTGTAAAATAGTAACAATAACATATTTTAACATAATAATAAAGACCTGATACCGAAATTTCAAAAATCTATTGTAAAAAAGACGACTCGATTATAGGCTTTCAATCACAAACTTTTTGCATTAAGTGCTTTTAAAAAACTTTGTAATCTGTTACAGTAGATTAGGTTAACGTTTTTCCCTCAGCGCAAAAATATTGAAGTTGTAAAAATTTCTTATTTGTAACTATTAATTTATCAATTGTCTTTCATTCCTAATCTATGACTATATGTCCTAATCTTTTTCAAGATCAAGTAATTTTGAGTTGAAATTACATTCATCTTAAATATCTCTTTCGCTTGTCACTAAAGGAGCTAAATTAAATTTCTAGAATGGGAAAATAAAATAGTCACCTCCGATAAGTTTTTTATAACATTATCCATTCATAATGACAAAATACAAGTAGCACTAGTACTGCCACCGTGTAAGCTCTGTAACACTAATAAACAAGAAAAAATAATGTTGATTTAATTTATGCTCTTTGTTATAAATATTGTTGTTATTGCTCTTTGTTGATTATTATAAAAATGTACACGTTCAAATTTCCTCGCCGAAGCTCGAAACGAGAAAAAAGTTCAACTGAAATATTTTACATTCTCGCTTGGAAATTCTAAACATTCGCACCTATTTCTAGATATATGTATACACGAAAGGGTATGTGTGCAGGTAGCCTGAAAAGTATTTTAAATTTTATACGAAGTTTGTAACATTCTGCTTCCCACGGATTCTTGCAACAGCCGAATGAATAAATGTAGTAAAATAAGTGAAAATACGCTATGAATAGCACTTCCATTATAAAAAGTATTTTCCCTGTGCAGTTCTTTCATTTCGATATTAAAAAGGAAAAATAGTACGGGCTTCCACTTTGCGCTCCTGTTAACATTGTCACGATTGTATTGTTGAAAGACTTTTTTAGCATTAGTTGCTTTTCTTTAAACTCTAACCTTATTTTAAAAATGTTTATTAGAAATTAACGAGTCTAATTTATACTAGCCGTTGCGCGACTTCATCCATGTAACTATAATATATGTATTTATAGCCTATGTTACTATATAATCGGTATTCGACTATTCACTATAACAACTATTCGCGACATCTATAATGTTACTCTCTGATAATGTAGCTTTCTATAGGTGAAAGAATTAAAACCTAACCCAACCTAACATTTTTGTAGGATAAAAAATTTAACTGGTCAGTACTGGTACTGACCAGTAGGTACTGTAACAAGTAGGTAATTGAAATTATTTCCAAAATCTTTGCAAAGCTAAGTAAAAAAATTAAGTAAAAAATGTTTTTGAAGGGATCAGGAAGAAGTATCAAAAGGAAATTAATTGTTTTTCCCGTTTCACGGACCTTCAGCCGACAGGAATATCAACGCGCTTGTAACATACCCGTTGTTGCCGGTTCGTTAGAACAATGCTTGCCCCAACAATGTGCTCTCCGAAACATGATCTATTCAATACATATGCGGGTACGGACGCTATGATATAAGGCAGTGTTTTTCAACCTTTTTCATGATGCGACCCCCCTGGTATGAAAAAATATTTCGCGACCCCCCGACCCTTCGCTTTTTTATCATGTATCCATGTGTATGTTACAGTGTTACAATATTAGGTTTTCTTTCTGACTTATTTGAGCATTTAAATATCTTGAATAAAAGTCTTCAAGGGCGAGATGAAAATGTCATCACTGCAAGAGACAAAATACATGGCTTTACAAAAAAAATTGACTTGTGGTCGTCGTCTATAAATCAAAATAACTTCGATTCATTTTCGTCGACACAATCTTTTACTGAAGAAGTCGGATGTGAGATAAACATCAAGGCATATATACCTGGTATGAAAATGGTGTTAGATAATTTGAAAAAAGAATTGTATCATTACTTCTCAGTGCAAGAGACATCGGAGAACACTGGGCAGAGGTGGATCTTAAATCCGTTTTTAAATGCAGCTATAAATGAGGTTAATTTGCCAACTAAGCTCAAAGAGAATTTGCTAGAATTATCTGCCGATGGGATGTTACACTTGGAATTCAAGTCTGCTAATTTGGATATCTTTTGGTTAAGGAGAAAAACAGAATACCCGGAATTGACAACTGAGGCTTTGAAGTGTTTGATTCTATTTGCCACCTCGTACTTATGCGAGTTGACATTTTCATCAATGGCCCAAATAAAAAGTAAGCTAATAAATCGCTTAAATTTGGAAAACGATTTAATTCTATGTGTAGCAAATACAGATCCACGATGGGAGAAATTGATTAATCAAAAACAAGCACAACCTTTGCATTAACATGAGTCTTAGGATTTTATTTTTTGTTAATTTGTTTGTATTAACATACAAATGTTTATGAGTATATCCTTTTGTTAAAATTCTTACTCTTAATAAATCAATCTTTTTAATCTTTATTGTTTTTTTACTGAAGTTGTTCTCTCGACCTCTGGCGACCCCCCTACAGAAGCTTGGCGACCCCCCAGGGGGTCGCGACCCACAGGTTGAAAAACTTTGATATAAGGGATTAAACTCTGGGCCACTCTTTTGTATTGACAAGCAAACGTGACAGGAAAACTCAGATGGATAGGTATTTATCCGTCATCGTAATTTTGGTTCAATGGCGTTAGATCCACTGTATCAAAATGTCCACTGTAGCAAAATTATGTTTCAAAAATATTCGGATACACTCAATATTTTTTTTGGTTTAAACATAAATTAAATAATTAATGGCTATGGTGAAATTCGGACGTATTTTATTACAAGATTCAATTGTTTAGAAGAAAAATCTATTAGTATTTTTTTTTATTAATATATCTTTAAGAATACCAATTCGCAGATAAAATCTCGAACCCGATTTTCAATATTTGTTCAGTCAGTGTAGTGGACAAGTCAGCAGGCCATACTTAAACAAGGTACACTCGACAAAAAGACAATAAAAATGATACTCCAACTGTAGAGGGCGGATATCCAAATCAAATAAGACAGTTAGCAAAAAGCATTCTATATCTACCTACTCTTAAGAGTAACTGTTAGCTAAATCCTACTAAAATAATAATAAGTCCAAAACAATAAGATTCATAGTGAAATTATTCACAATTATCAACACTTGGGATGGTTGTGGTTTATTTTCCCAAATTGTGTTTAAACAGTTTTGGAAAAAATATACTGTACAACGAAATTTGTTATAACAAAATAATACTAATAGCTATTTTTGCAACTATTTGTTCGACATAATAACATGACATAAAACTTGAATAACATGAGCACGTTATACAAGTTTTTTTCCCTATATCTCATTCACTTTCGGAAGAAATCACGCTATTTTTCTTTTCCTGTTAATCTTTAATATCCTTACTGGTAATTTTTTTTGTAGTATAAATAAAGGGAATCCGCCTCCCAATTTTAATTTTTTTCTTTAGTTTTTTCAGGCATGACAAATCGGTAAGATCTCTACCTATCTTTGAAGTCTTTGAAACACTTGTAAAGTCCTGGTAATAGCGTAGACTAAAGCCACTACGCCTGGGAGTGGAACGGAATATAATTTTAAAAAAGTTATTTGTAATTGTATCTGTATAGTGTATAATGAATACCCAAGAAAGGAAACAATAACTAATACGTAAAGTTAGGTATTATAAGCCTTCATAAGTTCAGTTTACTCCTGAGTAAGCAAGTAAGCTCCAAGTATTGGAGTATTGCTCCAAGTAAGCAATAAATCACAGAGGCCCTTTCTAAAACTCAATGTATTTCGTTAGTTATAATTAGAAGTGTTTGAACAATATGCTGTGGAAATGAATACGACAAGGTTCTCAACTCATAAACAAAGCGCGTCCCAAAGTCGTCAAAAGTTTTTCCTTGGCAACGGAGACACGTACAATAGGACTTGTCAGGACCACCCTCTGAGAGCTGTAAAAGACACGCATGAATTACAATATCACATTACGCATAAATGTGTCGAAAAATCTCGAATTCGTTGTAGCACAATCGATTTATGAGATACTATAGCTGAACCCCGGCAGGGTTCACTGCTTTGCAAACACTACGGAGTAATACATTTCGGCGGCCGATCGTATAATCCGGCAGATATGGCGCTGTTTCATGAAGTTGCGAAGTGATCAAAAAAGTGCTTATCAAAATCAAAAACTAATCAGAATATCACAATACATGAACGATCGTATAATCCGGCAGATATGGCGCTGTTTCATGAAGTTGCGAAGTGATCAATAAAGTGCTTATCAAAATCAAAAACTAATCAGAATATCAGACATGGCGCTGTTTCATGAAATTGCGAAGTGATCAAAAAAGTGCTTATCAAAATCAAAAACTAATCAGAATATCACAATACATGAACGATCGTATAATCCGGCAGATATGGCGCTGTTTCATGAAGTTGCGAAGTGATCAATAAAGTGCTTATCAAAATCAAAAACTAATCAGAATATCACAATACATGAACGATCGTATAATCCGGCAGATATGGCGCTGTTTCATGAAGTTGCGAAGTGATCAATAAAGTGCTTATCAAAATCAAAAACTAATCAGAATATCAGACATGGCGCTGTTTCATGAAATTGCGAAGTGATCAAAAAAGTGCTTATCAAAATCAAAAACTAATCAGAATATCACAATACATGAACGATCGTATAATCCGGCAGATATGGCGCTGTTTCATGAAGTTGCGAAGTGATCAATAAAGTGCTTATCAAAATCAAAAACTAATCAGAATATCACAATACATGAACGATCGTATAATCCGGCAGATATGGCGCTGTTTCATGAAGTTGCGAAGTGATCAATAAAGTGCTTATCAAAATCAAAAACTAATCAGAATATCACAATACATGAACGATATGCCTACAATGGGCAGCCAAATCGTCGAACGATATACTTCAAACGATCTGACTGATATTATTTAGGAACATGATAAAAAATGCGCCATATCACGATCTGCCTAGGCACATCACGAATTGCTGGATTATACGATAGGCCGCCGCCATATATGAACACTCCTTATAACATTAACTATCTTCCAGTCGAAGTCCCATCAAAATCGGTGTATCCGTTTCGGAAATTACAAGGAACAAACAAACAGACAGATATATCTTTATTATTATAAAATGAAATCACTGTCCACTTTTGTTCTCCGCTAACTTGTAAGCCACTTACGAATAACGGTTTTCTCTAATAAACCGTCAAACCACATATTAACCGCAAGAGACGATTTCATCCGACAATTATTTTCTTATATATACGACAAATTCCTCTACTTTAATACCAAACGGTTAAAGGTTTGTCCGCTTGGTTGTCGTGCCCCAGCGCAAGAGAAAGCAACGCAATGATTTATAAATAAACATAGTACAAGTAGAGGAATTTGTCGTATATATACAGCTCTGGTGAAATGGACACGAAATTAACTGTCGGATAAATCCGTCTCTGGTGGTTAAAGGGTTAAAATCCGTTGTGTAGTTTAAAAGATCTAAACGTACATAGGGACAGACGGCGGGAAGCGACTATATTTTATACTATGTAAAGATAATAAAGATGGAATAAAATAAATGATTACCACGTTGCAATAGTGAAATTACGAGCTCATTGTGAGCTTAATGCACCTGAATGACATTATCGTTAACACTTTTATTGCAGGCACTCAAACGAAATCCGAATCGGAAACAAAAGCAGTCGGGGCTCAATGTGGTGGTTGAAGTCCAAACTTTGTTCAACTGTTGGCAGCGCAACATGAAATGAGCATTGTGTTTTGCGAGCACTCAAATTCACTAAACAAATAATTAACTTTTCAATGAATTAGTAAACGTGAATGTTAGCTTTTGCATGTAACCAGACAGAGCTAAAAGGCATTGTAACTAGTAGTAGTGTCGTTAAATATACCATTTCATTTTAAAACCTAATTGCTTTCAGCACCGCGTGATACATTTTAAACAAAATAACATCAAATCAAAATACATCTTACTGTTAGGGATTATTAAAAATCCAACTATAGCGCGTACGAAGTTATAGTTAAGAAATAAATTTATTTTGTTATGATTTATTATACTTATACAATATCTTTACATAGTATAAAACAAACTAGCTTCCCGCTGTTTGTCCCTTTCTGTGTACGCTTTGTCTTTTAAACTACGCAACGTATTTTAATGCAGTTTTTACTAATGGAAAGAGCGTTAAAGGAGGAAGGTTCTTATATATAATTTGCGGAAAAAAATCCGAGAAAACACCTGATAATCATAAAAAAAGCTTCGGCTTCACCATGCTTGCCGGCGTATGATGTGGAATGTGAGCTTTGATCAGATCCCACACATCTAGTCCCTTGCCCTATATAAGTAATTGTCTAAACCTTGGGGTAGAAGACTTGTGTTTATAGATGACGGTTGCTATCTATCATCAATTGCACCGTCATCTAGTGTCCTTTATCTTTAACAAAGAACTAAATTACCTAATTATCTGTCAATTAGTTATCGGAATAATATTAAATATATTTCTGATAAGAAGACAAATTATATTTTTTCAGCTTGTTTGTACGTGATAGTGCTTGTTCACATTGACTCGCTAGCGCGGTGGCGGGCGCGGTCACGAAATATCTAATGCCCAACGCGCCTAAAGAAGTTTTCACTTCAAAAATTTTCAAATCTTTCGGTGATTTAAAAAATAGGAGGTGAAAACGGTGTTTTCCGTTTCTTCGTCACAAACGAACAAATATAAACAACATTTTATATTCGTGCCAAATATAAAATGCAAAATACCTATTTTTATTTGCATTTGAAATTTAATTTTTTTACTATGAATTAATAAACATATTTATATTTTAGCGCTATATTTAGCCTCATTACACAATTTTCTTTTGATAATTGATCTTAGTTATCTTTAGTTACCGTACGCAGACTAAGTAACTTTTTTAGTGTAATACCATATAGGTATATAGATAATTAAAAAAATAATTTCACGAAATCTGGAACTAGGGACAAGGAATTTATTTTCATTTCTTAAGTTTGAAATATAGGTAGGTAACAAAAATGTAATCAATATAAATTAGGAAACAAAATGTGTTACAATATAAACTTAGTAAGCTTTGCGATACAATCAATCACTTACACTGTATCGGAAGGAAGAAACCGAAAAGACCGAGTAAGACGAGGCCCAAGTCGTATTATTACAGTGAAACAGTTATTGTCTTTATAAATATTTCAAAGAAATATTTTAATAGTCACAAATTTATAATAATTTCTAGCTAACATAGCCCTATATTTATAAAATAAAAAGCCTACCTATGTTACTCGCTGATAATGTAACTTTCTATAGGTGAAAGAATTTTTAAAATCGGTGCAGTAGCTTCTAAGTTTATTCATTACAAACAAAAATACAAATCATTTCTCTTTATAATATTTTAGTTTAGGTTTTATACTGACTTTTGATAGTCGATTATTACTAGTTTCGAAAAATAAAGTAGAATTTTATTATAGATACCTAGTAGTTACATAGGCTGCAGAAATAGTTACTTCATAACTTATTATATATAGAAATAGCAGTGCTAGCGCTAAATTGAAAAAACAGCAGGATGCCTAAATAGATTCACCTATTTTCGTTTTGTGCTTATACTTTATCCCATCAAGGTTGGCAATGCACTTGAATTCCCTCTTACATTGCTTGTTATAACATGCCAAGGTTATAATCACCAAAATGAATGATTAATGAATGTACCTAAGTCATTAAAAATTAATTTCAAAAATTAAGAATTTTATAAT
Organism: Synanthedon andrenaeformis; assembly: GCA_936446665.2. Classification (NCBI taxonomy): domain Eukaryota; kingdom Metazoa; phylum Arthropoda; class Insecta; order Lepidoptera; family Sesiidae; genus Synanthedon; species Synanthedon andrenaeformis. The sequence continues at coordinate 5,095,380 of OW387783.2, read as the reverse complement.
ACCTGATGTAAATTCATTTGTTTTCTTTTGTGTTACTCGCCTTTCACTGAAAAGGTGTTACGAATTTCAAAGGCTATCTTTTGGCTAAATTCATCTTTTGTCGCATGTTACGAATTCCGTCTTTAGAACGTCCAGACGTGAGAGTGTGAGGCTGCACCGCATTCCTACGATCTTTTACATTAAACAGAAATCTTTTATTCTGCATCTTTTATCTTTTGAACCCAAAAAATATTTTTTTGGCAATAACGTTAATATATTATATCTATCTATATGTACTAGTGGTAACCCAGTGGTCGAAATTCGTCCGTAATTTATTTAATTCTTAAGTTGTATATTGATATTGCATTTATATCAATGCATTATTACTATGAAATAAAAAAAAAATCAAATACAAAAGGGCAATCAATTGTGACCGCTAAAATTGCTTCGCGATGTATTCAAATTATTAATGGTTGGCATATATCATGTAGATACTGTACACAATGACGCCGAAATGCTCCCACAAAGTAAAACGCGTCATCAGCAGTCGCTCTCTGGATGAATAAAAGCTACAGGGCTGAGCGCTCGCATTTAATATAAAAAAGTATGGAATAATCAGGGAATAATATATCATTTTAGCCATGATAAAAAAGTGAATGTTTCAAACAGTATATACTTATGTCTAAACGAACAGTATAACTTTGATATTTATAAGTATGTTTTATTAAGTATAAATTCCTATAAAGCTAAGTATATTACAAAATAGCTGGTGCCCACAACTTCGTTCGCACTGTAGTTCGTTTTTGGAAAATCTTACAGGTACTTAATATTTTTTCAGGATATATTTTGTTCTATAGTTTACATCAGTGAAAACGGCATTCAATTGGTTTAGCCGTTTCTAAACCTAGAAATACTTCTGAAATACCTAGGTATAAATACCTAGAAATACCATAGAATAACCGTTCTAGAATAGTAACGTGAGTAGTGGCGTGATTGTGCTAACATTGCGTTTCGCAGTCATTTGGGCAGCCCGTCTAGCGGCAGTAACCACCCCCTTACATAATACCACCGTGAAATAACAGCACATGTGCGTTGAGTTTCGGTAGGTGAGTAATTTTCTAAAATCCGCGGACACGGCCGCTTCCACACGCGGTCAAAACAAAACTACGAGTTACGAGTACGATTCGGCTGAAATTTCGAAGGTGGCCGTCTACGAGAATGTACTACACGATAGTAAATATGTCTTGCGATAGTGGCGCCATCGGGCGATGAGGCTAAGTACTTATAAGACCGCCTAGGTAGACGACGGAAGCCGCCTACCATCAAGTGGACCGTCAGCCTGTCTGTCGACCTTAACATAAAAAAATAAACGCAACGGACAACTATTTTTTTGACTACGGTAACATAAGTACAACGTGTACATATTGATTCTTTTTTATAATTTTTATGATTTTATTATATGTACCTATAGATAACCATGAAGCTATCAATAGTAAGTTTGTTAATATTTATCACCAAAAAAGACTAGGTACATTTTAAATGCAGGATATCTATCTAGTCTTAAACTTTTAAGTCGTAGATCTCGTTTAAAACGTAGATCTCAGATGAAAGCAGAAGGTAAAGTCGTTCGTGTAAAACCAACCGCAAAAGTTAACGTTGTGCATTTACTAAGGCTTAGCACAGACTTTAATTCAACATTAGACTCGTAAACTTAAACTGGAGTTTTTGAACAACGAGTTCGCTAAGGCTGTGATTCACTTTCAAAGAACTCAGTGGAAAAGTTAGTTGAAGTCGAGTGTAGGCAATCAGCTCGGGGGCAAGAACAATTTCCCTTCTGTAAGGCGTGCAAGGCTCAATCGCCAACAGCTATCACATAAATTACCGGCGAATTAAAGCTGTTTTTATGATGAAAATATACTGACAAAAATAATACGTGTCTAGAAATGTAATAATTGTATGATTTGCCACCAGCGCCAACATTTTTAAGTTTAAAACTATACATTAGGCCATAACTCAGTTTGTATTAACTTACCCTTAAAGAATAATGTATTGGTAGTCTTTTACATCTATTTAAATTTACCACAGATCTATGTTCGAAGACATGGCTTCAACCCAAATACAGACTGTGGAACACGTTCGGGCGTGTTTGTTTTGTTATTCCTGAGCATATAAAAGCCAAGTTGGAACTATTGTTAAGGGGTGAAGCGCGACGTTGCTATATAGCTAAATGCTAAAGCGCTATTTTACGGAACGTTGGGTATAGCCTTTGAGAGCCGTCTAAACATTTGAATAGTTCCCTATAAGCCCCACGACACGAAACAATAAAGGAAAACTGGAAATGTTGTCGAAATGCTGAACTCCACTTAAGTAATTTTCTATTTCATGCACCATTAAACAATATCTAAATTAGAAGTATTTCCCAGTGAATCATAATTTGTATGAACTTTTTCGACTTTTTTGAAGTTCGACAGACAGGCTGACGCTCCACGCACGCTTATTTTTTTAGTGGGATACAAGCTCATTTTAAAAGATGTGAGAAATGCGTTACAGTGGAGGGAGATTATATAGAAAAATTAAAAAAAATTAGATTTTTATCTGGTCTTTTAATACCTTAGGCTCAGAACTTTTCAGCCGTCCCTCGTAGGTGGCTACCGTTGTCTATAACACAATCTACGCCACAGATGCTGCAAGTGCGCTGCCGTTCAAAGTACGATTAACGATAAGGGATTAGGAAGGAAAAATAGCGATACAGCCTACACCTTATACTTGTAGGTACTTCGATAAATTTATCGTAGGTATATCATCTGTCTATTATTAAAAAAAAATATAATTTTAGTACATCTTAAGATTTAAATTCTAAAAAACATTATACTTTGCATAAAAGAACTTCACACTAAGAACTTCACACTTAGAAGATAGTAGTGAAGTTTCAAAAAACTATTAAAATAAAAATCTAAGATAGGAATAACTAAAGAGTTTAAAGATTAAATCTACGAAAGTATTTGGCTGAAAATCTGAGAATAGATAAAATTCATTCATGAATTGCGTTGAAAGCAATTGGAGCGTATTGACAGACTTGTGTGCTCTTTACAGCACTTGCAGAAATATAAGTAGGTATAGAGAAAATTCGTTTCTTCACATATAAAAAAGCAATCTGCTTGGAATATTGGTACTTACATATCTATAGTAGGTAATTTTATAATCTAATACATATTTAGATAATATTTAGTTTTAGTTGAAATGTTACATTTATATTTTGTAGATAGTAGGTAATATAATAATAAAATATAATGAAGATATTGTTTGTTTGTATGCTGCAACTACCAGTCTGAATTTAAAAAATGATTTTACATTTGATAGCCCATTTCTCGAGGAAAGATTATCAATTTATCACGCTATGACCCTTAGAAGCCGACGAGGGTGAAACCGCAAGACACAACTAGCTAGTTTTTTTATTTATCTAAAGTAACTTAAGACGCATTTTATTGTATTGTAAATATATAATAAAAATTTATAATTTTTTGATAAAATTTATAAAAAAATCTCTATACTTAGTATAATTTAACTTATAATACTTTTTTATAACATTTAGTAACTGCTGGAATGACATTAGCCACTCCTTTGATACAGTAGGGAATTAATTTATTTTAAAAAAATAGCCTATGCCATCTTGTCCATCCTAAAATTCTATTCTAACTACTGGTGAAAGAATTTTTTAATCGAATGAGTAGTTTCGAAGATTACCTCCTATATACAAACAAACATACAAACTTTACCTTTTTATAATATTAGTAGGTAATTATGGATGATAAATGTTTATAATAATTATAGCACAAATTTCACTGTAAAGTGGCTAATTAAAAGTCGAAACTTGGAACGATCCTACAACGATCCTACAAGCAACCGTTGAATTTTCTTAAATTCCACTAAGTCTTCATACTAATTTAGAAGTAATTATGTCTGTTGTTTGAGGCTCCGCGCGACAATTAGTTACGACCGTTTGATAGCTATTAGAACCTGGGGACTCCGCAAAAGTTTAGGATAATTACCTCCCTACATTTAAATAGGGTGAACTTCTTTCCTCTTTGAGAATTCTCAGCCTTGAATGTTTTCTACTTCGAAATTCATTCCATCCATTGTCATTCGTGCAGTCAGGTCAGGTAAATTATATATTCATAGTGCGATAAAAGTATATATCAGGTTATGTTATATATTTTTTTATGTTAAAAGTCGTCAGGCTGCCGGTCTATTTGAGAGTAGGTTACGGTATACCGTCGTCGTCGCCTATAACACAAGCAACTTAACAGGTGCTGCAAATGCGGTTAACCAGAGTAAGATAAGGTTAAGGGATAGGGATGGGCTCCAGCATCCCTTACTCACCGAAACACAATAGCACGCGTGCCATTATTTCACGGTGGTCTTCTGTAAGAGGGTGGTTACTGCCACCAGGCGGCCTGCCCAAATGCCCACTACTTTCTAAAAAGTTCATTTCCAAAGTTGGCCTAACCAAGGACCCAACCACCCATCCAACGAGCTCGTTAAAGAAATATTGTATAATATGAAACAAAAAAAATATAAGTTTCTGTTAAAGAAATATAAAATTCTATTTATAGAGAATAGAATTTCTATTCCGATATATGTAATAATAAATTGTTTCAGATAGCGAGTAATTTCATTTTGTATCATCTCACTTTATCTTTTGGCCAATTTCAACAACGGATTTATATCGAGAAGGAAATTGAAGAACCTTTGATCTTTTAGAGCAATTACGGTCGTACCTGATTCTAATCTAATCAGAAATAATTGGCAAAGGGATAGTATAATGAGAAATGTTCCTTTCCTCGCCATTACCTATATATAAGTACAATACTCACCTTACCTAGGCACCTATTCTATTTTCATATTCAAAATTGAAACGGTCTTTTTATTCCAATTATTTAAAATCAATACTCCATACTAATATTATAAATTTGAAAGTAACTCTGTCTGTCTGTCTGTTACCTCAACGTAAGAGGCCACAACACGGCTCTGAAAATTGCTTCGACATTTTTAACGATCGACGCTGACGGTTGCAGCGCTAAGCGAATTCGCTTTGAGCGTTGATTTCGTATAATATATTCTATACTATAGAAATTATATAGGCTTCATACTTTCCATTGGTATATAATTATGTAATTTGTCCATAAACAAACAAGTGCTTCATATACATATTAATAGCTGTTGCACGCGACTTCGTTCGCGTAAAGTTATAATTATAATACTTATATAACCCATGATACTCGCTGATAATATAGCATCCTATAGGTGAAAAAAATTTTAAAATCGGCCCAGTAGTTTTTGTTTATTCATTACAAACATACAAATCTTCTCTCTTAATTAGTTTCTATAGATTAAAGGTAAAAAATAAAGTATCATATGTTATTAAAAATATTAAAGATATTTTTAAGAGAAAGATACTCAATGCCTACAATTAGGATGTTCAGCAATAAGTAAAAATCAATGCAAGAAGCTAGATGAAAATATTCTAAAGCAAAGTAATATTTTCTTTTAAACGTGGAAGAAAAGTTTACAATAATATTTCATGTAGCTACTGTTTGCCTGATATACAAACTAAGCCATATCAAATAGAAGTATACCTCGATAGGATATAGGGCAAGGGATAAGAATGGAAAGAAGAATGGATTCTAGAATCCATAAGCGCACGTGCTTTGTGCTTATTTATTGCACTGTGTTTTTTTTTTGTATGGTAGTGGTTCTCAGTATATCTCAGTACCACTTCGAAAATGGTATGTACCTACTTGGATAGGATAATTAATTTTAAAAATAGAAAGAAAGTAAGACTTGAAATATCTGCTTAATAGAATATAACGAGAAGCTCTTTTATTTCCCATTCCCTTGGAATAGATTATTAATTTAACAGGCAGAATGAGTGCCCATTCTTGTTTCATTGCATGAGCGGGCACAACGTCTAGCCAGCGATGTTTTAAATCACATTTCAAAATATCTTTCACGTTAAAATTTAAATTATTCCCGGTTTAAACGAACAGTTTCAATCAATAGGTATTTTATCCAAGCTAGTAGATATTTGTTTTAGGAATAAACTCTTAAACATTAATTTAAGAGTTATGTTTTCTATGAAATATAAAACTATTTTTGTTACAGTTCAAAATGAAGTTTTTTTTTATAAAACTATAGTATACCAAATTATACCAAAAGTAGATACAGCATTATACCAAATTTCACATCAATCGAACATGTGGAAGTTAGTGAAATCCCTTGTTCAGGAAATGGGTTAATGGCCTTGCATCGCAAGAACAGATCATAAATTATAAGCAAGAACGATCCCGATCAACAAAAAAAACCATATAAAAATCAGTCAATCCGTTTGAAAGCTACGATTCAACAGACACCCATACACACACGTCACACTTATAACACTCCGTTTTCGCGTTGGGCGTCGGGGTTCAAAATAGCGATTATGCGATAGCAATTATAATTCAATCTACAGTTTGTCTTACAATTTATCAGGTATGGATATAAGGTAGATAGATTAGACTAAGACATTGATATAGTTTATACCGTGGAACCTCTTTAAATTAAATCAATGAGAATATGCACGAACGAGCAGCGAACTTTGTGAGTGGTAGCTCGGATATTAGAATTCATTACGGAGCCCTCAATTTCTAAGACGTGCCTCTCGCGACGAGCCGCGAATTTTAGAACAAAGCTTGGCTCCGACCGATTGTTCCGTCCACCCCGCTTGGGGAGTCAAACAAAGACAAGTTTTGGTAGGTCTCGAGTCACGACTTTATACCTACAACTCCGTATTCAGCGTGCTATAGCATTCATCACCCGGACAACTTTTATGTAACGTTGAGGAAAAAACTAACACCGTCGGGCAAAACGTTCGACACTTATTTGAGCTTTTATTTGAACAAAAACAAAATACTTTGAAAGGTTGAAATACAGCTTCAAATGTATGAAATTCAAATGCAGTTTACAACCATACCTTGCTTTGACTCAGATGTCCCGGATCAATTCAGGCTGGGCCGCCTTTGGAAATTAAATTTTCAAGTTTACTCAGGTTTGGGTTGGGTGTGTAAGGTTTCGGCCCTGTCCGTCCCAAAGTAACCTAAGTGCTTACTTTGGGGGCCTTACAATTGGTGTGATTAGTATTGGCGGTTTATTTATTTATATTATTGTGCGCGACATTAGATAATATTTCATATTATAAGCAACAAAACAGTTAACTATCAATTTCATTTTTGTTTTATTTCTTCTTGTCTGAATAAAGAAATGGTACAGTATGCATACCTAATGCTGTAATTAGGAAACTATAAATAATTGACTAATTATAAAACAACGAAGAAAATCTCTTTTTGTAGCTGGTTATGAAAATTGTTATTAATGTGGCTTTAGGCTGAAGGGGTTGCGCCCAATGAGGTTGCTTGGTGATCGTAGCGTAAGAGCCCTTTCACACGGCAGTCCAGTTTTTTACAGGATCCCGTTTGATGGCGAATGTGTTTATATGCTAGCGTTCACACGAGCATCCCGCATGCGGGATCCTGCAAAAAACCGATCCGGTGGAATTGTGCCATTCGGTTTTGTCACTAGAAACTGGATCCGTAGTCCAGTAAAAAGCGGGATCCCGTTTAATCACACATATATTTCAATAGCAGTGTTCACACGGCTTCCTGCGTGCGGTTTTTTGCTGGACACTGTTTTTTGCGGGATAGTGGAGTGGTGGCAGCCCCCGCCCCATTTTGACTCATCTCTTCTCAAATCGCTCATAAGATTCCGAAAAATACCCAAATTCGAGCGTTGTGTCAGAATAGGATGAACCCAGAATCTTCTATTTCGCTGCCAACGCCGATAATACCAATAGAAAATTAGGAAAGTATTCACATCCATTTCACCTGATAACCGGCGTAGGAATGGTAAAAAAAACAGGATGCAACCGTGTTCATACGGCAGTCTAGTTTTGCGGGACCAGCTTTTTACTGAATCCTGCAAAACTGAACTGCCATGTGAACACAGCGTCCAGTTTAGCAGGATACCGTAAAAAACCGATCCTGCAAAACTGGACTGCGGTGTGAAAGGGGTGTAAGTCATACTTCATTATTTTCGTTTCAATACTTTGAGTTGCAATGAAATGTCAGATATTAGTTTCCATAACACAAAAAATTTAATTTTTATCATTAGGTAACTGAACTATAAAAATAAAACAAATACATTAGGATTTTTAAACACATTTATTATTTTTAGCTTACACTCATATCAAATGAACAGCCGTCGAATGTGAATTTACTTTTTTTTGTAGTTAATTTACGTGTTATGGAACGCTATCGGAACTGAGAAAACATTGCGAATAGTAAATATATTGTCCAAGAAGTAAGTGTGGTCCAAGAAGTCAATGTATTATGATAATTATATGCTAGTCTTGATACAAATGAAAATTGGCATAAGGTAAGTTTGTAATAATATTTTGTCTGAGTGAGTACCCACAAACGGTACCAATATTATAAATGTGAAAGCGACCTCTTCACATTATTAATTTCACCTTTTTACGAGGAAGGTTTTTATATAAGTTGTATATATGTCTTTTCATTGTTAAAAACCGTATCAACCGTATCCTTTAGGTCATGGGTGGCCAACACGCGGCCCGTCGGATGTGAACTTGTGGCCCGCGGAGCTAGGTCACATGAACAAAACATTTTTCTATTGTACAACACACCGTGAATTTCTTCTAGATTCTAGCTAAAACTTGTTTAAAGTCACCTTTACGAGATGCGGGGTGTTGATTTTCCTCAAAATAAATCTTGTTTGCTTTAGTAGTGCGGCCCGCTAGGAAATCTCTTTTGAAAAATTTGGCCCAGCTGCCAAAAAGATGTGCCGACCATGCTTTAGGTGATTTTTTTATAAACCTTCCAACGGATTTCGTCTTGCTTGTTGTGTTCATTTTGAGTTTTGTACATTTTGCGTTTTGTTCTTTATGCTTTTTGTACATAAAACTACTGAGCGATTTATTTAGCGGAGAAACAGACAGACGTGGGGACACGACTTTAATTTATAATAGGTAGAGATATATTGATTTATTCTTAGATACTCCACACCGACTTTTCGAACAAAAGAAACCATTTTAGTTTCCAGTAAATATTTTAAAATGTTCATTAAGACTTCTAGCGAACCTGCATTTGTTCCCCGACCATTGTTATGAGAGCCGACTTAAATATGTACCGTACCTATATTACAAATAAGTAAATATTGTATATTACAATAATAACATTTTGCAAAACAAGATCTTCCTTAGTCTAATAAATGTCACAGAATATTCAAATGGATATTAATAAAAAGAAATATCTCCGATTTAATGCTACAATAGTAGAGCTAAGACAAAATATGGCTTAAGTTTATATTAATTACAAATACATATATATATAAAAACAAAATTTCGTCTTTTAAATCGATATTATGCTTGTCAATTTAAGCTGTGATAATTTTTACATCAGATATTATCAATTACTTACTAAATTTAAATAGAAAAAAAAAACTTGTTAAATCTAACAACTTTCGAATTCATTAATAATTCTTATGCTTATGACAGGTAATCGTGTCCTTTATTTTTATGTAGAACCTGGGCGATTAAATTAATTAAATTAATTTAACACATCTTCGTTTCGTAGTCAACGGGTCTCGATTGGTCCTTGCGCAGCGATTTGCTTCAGTGAATTTCTTCGACGTCCTATAAATGTTTTATTTTTAAAAAGAATTAAAACCGAAGAAGTATACATGAACAAATTATTCTCTCTCATATTCTCTTAATATTAAACTTACAGCTAGCAGTGTAAACAAAAATTCGTAAAATGTTATCCACAATCTCACTAATATTTTTAAGCGTTACGAGTTCAGAATCTAAAATTATTGCGTCTTAAGTTTAATGAGCTTTTTTGTTTCTTTCTTTAAAAAAACCTTTACCCTCCATTTGGGCTACACCGCAATCAGGTAGAAGGGCCCTTCGACAAAATTAAAAAAACATACCAGTATACGGTTGTTGCGGATGCAGAATTACCAACATCCGCGGATGCGGATGCAGTTTTTAAATGTTTTAATACTTAGACTTAATATTTAATGCAGAAATAAATTATCGAAAAGATCCGATCTAAATGTAACTAAGTGGTAGGAACCAACCGTGGGATCGCAGTCAGCGCAGTGCCACGAGTAGCCTCGCTTCTTGGGGTTCTTGTTAAGAGGCGGCTCCAGACACGTGAAGTGGTACCTCTTGCTGCACTCGTCGCATCTAGGACAAATCACAGAGCATTAGTACAAAACATATTACGAGCCACTTGTATTTGTACTGTGATCGCCAATCAATATCTATAAACAACTTTTTTTGTTATTGTTAACATTGTTAATTATTTAAAAAAAATATTTATTTATTTTTATTATGAAAAAAAATTTTTTGAAGACATTGACGAAAAAATTGTTTAAATCTCTATATCTATATATATATATATAAATCTCGTGTCACGATGTATGTTCGCGATAAACTCTGAAACTACTGAACCGACTTTGATCAAACTTCATAAGTATCTGTTATTTGGTCCAACTTAAAAGATAGGATAGTTTATATCTCATTATGTTTATTATTTTTTTTGCAAATTATATAATATTATTATCATAGCGCCATCTGTTGATACCTATTCAATCCAGCAATTATTTGTTAAAATTATCTGTGAGTTCCATGACAATCTAACAGATGGCGGTGTAAGACAATCTAACAGATTGCACCCGGGCGAAGCCGGGAGCAGGACACTAGTATGTATATATAAACGCCAATGAACCTACTGAACCGATTTTGATACAACTTCGTAACTATGTGTAATTTGGTCCATGTTAAAAGATAGTTTTTATTTTGAACCCGGGCGAATCCGGGAGCGTGTAGCTAGTATTATAGTATATTTTTCGACTACAGATATCGCTGCGCCGGCAGGTTATAACGCGCTATAGTTTCGTTCCTCAACGCGAACTACACTTTTTATACAAGATCCCTAATCTGAACGTCAGTAAGCGTCACTGAGAGTCACCGAGGATAACCGAGAGTGACGTTCATTGAGCGTGTCGTTCCGAATTCATCAATTCCCCGTTTTACTCCCCTACCAAATTCCCCAACCCCGCCCAAAGAAGCTTCCACTTCAATAAATTTCAAAGTACTCTGCTGTATGAAAAGAACTTACTGAACGATGTTGTTGCTCTGGACGGGGCCCGAACAGACGTCGCAGTGCGTGAGTGGCGCCGGCACAGGGCCTGGGCGACGGCCCGCTTCGCGCCGCGAGCCCCGCACCCGAGACGAGCGCTCTACCCCCGCACTCTACAAACCACAGTACCACATAACATTACTTTTATCGCCCTTTATCATAGACATTAGACATTAGATACATCGCTCGTCTGGGCGAGTTTACAAGACATTCATATGGTAGCAATAAAGTGGAATAGTATTCCGATAGAAGTTATAAAATTAAGATGGAAATTTTTCTTTATTAATTTTATGTAAGAGGCTTAAACGACGAAGAGAGAGACGATATTGTAAACGTCAGTTTTAGGAGAGAATGAATTATTATCTGACTTGTTTATGTTACGCGCTGTACAAAACTGAAATTTCAAATATTATTTCACCTATGGAAAGCCAAGTTATCAGCGAGTAACATCGAACGAAGTTGATTGATTAAGGCGGAAAGTATAGTAAAAAGTGCACTGTGACGTTGCAAAAAGAGGTGCTCATTCATTCAGATTCGTTTGGTGACATGATGTTGGAAGGGTGTCGGACAGTAGAGCGAGCGCGTTCGCGAAGAGAGGTCGTCGTCGTATGTCCGCACATCTATAGTTGCAATTGTATTTCTGATATATCGGTCGGACGATAAAAGTATTTGGACTAAGTGGTTTAATTAATGTACCCGAAGTAGGTGGATGCTAACAATAGACTATATTTTATAAAGTTACGCGGACGAAGTTGCGTGCAACAGCTACTGAGCTATATTAACATCAATTACAAATTACACATAATCAATTATAAATGTGAATTTATTATTGTTTTTAGTTGCAATTTTCCAAATTTTCGACAATATTGTGACTATTAAAAAGATCTGTACGTTTGGCTGGCCCCATTGAGCGGTATTGTATCAACTCACAGTTGTAGGTGAGGTAATCTCCAGCTCAGACTTCGGCGGAGGCTTTGCGGCTGCTTGCTCCGCTTGCTATGAAACAAATTTATCACTTCGTTATCGTAGAGTCAAATACGAGTTCAAGTAAGTAAACTTTTAAATTGTATCCGTTAAACATAGGTATGACGCATTATTGTTACACTACTCGGTAAAGTTATTTCGGCACATTGTTAGAATACAAAGGGCCGGCGCTGACTGGCGGGTATGGCAGCACGGTACAGCAAAGTATGAGTATTGCAATGACCTTAGGAAATTGTGCGGCACCGTGCCATACCGTCAGTCAGCACTTGCCCTAACTCCCACCATCAATTCGGGGAAATGACTTCCTGGACACCAGTTGCCGACTTACTCACTTAGCAAGGGATTGCCCAATACAATTGGTTGTTTCTGGGATTCCTTTTTGAAAATTAACTTGTAAATATTTATATAGCGTCACATTCTTCACTAATTGTCAAACTGGTTCCTAACAATAATATAGAGTAAAAATTGATTTACCTTTGACAGCTTCCTCATAACAGCTGGCGGTGGGCCATCGTTGCTGTCTGTGGGCACGTAGAACATCTGTGTGTCGAGTGAACCATCTGGCTTCGGGATAGGTTTAATCTGTTGATAACAAAATGCTCCTAACTATTACTAACATCACTATTCAGTTAATAACAAAATGAATTACGAAGATTCTTTACTTCGACATTGAAGACATCATGAGAGACACATACTTTGAATTTGAAAACAGGTACTACAAAACTTGGGCTTATACACGTCACTTATGTCGAACTTATAACACCCCGTATTTGCGTCTGGCGTCGCAGGTGAAAAATAATATAGGCATTTGGCTTAATATACCTTAATAGTGATCCTTGGATGTGGCGGTTCCGGATTTTCAACATCCTGCGTCTTCTTCTTCCTCTTGTGTTTGTGCGATTTACTCGGGGACCGGAGCAGATCTGGACTATATCTTTCGCGATTTTTATCCTTTCTTCTCTTTCTATTCGCCTTGTACTCAGCGATATCCGAAGAGAGATTCGCTAGAGTGTTCTCTATGGAGCTCTCTATCGCTTTGCTATCTCTCTCCTTCTCCTTTCCGCGATCTCTGTCGTGCTCTTTCTCTCTATCCTTTTCTAGCAGGGCTGAGAACGAAATGTTCTGAGGCACAAAGCTGGTTTCACCTGCATCGCCGGCGACGTTCATGGAAGCGTTTGAGTTTTCGTTGTGCGAGTCACTGTCGGCGACTATAGGCGTTATGGACATCAACGGAGTATTGGTCAGAGTCGGTGATGTGAAACTGCGCTTGTGAGGCTTCTCTTTAGACTTCTTAATCTTCTTATCTTTCTTGACTTTCCCCTCGGAAGTTTCGTTGCCGTCGCTGCTGAAGTCGAAAGTTTTAATTTTCACCTTGATCGGCGACAACGTTTCCGTGTCCTTGACGATTTCCATCGCCTTCTCCTTTTTAGTGTTATCGTGTTTTTCGTAGGAATTTGTGTCGGGCGGGTTAGGCGCGAAAGTGGGGCTGGGCGGATCGTGAATTATCGATCCGTCCTTACTGTATCGAGTCCGCGAACGACGTGGCACTTTCTTCTCTAGAACTTCCGGCTCCGAATCCGACGTTTTAACGCATTCTGAACACTGCCTGTAATGTAAAACGTTATAAGCGAGATTATTATAAGATATTATTGAGGTGTACAAGTGCTACAAAGCGAGTGCTTACCATCCGTATAGCTTGCTCTTCTTGGGCGGGCGTTGCAGCGGCGGCTGCAGACAGTGCAAGTGGTAGTGGCGGCGGCAGGTGTCGCACGCGGCCATCAGCTGACGCGAACTACTGCGCCCGCAAGATGCGCATGCGCGACTAGCGCACGACGCTGAGCATCGCCCGCGGATTGACAAATTAATACCAACATTAACCAAACAGCCTAAAGCCGGGTCCGCTGCACCACTTTTTTAACAAAACATTGGTAGAAAACACAAAAAAGGGGCACGGCCTAAATGTTTTGCCTAACACCCACTCGCGTTCGCCATTAGATTTTGACGTGGGAAGACGTTTTGGTCGGAATATTTTTTTCTATTTGCACGTTGAAAGTATCCATCAGATTTTTTTCTATTTGAGAGCTAAATCCACCACAGCCAAAACAACGTTCACGTCTTCCTCGTTGGAGCTCATTTTTCAAATTTTAAAATTTGTTAAGAAAACTTTATTTACTGAACATTGAAGTCACAGCGGACAGGAAATTTTCAATCTAAAATGTTCAAGAACAATGTTTGTTAAAATTTTGACGCAGCGGACACGGCTTGAAGAGCTTGGGCGTGAACGTCCAGAGTATGACTTTAGCAGCCTTTGTGCACTTCTAAGATAGATTTAATAAAAAATATCAATAATATCATTATTGATTTAATACTGAAAGAAACAATTTTATTTAAAAACGTTTAATTTTTATTAGTAAAAATATTGCAAACCCTTTATTGGTTACTATAAAGTTTTTACATGAATTTTATGGGCGTCTCTAATTTACATTTTGACAAAGAACAAAATAAACACAAGTCCAGTCCATCAAGATAAAATGTATACTGACCTTCAGTAGAAGTAGATAAAACTTTTCCTTGGCGAGCGTCCGGGTTGTCGCTAAGAGGAAAACCAACGCCCATCTTAAGTGCGGCCGCAGTGGGAACAGATATTGACCTGGTGTTCGACCCACACGCGGTTATAAGCCAATTGGTCACATAACACTCATATTGTTGAAAAGAAGCAACAACAGAGTTCATCACAATTTTATGCATCAAATGAACACCATAAAAATAACCTTCGATTTTGAGTCGTATTAAATTTAAACATTGAATTTTCCATCAAGAGAAATTTCTTAGTGACATATTTGTTCTGTTCTCGCCAAAAGACGTCTCCAAAAAGAATTGTGTGGGTATGTACCCAATTGGGTAATATAATTGGGTACATAGTTGTTTACCCAATTGTGTACTATGATTAATAAACGATTAACGAAAATAAGATTAAGGTTTGTCCTTTGTGTGCCGACGCTACTGAAGCTTATATAATCGCTATTAATTTATTAATATTGATACAACATCAATAACGGAGAGATTAAAAATTGGACTATATAAGAACTGTAAGAATGATCAAATGTTGTTGCTTCTCTCACAATAGAATTTGGTGGTCCGTTATAAAGTGAATAAAAATAAAAAGTGAATATATGTGATTTCATATACAAGCAGTTAATTTGATGAAAGGACACATTTAAAATATTATGTAAGTAGGTTACATATTCTTTCATAATTTATATTCACTTTGTTATTTATTTATTTATTGCATGAACAATGCAATTAATATTGTAACAACAGACAAGTAAACTGCAAAAATTAAAATTAAAATGTTTGTGCATAATAAACTAAAAAACAAAAACAGTTTTGATTAGTACTGTCTCATAATCTTGGAAATAAATCAAAAACGAATTGTTACAAAGAACAATATTAGCAAGATTTTTTTTACGGATGTGCGTGAAGACAATAAAAAGTACTTACTAAAAAGACAAAATATCATGTAATTTTGTTTAAAAAAAAAAGAAATATTTTGTTTTTCATTTTAACTGATTTTTATTGAATTATTTTATTTTAAAAAAGTCTTAAAAAGCAAAATCGGTGCGGGTGCTACTTTAGGACTACAATTTCTTTTTTTTTTTTCGGAAATTATGAAGTAGTAAGAGTTGGTACTGTTTTATTTAAATAAATCTATACGATATTGTCTTTTCGATAAATATTTTTCACTTGGATTCAATTTTTGATGTTTTTTATGTACTTATTAATTCCATAGAAAAGACTGTAAGGTCTATATATCTATAATGTAAGATGCACTTAGATAATATAAATACTAACTGCATCCTTAAACTTTTTATTACAGTCCTCCTAAACAATAGCAGTCGTAACATTTAAACATGAAAATTTTTCAGCCTTGTAATCTTGGTATATAGAGCATTATATCACATAAAGTTCCTGTAAGTTTTTTATTTGTTTCTGCTAAACTTTCACGACCATATCTTATGTTCCTCATGCTAATTTTATGAAGTCTAAACTCATATTTTATACACCTAAACTTCGCTTTTTTATATTTGTCTTATTTAACAATATTGACATGTTTTATTTTAATGTCGGTTTATAAAATAAATAAATGGGATATCAAATAATATAAAATAAACCAACATACAAGCAAACTTTTTACAAGCGAACTAAAAAAAATACGCTGTCATCACTAAGACAATTAATTCTTTTAATAATATCTATAAATAAATAGTTTCAATATAGGTTTTATATATCTGGATAACTTTCACTAGTCGCTGCCGACTAATGTAAGTATAATAATATTTTAATGGTAATGTTCCTACTGTTACGTAATTGAAAATTAGTTTTAAGGAAGTATTAAAAAAGACAAGTATAAAAAGAGTAAAGAGTATCGGGTTACCGTTTGTGCAGGTAGTGCGGCGTGAGTTTGGGCGTGGAGCGCAGAGGCGCGGGCGGCAGAAGCGGCCGGTCCGCCAACAGGTCGGGCGCTACGAGCGACGGACACACGCCCGACAAGTGCGAGTACAGCTTCACCAGCGACTCGCGGGTGCTCGACATCAGCGCGAGGGCGTCCGTGTTCTCTTTCGACGCCTGTTACACAACACGACAAACGAGTCACCATTTTTCAATTTTCTTTAGTGTACTTTATTTTGTGGGTACCTCGTCATATTCGGCCCGGAGCTTGTTATCGTCAGCCAAGAGCGTCACGTTCTCTGCGGTGAGATGCGTGAGCGAGTCGCGAAGCGTGGTGACGCGTGCGTTGCGTTCCAAGTAGTAACCGACGAACTCCACCGAGAAGGCGGGCGGCACATGCCAGCGACGCGACACGTCGCGCAGCGCCGCCATCTTGCGACCACAACATTCACTATAGGTACACTTCCGAGCAAAACTATCGCACAACATGCGTTTCGTTAGATGACGCTTTGTGACATATCATATTTAAAAAAAATTAGCCAATTTAGTATCTACCCTTATCCAATACAGTAATTAGGTATTTTTCTAAAAGTGCTTAAACAACTATTTATAAATTTTAAGCTTATTTTTTTTTGTTTTGCATAGTATATATAAGCGGATAAAAATGATGAAACACAAAAAAAATCACATTCAATGTTGCAGCCTAAACAAGCATACGTCGTCACGTGGACTGTATGAAGTCATATTACTCAAACAAGGACTGACGAAAGACTGAAAAAGCTATTACCAAATACGATACAAAACAAGAAGTCAAATCTCAGTTTATTGTCTACAGAACAAAACACAAGCTACTTAATTAACATCTACCTAAAATAATTCTGATATTGCTTTCCTATCTTTTTGATAGTCTAAATAATATTTTTTTATAAATTAAAAACAACCTGTGCGTCTTGAAACTCAAGTGCGTGCGTGTCGATTCCCATACATTCAGCTTTCTTTTGAAACTTGCGCATCGCTGACGCGCTACTATACAACATGCGCGCCATCTTTTGAGTGGGCACTGAAAACACAAAAATAAATTGAATTATTGTGGTTTTTTTACAAATTCTACTCCATAACTAACATTTGAACGTTCCCAATAAATAATTTAGACATACAGCGAAATATTTATTAGCACTAGTTCTCGACTTGGGCGAAAAATATTTATAGTAGTCAAATAAATGTCTTGCCATATGACCGAATTGTTTGTTTGGGCGTATTACCCCATGGTGGATTTCTGCTCTCTTTCTGTAGCTGATATTTTTGTTGAAGCTTGACAAGTTTCTTCTTTACTCGCGGCTTCTGTATCATATTTTGCAACTCGGCCTTCCTGCGAATTAAATATATTAAAATTATGAACATCAGGATGAAATTTACAACAAAATAAAATGTCTAAAACATGTATTACACTTGTCATACAAGATTCCTATCTGAGCGTCACTGAGCATCACTGAGTCACTGAGCGCTCCGAAAACAGTGGTTTTGACCCCTACGAAATTCGTCATGCAAACCCCCTAAAGAAGTTTTCACTTGAAAATTACAAAACGTTTACCTGAGCTCGGTTCGCTTCATCATAGCCAGCCAGTTCTGACGGCGCCTCTTAACGAGGGTCTTGTCGGAGTGTAGCTTGCAGTGCGCGTAGAACGGGTCCGCTTGTTCCACTTCTTCAGAATGAGCTTCCGCCAACAGTCCAGCTCGTTGACCACTGTTCGTTTTAGAATGCTATTAGAATATTAGGCTAAGAGATACAATCTCTCAAAACAATTTGCGGGGAAAATATATACATAATTTTCTCCTAATTCTATTCTAACCTTAACAAAGAGACAGATAAAACTTCATTTATTTTCTGTTACTAAGATTATTGTCTAAGAAAGACAATATCTCTAAATCGCCTAGCATCGATTGCCAGTGCTCGCCTCACTCGGCCTCACTTGGTAAGTTTCTCCGATTCAAAGTGAACGAAACGTGGTTACTTGTACTAAGGCCTGCGTGTGTGTATAGACATGCTCACTACTTGGCGAATACATGCCACTAGACGATTAATGGTCATTCGGCTAGTACCGCACGTCTGGACCTGGCTTTAGACAATTTGCGGGGAAAATGTACATTGAATTTTTCTCTTACCAGGTGACATGGAAAAAGGTCTTGCAGAGGCCAGCGTCGCAGCCCACGCAGACACCGGTGCGGGCGAGCGTGGTGTCATCGCACAGCGCGCACGACCGAGCGCCCCATCGTGAGTACGCCATCTCGAACAATGTCACTCCCGACAGCCGCTCCACCTGCGAAATAATATATAATCACTAGAGACCGGATTATATGCAACATAAAAAGCTTGTTATATGCATGCAAATATGCATTAAAATTGCTTGTAATATGCACGAAAATTGGCAGAATATGCAAAATTAAATGATAAATTTTAGGAACCCAAAAAAAAAGAAGAAAAGTAAGTTTTCTTTTTTATTTCAAAAAAAATCTATTAATACAATTAGTAAATTTTCCTTTGATAGACGATAATATGATAGGTACAGTAACATTACATGACATTAAAATTATTTAATATTTTTGTAAATGTTAACAATCAAGTATTGTTCCAAATGTTCAGTGGTAAAATTTTATTGTGTCTGATCATTTAAAATATTTTTATGTGGACTACTAAATTTGGTCAGATTCGCGATATTATCCACTTTTATCGCATTTTCGGAACGCAGGGTGAGTGCACTGCACTCGGAAAAATATTGTAAATGTACCAATATGCATCATAACTAGATTTTAGGTAAAATATGCTATTACCGCTGAGGATGGCTTAGATATGCAAATATGCAAATGCATATAATCCGGTCCCTAATAATCACTTATTTAAATAGAAATTAGTAGTGTTATGTCATGTTATAACGTTCCCACGACCCATAAACACACGACCCATATACATATACATTTAAAAAATATATTGTAGCCCCATAAACACAGCAGATCACAAACATAAAAAAAACTTTCGATTCAACCTACAGCCACTGACCTCAGAGAATGCAACTCCAGGAACATATAAAGCACATACTAAGTGTACCCAAGCCCCAACCTCTGTTTCTTTAAATATACCACCTGTAATCATAATATGTCAAAAATATTAGTAATCATAGGTCAAAAACAAAACAAAATTAAATTGAAATGAAGACTTTTGAAAAGTTACCTTTGTTGGGACATAACTCACAGCTAGGGTCCACGACCCCAGCCTTACATGGCTCACAAAACCAGGGTTCTGTTGATGTTGAACTGATGCTACTGGAATTACTCGATACCTCAGAGACTCCATAACAGCCTGAAAATTAAGATACACAAAAACTAATGAAAAATCTTTTCAAATGGATAAAGGATCCTGATGTCAAGTCTGATAAGAAAAGGGAAAGCCACACAGAGGAAGCTTGAAGCTTGACTCTCATTAAAATTAAGAATGCACAGTCTTTTATGTGTGGTTACTATTGCCAAATTGACTTCCATGTTTTTACCTTTAATGTTCAGTTTGATCCCATGACATAAGGTACTTATTAACAAAATTACATGGGGAGCATACAATAGGCAACTCTTACCCTCATGTACAGTGACTCCACAGCCATCACATTCAACAATTTCATTGAAGTCATCACTTCTTGAACCGAGACAGCCAGCGCAGATTATTGGATCTAAATCACTAATCTGAAAAATTAACATTTTACATGAGATTCTAATATTATTTATTAGGGACAAGATAAAGAACAAAATAAAAACTACATGATTTCAGCATTTCTTTCAAACAACCAACATGTATAATAATTATAAAATGTTTGGCTTGTGTAATAAAATGTTATGCAAAAATAAATAACCTGTTGAGCATTGTGTATTTTTCTTTCATATTACAGATTTATATTAGATTGACAGACAGTAAAAATGGCCATGAGATTAGCTTGACATTAATGGTATTTAATAAAAAGAATGTTTTTTTTTTATGTTAAGGTCTCCCACACAGGCTGACAGTTTACTTATAGTGTATAGATAGTACCAACACCTAAAACACAGCAACACCTCAGGTGCTGCAAGTTTGCTGGTAGGAGCGGACAAGGAAATGGGCTCTGGCGAAAGGTTCATTTCCAAAGTAGGCCTGAGACAGAACGTTAATGCAAGCACCATAATCTTACGACCAAGAAGTCGACAATGCTAGATCCTTAGATTCAATAATCATCCATAGAAACTTAAAAAAATACATACCTCATAAGTGTGCTTCTTAGCTTTATCAAGTATTTTATAAGCATTTAAATCATCTGTTTTTGTATTCATAAATTCATCCTCAGAATCGGATTCTTCTGATTCACTTTTGCCTTCTAAAAATAACATGAATGATTTGTACAATTTAATCTTAATTTTAATACAGATTCTATTGATTTTGATTAAGGTACTCACTCTTTGCATCATCATCAGAGTTTATAGAATAATCGTCACTCTCCTCAGGATGATCTTCAATACGAAAATCGGAATCATCAGAGCTCTCGCCTTCGCCTAAATCGAAGTCTAACAAAGATTGGGCCTCAATTGGTTTAACTTGGCGTTTAGCAGGATCTCGGCTTTCTAAAATTAATATAATCTAGTTAAATAATTAAGACAAATTAGTAATAATTAAATAATCATTCGATGGATACTTACGGTTATTCATTGTGAAAATAAAGAAAGATAAAATTCCATTAGTTGAAATATTATATTTGGACACTTTTGAAAGAAAACCGGCAATCCACTTATGGTCTAGTAAAAAAAATGAAATTATGATCTAAATAACCTGCGATCTGTAGCACATATAAATTTTAGTTTATTTTACTGTTAGTACTGCGATAATTCAATAAAATGTGTTAAGTGTGTAGGGTGGGTAGACATGAAATTGAAATGAGATGAATATAAAATAATTTATTATTTTGACTGCAGTGAGGCTAGCTAGACCATAGAGTAAAGTAATATCAAATCAAAGAGTATATCAAAGAGTATATAACCACTAGTATATAATCACTACGTTTAAATATATGATGGCTGTAATATATTAATATATGATGGCTGACTGGATCATGGACGTAGGATAATAAAATTGCATTTATGAAAATGAACTGTATTACCAATATTACCATACCAATAATTAGTTTATTTTTCATTGCGCCTTATACAGAAGCTAATCCGAGCAAGAGAGAGAACCAAGCGGAGGTCATGTGTCTCTTTAGTCTTTTTTCATCTTGCCAGAGTAAAAAAATGTAGTTGTAACACTTATATGTTAATTGTACATCAATTATTTTAATAAATTTTAAGTCAACGTATTATAATCACATCACGGACGTATAATTGATACTATATTAGATCCCTTGGCTGGATAGTGGTCTTATTTACTCTACGATAGTGTCCTATTAATACCACAGAATACTATGATAAGCACCGTACAGAACAGTATATACTCATGATATATATATGTTACGGCTAAAGATAGGTGTGAACATAAACTTAAGTTTAGCCGGCTAATCTTAAGTTTATCTTCGAGAGGCGGCTAAAGTTCGATATCATGTTAGTTTGCGTCGTGAATTTCCATCTTTAGCCGGTTAATGTGCACATTAACCGAAACAAAACGGCTAAAAATGTTTCGATGGATGCGCCGGGGCGAACATGTCGCTTGAGGGGGCGGAGGGGAGACGATGCGCGCAGAACGTCGCAGACAGACAGGCTGACGGTCCACTTGATGGTAGGTGGCTACCGTCGCTTATAACACAAGCAACGCCATGAGTGCTACAAGTGCGCTGCCGACCATAGAAGGATTAAGGATAAGGGAGGGATGGGGCTCCTTATTATTTTATTTTAATGACTAGATATTGTTTTATTAACACTGCAGAAGTTTTTTTTTTTTGTAATATTAAATACAGAAGTATCTGTAATGAACAAATGTTTTCTTATTTTTTTTTTAATGAATAGATATTGTTTTAAGTTATTAACGCTGCAGAAGTTTTAATTTGTAATTTTGAATACCTACATAAGTATGTGTAATGAGAGTGATTATTTTTTAATAAAAATTTTCGTGTCGAAATAGTAAACATTATTATACCGTTTCCTTTTTCATGCTTCTACATTTTTAGCCAAGGGCCTGCAGTTAAACTTAAGTTTAGCCGGCTAATGATAGATGAAACTAACATTAACATCTCCTCGAAGATAAACCTAAGTTTAGCCGGCTAATCTTAAGTTTATGTTCACACCTATCTTTAGCCGTAACATATATATGTTACGTTACGGCTAAAGATAGGTGTTAACCAGGTGTTGGTTAACCTCAGCTGCCCCCTGGCCTCTATTCCCAATGTGTACTAGGGGCTTTATAATGTGTTTATAATTAATAATTTATTATTAGTTGTCATTATGTTTATGTTCCACTAACGGGGGCTATCGCGTGTGATTTTGCCACTAGAGGCGCCGTAGTGATTATATACTCTTGAGAGGCGCTTGTATCGCGTGAGATCCAAAAAAATTCAATTTTCACTGGTTTTAATGGGCTTCAGGGGCGTAGCTACCGCCGTATCAGCCGTATCAATGATACGGGGCCCCCGGGCTACAGGGGCCCCTAACGTGTGTAAGCAAAAATTAGTAAAATGTTATCCACAATGTCATTTAATCTAGTGATTCCCGAAAAAAAAAAACATGTAAAAAAATATTGTCATTTGGGCTTCCAACTAATTTTGATATAGGGCCCCTCCAAGGCACGCTACGCCACTGGTGGGCTTCCTGACATAATTTATAATTTCTTTAATTTACCTGTTGAAAAGTGATCTCTTTCGTGAAATTATCGCAAATATGGATTATTTGGCGATGAATGTGAACGCTTTGAAAGCGGAATTAAGAAAAAAAGGCGCAAAAATAAATGTCACTATGATGCAGTTTATGTTTTTTGAAGCTGTTGTGATAATATGAATAATTAAGAATATCTGGCATTTACTGACAAAATGTTCTTCATGTTCAGTTCTGTATCTAAAGAAAGTGTGGCAGTTTCCAGTTTCTTTTTTTGACGTTGATGAGCTCTTTCTGCACGTTTTCTTTTAATTTCCTTTCTCTCTTCACTGTCTTGGTTCAAAGAAAATAGATTAGGTACAACTTTTGGCTTTAAGAGTAGCTGAAAATTTGTGAACAGAAGATTACAACATACGAAAATAACATAAACGTTACTCAAATAAGGGTGAATAAAAAAGCTTATTATTTACGATTTTCTGTATTTGATTCTTTGGGTAACACATAATCCTCGGGGTTAAAATGTTTTTTACAAACACGAGAATGTTTTGTCGGAGTATAGTTATTCCTACGAATCGCCACAAGCCACTGTTTTAGAACAGTTTTATCTTTTGGAAACATATGTCCTCCTTTTTTTTCCGAACAAAATGGAACTGCACAGCATTGCGGCATAGCTACTCGATATGATATTAGTTATTTATAATTAATAAACCACATATTATTTATAATTAATAAATGAGATTCAAGATTCAAAACTTTGTTTCGCCTTTGACAGCTATACCTCTGGACCTCAGTCAATAGTGGCTCCAACTGGTGAGCAAAAAAACGATAGTCCCCATTGTCAGCTTTGTCAAATAATCAACTGTCATTGTCAAATAAGATAATAAATACATAGCTATATAATAGCTATTCTACTATAGGCAAACGTAGTGATTATATTATATTATATACTCTTTGCTATAGGCTATAGGTATTACAAAGAGGTATTCTTTCTAATTTTTATACATAACAAAGTAAATGCCTATCGTTTAGTGAAATCAATTCAATTCGTATATTACATTGTGAACTACACTTCGCGCTTTTGTAATTTAAAGTTGTTTTAGTGTTGAAGTGAACTTGCGTCGTCTCTTATTAGCAACTTGTTTAAATAAAACAATGGTTGGGTTAGACGCCGACATAAATCACGATGACGAATGTGACAATATTGGGCTGGGATGTGCCTTAGAACATTTCTCTGAAGTAGAAGATGTTATGAACATGATCGACAATGTTAAAAATATCTATAATACCTCAGCTCTTGAAGGAGAGTATGATAAACTATATTCTATATTGAAACAGTACTATGAACAGCCACATTTGCTTGACCCCCATTTAGACAAAATTTTGGGGAAGTTCTTGAGCATAATAAAAGACAAGAATAGTCCTACTGAACTTAAACATGCCACATTTACATATATGTACCAAATAATTCGTGTCAGAGGTTATAAGGTTGTTACGAGACATCTTCCCCATGAGGTATGTATAATTAGTTATTCACTTATTTTTATGTAGTCAGACAGACTGACAGCCCACTTGATAAGTAACTCCCGTCACCTGTAACAAGCAACGCCACAGGTTCTGCAAGTGTGCTGATGACCATAGTAGCACTAAGGTTAGGATAAGGGATTAGGAAGTTAAAAGGAATGCAGTTATTTTGCAGAAGTTTCCTATAAGAATGCCAAAGGACAGCAAAATGCAATATGCCCTTTCACTACTTAACATCTATCAAATTATCTACTGATGAACTATAACTATTATACAGATTCACAAAATTTGTTAATATTTAAGGTTTCAGACTTACTAACGGTGTTGACATTCCTCGAGGCACAAGATCCAAATGACAAGGAAACATGGAGAAGCAGATTTGTACTATTGCTTTGGCTTTCTATTGTTGTGATTATACCTTTTCACATGAGTCGTCTGGACGGGTTTGCTCCTGGTCAAGAAGGTAAAAGAATTACTTAATTAAATTAGAAAAGAAAATTAAAGACAAGAATTTGAATAAACATTTCAGTTGAATATATTTTACTTATTTTACTAGGTGCAGAAACAAAGAAATTAACAGTAATGGAAAGGATTTTTAATATCTGCAAAACTTATGCATTAAGCAAGGACTCATGTGCCGAGGCCAGTGCATATCTTGCATCAAAATTTCTCATAAGGTCAGTATAATATTATTACACTCCGACCCTTACAAGGCGAACAAAAACAAAACGAAAAATCACTAAGTGAAACTAAAGTAATAAAGGGTAGATGTTGGGATGTGATGGGTCGGTGACCCAGTGATTGATTCGGCAGCCCTATGAAAACAGCAAACTATCTTGTACACAATATATTATTGTGGTGCATGACACCTATCCTATATTTTATTGCTGTGTGTTATTGCCTATACAGAGAGAATGAGTAGTGTATTGTTAAAATGCTTTAAGGAAATAGTTGTTTATAATGTGTAAAAGTGACATAATCCTTATATATATAAAAATTTCGTGTCACGTTGTTTGTCCGCGATGAACTCCCAAACTACTAAACCGATTTTGATAAAATTTCGTAACTATATGTAATTTGGTACAACTTAAAAGATAGGATAGTTTATATCTCATTTTGTTTATTATTTTGCAAATTATATAATATTATTATCATAATCATATCTGTTGATACCTATTCAATCCAGCAATTATTTATCTGTGAGTTCCGTAAGAATCTAACAGATGGCGGTGTAAGGTGATTTATCGGCTGGATTAAATAAAAAATTGCACCCGTGCGAAGCCGGGAGCGGGCCACTAGTATAGTACATATAATTATTGTAAAAGTAAAGTGCATATAATAAAATTCTGTCTACCTAAATTAAATGTTAATTAGACAAAGATAACAGTTACCTATATCTACCTGGAATAATGTACATTCAAATAGAAATAGATTTCAACTGTTTTAGAATTTACATTATTTTGAAATATAAAGTGTCATTTTAATTAAAGGTCGGATGTAAAGGAATTCTACATGGGAGCATTCCTTGAATGGGCTTGTGATCTAAATGCAAATTTGCATGATGAGGACATGATCCACTATGGTGTGTTGGCAGCCGTCGCTGCAGTATTGAAACATGGGAAAAGAGATGACTTGTTACCGATAGCACCTAAATTACTAAAATGGGTCAATGAACAAAACTATAAGGATCATTCTGCAATGCTGGTCAGAAAATATGGTGTCAAAATTGTGCAAAGAATTGGTATGTTTTAAATAATTATGTGTTTATTTGCTTTTAAAAATTTGTATGTATTCTTTATGTTAAGGTTGACAGACTGGCTGATGGTCAACATAATGGTAGTTACCGTCGCCTATATCACAAACAACATATGCTGCCTAGACCAAGATTGGGAAGGGATGGGAAAATGGCTCCTTACTCACTCACTGAACCGAAACACAACAAACAGCACACATGCCGTTATTTGTTTTCTGTAGAGAGACTAGTGTGTGTAGCCTATTTTGTTCAAGTTGTGTGGTACAATTCTTGTTCTAGACATGTATGTATGTAAGTACGCACGCTCACGCTCTCAATAAGTGGCGACTGGAGGGCGGAAAATTGCCTAATGGGCAAAAAAAAAATGACTGACTTGTTTTTAACTCACATGATTAAGAGTTTAAAGTAAAGCAGTTATTACACTTCTGATTTCCTAAATTGGTTTCCTACAAATTGAATAGTGTAATAACCGCTTTGCTTTAGTTAGACCAAGAGAAGAAAAGAAAATATGTATAGAGGAGGCGCCGGTACTAATGGTAGCCAACTGCCTCACCATCAAAAAAATTATGTGTTGGGTATGTCTTGATAACCATACCCCGCGAACTGTTGCCAGCTCACGTGCCATCAAAGTAGCATACACCCTTTTTATCGCGACGAGGTCAGTACACAAAATGAACACATTCGTCAGACACGAAACGATAGCGCGATATAACCTAGCCTTTGTAGTGACATCTATGTTTACATATTGAAACTAAGTTTCGTAAATGTTTGTTATCTTATTATTTACATCAGAGATTACCCATCTCTGATGTAACATCTTATTATTTACATAATAGGGTTTTATGTAATGTTATTCATTAATCTATGCGACATATTATAGAATAGCGACTAGCCCAAATGGATATATATTTTTTTCTCAAACATGCTCGGAAATGTAGGCATTCTTGTACTAAAAACAAGCCGCGAAGTTTGTAATTCTTGGCTCATGCATTTCTTTCTCGGCCTAGGTCAAGAATGTTGTATGAAAATTCATTACTGACCGCTGCTCAGCCCGATGAAATCTAGTAGGCCGCGGCGAGCGCACGGTCATTTGATTACTGGGCTGTATGGCACTGTTTTTTTGCACTAATTGATTACTGGCCGCTGCTCAGCCCGATGAAATCTAGTAGGCCGCGGCGAGCGCATGCTCATTTGATGACTGGGCTGTATGGCGCTGTTTTCTTTGCACTCATTAAAATAAAAAAAGTGGGAAAGCAGACTTTTTTCAGTAACTACCTAAATTAATTTTTTAATAATTTTTTCATATTATACTTTTTTTTTTTGTATCACGTGTTTGATTATTTCCTCACATTTATTAAGAAAAGCACTATACCAGCCTCGACCGGAATGAGGATTGCCGGACTCAGTTCTTTGTCAAGGCCTCGCTAAAGCTCGGCCTTGAAACCACTTCGTCCGGCAATCCGTCACTTCCCGGACTCTGCAGTAATGTACTATTATTATTTATTTATTTTTTCAAATTACATCATCAACCTTGTTTATCGCTCTTTCCATCAGTGAAAAATTCCATAAATGGTTAAAATAGGCGGGTAGCGTCTTTATTTTTATGTTTATATATATCAAATTAAATATACGAAAAAAAGTGAAATTATTACTTGTTTTTTATCTTAATAAAATTATGTAAATCATCTTTTATTTTTTGTTGCACTCTATTCCTTACACCAGACATTACAGAAGCACCGTTTTAACTTTGAGCAACTTTTCGGTGTATTCATGTTTATTCAGTAATTTTAAAGTTTGAGAAATAAATAAATCCAGTGTTGGGTTTGGCCTCTGGGGTGAAGTAACAAATTGAGTAATGCTAATGTAACTTAAATATGAACGCAGGTCTAACATTCCTGCGGCCGCGCGTGGCGACGTGGCGCTACACTCGCGGTTGCCGATCCTTGACGCTAACGCTGGGCGCCGGTGGCGCCGCCGCTGGCGACACCGAGCCCGTCTCACCGCCGGACGATGATGATCAGGATATCCCGCAA
The DNA here is from genome assembly GCA_936446665.2 of Synanthedon andrenaeformis. Classification (NCBI taxonomy): domain Eukaryota; kingdom Metazoa; phylum Arthropoda; class Insecta; order Lepidoptera; family Sesiidae; genus Synanthedon; species Synanthedon andrenaeformis. Next base: position 5,066,599 of record OW387783.2, on the reverse strand, counting down.
GAGGTATTTGAGAACATTTTTTAAGGCTATGGTCTCCTATTAAATGCTACATGTGACGTGCGACTTCAGCGTAAATGTTTCGCTCGTTGGCTGAACACCAGCCTTACTAGAGACCACCGTAAAATAGTGCGCGGGGGTCAGTGAAATAACAGTGTAATGTGGCGTTGTGGTGATTGCAGGTGGAGGACGTAGTGGAGCTGCTGCTCTGTTCGCTGTGCGACGAGGACACAGTGGTGCGATGGTCAGCGGCCAAGGGCGTGGGGCGGGTGGGCGCGCGCCTGCCCGCGCCCGCAGCTGCCGACGTGTGCGAGAGCGTGCTGGGCCTTTTCGCCGACAACGAGCGCGAGACCGCGTGGCACGGCGGCTGCATGGCGCTGGCCGAGCTGGGTCGCCGCGGACTCGTGGCGCCCGCACAACTGCGCGCCGCCGTGCAAGGCATCGTCAACGCGTTGCAGCGCGACGAGGCTCGCGGCGCCGGCGCGGGTGGCAGTCGCGCGGCTCGCGATTCGGCCTGTCACGCGGCCTGGGCGCTCGCTCGCGCCTACGACGCCGCCGCGCTTGCCCCACACGCCTCGGAACTCGCCAATGCGCTCATGGCCACTGCTTGCTTTGACAGAGAGGTAAACACGTCATGACATTTACAAATTCTGTATTCAATACAGTTGCCATAGTGGCCGAAACCGAAAGCTATACTAGCTCTTAAAATAATGTAATCGTTGAACATTATCGAGCGAATTATTGTTATGAACCAATGACATGACCCCCAAAAACATGGAAATAAAAATTTGTTAACTGGAACTGCAGTCTTTATTGGTAACTTATTATTTATTATTTACTTTACTTATTGGGTTGGAATAATGTTGTTTCTTATCAAAAAATTTAGTAATGACAGCTAACACACAGTGCCATTTAGCATATGTGGGCTACCCGTCTGGTGGCAATAATCACCCCCTTACAGAATACTATTGTGAAATAACAGCATGCTAATGTGTTTCAGTGAGTAAGTAAGGGATGCCAGAGCCCATTTCCCTATCCCTTCCTTTAAACGGTGAGTCGCTTACTATCAAATGGACCGCCATCCTGTCTGTCGAGGTAAACATAAAAAAATAGTCTGTTTGTAGCTTTGGAAGAATTTATGTAGCGTCGACAGGTAAAGGCAGCAATGCACGACAGGGATAGGAGGTGCTTTTGGAAAAACGAGTGACAGAAATATTTAATTACCCAAATTGTTTTGTCGCAACAAATTAGCGCAACATTTCGAAAGCCTAAAAGGGTCTCGTTGTATCCCTTCTCAGTTAAACTGAAATTTATTGATTTATTATGTGTCAAATGTCAGTTAAATAGTATTGAATGTTTCCAGATAAATTGCCGGCGCGCCGCGTCCGCCGCGTTCCAGGAGAACGTGGGACGACACGGCGTGTTCCCGGACGGCATCGCGGCCGTGACGACGGCGGACTTCCAGGCGGTGGGCCCCCGCGTGCAGGCCTATCTGTCGGTGGCCCCGCGCGTGGCCGCGCTGCCCGCCTACGCTGCGCCGCTGGTCGACCATCTGTTGCATCACAAGATCAACCATTGGGACTGCGCCGTACGCGAGCTCGCGGCGCAAGCGCTCAACAGGCTCACCGATAAGGTGAGCACTTATCTCGAAAGAGACCAAACAGTGGAAAGCAGAGACGCTTGTCTTTTTTTTATGTTGGGAAATCCTGATGGATACCCGGCAGCGTAGGGGAAGCTGCCTGACTTCTGGCGTCTAAAACCCAACGACTTTCTAGCGCGGCTGTATAGGGGCGGGGTCGCGGGAACGTTGTGACACGACAATCGTTGCGGGTTGCGCATGACTGCACGGGGATAACGGCTCTCCCCGTGGGAATCTCTGCGTACCCAATGGTGGAGGTACGCCGACCATCTCGGGGAACGTCACGACGGGCGTTAGTCTCCCCTAAGTCTCGATCAAGTGTTCGATCTCCTTGGTAACAAAGGGACACGTTCAATGGTTCTCGTTCACCCTCAGTGCGCCTTATTAAAATATCAACAAATAAGTTCCAGTTGTGACTGCAACTTTCGACTCAATCGGTTTTTATGTATGGATTAAGTGTGTATCACTTTTTTCTTAAAGACTGAACACAGCATTGTATGGCAAAACATTCAATACAATGAGATCTGGCTTTACATAGTATACCTACTTGTCAATATTAACACAAAATCCGTAATAATGTCGTGTATTTCTATTAGATGTCGCTGATGTCTTTTCATTAGACATATCTGGCCTTTTTGAATGTGCAATGTAATAAATTGATTGTTAAAAAAAAAGCCTATTGTCCAGATTTTATATGCCAAATATGTCAGTTTTTATTGTAATGTCGTATTAAGTAGGTTAAACTTTTTATTTTTATTTATTTTATTATTTTTTATTTGTTTTTTATATCCACCTTGCAACGAATCATGTCTACTAAAGTAAGATTGTTATATTAATTATTATTTGATATATTAATAATAAGCATTTATATTATTTTTTATACCCAGTAACCTCTTCTCTGTGTAAATTGATCGTGATGCACTTCAAGACCTTTCACGACGCTGATAAATAATAAATATCATTACCGTCAAACGGCGTTACTTTGACTTCCAGGGGAACATTGACAGATTTTGGGGCTAAATTGTCAGTGGGTTAGAACAGGTCTGTTGGTGTCTTTATAAGTTCCATTGATTGAGCTGGCAAAGAAGGATAATTCGAACTTATGTTCTATATGCAAATGCGACTATCGTTTCTATCGGCTTCGCAAGGAATGGATCCAATGTGTCACATTCAAGAAATGGATGTGCGGAATCTGTAACTGTGGGAGAAATCCGACTGATTTAGATGACTAAGTTATTATTTTATCGCTGTGATTGTAATACTCGTGATAATAATTATTGCATAGAAGATTACATTAAATTTTTGGAGTTTTTAGTTGTTTTTTTTTATTATCTCTGTGATTCGTTTACTTTGTGATTCTTTACTTTTAATAATTAAAAAAATGTGTAAGCAAGTACTCAGTACCTTAATGTAAGTAACTGTACCTTTAATTGCTCGTTATTACTGTAAGAATCGTTAATACTAAGTTAATTTCTTAGTTCCTATTGTTACGAAAAAAATATGGTTCCTAACAAAGAAATATTATTTTGGCCTTTTTTTATTCAATTTTCTTAAAATTTTCTCTCAAAATGATGAATATTGCTTCTTATTTTTGTAGAAAGCTTATCAATATAAGCTTTTAAGCAATTACTTTGACTTGCAGTGCATTTCAATGCTATGTCAAAATAGCCCCTCACTCTGGGTAAATTTAACACTCACAGAAAAAATAGAAGAATTAATTTTTTTTCCCATTTGAGCATTGGACTGTATAGCCAAAGGACTAATTGTACTATAGAGATAAAAAAATAATCAAATATCGCAGAAACGCGTCGTAGGAACAAATAAACCCTCAAAAACCTGTCTAATTAACCCCGTTTGATGGTAGTGAACCGCTCCCGGTGACGGTAGGTGGCTGCCGTATAATGTTTGCTATTAGAGATCTAACATATTTTATATATTATAGCTTCCAGAATACGTCGCGAGTACCGTTCTACCGAAACTCATCACAATGACTGACTCAATAGATCTGAACGTTCGTCATGGCGCAATACTGGGCATCGGACAAGTCATATACGCTTTATCACAAACTAATTTACCCGACGGTGAGTATTGTTACTTGCTAATTAGATTTTCAATTTCTTGTATTCTTGCAATCATTTAATTTATAACGAATATTTTTATTTTGAAAACTCATTACTGGCATAAGTTGGGCTCATGTTACAGTATCGTGTCGTCATAAAAAATATCAACATAATATATTTTTTATAAAGGCGTACATAAATGACGTGGTTGATGTTATAAAATATTTGACATCAATAATGCCTTATGATGTATATTTTATGAGTATGCATGCTTGATAGTGCGATAGTTTGGAAATAACTACTCGGATGCTTCTCGCAAATGCGGGTTGCTGGACTGCAGCTTCTGCGTAGCTCACATGTTAGCTCGCACTGTTTAAACCAAGCTTAAATGCAGGTCGTTCGTGTTCGAGCCTGATAACAGAAGAGATGCTGTGTGGAGTGCGCAGTGTGGTGGTCCGCGTGCGGAGTCGGCAGCAACTGCGCGGACTGGGAGGCAAGCTCATGCGACAGGCCTGCTGTCTGTGTGTGGCCGACCTCGCCAGGGCCAAAATGCCCTTTCACTTGGATCCTATCATAGGTAAGGTAAAACCTTGACCTGATGCTGCAGCATCCAGCAGTCTGCAGTACACCCAACTTCACTTCAACTTAGAGCAGATATAGCGTGTTTGGGCTCAATAGAAAGTTGGGGGGGTTAGTTTATAATTTTAATTATAGATTGTGACCAATAGATATGTTTATTTATTGCATTCGTTTTTGTTTTCAGATGATTGGTTGGAGCTGATCGAGGAGTGTTTATCGCACGAGGTGGAAGCGATACGAGAGAAAGCCATCCAGGCGCTGCCTCTGGTCTTCAAGGAGTATTTAGTCGACGACGAGTTGAAGTACGGCGACGTGACCGCCAAGGAGAAGCGAACGCGGCTCGTGCACAAATACTGCCAACAGCTCACCAACACCGGCGCCAGCGGACTCGTGCTCCGGATGGGGTACGCACGGGCACTCGGTGAGTATTCAATTCATTCGTGCGATTGGGGCTTGATCACACTTACTGAGACGACAAATTGATGGTCGGCTGAGAGAGTAGGGTGAGCGAGTAGGTATCACTCCTTTTGAGTGTAAACATCTACTCGCCACTACTGTAACAACACAGACAACACGTTGATCCCAGCCCGAGCGAGTGGCGCTCGGCATGTGTGGGGACAGTATGGGGTATGCTGAAGGGAGCGCAGAGGTGGGCACTCAATCTAGTAAACAAAACGAGGTCCCAGTGACTGTCCGCCTATCTGCTCGGCCAAGCGCTCGTCAGAGGGTACATACTAACCGAGCACTCGGCCGAGAACACTCACTCGCCACTGCTCGGTACGTGTGATCAAGCCCTGACTTGTTATTGAACGACACTTTTTTTATGTTTTTAAATACTTACCAATATTTTTTTCTTTCTAATTACATTTATTCAGCTCAATTCAGATTTTGTCCATAGAAAATTAAAACTTTTCTGTCGTGTGTAAAATACCAATATTTTTTAATTGTTTTTGTTTATAATTAATTTATGCACAGGTTCTCTGCCTGCGTTCGTTTTGAACGAGAACATGTCGCTAGTGATCGATTCGCTGATCGAGTGCACGCGCGTGAGCGTGGGCACGGAGAAGTGGGCGGAGGCGAGGCGCGACGGCGTCGTGGGCTTAACGGAGGTGTGCGAGACGCTGGGCGTGGGCGTGGGCTCAGACGTGGGCATGGGCGTGAGAAATCACGTGCCGGCCGTCCGCGCCGCGCTACTCGCCGGTCTAGCGGAGTACACAGTGGACATGCGAGGCGATATCGGCGCCTGGGTGCGAGAAGCTAGCATGACAGGTAAATTTTTCTACTGGAATTTAAATGGGAGGGAACATTTCTACCAAAGTTAAATATTATGTTTTCTAAAAACAATTCCGATTCTATTGATTTGCGAAAGACATTGTACCCGGTACAGTCATTTTATTAATTTTTACGATACAGTCACCAGCAGCGTAGGGAACGCTGCGGGGTTATACCGGACTCCTATCGGCTAAAACCCAAAACATAGGCCTAGTTGGGGGAACGTTGTGACACGACATCTGGGATCACCTGCATGTCTCGAGGTAACGTGCCTACCATTACCTTGAAACACATGCAGGTGGCAAGATTGAGGAGATTTTACCAGAATTAATTCACACCATTGGCAAGGGCTCCATCGCCAAGAGCACCCTCGAGTAGAGAGTGAGTTTGAAGTGCGACGATTGACACAGGGCTGCTGTCGCTGTGTCGTCAGTGCGCGGCGGTGGACGCGGCGACGGGTGACGCGGAGCGACTGAACTCAGCGGATGCGGTGCGACGCGTCATGTGCGGCGTCGCGCAACAGGCCGTCGAGAAGATCGATCGTACTCGCGCTCATGCCGGACGAGTCTTCATAGCGCTCATTTACAAGTTAGTGCACAAATGCGTACTTTATAATTATGTACTTTTCATTCTGTAGCTTCGTACAGAATAGGGAATTTGCACGGTTTTTTTATGGTCGATTCATATCTGATGGAAAAGGCGACGCGTATCATTGGTCGCGTAACACGGACGCAAAAACGGGGTGTTATAAGTACCTGTGTATGGGTGTATCTGTGTGTCTGTCTTTTGAATCGTAGCTTTCAAACGTGTGGACCGATTTTGATCCGTTTTTTTATCGGAATGGTTCTTAGCTATAAGTCATGAACATCTGTTCAAGCGTTTGAAGACCGACAGCCCATTTCCTAGTTGACGAAGGGATCTCACTAACTTCCACGGGTTCGACTGATGTATAATTTTGTATACTGTTACTGCGGTGGTATTTTTATGACATGGTAACCTTGACCTGATACTGCTACATCAAGTAGTCTGCGTGATACCCAACTCGTTAGCAACTTAGCGTGTTTGGGCTCAATAGAAGGATCTGATGCTACAGCATGAAGTAGTTTTCAGGACACCCAAATCCCTGGCAACTTAGATCAAATATAGCATGTTTGGGCTCAATAGAAGTCAGGTTAGTTTAAAAAGATTTGATTTTATATATTTCCGTCGCAAATGGAACAGTGTCCCACCGATCGCCAACATTCCGAACCACGAGGCCCTGAAGCGCATCTTCCCGTCGGAGGAGGTGCAGCCGAAAGGAGTGAGAGAGGGTGAGGGTGAGTGCGAGAGCGAGTGCCGAGAGTCGGAGGGCGAGCTGAGCGTGAACAGCAACGTAGTGCTGTGGCTGTTCCCGGGCCACACGATGCCTCGCTTCGTGCAGTTGCTGAGGTACGCCGCATACCGCCACAGCGTGCTGCAAGGTCTCGTCGTCAGCGCAGGAGAACTCACCGAAAGTTTGGTCAGTATGTTTCTCTCCTTTTTGCTTTCAAAGGGCTTGCCTAACAAATGTTTTTAATACAAAATGAAAGGTGATCAATCAGTCTTGTATGAAGATCATCAGTTTATATTATAAGTGATTCAGTCAAAAGTATTTTAAGTTAACTAGTTTTTTATATGTTTAGGTAAAACACACAACACAATCTCTATACGCGTTCCTGAAAACACTACACGAAGACAAGCAAATGCTAAAGGAGATATGCGAAACAATAGTTCAAGTGTTTGCCGACAATCTTCACGTAAAAAGAATCACCGGACCTATCTTTAACTTTTTGGATAGACTCTTGAGCTCTGGTAAATTTTAAAATTTTTCTCTTTGTTTTAATTATAATTTTATGCAATAAGAGGATTCATCTTATTCTATTTTTGTACTTGTAGGTTCCATATCGCCAATCTTGGATGATCCAGAATCAACGTTTGCCATGAATATACTGAAATACCTACAGTTGGAACTGAGAGGCGGGAAGAATATCTATAAACTGCTCGATTCAATTAATGTACTATGTCAGTTAATTCAGGTAAAAAAATGCTTATATTATAACATTCCTTCATAATTACATGCCATTATGATTAAACAATTTTTGATAGATAAAAAAAGTTCCTTCGCAAGTGAAAGGGTATTCTGTCTATCTCTCAGTGTCTCTTCAGTTCTGAAGTTTGGTCGTAGATAGGCGGGGTCGCGGGAATATTGTGACACGACAACCGCAACGCAATATGCTCAGCTACTACTTCTTTTCTTTATCAATACTTCCACCTCGTGATTTTTTATTAAGGCGCACTGGGCGCCCTAGAGCTTGTTAGTAGCTGTCGCAGTATAAGGAGTTTGAATGCAGGTGGGCGGCGAGGTGTGCCGGCGTGCGCTGGGGCAACTGGTGATCTACCTGTGCTACGTCAACCGCTACGTGCGCCGCTGTGCCGCTACGAGGCTCTACGAAGCGCTCACGCTCTACGGCGACGCGTGCTACGCCCTCGCGCCCAGTGCCAACATCGATCAAGTAAATTATACTCTTAACAAGCTATTGAGTGACTTTCTATTGGGCCCAAACACGCTACATCTGCTCTGAGTTTCTGAGGAGTTGAGTGTTTCGCAGACTACTTGATGCTGCAGCATCAGATCAAGGTTACCATGTCATGGAAATACCACCGCAGTAACAGTATAACAAATTCACATCAATCGAACCTGTGGGTGTAGTGAAATCCCGTCTTCAACTAGGAAATGGGCTGATGGGCTTCAAACGCCTGAATTCTGATCGGTCCATCCGTTTGGGAGCTACGATTCCACAGACAAACAGGTTAAACTTATAACATCCCTCTTTTGCGATGAGCGTCGTGGGTTAAAAAGTAAACTATTTTGTCCAGTTACATTTGCACATTTTGTTGTCAGCGATGTGTTACATCAGAAAAATATAGTCATTAGCGGAAGCGAACTATAGAGAGAGCTGTATTTGTTTTATTATTTAGTAGCTAACAATACGTTTCAGGTAATGTCGGTGCTCGCTGACACTGACTGGGAGAAAGACGTAACAGAACTGAAGCCAATAAGGAATGAATTGTGTGATCTATTGAACATCAAGAGGCCTGTCATGAAGCAAAAAACGACGTCATAATTAATTTGCACTGCTTACTATTCCAATGGTGCTTTAGATTTTTTGCCTAATGCTTTCATTAATTTTTTATTGACACTATAATTTTTGACGGACGCAACTCACTCGTATTGAGCATAGACACATAATGGTATAAAATAGTCGTGTCTAAACATCGATCTATATGTATTCTACTAGGTGACCGGAAAAAAATTGTTTGTCAAATACGATAAAGGTCGAAAGCGTTATGGAAAATGTGGCGCTTACGCGTTCTTTGCTTCATCCCTTCGCTCGCTTGCAAATGAGCTATGGAGAATGACCCGTAAATGCTCAGCGAGTTTAGTATTAAAAGTCATTGTGTCCAATCAATGAATATTGTTTTTTATATGTTAATTATTTTTTCGAAACTGTCTATTGGTGGCCTCGTAATGGTGTTTTTCGTTTATTATATTGTTTTGACTGTGGTAACTCATTTTTATGTATTGTCTCATTTCGATATCAAACCCATCTCACGCTTGGGAGTTGTTTCTAATCATTCCTTAAATATTTTTTTCTTTAATGTTTTTGACACATGTAAAATTGCTTTTGACCTAAATTTATGAGTCAATAGGTATTCCTTTCAATACTTTCAAAAAGTCAAACCGGAGCTTTGTACTCTAATTCCAAGAATTAAACTTATACAATACTTTGAATATGTAAATTACACCTTCAGAAATGTTGCAAAACTTGATTGAGTTCGTAATAAGTTAATAGGATTGTTTTTCCCATTAACTTTTTCACGATTCAGCCCGATTTTTGCATACCTTTTTTTACGGTTAATATTTAATTATTTTGCAATCACACTACCATTCTGAAGGCTAGTGTGAACTTAACCGTTTTTTATACTTTTTTTATATAACGCCTGCTTATTATTATGAATTGTATAAAATTATTTAAATTAAAAAGAATTTTAAATGTTGGGGCAAACCTTAAATCACATCACAGTGACTTATATTTTTCTCCACTTAATGATAAAATCTCAAATTTTGTCGCAAAATTTAAAATAAAAATAAATTTTTGGTCACTGCCACAGATTTGGCTTTTCATTTTGTGCAAATATTTAAATATTTTGTATTTATTTTTTAGAACTTTGTTTAGATATAATTTTACGAATTGCAAAGGCCTCAATCAAGTGATCTCTAATGAAATTATTCCATCAAGTGTGAAAATGTAACCCAATAATTGCATTTAATGTACCGAATGTAACATGATTATGATTAATAAATATTTATTATTTACCTATTTAATGTGGTTTGTTTTCCTTTAATAAAGGTTACGAATTTTGTTTACATTTTTCTCGTAACTTACGCAAAATGTACAGTCATTACAAGTGAAAAACTTTTTTTATCTTTCTTGAGGTTGAAAGTTCCGAGCGTCCACTTAGCTCCCATGCGATTCTAATATAATTATTTTGCCTCTTGGCTCCCATGGGATCTTAGAGTATTTTTTATATGAGTTGGAAAAAAGTCAATGCAAAAGTTTGTAAGATCTGACTACGGATACTGAACCGAATGGAGGCATGTTACTGTTTCACACAAAACCTGAATGAATTGTAAGAAACCTGATTGTATTGATAAATTATACATATAAAATAACACTTAGGATATTATAATTTATAAAGATTCTCGGACCAAGTCGTGGACATAAGCTAGTTTTTTAAAGGCGGTTAAAGGATTAGTCTGTATTGATAGACAACAGACTGAACAAGTTTATTTGCACCATCAAAAATCACATAAAAATAGTAACACTCTCATTCTATGGCATATTAAATGTATCGTATTTAAAACATGTTAAGATGGGATGATCCCAAATTTTCGCTTTTTCGGTGCCCCGGTAGACCCTTGCCGCCGCTCCGTTCCGCTACTCATACTCACCAGTAGAACTCATTGCATGTTTTTATTTTTTATTTTTATCTATTATAAAAATAGTAGAACAGTTTGGACATGTTCCATTAAAATTATTCGAGTCCAATCTGTCACACTGTGCAGTAGAACTAGTTGGGATAGAACTAGAGTCATAGAACTAATAGTAGAACTGTTTGGAACAACCCTTAGTGGCCCTATAGTACATAATCCCTACGTACATTTTATATGTTAAACAAACCCAGAAACGTGTGCATGAATGTGTCCAAGTAATTACAATACATTGTTGCAAATGCTATATTTTCTTTGCGTTGGTTATGAAACAATGTTTACTGCACTTTGATCTCATTTCCCTGTAACTCCGTCCGAGACAAGTTCAAGATCTTTGACATAATATATCTTAGACACTTTATAATAGTTTCTTACTTGCTGAAGTAGGTATACATATTATCTATGTTTCTTTTGCTAGTTTATCCTAAATTACACACTAAAAAGCGCTTGAAAAATAAAACATTCAATTTAAAATCAAAGTTTAATACTAAAACCTATTACCTAATTAAAACAAAGCAGTAAGAATTACTTGTTACAAATTATAATGCACAATCTCTTTTGGCGGGATGTGCATCAAGCAGGTACGTGTGATGTCGAAATAAGGCTTACGAAATGTTAAAACCAAAACAGTAGGTATTAACTGGAGCACTCGAATTTAACCGAGTATCTGCAGTTGAGCGGGATCTTGAGGTGCCTCCGCTACTAAATTCGCCCAGAATGTTCCGTAATTCTTCAGCACCGTCCCTCTGTGCAGAAAAGATGTTTTATACGTCAATCGTCATCCTACTAATAAGATAAATGCGAAAGTTTGGATGTTTGTTAGGTACTCTTTCACGCAAAAACGGGTTAACGGATTTGCAGGAAATTTGACACACAGATAGTTTATTAAGTATCTGGATTAACATGTAGGATACTTTTTATCCTGGAAAAATTTTAGGTCCCCGAGGGATCATTTAAAAATAAAAACTGACGACCGTGGCGCGGCGGCGATAAAAATGTCAGATTTTTTTTTTATTTTTCAACACTGACGGATTCGCGGGCAGCAGCTGGTCAATCAATATCAATCAAATACATACACATTATAAAGTAAAGCCGCTATCCGCCACTGCCTGTTTCTTTGGGTCGCTAATAACTTATAAACACCTAAGTTTCTTTTGGGTTTAATTAATTAATTAATCTAAATTAATTAAATTATTTATTAATTAAACGACGGGTGAACCCGCGGGGCACAACTAGTAGCTGTAGCCTATATTCCGACGGCCCACTTGATGGTTCGTGGCTACGGTCGCCTGAGGACATAAGCAACTCAGAGAGGGCTGTAGGTGCGATGTCAACCGTAACCTTACTCTGACCTTATATTGTATCCTCAAATATAATCAAAAAACACTGCACAGGTACAGGCACGACTGAGATTCGAATTAGCGTCTGCCCTTTTGGCAGCTACCTATTTCACGCACTGGGCTATCACTGTTATGCTTTAAGTTAGTCTTGTCTATAATTATTTTATAACTTATAATTAGATACCATATACTACTAAATGGGCGTTTATAAATCGACCTTTAGCTACCATAAAAGCGATAACACACATGACAGTCCACGTGTTTCACAACAAGCAATAAATGTGTTGGAAGTGAAAGGAGTTTAAGTGGTGAGTAGGGTGTGGGGTATACCTGCCGACCTCGTTATTTCGTCTAGCAGTTAATTGTTAAACGAAGTTCATCGAATTAGCGAAGAGGAATGAATTGCACTATTGTAAATACAGATTATTACACAAATAGAGCAACAAATGCTTTGCGTTTGATTAGTTATTCTTCACAATCCACACAAAAATCTTCTGATTAGTCGAAAACTTTATGATTATATCTTATACATTTAATAAAATCGTAAACGAGCGGTATGTAAATTAAATTTTTTTTTTTTACACATTGTACTTACTCGTCACGTGGGGTTGCTTTTTGGTTACCGAGCCAATAAAATTAGAATTCAGAAATTATTTTTGTCTGTTCCTTTGTGCAAGTACAATGTACATAAATATTGCCTACATATAGAAGTTACCTATATTTAGGCAATATTCATACGTTTTTAATTATTGTGTCAATAATTGTTTCAATAAAAAGATGATGATCTTGTTTAGACCAAAGTTACTTTACTTACGTAAAGTAAACTCTTCCTTGAGCATCTGGCGGAGCCCTCCAAACGAGTGTGGCTCTAGTTTTCTCCCTGGGATCAGCGTGTGTTATAGCGGAGCATTCGGGATGTATTGTAGTGTTAGGAGCTTGTTCCCACGAACCCAGCCACTGGTCATTGTCCACTAACCGCGCTTGCAGGAAGAAGCCCTTGAAGGGTTCAGCCCCTTCTATTGTGACTAAAAATACAGTGAAATTATTTTAAAAACTCAACAACCCGGGCCTTGTAGGGGATAAAACCAGTATATTGAATACCATTGAATAAATATATTATAAAGGATTATAGACAATATTCTTAATTTAATTATTTATTAACAAAACATAACTCAATGACCTTCGCTTGATGAAAAAATACATTAATGTAAGTACCTCTAGAAATGTTTTACACAAATAAATGGATTTATTAGAAGTTTTATTAACATATATTTAAGTGCATATTATTAACAGAACTAAGTATGAACTATTTAAAAAATTCTAACTATAAAAAAAATTAAGTAATTCTCTGTTCATGTGGTAATTAAGTAAGTTGATATCCAAATAAAGTTAATTGACGTTATGAGTTTTTTTTTGTGTTATTTTTTAAGAGTTCCAAGTAGATTTATTTGAGCAATTTAATTAACTATGATTTAACTGTTAGGATTCATATAAGTGTTGTTAAATTCTGACCTACAATAAATAATTCATTGCGTAATCGAATCAGGGCCAAGCGGCCACCGGCCGGCTAATGCGTAAGAGGCATTCACCTATTATTTAAGATTTTTATCAATGAACATGGATATATAGTTATTGTTATCGTAATTTATTTACTTTGCTAATTATCAGTATTCAGTTTCTAAAAATATATTCTTTTTTAAAATTGTGACATTTCTTTATTTTTAAATTTGAACATTGCTTATATAACTTTCCTAACATGAGTTATATTCAATATTAAAAGAACAGTCTATATTTTAGTTGTATTTTTTATTATTATTTAATTCCAATGATTGATAATAATGTTATATGTAATTATTTAGGGCCTTTCTTCTAAACTACTTATTTCTTATGAAATTCGATGAAGGAGTTAAATCATAGTTTGATTCATGTGCATATTTCTTCTTTATTCATTCGATTTAACAACTTTATATATCATATTAAAACTGACTATGAAAATAACTTATAAACATATTACTATTGCTTCTATAAAATCCATCTCTAAACCCTCTTATTCACATAAACAATCTCTTAAATCTGACTTATAAATTTTCTCTGTCAACCAAATTCTTTTTATTTTTTTTCAATTCAATTATTTATTGCGAAACCATAATGTATAAAGATGTTATTATAAAATATATAAAGACCAGTGTTATGAACACTGTCGGGCATGCAACTTACTAGGAGAGAGGAAGGATAAAATACATATATAAAAAGAATTTGATTTTATTTTATTTAAATAATATTTAAATTAAAAAATAAATAATCTTAACGAATATTTACATTAAATAATTATATGATCTATAAAATATTCATTAGTGTTATAGTAACATTTACTTTCTTTTTTCTATTTCTTTCTTTTCACAATTTAAAATCTAGTTTATTTAAAAGCAGCCAGTAATATATATAAATCAATTCCTCAACAAATAATGCACAAAGTTACTTACTAGTTATTGGTGTGTTTGGCCCAAAAGTGGAAGACGATGCGACTATCCTATACGGAAGGGTAGATAAGGGCTGTGTCCTGTGTTGACCATGGTTGGGCTGATTAGGGCGATCTTTCACACACGCATCTACCGGAGCCCCATCGGGAAAACTGTTAGCGCCCCAACACAACAGTAATACCGCAAACGATTTTAATAACATTTTATTATTTACAAAATTAATATCGATGATTTAAAGAAATGCACCCAACAGTCAAATATTCGACGCGCGACTGCGCGCGCGCATACGTTGCGCCCACTTTTGTAACCGAGTAGTTTGAAAGGATCTAGATTTTGAACAACTTGACAGATCAATTTAATGTTTGTATGCCAATGATTTAGGTGTGTCGAAATAAGCGTTACGCAACATTAAACTACATACTTGCTCAAGTTATACTAATCATACAAATATGTTTTTACACCTATATACTTACATAGGTAGGTTTTTTTTTTGATTTGAAAGACAGGCTGACGGTCCACTAGATGGCAGATGGCTACTGTCGTCTATAACACAAGCAACGTCACAGGTGTTGCAAGGGCGCTACCTATCATACTAGGATAAGGATAAGGCATAATAAGGGAAAGGGATGCTCTGGTGTCCCTTACTCACTCTCTCACTGAAACACAAAAGCGTAAAAAGGTGTGATTTAAAATAAAAGGTATTTAGTGTATTAAAGAACTTGATATAATTGTTACCAAGATGTTAAAAAAGGCAATTTTCAATCAATTAGTTTCTCGATCGACAATAATATTATTTATGCTGCGATGTTAAAAAAGGCAATTTTTAATCAATTCCTAGTTTCTCGACCGACAATAATGTTATTTACGCTGCGATTTAAATATACCTTTCTAAGATATTATATTATCTCTTTGAAACCCGAAACATTTTTTAAACAAACAAATATATTTATTAGAAATCTAGAAAAGTAATTTTATCCTCTTCTTTTCTGTTGGGCGAAAGCACATTAGGATCTAATTTAACATCATCGTAACCTTCCATAAATTCCAAGATATCATCGAATAAGTCTGGACTAATTTCATCGTTTCCACTCGTTATGTTCGCTTCTGTCAGATTTCCATCTGCAACACCAAACTCTTTCGGTACATCATAAACATAGTCCTTATTCATTTCCCCATTACTTGATAAAGAATATGGGTCAGTTTCATCAATTTGTTGACCATCGATTTTTATGGTTTTGGCTGTTGGTGTTGCAGTGTACCGTATACATTCCTTTGGTTCTAATGAAACACTGGAAGCATTTGTAAAGCCATAATAATCTTCCAATTTAGAATCTCTATTTGGAATAATTCCAGAATCATTATCAAGGTCTGAACGTTCTGTAGACTCATAGCCTTCATTCGTATTTCCTATTTGTATAGTTTCATATATTGGTTCTAAAACTGTCGCTCTCTCACTGTTTGGTATCGATATAATTTCAGCCCTGTGAATTTCACTTCTTACAGCATTTGTTCCACCGACATAATCTTCATGGATTGAGGGTAGGCCCGTACTATAAGTCATTCTCCTATCGGACTTTACGTCACTGGGTCTAGGGGCACTAGAAGGTCGTCTCACGCGATCCATTACGGCATTCTCAGTTTTCTTATATGTTGCTTTCAATAACATTTGCACCTAAAAAGGAGTCATTTTTTATGATTTCTGATAACAAGTGTTTGTTAATATTATCTAATTATTTACTTACCTCTTTGTTAATGTAACAATAAATTAAAGCGACGATAAATCCTTGCAATCCCTCAATTGAGTAAGTGATGTAATAGTAAATTTGTTCTGCAGTACAGTTCGAAGTGTTTGGTCTTAGGGCGGTCAGAAGAAACTGTGTCCCAAATATAGGCATTAAAAATAACGTAGCTTTTGCAGCACTCCTGTTAAACAGAAGAAAAATAATTTTTCTTTTTACGTAAATCAGTTTTAGCTTTAGAAAAAAAAACAAGATATTATAGCTCATAAAGCAGACAAGAATAGTTGTTTTCAATTATTTTGTATATTAAACTCACAGTTGCTTCGCGTTTTCAGTATTTCTAATTTTGGTTAATAACACTCTAAGGACATTAACAAAGAGCATGGTGTTGATTATGAGGATGACTATCCGCGGAGCGTCCAGAAACCATTGTACATTGTCCACAGTATACACTAGCCAGCACGAGTGGTCGTTGTGTATGGCCATCACAGTTGCCCAGCCTACTACTGGGATTATTGCGATAGCTGGAAAATACAATCGTAGTATACAATCAGATGTTACTTGTTTCAATCAATAACTATTTCTATTGATTTTATTGATTCTTCAAACAAAAGTGATATATAAACTCTATTGTCAGACATTATCATCAACAGAGTTGTGATGATGAGAGCTAAGATACAATTCTTTATTAAAGTGATAGATTTAAGTACTGGTATCATAAATATTAATTCCAGGCTCTTTATTAATCTATCGGGAGGCACATAATTATGAAAAATAAGGTTCAAAAGGAGACTTTAATCTCAAAAATATTTTGTAGAGTTAATTAATCTTAGCTTAAGACGTTACAAGTTAATTCATTCCGTAATGTTGTGATATCAATATATGTGTTCAATAATCAATAATCATGTGCGTAATATTATATTATATGCCATGACATTTATACATCTATAAACATAACATTCAATTAGGTAAGATATGTTAAAATATCCACGTTTACGATTTAATTAAAACTAAATTGTAAATGATTAAAAGAAAATAAGTCATAAAAATTGATGTATCCGCCATTCGCCCTTTGAAGAGGCTATTAAAAGTTCAAGTATTTAGGAATGAATGAAGGCTATGTTACAAATAGTATTTATAATTAATCCTTGAAATAAGTTAATAATTGTATTGAAAATAATTACACTTCTGTCTGTTTCTCCGCTAAATTTTTCTAAATATTGGATTTTGATACCGTTTTCACTAATGGAAAGAGCGATAAATGATTGCAAAAAAAAAAGATTACTTTGTGTATTGCAAAAAAAATTGCAACCGTGCGAACCGTATATTAAAATTAAGTATATTAATAATTAAAAAAAAACGGCTACAAACATTAATAAAAATATATTATTTCGGTTATATTTTACCGTTTTAGGTCGGAGAGCGGATCTTTTTTACCGATATTGGATCCGATAGCCGATAGCTTTAATATTTAATTGGAAACTTTGTAGGTTATCTCAAGAGATGTTTTTTGTATCGAGAATTTTTAATTTTTACCTTTAACTTTTTAATGGAATATTACATAGATTTTTTTAAAATTAAATATCAAAGTGATTAAAAAATTATTAATATTTAAATATAATCAATTGATTTGTTTTTACACTGGTGATGTCATAGTTACATTAATTATCGTACATTTTCATAACATTTAAAAACACAATTGTCTAAACTGAAATAAAATTGAAATAAAATTACTTACCGGCACCAATTACATACAAAAGATGGAGGTTAAATTTTTGTTTGAAAACAGCGACAATAAGGCTGTGCATATAGAGGCCTTCGACCAACATACACACGAACACAGCGTTTGCAGTGACTCGCTCAGCGATGGCGAGCACCCTGCAAGCGACGCTGTGGGTGCTCATCGCCGTAACTCCGGCATTTGTTAACTCGTCTATGTATATCTGCATGACAATATCTAATTTTATTTACCGCCCATGACATAGACAAAGTGGTAAAATACTCTTTCCTGGCAAGCTTAAACGTCAAGCTATAATAGTTATATCCTCTTAAGCTCTTTAAGCTATTTTTTCTGTCAATAAATAAACATTTTAAAACTTTCTTTTAAAAACTAAAAGCGGTTTCTTTTACGAATAAAAGGCAAGCTCTTGGTTTTCATTTAGGCTAGCTACTTAAACACATAAATATAAGCATATCAGGATATGCAAGTGCTGCCGACCCTAAAAGTATAAAAGGTAAGGGAAACAGGGAACAATAAAAGGATCTAAGAAGGGCAACTCTTGTATCTCTTGCACATGCACAGAAAACCAAAAGAACTTGTGCTTTTAAAACTTTTTATTTTTGTATAAGACAGATTTTGCCGTCAAAAGACTGCCTAGTATTGATTGCGAAACACAGTTTGCTGTGCCGGTAAGAAATTTGCAAAATAATATCTTTTTTTTTTCAACTGATGACATAGATAAGTTACTGTAAAAGAGAATAAATGTTCAAGCAATTTTTTCCCGGTACTGGAATTTTTACCATTTAAGGCCGTTACAGAGTTAGAATCAGAAATTTATGATTCCCGGCGGATCATAATGCCATGATGTGTTTAGTTTGCAGATAAGATATTAAAGTCATATTATTTGTAGTTTTATAATCTAGATAATAGTAGAAAAATATTTTAAAATATTGGGATACTTTTCTCATTAGAACAGATTTTAAGCAACCCTTTTTTAAAATTAGCGGTCGATGCGACAAATTATAAAAATATTGATTTTCCAAAAATTCATATCATTTATTAGATAATAGTCGAAAAAAACATACGATTTCTGTAAATTTTCATTCAAGAAAAGTATAATCAAAAGTGTCACTTTTAGAAATTTTTCGTGATATTAAACGTGTTATTTTAGGATCAAATTTGAGATATTTCTGTTTTTTCTTGGACCTAGTATGTGAAGTCATTAATGTTCTAAAAGATTGTGTTATATTTTTTTTAAGAACTTGTATATTTATCTGCGTAGGCCATCGACCGCTAGTTTAAAAAAAGGGCTGTTTAAAAATGTTCTAATGAAAATTAACTTTAAAATATTTTTCAGCTATTTACTAGATTATACAACTACAAATAATATGACGTTAACATCTATCTGCAGATCTGTTAACATATCTGCAAACTAAAACATCTGAAACTACTGAAATCATAAATTTTGACTCCAGCGTGATTTTAATTGATGAACGCTCTTAAATGTTCAGATATATAAGTGATAATATAAGTGATATTCCAAAATATTTCGTTAAAAATGGTAGTCGGGAAACGATAAGGGCTTGGCTGTCTATTGAGAAATTCGGTCATCGGTGTACTTTATTAGTAATTGTTCTGAGAGATTAAGTTTTTATAAAAATATGAAGTCGATTTGAAGTTAAGGAAAATGGCATCTAAAAATGCTCCGGTAGAAACCAAATACGTCGATTTTCCACACAATGACTAAAATCCTTATCTACAGTTGTGCCTAATTATAAAATACTTAAATGAAAAATACCTAAAATTAATAACTTTAGGAAAATGTGATAGACCTAAGTATGATATAACTGTTTTTTTTATTAACTTTCCTTGGACTACCTATGAAAATATTTGTGCTAATTATTTTCCTGTATTTAACCAACTTCTAATTGCTGAATTTTAATATAGGTTTAAACCACTAATTATTACAAATCGTATAAGCTAAACTAAAAAGGATAAATCTTCTTAGGTTAGGTGTCCTAGGTATGCTCATTATCTATTACTAGCCGGCAATTTTGGTATTTACCAACCTATGTACCTATTTATATAACAATTTAAATTGTTCCATGGGTGCTCACTAACCTCACTTCTACTGATGATCAATAAAACATTCCTCAGAATAATAGCAACAAGAAGATTTCTGTGTAAAATGACTCTTGTGATTCTCAGTCGTTTGTAAAAGATAAAAATTAGTACAGCTGGCAAACAAGAGACAATGGAAAACGACAACATCGCGATGTGAAAACGATATCTGCGCAGCAGTCGGGCTGTTATACTGCAGGTCGTATAGTCGGTTTGCAGTTCCCATGTTGAGTTGGCATAGCATTCTTTACTGCTGTAATCTGTAAAGGAAAATAAATAATATTATTACATTAACCTGGTTACAATAGAACTATAAGCATATACCGTCTGAATTTTCAAACATCAATTTTAGTCTTTCTTTCCCTCTTTTTCTCTCTCTTTCACACACTCTCAGTATCTCTTCAGTCCTGAAGGTTGAACGTGCCTGCAGCGTCAAGGTTATCATCCTAACTAATGACGTAAAAACTGTCAAGATATTTCTTCACGAAACGTTCTGATTAATGATTATGTACTTACGGTTGCAGGAGGGTCCAATGTTTGAGTATGCGAATTCTGAGCAAACTTCGTCGACCACGGAACCCGCTTCAGCCGCCTGCCAACATGTCCACCCGTCAAATGTTGCGCTGCATTGGGATTGGGACGCGTCTGTAAATTTCTGTACATTTAGGGAAATCAACTATTTTATAATAATGTGTTCAAAGACATTACTCTGAATTAACACTAACAATATTCAAAAGAAAACGCAGATCTCCAATATGACAGTAAAAGTAGGGCATTGAAATGACTTTGGACAGGCCACATCATGAGTGATAAACTGGATAAATGGACTAAAAGATTGGCGGAATGGTACCCGAGTTCTATATAGGCCACCAACCATTAAGTGAACAGGTGTCTGTCGAACTTAACATAAAAAAATACGAATTATTAAAAAACTAATTATCTGATTATTCAGTTATGTTGCCCATTCAAATTATCAGCTTGGAGGGTGGTCTAAATGAATATTCCTCACTTGAATCAACGCCGACCATGTAATGGCTACAGCAATCAGCAGCTGCATAGAAGCACCTCTCCCATCTACCGTGAACTGCAGGGATTAATGCATCACGGACTGCAATTGCTACATTCTCTAAACCAGGATCAAATGGGTAACAACCACAACTTCCGTCTGTCTTTACCTGAAAGAACTTATATATTAGGAATATTACGATTCCTACCAACGTTTCCATACTGAAAGAGCTGCGTATCAAACAAAGACTGCGTCGATTGTGCAAGTTCAATTGTTTGAACATATCATCCCCAAAGAGAGCTCATTAGAACATCTAGTAATCAAAGGAAGAGTAAAGAGCAATGTTTTCGTAGCTGATCACATACAATATGGACAGACCTTATTAAATCGTTCATAAAGTTTAGTGTACTCTTACTAAGTGTGTAAGTGTTCACGCAGTGCCACAAATAAGGAGAGATGGAGAAGTTTCAGAGGTCGCAACCACAACCTATTAGACGATTCATGACCAAGACCACTCCGCTCCAACTGAGCAAAAGGAAGAAGTCAATGTGGTGGCTCGGTGACCGAGTGCAGTTGCTCGACGAAAACCGAACATCATCGAGAATATATAGTCAATAGTGAACACATAGGTGTTCATTAAAATTAAAACCTGTCTATTAATTTTGTCATAAAAATATATACAATTTGGCATTTATCGTACAAATTTGGGCAAATATTGAATTTTGCATTGCACCATTAGGTATCAAAACACCACTAATTTATCAATACATTGTATATAAAATTTAATAGAAAAAACTTGTATTTTCTTGCGATTAATGGTGCTATAACTAACCATTTCCAAACACGGAGCGAACAGGTTTCCATAAAGACAGAATGCGTTCAAATTTATAGTGTTTATCCCATTTATATAGAGGAAATCTGGCGTGTAGAGCAAACAGCCTCGTCCAGCTACCCATCGATACACTTGTTCGTGGTAGTTCTGGCTGCGGTAGTTGCATGTTTTGTTGCTTTCAAGCGGCACCGTATATGGCGGTTCCTGAAATATAGATACATGTTCCTGAAAAAAAGATGTAAAAACCGGGAAGAACGGAGTACACCACGCTAATCGAGACGCCCAAGTGCGATCTGCGTTAATTTCAGATTTAATGCTTCTAGTACAGGATCCGAAGAGAGAGAGGTCGTCCTTCAACTATTTCTGTTTACCAGACTAAAAGTAGGTATATTCTGTCAATTAATTATATTGATTGATGAAAATTGATCTATGATGAGAAAATTAAATTGTATTGCCTATTAAAATCTTTAATTTATTATTTAAAAAAAACTAACTGCTATTTTGCGTCCTTCTTTATTACACAGCACAGTAACTTATTGCTTCTCTGTCGCACATCTTTACTTGCTCTGATTTTCAAATTATAAAATTATATTATAGTTTCGATTGTACCTATTTATTGTATATGTAGTTGCCTGCGAAAATCCGTTCATGAATTACTATTGCAAGGTTTGAAAATCGGAGCAAGCAGATATGCGACAAAGAAACATTAAGCGTTCTGTGTACCTAATAGAGGACGCAGCATAGTAGCTAGTGTTTTTTTTTAATTTAGGATATCTGTGAGTATATTTGAATAGGCAACTCAATAGCGATTTATTTTCTTATAGATAACAATTACTTAATTGATAAAATATACTTTTGGTCTGGTAAATGGTAAATGGGCGAAAGACGAGCTCTCTTCGAGTCTTAGACCATACTATCATTATACTTATACATATAGTCTTTGGGGGAAATGATGCAAAGTTAATATTGTTAATAATATTAAATTTATCCAAAAGTAGATACATAAAGTGGATACTATGGCATTTTATTTATAATTTCTTAATGACATGATTAATTAATGTACAACATTATCACCTTATTACCTCGCAGATATAGATGTCATCGGATTTTTCACAGTCCAATTCTCCATTGGTTGGAATTGCTAATCTAACATCGCGCTGATACCACTCGTGGTGGCCACTGATACCACTTACTTTTTCGTCAAGAGCTCCTTTAACCTGTTAACCAAACAGATTAAAAATTAAACAGACGTCAAAGATTTCTGTAAAATTATCTATGTCTAGAAATAGAGGAAAGAAACTTTTTGGCGAATCTATTAGGCACCAACTAAATTTGTGATATACTTGTGTTTTTAATTAAAATATAAAAATCAAGTGTATATTTTTATTTTTCAATATTTTTAATTCATAATCATTATTCATTAAAACCATAAAAATTCCACTTACAATGCTATTTTAAACTGCAGTACAAAAAATCACGGAGGTCGAAAATACATTACATTTTGTCAACTCTCACAGAGTGGCACTATTACTGTCATCTTCGTCAAGCAACCTGGAGGCCGGTATTTCTATGTACGCAAGCAAGCAAGTGTTTGTGCTTATGTGCATATATGCAATAGTTAAGTTTTTCTGTTATATTTATTGTACGCATGTGCCCCACGTACGAAGGGTGACCCTGACCACTTTCCCCTACCTGCTGCTTAAAAAGAGCAACAGTCTTATTGTGTTGCTCTGGGAACAGCAAAGGTTTCCTTTCGAATTGATAAATATGGAATTTTCCTACTAAAAAGAGTCATATCGAAATAAGATACCAGTATAACCCATTTTAGTCACACACAGATAGTATGTTAATCAAGAATACATTCTACATGAATCTTATGTACCTAATCAGGGCTGTGAAAATATTCTATTTGAAAGAAAGAAACTATTATTCCAAATGACCTTTAAAATCATTACGTCGTCGGTTCGTGCATTGTATTTTTTTTTTGTTGTCTACATTGTTATAATAATAAAAAAGTTTAACCCCTACAAGTATTATTCATTACTAGTGTGCGTAATAAGGATTGTAAAATATTGAATTATATAAGTCAGGTACCTATATTATCCTTTAGATAAATATAAAATCAATATAAATTAGTGGTAAAAACAGTAAGTGGTAATCTTAATTTTATAAATGCAAAAGTTTGTGACGAAACAGTTGAACGGATTTGGATCAAATTTGGCTCACAGATAGCTCATTACCTAGATTAACATATAGGATATTCTTTTAGTCCTAAAAAATGTTATGTTTCCGAGGGATCGTCTAAAATATAAAAAATTGACCGCCACTGTCGTCGTGGCGGCGCTTCCGTCGTCACCGCAATAAAGATGTCAGGCGTTATTTATATCTCATATATTTTCTTTTTCAACGCTGGCACCAGCGTCGTTGGTTTTTCTAACCCCCGATGCCCAACGCAAAAACGGAGTGTTATATTAGTTTAACGGATAAACTAATTTTGATTCGTTTTTTTTATTTGAAAGTTGACGTGATTGAAATGGTTTAATTCGAAATAGTTTTCTTTTTTCAGGCGTTTGAAGATGTCAGCCTATTTCCTAGTTAATGAAGTAATTTTACTATAACTTGCACAGGTTCTACTGATGTGAAATTTGATATATTATTACTTAGGTGGTATTTCCATGACATGGTAACTTGAATGCTGCAGCATCAAGTAGTCTGCGGGACACCCAACTCCTCATCAACTAACAGCAGATATTTTTTCAGCAGCAGATTGTTTGAGCTCAATAGAAAGTGGATAATTTCCTATTTAACTAAGTTTTAATCCAGGTCACCTATACGACTTTATCGAGATAATGTTATTTCAGAAGGCTTTATTTTCGATTCTAGTGATAGAAATAGTGCAAAATCACTAATTAATAATTGAAAGGTATTCCGTAAAGTTTTCCTCGATTACTTCAAACTCAATATTGAATTATGTTTGAATCGTATCAAATATTTAAAATTTTTAGTTGATATCACTAAAAATCACCAATGGCCATTGTGTAAATGTATTACCTGTGTACTGGCGAAAATAGAAATCCAGTAATAAAATGTTATACAACTGAAATAAGCCGTACTGAATTTCCACATTTTACACACAATCAATAACTGTCATCATAAAAGTAGACATATCACAATTAAATTAAAGTCTGGATAAATTGGTCACGCGAAATTAGTCGACTAAACTTGGACTATTTAGCTAGGGAATGACGAGAAACATTCCAGCGCGAGGCAAAACCGCAAACAGCTTTGTTGATTGTCTTAACACACATTGTATTTTCTTTCGCAACAATGACACCACTAATTGTCACAAAACAGTGTTTACAAATTATCTTTATCCACAATCAATTGTTATCTGAGGGGTTATGATTTATTTCACTATCAAGGCAATGTTTAAAAATCACACATGATTCTTTTATTCAATGATAAGTAAAGGATTTTGGATATCTACATGCTTATCAGGCAGCGATTGATTAAAATACTGTCACAAGTGTTATTTAAGCTTTGTGTTATTTAAGCTGTCACAAGTATTATTATAATTTACGCTGAATATACTGAATACGCTCTCTAACTATAGGCCTCCAGAAAGTATGGAGAAGGCTATTCTCGGGGTTATACTGCTAGATCGAATCAGGAGTGAGGAGATCCGTAGACGAACAAAAGTTAACGAAATAACCGACCCGAAGTTGCAGTTGGCAGGACACATGGTACGGAGAGCCAACGCCGCTACCAGCGTGGCGTGGTAGTGGCTACCGTCGCCTATAAAATAAGCAATACCGCTGTGCAGCCGCTACCGAAGGATAAGGGATTGGGAAGTTGAGGGGAAATGGGTTTTTAGCATCCCTTACTCACTTACTACTGTAAGGGAGTGGTGATGCCCTGCCACTTACTTGGACGTCAGCAGTGGACGTCTTACGGCTGATATGATGATGATGAATAAACTAATATTGATAAGTATGTCCATTAGTTCCAGATTAAAGGTGCATAAACGCTCTTATTTATATAGGTACGATATCTGGATATCTGGGAGTCAGATAAAAATTACGAGAAATGAATTTCATTTCATTATTAGTCTTGTCTGTATTCATTTTTGTCCAGTTTGCTGTAATGGACACCGGCCTAGCGGCAGTAACATATCCTAATATTACTAGCGAATTCGTCCGCGTTCGAAAATAAAATATAATACGCCTGACTAAATAAGAAAGCAATATTTCGCCTGACATATATGTACATTGACGCTTACTTAACATTATACTTTCGCCAAGCGTTGGGTCTTTATTTTTAGATAGCTGGCGTTCTATTGGAATATTTAGCCTATGCCCCCCCCCCCCGAAATTCTTTTCCAACTATTACCTTTTCAGATTACCTCTTTATAATATTAGTTTAGAATAGACACTCTCGATGTTGAAGGACGTTTCTTCAATATTTGTTCTTAGTGTTTGTCGGCTGTGGATATCTCATTCTATTGTAATTACCAATCTACTTTACGTTTGAAAAGTGTCCTTTGAAAGTTATTTTTAAGCATGTTAATTCTTAAAATATTGTACTAAACATTGTTGTGGTTTCCTTCCGTTTATTTATAACAAGAAAAATAAGCTAGACAATAAGCTATTCTTTGCGGCACAGGTAGGAAGGTAATTTATTCCGGTACAAAATAGATAAGTATTAGACGGCGAAACATACCCAAGTGTAAATATATAGATAGATGAATGAAAGACTACGTTTACTACTTAAATTGCGATTGGAACGAATGTAAATAAATAAATTTTAAGTTAAATAGATCTTTAGAAACAGAACAGAAAATTTCTGTTACTTGTTTTGCATTCAAATGTGTGTGATACATTTGTTTCCTCAATAAGTAATTATGTAAGCAAAACGTATATACTTAATTATGTACGAATGCGTTGTCACTATCCTTGACCAAGAAGATAATAATTATTAGAGTTCAAACTAACCACGTATCCAATTAATTAAGGTACGTGTATCCAAAATCCTTATCAGCTCACTTTCGTGTGATTATGGACCTTTCGGGTAATATCATCAGACTTTTAGAGACTAACGAATTTCTTAGACAATTTATGTCTGTGTAAAAAAAACCTGATTGCCGAGGTTTTTTTTTTAATATTATAAAATTTAAGAATCCTTAAATTATGTAACTTAAAATACACCTACATCTAATGTGTAAAAACTATTATTTAAGAGCCATAAATGTTAAAATAAGAAATAATAAGGGCGAGTAACTTTTTTAACTGTTTGAATAACAATTTAAACAATTAATTTTTATTTAATACGTAAGATACTTGGAAAATTTGATTTTTAACGCTTCATCATTTACGTATGACAATGATTAATTCAGGTAAAAAATTAATTAATGATTGCATTCCTTGTTTTAATCGCTCATATCCATAATCGCTCAGTAAGTATTAATAAAAAATTCTAGATAACTGTATATCGATGCTCCGCAGTTAACAAAACTTTATCATACATTACGTTGTGTTTTGTAATAGTATGACCAATGAAGCCCTGATGATATGGTCATCACCGAGGCCTTAGACTTTGTTTAAAGATAACACACCAGTCGTAACCAGTAACGTTCATTAACTATGTATAAGTAATTTATTAAGTGTATTAGGAAATAAGCTGCATAGCCTGTCACGTAGACATAAAATCGCATGCTGAGTATCCGAAGGTGTACTTCGGAGAGTATGTTCAGGAGCTGCATGAGCTCATACCGCCTCCTCCTTTCTTCCATTGGACATTCAGACGTAGGTACAGAAGGTTACCACCCTCATCCTGTAAAATTCCTCTTTTTCGGACCAAACGTTTTAAAAACTCTCATAATACACACTGCCAAGGATTGGAACTCCCTTCAGGTGTCTGTGTTTCCGAGCTCATAATAATCTTTTTAATGTTCGAGTGAATAGGCATTTCCTGGGTTAGCTCGCTCCATCGTCGGCCTCGTCTTTCCTGGACGGCTAGATGCTGACCAAAAGCAAACCCATTATTAATTTTTAAAAAAATGGGATTAATTTATATTTAAGGTGACGACATAGCAGAAAAGCATTATTTTCGTTATTTCTTAGAGTAAAATTAATACTTAGATAAAAAAGTTTGAATTGATAATCAGATTTAGTGAAAACTGCATTAAGGCTTATCCTTCCAAAAAATTAAAATTTTGCAACATTTTGTAACAGTATTATTCATTATATATACGCCTTTTCTTCAGCGAAAAAAATATATGTTTATCTACAAGATATGAGGAATGATTTGTTGGGATTAAAAATTTTATTTTTTTGAAATTGATTCAGGAAAAAAATTCTAAACTCACCCCTTTTATTTTCAGTTATAACAATCTCACTTCTACAATATTTATCAAAAGATTATGAAATTTTGTACACTTATGAAGATAACAATGTAGCATGATTTGTTGAGAGCGCTTTTTGAAAATTCGTAAAATTGAATTTTATATAATGTTTTTATCAAAAATATTTCCCCACTTACTCAGCGCTAGCCCGTTCTTGTCCATAAAATCAGTGCGGGGCGAGTCGTGATGCTAGACGGACCTGTGCCGCGTTGCGCTTCATCAAATTATTAATTTTTACGTAATAAACAAAGAATAAACATTTTAGTGGCAGAACAGACAGTGCATGATAGTGTATATAATACTTTAATAGGTTTTCTTTTTTGTCTTTTTAATTAAATCTTTAAAAAACTAAATGTAAATTATGTTGTAATATAATATTCAATTTATTAATTAATTAATATTAATAATAATTAATTATTAATTAATACATATAAATTAATAAGCCTAATAAATAAATAATAATGCCACTATAAAGCCGGATTCCCACTCACGTATCCAGTGACTCATCGAATTGTTCTCCTAGAAGGAGCGGTGGGGGGTTTCCCTATTGTAGGTGGTCGCGTAGGGGACGCCCCCGTGACCTCCAGAAAAATCCGATATCCTCGGTACACCGTTCTGGTAAAAAGTTGGTGAGCGGTTCTCGGAAACTATGAGGGATAGAAGGGTGGCGTTTGCGGAATGTCATACAGGGTGATCGGTAGTCACCAAGGAAAGTGTCATCCGGTCTACCGGGGCACCAAAAAAAAAGCCCCCTCCTTGGACCCCCCGACCATAACTCGGAAATGGCGCGTCACAGCCGTGTCGTGTTAGGGCTCATCGGGAACGTCTGGACGAGATAAAAAAAATTGACCCCCCCCCCCCCCCCCGCGGACCCCCCAACCGTAACTCGGAAACGGCGCATCACAGCCGGGTCGTGTTTGGGCTCATCGGGGACGTCTGGACGAGATAAAAAATTTGGCGCCCCCCTCGGACCCCCCCGACCGTAACTCGGAAACGGCGCGTCACAGCCATGTCGTGTTTGGGCTCATAGGGGACGTCTCGACGAGATAAAAAATTTGACACCCCCCTCGGACCCCCCCGGCCGAAACTCGGAAACGGCGCGTCACAGCCGGGTCGTGTTTGGGCTCATCGGGGACGTCTGGACGAGATAAAAAATTTGACGCCCCCCTCGGACCCCCCCGGCCGTAACTCGGAAATGACGCGGCGCAGTGGGGTCGTGTTTGTGCTCATTGGAGACGTCTCTCCGACATAAAAAATTTGACGCCCCCCTCGGACCGCCCCGGCCGAAACTCGGAAACGGCGCGTCACAGCCGGATCGTATTTGGGCTCATCGGGGACGTCTCGACGAGATAAAAAATTTGACGTAACCATGGTCAACGGTTACCCCCCATGTTAGGTATCATTTGAAAGGATGAGGGTAATCTATCAACACCATCCTCCCAGCCCCCCTCCGCTCCCCCCTTACTCCCCCCCTCCTTTAAAATTACACAATTAATAATAATAAGACCCAAAACCAAACCAAAACAATTAGACATGGCAAAAGACAAGACAAAACGAAAACAAAATGAAAACGTGAATAAATTTTCTACAAGAATTGTTTTTTTTTTTTAATTCTATTGACATGAATTTTAAAAATTATAAAAAAGGGCTTTTGATAGCTTTTAGAAAAATCAAGCGCTGAATCAAAAATATGGAGAAAATAATAAATGTTAAGTGTGCCTTTTACAGTTCAATATACCCTAAAAAGCCCCACAGAGTTTCCATTTAATCCACTCAGCCGCTTTTTTGTCCCACTCGATAGATTTTTTGAAAATATTGAAGAAGCAAGATTCTCGCTCTAAAAAGGTCGTAATCTTTATCAAAATGAAAAAAAAAAAACACTTTTTGTCTCAATTTATTGTCACTTCACTCACTTGGTGAATTTGAAAAAAAATATCAAAATTTAAAAAAAAATTATTACCGCCGGCATTAGCGTTACCCAAACAAAACGTACCACGCGAAGTTTGCACGGTTGGTGCAAAAACTCAATTGTTTTTACTGAAAATTAAAAAATTTGTTAGTTTTGATAAAAACTTTTGTTTGGCTCTTTTACCATATATTTTATATTCGTATAAAGAAATATACATACATCTATACATATAAATAAAATTGTAGTGTCTGTTTGTAATATTGAAATAACCGTTTTTTACTACATGCATATGAATATATATACGGTACATACACCAAAATAACATTTTTTACAATTTTTGTCTGTCTGTCTGTTTGTTTGTTCCGGCTAATCTCTGAAATGGCTAAACCGATTTTGACGGGACTTTTATTGGCAGGTAGCTGATGTAAAAAGGAGTAACTTAGGCTACGTTTATTTTGTAAAAAATCCAAAATAACATCCAAAATAACATTCTTTACAATTTTTGTCTGTCTGTCTGTCTGTTTGTTTGTTCCGGCTAATCTCTGAAATGGCTGGACCGATTTTGACGGGACTTTTATTGGCAGGTAGTTGATGTAATAAGGAGTAACTTAGGCTACGTTTATTTTAGAAAAAATACACCCCGGGCCAAGCCGGGAGCGCGCCGCTATACACTCTAAAAACATAACCCTCGTTGTGGCGCAGACGGGTAAAAATTTTTACTAGGTAACATAATTTACTACCTAAATAACAAAACACGCTTCATTGTTACTGAATTATCCCTCTACATTGTAAATAATTATAAATTTGTAGTATGTATTTGCAGTAAAGTAGGCTCAGTCGACTATGTCGTGCCTTTGTCGTCTAGTCTCCATACTACTCTTTGCCATCTCTGTGCGGTCGATCTCTTGTAGAGGGTGGCGCGGGGAAATAAGCCTAATAATTCAAGGCCAAATCGGCGTTATACACCTTAAAATCCGTTCCGGAGTTTAAAAGATCTAAGCGTACATAGAGAGGGATATAGACGGCGGGAAGGGACTTTGTTTTATACTAATATAAGTAAAGAAGAAGGAGTAACTAACTACGCGGAGAGATATTGAAACACAATAATTTTGAATTGATTATGTTCTGCTATAAAGACAAACATCCTGAACCATGTCAGTATATTTGAGCTGTGATTGGACAAAAGAAATACACAATCGCACTAGTAGGTTAACGCTGAACTGAAGAAATGACCCACTTTGAATAATTGTAAGTACTTATACTATTTTTTGCCACTACCTGTCCAGGTTTTTGCTGTCCAGCAAGATCATAGTATCATCCCTATGGCGTTGCTTGTGTAGCCACCTACCATCAAGTAGACCGTCAGCCTGTCTGTGGAGTTTAACATTAAAAGAACTTCACCCTCCATTTAGGCTTGGGTTGCAGATGAAAGGGCCAGTCGACAAAATTTGATTCAGGGCCCATCTAGGGCAAGCTACTTACGCAATTGACCTCAGCACAATATACTCAGTCGGTTACAGAGGGGTTGTAGGGTCACTCAGGTATACGAGCTAGATCTTAATTTAAGAGTTAGATTGAAAAAAAAAGCAATGATTTTGTCAAATTAACAAACCTTAAGAAACAAATCATAAAACCAACATACTATCAAAGTTTTGTTTATCTTCATTTTCAACCAGCTTCCTCTTAATAATATATTTTGTGCCTTATTATCTTATCAATGTTAATGACATACGTGATTAAATAAATTTGCTTATAAATTGTTAATTATCAAGAGCTACGATTGACCCGTTATGATATCTATTACTCTTTTTTAGTTAAGCAATATAACGCAAGTTAATTTTGTAAGTATTATTACAGCACTTTTTTGTGGATGATAGGTACGGTATGTTATTTCCTATATCGCTGACAATGTGTTGCGAAATTTCGTGAAGTTTGGTTGTGTTCCTAAGACGTGAAAAGGTGACAGACAAGCAGACAAGCAGAGTTACTTTCACATTTACAATATTAGTATGGTTTAACAAAATAATCAATGTGACATAGATACAGGCAATTATTTCTTATTACATCTAATATAGTCAGGTAAAGTAGATACTTCATAATTATACAAACAATGACAAATAATACTGCTATTAACGAAAACATCCAATATGTTTACTGTATCACCAACCAGATAAGTCTCTGATACGGAGAAAAAGTTTTGAAAACATCCAGAAGGAATAACGAACGATACTGAAGTGTTTGGTGATAAATAATGCACAATAGACTTGACGGTTATGACTTTATTTAAAGACTAAAAATTTACATGTTCATTTTTAACCTATACCTACTCTTTACCAAATACGGGGGTAAAGAGTATTTGGTAAAGAGTAGGTATACAGATACTACCTCTAAAAACAGAAAACAAATATATTTTATATTACATTTTATTAGAGAAAAATATTTTGGTTAAATGTAATCTTTTCTAGAATATAACATTACGAAAAATACTTAGAAAAGTAGTACTAGTGTGTATTTTTTGGGTATACGCTTTATTTTCCCGCAACAGCCTGCGATAAGATTTAATTAGGTACCTATTCCTGAGAAATAGTTTCTCTAGTTAACCTTGGGAGAGAGATTAGTGTAGGAAATTGATACAAAAAAAACTTTTCAAAAAAAAAATTGTGGTGATCATGACCACCAACCACTATACTTAATCAAGAGTGGTTAGGCTAGGAGGGAAACAATTTTCACTTCAAATTTTATTATCATATCTTAAATAAGCCTCAATTAGCAGTAATAAACTATACTTTTGAGATATTAATAGCTGTTAAAATGATATAAGTGAGTTAAATGATGCATATTTAATTATGAGGGTATTGCAATCGGGCTTTAATGTTTAACCTTACGTATTATATTTTTTTTTTAGATATCAATTTTGCCTACAAATCTACAGCAAGAACTCAAGTATGAATAAGAAATATATGTAGATACATATATGTAGTATGAAAAAATATATAATTAGTATGAATATATAGATATACTCATGCCTACCAACAAAAAAGGGTTATGCTTAATAAGAATGCTTAATCTATACTAATATTATAAAATTTCTATTTTTGTTTGTAAAAAAATACAAATCTTACAAATAAATGAATTAAATAAAAAACATCTGGACAGATGTTAAAAATTATTATACCTATAGAAAGCTACATTATCAGCGAGTAACATTTCACTCGCTCAGCCTTTTTATACTGGAAAAATGTTAGATTCCAGTAGGATTTTCAAATAACAACTACAGGGCTTATGAAGCCGCGGGCACAGTTAGTAGGCTATATTTTATATAGTAACATGGACGAAGTCGCGCGCAAGCGTTAGTCATAATTAGGTATCTATACATATTTTAGACTAACCAAACGAACATGTTGAAAAAATGTTTGCAACAAATGACGTATAAGTACATATCTGAAAGAAACAATTATTAAATTGCACAATTATGTTTAAGTAGGTTACACGTG
Organism: Synanthedon andrenaeformis; assembly: GCA_936446665.2. Lineage (NCBI taxonomy): Eukaryota > Metazoa > Arthropoda > Insecta > Lepidoptera > Sesiidae > Synanthedon > Synanthedon andrenaeformis. Next base: position 5,032,940 of record OW387783.2, on the reverse strand, counting down.
GAAAAATCAAGTCGATTTAACAATATTCATGACATTCGACGCTAATGGAACTTCCGAGAATCAGTTATTTTCATCGAATTAATATATCTTGTTATTTTAAATATGAGTTTAAATTAATTGTAATTTGTTTTTTAATGCAGTTTTCACTAATAGAAATAGCGTTAAGCGAGGAAGGTTTTTATTTTCTATATTTTGCAGAACAAACTGCACCCGTGCGAAGCCGGGAACGGGTCGCTAGTTGATTATATACAAAAACTTAAAGAATCATGATTCTAAAATCATTTTTGATCAACACATCGATTTATTATATTAATTAATATATGCATTCCAAATAAGAAATGTTAGGTTATCGGACTCGTTAAGCTTCAACGAAAGCTATTTAGATTAACTTGTATTATGGTAGGAGAGCTAGGGAAAAAGGGAAAAGGAAGGAGCTAGGGAACCATTGATAGAATATGCCCTTAAAATTTCAGCCTTGTGGGAGCAGGTTATAAATTACTATCGCGATGACAACTTTGTTATACTTGGATGATTTGCTAGTTCTCCTACCATTATATACTCGTCTGGCAGGAACTTGCAACCACCAGAATAGGTTTTCAATTTTTTTACACTCAAACTTATGTAAATTACAACATATTAAAATTGTAGCCTTGTGCGAGTAGGTTACAAAAACATTTTTTTTTAAATTTTCAAAAATTTATTTGATAATGACGCAACCGCGAGATGAACCGGTATTTTCTTAACTGTCCGATAATAAAACATCGATAAAAAAAATCCTAGCATTGTGCCAAACGGGATGGAATGGATGGTTAGTCGGATGGTTCAGTAGCTAAGTCCATAGGTTTCTTGTTCTATGTAATCTTGAGTGCATCCGCAGACGAACTATGCGTCTGCTGTTTGGAATCCGTAATATAACAAGTATTTCAACACATAGACCTTTTTATGCTGAATTCTTCTGAACTGACCTAAAATTTTAGCTAAGTATTAAATTCCGTCTTGGACAGGGGACAGACGATCTGTTAATGGCCGCGGGACGACGGTGAATCCAGACTGCTTCTGAACGGTTCTATTGGAAAATTATGGGGAAGACATAGTGGACGTCCTAAGGCTGAGATGATGATAGTGATGATTAAATGACTTAATCTTATCATCCCTGATTGTAAAATACTTATAATCCCAAAGATACTTATCTTTGATCTATACTAATACTATAAAGAGGTAAAGTTTGTATGTTTGTTCGTTTGTTTGTTTGCAAATAGGAGGTATTCTTCGAAACTACTCATCTGATTTAAAAAAAATCTTTCACCAATAGTTGAACAGGATTTCAAGATAGATATAGACTAAATATTTCTATGTATGCTAAATATGTTAATGTGTATCTTAAAGATTAAGACCCCGGATGTTAAGATTTTAACTTAAATTTAAACAAAATAATATTCATGACATGATATTATATTCAATTCATGTTAAGCTCGTCACAGTGAAACATCAATATTACTGTCACATAATTATTTATTGCGTCATACAAGTAATAATGAATAGTAACAGTTAAGTCGAATTATCGCAAAACAATGATTGCGTGATATTTGACAGTTTAAAGTTTATCGTATACGTTTCGATTTTGTGATGTCATTATTGAGGAATAATGACATCACAAAATCGAAAGATATACGATACGATATACGCGGACATTTTCGGCGCGGCGACCATTGTTGCAAAATATAGTCTTTTTTTTCTACTTAGATAATTTTTCACGGCAGACAGCGACTTCAATTTATAAAACTACGTAAAGACTACAACTTAAAAAGTTATATTGTTTATAAAATTTTACACACATTAGATTAACAGAAGAGAAAAAAACGTTCCAACGGAAAAGAAAAAAACGAGCCACAGCAAAGCATGGCCGGGTTCAGCTAGTAGTTATTAAAAATATTAATATACAGTGCGTTGCGTTTAAAGTAACTTAAAAAAAGAATTAAAAAAACATTACTTGAGTACGCACGAGATGGATTTACATTTGCCAGATATGGCTGAGACAAACAATATCCCGCAACGCGTTAAGCTATCTATAGAACATAATATGTATGATGAAAATGCATGTTATTGTTAGTAAGAGATATCTTTATGTAAATTACATCCATACTTTTGTCAGTTACTCGAAAGTATTTCGTTCGGTAGTGACATAGAAATTGTTAGGTTCAGTGAGTCAATTGTTGGATTAATATTTTATAACGACCCATCGAGTTTCTGAACTCAACACTGATTCACATTATTGCTGAGAATTAAAAGGTAATAATTATTATAGTTTAATAGGTACAATACTCATCAAATTTTATTATATTGAAATACCCACCTGTGCTAACGATAGGGTTGCCAGATACATGTTCATCTCTTCCGGGACATTTCTGGGGTTACAAAGGGGGTCCACGTTCTAACTTTAACTACTGGAGGATGGACGATAAAAAATGTATTAAATTTACTAGGTATTACAATTGCTTTTTTTTAAGATAAGAAAAATGGAAAATATAGTAAAATTAGAATATATTATCAACTCGACTGAGCACCTCTTTATTTTTGGTAGAAAATAAGTATCAGATAGTCTAAACTTAAAACAGAAAATGCTCACTTTTTCGTGCACTGATCCCCACCTCCCCACCTCCCGTCAGGCCCAAGCATGCCCCACCGTTACGCTAGTGCGTATTAGGATAGCTTGATAGTCGGTCGGCCGTCATAATCGTAAATTTGTATAAAAAACCTTTTATTCGAGAATTCCGGGACAAGTAAATGTAATCACTGGACACGGGACGAGATGCTAAATTCCGGGACTTTACCGGATTTCTCGGCCACCTGGCAACCCTAGCTAACGATGATGTTAATTATGTTAAAATTCCCACATACGTAATCTTTAAAAAAAATCCTACTTTTAAGATGACATATTATAAAGTCGGTAAATTTATTAAAACGTAGTCTAAATTACTCTTTATTACATCAGCTACCTGCCAATAAAAGTCCCGTCAAAATCGGTCCAGCCATTTCAGAGATTAGCTGGAACAAACAAACAGACAGACAGACAGACAGACAGACAGACAGACAGACAGACAGACAGACAGACAGACAGACAGACAAAAATGGTAAAAAATGTTATTTTGGTGTATGTACCGTATATATATTCATATGCATGTAGTAAAAAAACGGTTATTTCAATATTACAAACAGACACTCCAATTTTATTTATATGTATAGATTTTTTTTTTATTAAGGTATTTTTTTATTAGGTGGCTATAACACAAGCAACCACATAGGTGTTGCAAGTACGCTGTCGACTACAGCAGGATTAGGGATAGGGGATTAGCCGGATAAGGAAGGGATAGGATTCATTTCCAAAGTTGACCCTTCTCGTAATCGAACCCGGGAACCCTGGAAGAACCAACAGGCTCAGATAAATACTTTCATAAAATGATTAAAGTAGTCAACAACTACTAGGGACATATTGTACAATATTATAATAACTTGTTATGAAAATATCACAAACTAATTTTTCTCTTTATAAGAAATTAATAATTTTATATTGAGAAAGTATTTCTGAACACTTTCAAATAAAGCGCCATAATCGAATAGAAAATGACAGCAGTTAGAATGTGAGCTTGGTTACAATATTTGGAATTGTAGACAGATATATTTTAAAAACAGTAAATAAAAATATAGTTATAAGTACATTAGAGTTGTAATTGTTAAGTAGACTCATAAATAATAAATTTATTATCGAATTTTCAATATTTTTGTATTAGATAGTCATAAAATTATATTTTTACTAACTATACCTAATAAAAGGAGAGCTAATAAAGGCTGTTATTTATGCAACTACGAAATCTATACCATTTTTTACATACTATCTTTACTATATATTACAAACAATTTTAAAACTAATCACACATTTTCCCAAATTATAAAGCTCTTTTTTTCCTTGTAATTGCCTGAAAAAATTCCTAACCAAGATAGCTCAGTATAAATAAAAGTGTCATCACTAGACTGGAAGCATTCATAACAAATCCATTCGACCAATTAAAAATAGAGGTTTAGTTTTATGGGAACGAACTGTAGCGATAGAGCATCATTTCCTATTGGTTGATATTGACACTGTTGACACATCTGTGACGCCTGTCCGATCTTATAAATATCTGCGCGAACTCACGATAGACCTCTTTTCCACAGTGTTGTTTGAGGGGATTTTATCGGTCGGGCTATTTTTATTAGCTAACTCTTATTCAGAATGCCGGAAACCTCAAAAATGAATGGATACTCTAAAACAAATGGACACAGCTATGATATGGAAGATGGTTCTTTATTTTTGTTTACCTCCGAGTCCGTCGGCGAGGGCCACCCAGGTTAGTAATAAATCTAAGTTATTAACTAAAAAGAATCATGTTACGATACGAAAGATGGCCGCCAAAAACATGTGCGCATATAGCAATTTGCTAATAAGCAATAAAATGTGTAGTTTAAACACGAATCGATATTAAAAATTATTCAAAATCTTTTAAAAATATTTTCGTTCAGTAGGTATAGTTTCTGTATGTCACACATGTTACATCACGAATTGAATGCGGTGGGGGCATATTATGGTTACATTAGAAACATAATTTTTGCACGTGGTTAATTTAACTAAACAGATCCGATCAATTTTTTATGGAATTTTTAATTTTTTTTTAAACGAAATTTATGTTTACATTTTTTGTTGTAGATAAAATGTGCGATCAAATAAGTGACGCTATTCTAGATGCACATTTGAGAGAAGATCCAGATGCGAAGGTGGCATGTGGTGAGTTGATTTTGTAATACTTTTGTGATTTGAAAATTATAATTGTTTTTTTTTTTACTTTTTATGAAAAAAAATTTTTTTTTTTTTTACAGAAACCGTAACTAAAACTGGCATGATCCTGTTGTGCGGCGAGATCACCTCTAAAGCTAATATAGACTATCAGAAAGTTGTCAGAGACACAGTGAAACATATTGGATATGATGATTCGTCTAAAGGTATGTAAACATCCTTGACACATCTGACAGTTGATAGTTGCAAATAGATGCATTGGCCCCGAGCCAAGACACTTTAGTTAGCAACATTAAATTTACTAAATAAACAAAAATGATTGTTTCGTGCACACCAGGTCTTGATTGGCGTACTCTAAATGTATTATTGGCTATTGAAGAGCAAAGCCCTAACATAGCAGGTGGGGTCTATGTGTCCCGAGAGGAAATAGATATTGGGGCAGGAGATCAGGTATAAATTTTGATGTGGCCTGCTGCACGAAACAGATTTGGGTTTAAAAGCTAAAAATCACATAAAAAGATTTAAAAATTGGTATCTCATGTTGCATGCTCATAAAATTATTCCAAATTTGTCCCATTAAAATAATACCATCTCATGAAATATTTGCTATCGACAGCCAAACATTTTTTCATTGTGAAATGCAGGGTAATTTTGGTAAAAATATTTGCAACAAAATTATCAAAAATTACAATAATAGAGTATCCTGAAAAATAATAATGCCTACTATTTTTTTAGTATTTTTCATAAACTTCAATTGACATACAATTTAAATCATTCCGCCATTCATTTTTGGAGAATTTTGTCTTTTTTGGAAAAATGGCAAAGGCTAATCTGGGATCAATTAGCCTTCCACTTGTAGGGGGACCAAATACAACCCATCAAAGAGTCGGAATATTAATTAACTCATTGTCTTTTATTGTTAATATTTTGAATATAAAAAAATGCATGTATGGGGCCAGGATTTGATTACAAGACATGCAGTGTGATGCTGGTACTGGCTCAGCAGTCCCCCAACATTGCCGCCGGAGTGCATGAGAACAGAAATGAGGACGAAGTTGGAGCAGGTGACCAGGTATGCTATTTGTAAGGATGTTTTAGAGTTTAGAGTGTAGTATCCATTGCAACCGCAATGAATGCTCAATACTATCATAAAATCTTATCTTAAAAATCTATATTATATCTTTAAATTTTGATGTTGGTAATTCTAAATGCTCCTACAGATATATTTTGTGTTATAGTTTATTTTATAAAACTTTAGAATTTTCTGAAATTAAGTATCAATTTCCTGTTATGTTACATTTCAATATAAATAGTAAATTCTGTCAAAACAAAGTGAAGTCTGATGAACTATTTGTCAACTGGTGATAATTCATTCTCATAATAAAATATATTTGTTTAATGTTATATTAATATTTCGCTGACTAATGTAGCATATGAAAACATGAGGTTGTAAGGTCAATCAATACATTGATATGATAGCAGTTACATGTGATTTTCTTGACCATTTAATTGATTTATAAACCAAACAAGTACTTAGTTGTCACTTTTTAAGAAATAAAATAAACCAATAGTACCTACGATGGTTATTATTATATTGGCTTATTTTAATCATGAGGGCAGCAAAATGACAAACCCCAAAAATCACATTGGTCGCATGAATTCTGCTCTTGAGCTCATCATATCAGATCACATTAATTCCGATTGCTTTTTTATTGCATGCTAAGGAAATGTAACAATTAATCTATCATTGATAATATCATTCATAGACATGATCATTTTTATTGCTACCACTTGTTATAATATTTTAAAATGTTGATAAACTTAATGTGCTTTTAATTGGATAAGGAATTATTATCATATATGATGTGGATTTTTTTTAAAAGTATATTTAATTTATAATTTGTCATTGTTCCGAAATTAAGAAGCCATTATCACTGATCTAAACTACCAATATACAATACTTATAGTCTTTGGCCATTATCTTTTAAAATCTTATGGAGTTAGTTGGTTTTTTTTATAGACAAAATCTACCAATATCTATTAGTTTTGTATTTATTATAAAACTTTTATCTTAAATTAGTATTTTTTTTTAAATTCAATATTTAATAGAAGTAAAGCGTTAAAAGACTCTTTGATGTAACAAATTTGGTAACTAAATAAATCCAAATTATAACTAAATGTACATCACATATAAAACTATCTGAGGATTTTTAAAATTGTTCTTTACTTGACAATTTTGTCTCCCAGGGCTTGATGTTTGGATATGCGACAGACGAAACAGAAGAATGTATGCCATTGACAGTTGTCTTGGCTCACAAACTCAACCAAAAGATCGCAGAATTGCGGCGCAATGGAGAGTTTTGGTGGGCTTGCCCTGACTCTAAAACACAGGTAAGTAGTATCATTATCACCACATTTTGTATCATTCATATTTTATATGTTACTGACTGGATTATACTATTCTTGTATGTTACTGAATGTTTGTCCACAAATATATTTTTAAAAGGGACAGTTACTGCTGCCAGACACCGACTTCCAAATTAGTATAACTTAAATAATCCCTATGACTATCGAATACATGTACACCTTATAGAATAAATTATACCTACATATTATCTTCAAATATTAACAATTCTGTGAGTGGTCATCCATCAATATAGATAGCTGCATAAAAAAATTTTCTACTATGCAGAAAGTTTCATATTGATAGACCTACATTATATTGCTTACGCATGTCAATTCTCAAGTTACATTGGTTTCAATAAAAGTAAAGACAATATAAAATCAAATTTCCATGACATAGCTGATTTAATGTACTTGCATTGTAATTGCAATAAAGATCCGATGACAAAATGCACACGTATTAATACAATATCACTCCAATGAACAATGAACACTTGATCTGAAACATTGCATCATCCTTGCTTAATAAACTGCAGATATCAATTTCACAGTGTAGTGTTTATGATGTTGCATAAAATTGTCAAGTCATGTGATACTTAGTTATCCCTATAGCTTTAAATGCGATTATCGTAACTTTTTATATATATACTAATATTATAAAGAGAAGATTTGTATGTTTGTAATGAATAAACTTAAAAACTACTGGGCTGATAAAAAAAAATCTTTCACCTATATAAAGCTATATTATCAGCGAGTAACTTAGGCTATATTTTATAAGGTTACGCGGACGAAGTGTTGCGTGCAACAGCTAGTTTTTCATATATAACTAGCCCTCTCCCGGCTTCGCCCAGGATGCAAATACATAAATCTTCCTTATTTATCCTGGTAATATTTAAAAATGTTCCTCCATTAACGCTAGTTTGATCTGCCCCAATAACATTGACAATATGTTCACACAAGGTATTGTAGAAAGATGATTAATTGAATTTCAGGTGACATGCGAATACGTGTTCGAAGGTGGCGCAACCGTGCCACAACGAGTTCATACTGTTGTTGTCTCTCTTCAACACTCAGAAAAGGTATTATTTGAAGATTTTTTTATTATTATTAAGATGCTCCTTTGTCCCGCGAAGTGTTGAACACCTTTGGATGAACCGTCTTATCAGTATAAATTATTGATTAAATTATTAAAAAAACTATTACAGGCGAAATTGATTAAAAGATCATGAGGTGTGTGTGTGTGTCACATGGATTGACTAATTTTACCATGGTCGAAAATTTTTCTTTGAGTATTAATAGATTAATTATCCATAGATCTCACTAGAGACGTTGCGTGATGAAATCAGAGAGAAGGTGATCAAAGAAGTGATTCCCGCTCAGTACCTAGATGAGAGAACCGTTATTCACATCAATCCTTGCGGCCTCTTTATTATTGGTGGACCACAGGTGGGTTATATTAATTAAATATACTTTAAATTTTACATATTAAATGTGGATTCAATAGAACAACAAGGTAAACTTTGTATATTTGTTTGTTTATAATATGTAGAAGGTAATCTTCAAAACTACGTTAGAATAAAATTTCAGGGTGGACATAGACTAATTTCATATTTGCCAGTCATTATATATATATTTTTTCAACTCGAATGAAGTCACGGGCACCAGATTGTATTTTATATATCATAATACTTGTTCTATTACATCAAATATTATCTGATCTCGGAAATGTAAGTTACCAAAACAAAGAAATTAATTATCAACTCATCTTAATTTTTCGAAAATCTTATTACGTACTAAAATCTGTGAATAAAACATCACTTTAACTAGTTAATTGCTTAGTTCTTCCTCTTTACAAAGGGGAAGATTCACCATTTATCTTGGTACTTTATTTTAATACAAAACATTTATAAAAATCAGCCTTTAGAAAATAAGTGAAGTTAGCCCTAATTTTTACTTACCTTTCTCACCTGGTAGCTCTAAATGGGACCCAGATACCCTCATTAGAAGTACATTGGAACATTACTCGATTCCCCATATTTTGTCTTTTAGAGAATTTTAGAGTTATGCTATAAAGTGTTGATTGTTCGACAGTCTGACGCGGGTCTGACCGGGCGCAAGATAATAGTGGACTCGTACGGCGGTTGGGGGGCGCACGGAGGCGGCGCGTTCTCCGGGAAGGATTTCACTAAGGTGGATCGCTCCGCGGCTTACGCGGCCCGTTGGGTGGCAAAGTCGCTGGTGAAGGCCGGACTTTGCCGTCGCTGCATGGTGCAAGTCGCGTACGCCATAGGCGTCGCGGAACCCCTGTCCATCACAGTGTTCGACTACGGCACCTCGCACAAGACCCAACAACAGCTGCTGGCCATAGTCAAGCGCAACTTCGACTTGCGCCCCGGCAGGATCGTCAAGGACCTGAATCTGCGCGCGCCAATTTACCAGAGGACCAGCACTTACGGCCACTTCGGTCGCGAAGGATTCCCCTGGGAGACACCCAAGCCGCTCGTCGTGGATTGACTCTGAGTCACGCGCGATTCATGTACTGTATATTTAAATGATTGTCTAAGTGTGTCTGTGTAGCGACGGTGGCGGTTGTCCGCTTCTCAATTAATCTGTATAGACCGAGCACCCACTTGTTTGTAAAAACTCAAAGGTGTCACGATTTATTCTGACATTGTTGCAGAACCTTTCTAGTTAAATTTTTTGTTATATTTGTGTTACAAATGACAAAACTTAGCATAGCCTAGCCAAAAACCGGAATTCTGCGACAAAAAGTTGATATATTAAGCATAATAATTATGGTAAAATGAGAAAAAGTCAATCACGATCTTTTTAGTTTGTACTAACAAGTGGGTAAGATCGCGTCGATGCAGTCGTTTTCCAAGAGAGTGACGGTTGCATCCGCGAGATCAGCTTAATTGTAAGTATTGTTTAGTTTAGAAGGCCCTGTAGGTTTTAAACACAATGCCGTTACTTCTGAATTTGAGTTAGTTCAATGGTTAGGTATAAAAATGCAGTTCTATTGTTTAAGTAGTTCGTGTCTTGCTAATGAATTTGTGATGTACATTAAAATCAAATATTGTCCTTATGCTATATATATTTTATGATCTATTTTTATATTTTAACCTGTACTGTGCACGGAGTGGTTTCAGTGTTTAAAAGGGATGTCGATTAGTTTATTTGTTTATACTTAAACGATGGACTGCCATTGTGTGTACCTCGAATGTGAGCTTTTGTTTGTGATGTAAGTGCTATGATTAGAATGTAAGCGAGCTCCCGGCGGAGTCACAGTGGAGCGAGTTCGGGAGCGACGCGACACGTCCGTCCGTCGCGACCGCTCTCGCTCGACTGCAAACGCGGTGCTGCGCGGAGACTTATTTGTTTGCGTTTCTTTAACTACCCACATTTTAATGCTACCGCTGGCTGTACACGCCGAAACCTCCTGCATTAGAGATATATACCCTCGTCGGTTGTTTAACGATGACAAAGATTTTCATAAACTAATTACAAATGTTTAACACTGTTAAATAATGTAAATAACCTATAATTCATGGAGTGGCGCACGCGAAGTTTCTCTGTCACTCTCTACATCTCGCTGAAATCGTATCGCTACGCGATTCAGCTAGGCAACCCTTTTATTAATGTAAGTATCATCTACCAGATAATCTTTGTCATCATTAAATAACAGATGAGTTGGGTACGAAAATGTTCGTCAGCTTTCAAATTCATACCTTTATCAAGGACTAGTTAATAAGACAAGTGACATGTTTGAAAATTAATTTTAGTAATTATTGTTCTGGTGCAAGCAAATGTCGGTGACGAACCTTTTCTTACCCTGACTGTACACTTGGTGTACACTTGGAGTAGTTGCCTCGCTGTAGCAGACCTCTCGGTCGAGATATAGCGAGAGCTTTCTCTCGAGAGTGTACAGCCACCATAACAATACGGCCTGAGAATGAGGCATAGTTACCGTACTGCCTGAAAATAGTGTAATGTAGTGTATTAGATGTGTGAGTGGTCTCTTGCGCAGCACGATTTGTGTTGTGTTTCCGAAAAGGATCGAAGTGGAAAAGAGCCATTTTGAAAACACACCGACCCGCGGGATCTTTGCGTCGCATTTACTCCACGCGTATTTTCGCCAATAGGTAATAATGTTATGTGCAACGCTGACGATACTTTAATGACACTAGGAATTAATCATTAACGTAGGAGTTTTAAACTACTTGGTAGGTGATTAGAATATTATCGAATGAATTTTTTTGTCTGTTTGTATCGTCTCATTTGTAATTTCTAATAGAATCAATCACTGTGGATTTATCAATTTATCACATGAAATTTCAAATTAATTAATTAATAAACCATGTTCTCCAATGCTATTTGGGATTATGTTATCGTTTCATTCACACGTTCCTTTGAAATCCAGAAGAAATAACAAGGCTACAATGGTCCCAGATTGTAGAGACATTTAAATTTCAGGGCACTCCTTGATATCAAAGAGCATTGGTCTCATTAGGCCACACAGAAAATACTGGTATCATCTCAGGGTTGGCGCGCCAAAGCATTTGATACTTGCAGTCCTGGAATTGTTGACAATCCAATGGCTCACACAAAAACGGTTAGAACCCCTTAGTTTAAGAAGAGATGCAGCCTCTCTTTGTATCCATTGGCGAGTGCTTCGATGAGTTGTCGCAATTAAAGCCTACCTCAAATTTTTACCACGTTATTGTGCGCCATAGAAACTAAGTATCCCAGTAAGGAACAGTTCGGATGAGTAGAAACTATTTGGCGAATAATTGGTTAAATTGCTAAAATAATGAAACATAATATATGTATGGGTCGGTTCATATTTGACGGAAGATAGTCACGCATGGGTCGCGTACTCTAAAACGTACAAGTAGATAATACAAAGGTTATCTACTTGTCTGTTCTAGCGTTACGTGGCATCTTCCGTCAGATATGAACCGTACCTAAGAATAAAGTAAAACAGACGATCTGAACATTTAAAACGTATATTTTTTAAAATGAATTAATCATCTGCTAGCCATCGTGCAACCATGCGCCTTGTCTCCTGCTGCGCTCGGGTCATCTGGGGTGTGTCCGTTGGCAGCCAGTTTTGCATGTCGAAGCAGTGAGAGGCTCTACACAGAAAAAAGATATTCATACATATTTGTATAAGTGCGAGAATTATATACATAAGTATTGTCCTAAAAGAAATCTCACAGATTTTTTAAGTGATTTGATCAATCATCATAAATTAGGCAGCCCGTCTGGCAGCAGTAACCACCCCCTTACCACAGTTAAATTACAGCACGTGTGCAGTTGTATTTCTATGAGTGAGTGAAGGATGTATAACCCATTTCGCTATCTTCACTTAATTCCATATTCTACTATAAGGTTACTTGTGATTAACAATTGCGGTAGTCACCTTCCATTAAGTGCCGACTTATACCAAATATAGATTATGATATATAGAGTAAATAGTACTTAACCAGTACTAGTACTATTTACTCTATGCTTATATATAAAAAATACATTACTAAATGTATAAAACTATGTAAAAATATTCTAAAAACGAATAATTTAAAACGCTAATAAAATTGATAACCTTCAAATTACATTTACATTACGTTAATACCTGTGGAGACCACTTGATTCTGATTTTTATTGATCACTTGTCTTCCTGGAGATGGAAAAAAAAGTCATAATGTTCGTAGACTCGTCCTGACTACAATATAATTACTACTAACTTACTTAAAATAGGAAAACCATGAAAGCCAATCACAGAAATGCCTAGGTTACCTACCTAGGAACAAAAAATGTAGGGGAGCCCTCCTTAATGTCGCGATCGTGTAGTCCGATCGAATGCCAGGGGTCAATGGCGCCGTGAATGTTGATGGTATTGTTGGCGTTCGGCTCCAGACCACCAAACTTCAGGTTCACGCGGTCTATTGCATCGTACACGAATGTCTCGTTAAACCTTTATACAGAAAATACATTAAAAATGACAATAATATCTCCTCAAAAGATGCCATCGATGGGGGTCGTTAATTTCTCCAAAGAACATCGGAGCGAAATAATTCCTTCATATATTGTTCTAAAAATAGTTACTTGTAATATTTTGCCTCGAGGGCGTTATTTTGAATTCAGAGCGAAGCGTGGGATTCTATAGTAGAATCTTAAGTGTAGAAGTCCGATAACAAAATATTTTGGCCCCGAGTGACACACAAAAGGGCCGTTTTAGGAATGCTTGATGTTCAATTCATGTGAGGAATTGTTAGGAAATTACCTTTCACTGAATATTCGTTCACAAAGATTGACGTAAAAGTCAACACTCAGCCATGTCAGTCCATCGAAAACTGTGCCCGTCCTTGGCGCTGTTTGATAATATCCATATTCCGTGCAAGTTTGATAATACCACGCTCTGGCTGTAAGAAAATCGTTAAAAATCTTAACAGCGGACTTCAGATTACCTCGTCGGGCAGGGAAACTAAGCATGTGTTATTCACAGAAGTACATAACAGTTACTGGAATGTTTGGACCATGTCTCGTAAGGTGTAGAAAAATGGTCATGGATTTGTTAATTTATTAGCATGTTATTCATGCCTCTAATATTCAGGGCTAAAAGAGCCCTTAAACGACTAATTAGAAATACTCGACCCTTTAATAAGTTTTGAGTTTTTAAACAACCTAAAAAGTAAGATAACATTTATTTGATTAGTTTCAACGTCTCCACTCGTATTGTCTCCATTAACTGATACCGTCAACGAAACTTATGGCAAATACATAGTGTCATCGATTCCCCTCGTACAGATTTTTTTAGAAAATCATTTATTCATCCAATGTGCATAAAATTTCATACACTATTGTACCTGGACAATGTTCTGTGAAATGCCTAATACAAAACCCAAATGCGTTTTACAGTACACAAAGTATAGGGGTTCTTCATACCTACGTGTTATATGCATTTCATACTTCATTAGCACCTGGGCGCTTCTTCATTGGCCGACTCGATACCGACAGTACTCGACGAGCCGAAACCGGCCAGATACATTCTTCTTTTGACCGACACACGACGGCTTTATACGGACAGTTAGCCTCGTCTCCCACATAGTGGTCTCCCACTGGTCTCCCACTGGTCTTCCACTGGTCTCTCCCGACACCAATAGGAGACTTGCTGCCGACTCGATACCGGGCCGGGCCAGGGAGACAGCGTGCAGTACAATTTCATACAATTACGCGTCCACTGATGTCGTTGTCGGTCAATAAACAAACGCTCATTGGAAACCTTCATTGAAAAGGTACAAGTGTGGACTTTATTGAAAAAGTATTGTTAGCGTTTGCTATTTATGTCGACAGAAGTATAGTAAAAAGTGCACTGTGACGTTGCAAAAAACCGACTGCAAGAAGATTCATTCGGTGACATAATATTAAAAAGATATCAGACAGTTGAACGAACGCGTTCGCGAAGAGAGGTCGTCATCGTATGTCCGCACATCTTATAGTTGGAATTGTATTTCTGATATATCGGTCGGACGATAAAAGTATTTGGACTAAATATAAAGTGGTTTAGTTAATGCACCCGAAGTGGAGGGTGTTTACAGTATGTCTTAGGGGAAAAATTCAAAATTGCTCTTACATTCTGAATTAGCCATATAACTCTGGACGTATGCTTCATAGCTTAATGACCAACAGGTAGTCAAACCCCGAACTGTGTTGATGTACCCAGCAACTTTTTCCATGGGTGTAATGCCTGTAATGAGATGAGACACAATTAGGTAGTTCTATATCAGCGCATCGAGTAGATTTTTTTGAAGTTAACTTTTAGTATGAGAAAAAAAACAGTGGACGTTATTTATTAAACTAATTACGTTAATTAATCAATTGTAGTATTATTTAACTTGAGGCTGATTAATATAATAAATGTTAACATTAGAATGACTACGCAATCGTCTTGGTTAGCCCTGTTATGATAATGACGTAAAATAAATAATAGCCACAATGTATGTATTCGTTAAGATATAAATTTATTAAATACTACATGTTGCACGCGACTTTGTCCGTGTAACTTTATAAAATATAGCCTATGTTACTCGCTGATAATGTAGCTTTCTACAGGTGTAAGAATTTTTATAATCGGCCCAGTAATTTTTGAGTTTATTCATTATCGCAAACATATAAAAATACAAATCTTCTCTCATAATATTCAGTATAGACATAAAACATAAATATGAAAAAAAAAAAGATTTGCGTATGTCAGCTCCGACACACGACTGGAGTTTACTCCTTACGAACGATTATAAAATTTAAATTTTCACAATTCGAACACGCCGAAAGAACAACATTGTTCTTTTTTTAAATAATATTGTGTAGATGGCGCAATATCTCTGAAACTTCAGATATTCTAAAATATTAACAAAAAATAGAAGGTAACTTATAACGCATTCGTGTAACAATTTTGATTTTACTCCCATAAATTTATAAATCACGGGCTTATACAGGGGTGTGGCCTGTAATAAGAGCAATAAATTAAAATATAGACCCTTTAACGAATCAGCAATTAATTATAAATGGTTTCAATTAATGAAAATGAAAAACAAATTTACTGTTATTTTAACAAAATGAATCGAGCCAGCAATGTACAGTCAGCATCAGATATATCGGATCTGTCTAGGTACTCAAATAACACTACACACTTTGAAGACCGATTATATCTACACTCCAAAGTACTCTAATTAATGTGAACATTCAACGCGTCAAAAATATCTAAACAGTCTAATGTCATTATTTTCTATACGATCATATTTTCATAATTACCTAAGTTGTCAGATGTATCTAAATGTAATTGAGAAGTTATGAGCGAAAGATTTTTCAAATTTCGAATGGCCCTCGTGCTTTGTTTTAGGACGTGTGTTGGTGATCAATAGTATCTAAATATATTTATACTAAAAAATTTAAAAATAAGTTTAATAGTTTATTAATTCTTAATTACTGAACTAAAATTGACAAAACTTTACTGTTTTTGGAATGGTAGACATGCTAACGGTCCACTTTATGGTAGGTTGCTACCGTCGCCTATAACACAAGCAACGTCACAGGTGCCGCAAGTGCGCTGCCAACTACACTAGCATTAAGGATAGAGATTTTTTGAATGCCATTCGAAAGTCGAAAAATCTCTATCCCTTTTGCAGCTAATTTCCAATTATATTTAAATACTTAGATACGGGTAATTTGACAAGTGACAATCGATCTGGCAACTTAGTTGTATACCTAATTATGAAAATAAGGTTGTACAGAAAATAATGACATTCGACTGGTAGTATCATGTTGGCTCCTTACAAATATGTACATACAAATATCCTTTGTTTTTGGCTAATGTTTCTGTGATGACTATCGGTAATGACAGTTAAAATATAGATTGAAGGTAGAATAATATTAAAGTCGTATTTGTTTTGATTTTTTTTTTTTCAAAAAGCGCTAAATCTATTTCGATAAAATTTATATGGGACCACCTCTGAAGTACGACTTAAGTAAAAAGAATCATCAAAATCAATTCATAATTATAGTCAAACTAGCTGACCCGGCGAACTGCGTTTCGCCACCAGATGGCTGTTCTGTTGACCCGCTTTTCTGTTGAAATTTTTCCTGAATTTTCTTTGCTATAAACCTCACGGAGCCCGAGACCTTTCCAACGAATGCAAAACCGTGGAAATCGGTTCGTGCGTTCTGGAGTTATAGCGTCAGGAAGGAAAACCCGACTTATTTTAATTATAGTCAAATTGAGAACCTCTTCCTTTTTTGAATTCGATTGAAAATAATTCCTCACTGATGTGTGCTGATGTCATTCAAGCGTATTATGAAAGACAATGTAAGTAGGCGATTATTAACTAAATATGAACCTTAATACAAAGAGTTGAAAGGTTATTCCAAAAAGTGTTGAGATATAATTGAACATTTTAGTGCTTAGATACTTTTGGCGATCGGATTGTATAAATAAGACTTTCCCTTTGTAATGAAATATATGACATATGGGTGTTTAGATATATTTGAATTCACAGAAGCTCACATAAATTTGAAATCTGTTGTTGCGTAGATGTTAATGAAAAATTAAATGCCAACAATTATTTGCCTACTTCAGATGCTCATCTACTTCTGACGCTGACTGTACTACTACAGACATAAAGTGTCCAGTCGGAGTACTTGACATTGCAATTTACAATCGTTCTCGCCCCAGTACCCAGTACCAAGACATCAGACAACTGATAACCGACAATTTAACTTTGGATTGCTATACCTTTGAGTATAAGCACTTTGGAGCATTATCATTTGGTTAAGGTAACTAACTACGTATACTCTATAGAATCATTGTTTAAATTTATTGCTCTTATTACAGGCCACAGCCTGTATTATATGCAAATCGATTCTTAAGGAGTGAACTCCAAAAAGTTTTGGTCACAGGGAGCGATATGTTTGTACAACAGTCCTTATAATCACAGAAATAGTGAAGTACCTACCGTAAGCAGTAGATTGAAAGTTTCTGCAGATATCGATGATGGTGCCAGGTCTCGCCGTCTGTGTCGATGACGAGAATGTCCAGGAAATTAATCCAGAGAAGTAACCCAAGTCGTAAGGGTTGTCGTAGTTTAATGGTGTGCATAATCTAAAATGGAAATGTGTTTTTCATTTTATTTATTTCAATGAAAAATCAAATTATGTGCATGTGCATGTTTTTGTCAATTTAAATTCTATTAACCGGCGGATCAATCCGCGCGATTCATCCGCTGATTCATTTTTAAAAGTGATTTTTTTCATTCATTTTGAAAATGCAGAATTAATATTAGGACATAATAATATTTATATATGTTAAAAAGGCGCTAAGTGCCATCAAATGGGTAATTTTCTTAGCCTACACCTCTTTTATGGCTAGACCAAAAAAAATGTATTCAAATTGACGAACTACTTGGCATAAAACGGATAACATTATTTTTTTAAATAAGTACGCATAACTAAATTTTTTGACTTGAAAATCTTGCGATGCCCATTGAAAATCTTGAAAATGTTGCCATAAAATTGATTTTACCTACCTGTAAGTTGCTTCCAATGAGCGTCTCCCAGCTTCAGTATCCATTGCTGAAATTGTATCTTCTATGCCTTGTCTTATTATTGATATGCATTCTTCGCCACCTTCAGATAAGAACGCGCTGTGCACCACTTCTAAGTAACCTGGGGGGCGAAAATTACATTACTTAAGTGGATGGTGTTCGAATTTTTTTTATCAGACTACGGCAGGTATAACAACAATAACAACTCGCCACAGTTATGAGGGTTAAAATCACTGATACAACGCTCACATAGTTTATAGGTACAATGTTTCACTTATCGCTTTGGGATTATCCTTACTAAGTTGTATTTTAATAGGAACACAGTAGTTGGTTATTATTTAGGTGATCTGAATACACCTATTTAGGTGGTTTAAAAGTTTCCGACCTTAACATGAAAATGGAAGCACTCTTTAAGGAATAATTTTAGCTCATCTTTTAAAAGGCACTCATTAAAAATGTCAGCCAATGCCAGGTGGATGAGCAGACGTTGTTTGGTAATGTTTTATGTGAGTGTTTTTGTGAAAATGTAAAAAATAAAATTGAGCAATGAGCTATCATTAACACGTTGATTGCCAAGCCGAAATGCTGAACTTACCTAGATGGCCGAAATAATAAAATCATTGAACGTATTTCCCTAGTGGCCAAAACAAATACCAGAAGCCAATACGCTGTGACTGCTATTTTATTATTCCTACATTTTTGTAAGGTGCCACCACGCGACGTCGCGTTAACGGCCACACCATAACGCGACGTCGCGTTATGTGGCAATTAACGTGTTAGAAGGATAACCACCGAAGTGTTATTTTAAACGATTATTTCAAAAAGGAATATTGAAATTTTCTGATTCAAATTCAGATTTTAAAATTATTAAATTAAAAAGTCTGAAAGTGAAAATATTCACTATTAAAAAATTAAAATTAGTTGTTTACCTGTAAAATCTACTTTTCCCATAATGGGCCCGCATGAGGCAATGACGCCGTCAACTAAGTGCGGGTACCTTTGCTTGAACCAAATGACCATGTTAGCAGCATACGAGCATCCGAACAATATAACCTTACTCTTCGCGAGATGTGGCATCACTACCTTTATGTCACGAATGAAATAAGCCAAGTCCGCCAACGCCTGATCAACGTTTAAAAATCGTAGATTTTCTGTAGTGAAGCTCCTGGAATGTGATGTTTTTGATTTACAACTTAGGCAATTAGCCGACATAATCACGACTGGGTAACCAACCAATCATGGTAAAAGTCCTAAAGAGGTTTGAATGTCAATATGTTGAATTTCGTTAAATAGTTTTTTTTTAATAAGTATTAATAAGATAATAATATAGAAAATAGTACCTTTATAAATATAAAACTTTCGCCTGGATAATAATGATATAAGGACATAACATCTCAAATGTGTAAGTACCTATATTTGTTACTTTTACTCCAAAGTTACGGAAAATCCCTTACATTTATAATAGAAAAAATGAGAGTTAACCAATAGTTAAGACCATAAGTAAGATGGCCAAAAATCTTAAATCTATAATATAAAAATGAATCCCTAAATGTGTTGCTAAGCGCAAAACTCGAGAACGGGTGGACCGATTTTAATTCTATCTTCACTCATGGATAGAGGAATAATCAGGGAAGGTTTTTACGTAAAAAAAAATGCGCCCCGGACGAAGCCGGGAGCGGACCGCTAGTTGTATATGAAAATGAAACAAATATTTACGTGTAGGGCAAGGTTTGTCCATAATATCGATGTTCTGTATATATTTGGAAGCCCCTGTTCTCACTCGCCATCTGGTACATGTTACCAACTAATAGCCAACCTGCAACTATCGTCCATTCACCACCCACCATTATGAATATCGGATCGCCTTCCTCAGTAAAGAAATGATCATTGAACATGTATCGCTAAAAAAAAATTCATGTAATCGTTTATTGATAAGTTGCGGAAATAAACTCTTATCCCAATGCAAAAGGGAAAATTATCCTATATCTAGGTATGATACAAACATTCAAATATTGTTTCATAAATTCACATTTATAAATTTATAAGATTTTAAATTAATATGTATAATGTTTATAGTCTAATATGTCTATAAATATTATATAATCTGAATTTTATGTAATGAAAGTTTTTTTCAATTCAATAACAAACGCTCTCCACTAAGATATTAGTATTTGTCAGTTGATTATTATCAATTAATTATAATTCACACTCAAATAGTAATGTAATGTAAAATTAATAATGTAGAAATTATACCCAAAGAGGTGTGTATTCATACTATATTATTGGGTATAGGCTATGTAGTTATCCAAATTTGTTTTTTATGTCTAAATACGAGTACATATCCAACAGTGACCGGAGTGATATTACTCTTAAAGGTCTGGCGGCAGCAACCAGCCTACCATAGAGTGGACGGTAACTTGTTTTACAAATAAAAAAAAAGTAAAAAAAGAAAATGTCAGGTCTCTTACCATAAGAAATGTGTCAGTGTTTTGTGGATCAAAATGGTCTATAGGCATGGTCATCCATGATTGGTAAATCACTTCATTCCTTCCCATTAAACTGATGTTATCAGGCGGTTGAAAGTCGAACCGAAGAGGTGGTTCTATAATACGAGGCTCAGCCCATGACAATGCAATAAAGCACCCAAAAACTGCGATCAAGATCTGAAGTTAAATTGATTTTTGCTTTTTATTCATTGGACATTTTTATATCTATATAAATATTTTTTATAAATTATAGTAATAATTAGTGGCAGGGCACACTGCGTTACGCAGTCTGGCGGCAGTAACCAACCCCTTAGCACTGTGAAATAACAGCATATGTGCTGTTGTGTTTCGGTGAATGAGTAAGGGATGCCAGAGCCTATTACCGCATCCCCTCCTTATTCCTTATCCTTCTATGGTCGGCAACGCACTTGTAGCACATATGGCGTTGCTTGTGTTATAGGCGACGGTAGCCACCTACCATCAATTGGACCGTCAGCCTGTCTGAAGACCTTAACATTATAAAAAATAGCTATCCATACTAATATTATAAATGTAAAAGTAACTGTCTGTCTGTAACACCTTTTCACACCTTAACTACTTATAAACCGATCATGAAATTTTTCATACACGTTGTCAGGGATACAGGGAAGAACATAGACTACCTCTCTTCCAGAAAAAAGTACTGTACCCGAGGGATAATTAAAAAAAACGACTGGCAAAGCTATAATTGTAATAAGATTTCAAGTTTTATACTTTTTTTTTGTGCTAGTTCTAAATAAATATATCGGAGTAAGAACGTAGGTCATATCATTACTACATACCACTTACATTTTTATTGAACATTAAAATTATTTTCACATAAGAATTAAGTAATAAAAGTAAATAACTTACCATTATAATGACAAAGGTATTCCCATAAATCAACCTCGCTAAATAAAACAGGTAGTGGTCACGATTATTTTACATAGTTATTTGAATTATTATAGGAACATTCAAAAGAATATTAATGTTCATTATCATTATTTTATCAATTAGATAATGAGCACATAGCGATTACAATAAGTGTAACGTGTGTAGATATTTTAGCTATATCCAAACTAAATAACAAACATTATTAATCAACATAATACGAAGTAGATCACCGCGATCGGCGCTTAATTCATGAATAGTTTGACCTCTAATTATGTTTTACAAAAATATATATTAATATTTACCAACACGAAAGGACCATATTATTAGTATCAACATTTATTTATTTTAAGTTTTTTTTTAATTACTTGTTTTGTACAATTAGTTTTTTTTATGTGTAAAAGACAATTCATCATTTTGATTTTGCCCAATGAGACAACATGTCCTTAAGGGAAAAGCCTTAAAATGAAGATAAAAAAAGCATTTTGATTGTACATAAAAACTGGTGTAGGTAAAATTGGAACAAAAATTGTGTTTTCTGCATATCCTGACTGTTTCACTTACCAGTAGGACAAATTGTTTTGTCTATTGTTTTATCCAAATAGTCCCGATATTACAATGAACAGTGGGACTAGATGGAATAAACGTGTATTTCTTGTAGTGATTTTACTTTTATAAAGCCAATGACTTTTATATGCAACCTGTGCAAAAACAGGGAAAAACATGATGATAAGAGTAAAAAGTAATAATAATTAAGATTTGTTTTGTTATTTTCGTAAGTACGTAATATTTATTGTAACAATTTTCTTAATCGCATTCTCTAAAGGCATTGAATTCAATTTAACACTTTCTAAACATTTCTTATTTAAATTATATTATATTATAAGAGTAATAACATTTTAAGTACAAGTCACATTTCAGTTATAGCAGACGATCCTGATATTTTTTAGGAACAAGTGTCTCCATAAAGTCTGCTACAGTCGTCGGTTCCACATTCTAATTCATCACTTGTGCTTCCATCACTTTTGTACGGCTTTTGGCCTATGTAATTTCCGCTAAAATAGTAAGAGTATAATTTTATTATAATTTTAAGCAAGAGTATATTTTTAATCTACCCTAGTATATTAAAAGACTAAATATGTATTTTTTTTCAGATGTAGTGGCAGGGTATACTGCGTTTCGCAGTCATTTGGGCACCCCGTATGGCGGCAGTAATCACTTATAAAAACCCTTATAACCCACCGAAAAATTACAACACACGTATGCTCTATCTTTCTCCAAGATATATCTATACTATAAAATAGGTGTAATTAGTTTGTATGTATGCGTAATTTTAGTAACAGCCGGTGTCATAAATTAATGTTAATATTGCGTGCCGCAGTCATAACCAGCGCAGCCTAAGTAGTGGCAGAAGACTACCGTGAAATAACAATGCGTGTGCAGTTGTGTTTAGATGAGTGAGTAATGGATGTCAAAGCTCAGTCCCCTATCCCCTTATTAAGCTTTACCCTATCCCCTCATTGTGCTTCATCCTATGAAGGTCGGCAGGGTACTTGCAACCTCTATGATCTTCATGCACTTACCATAAAGTGACTAAGTCTGCCTGCCGATATTTGCGTAAAAAAGAAGATTGAAACGATTCTTAAAATATTTGGGTTGACGTGTACAAAACTGTGAAAACACTGTATGAAACGAAGTCACGAAAAATATCTAATAGGGGTTAAAGTATGAAATTGCCGTTTTATTGTAATAGGTACTTCGAATTGACATAGAACCTTCATGGTTTGAGATTTTTGAGTGAAACTTTTTTCATACGGTACCTATGTAGTTCTTCTTTTAAAAAATGTGCAAAATTCGATTATCAACTTTCAGTTGTTTTTTTTATTCAGCTTAGACAATAAAGATGGATACTTCGAAAATTCGTGTGATTTTTGAATACGAGTTCCGACGCGGAACTAACGCGGCAGAAACAGCTCGCAATATTAATGTTGCGTTTGGAGAGGGGACTGCTAATGAACGCACTGTGCGATTTTGGTTTAAACGCTTTCGTGATGGAAACTTCGATTTGAAGAACGAACCACGTGGAAGACCGCCCACACAGGTGAATAACAATGATTTGAAAGAGATGGTGGAAGCCGATCCGAGCCAAACTACCCAGGAATTAGCGGCATGGTTTAACGTTACCTTACCAACAATATTGACTCATTTGCGTCAAATCAATAAAATAAAAAAATATGAAAAATGGGTGCCTCATGATTTGACTGATCTGCAGAAAGAAACGCGTGTTGAAACTTGCGTTGCCTTGTTGAATCGATACAGAAATGAAGGAATATTGGATCGAATTGTGACATGTGATGAAAAATGGATTCTTTACGATAATCGTAAGCGGAAAATGCAATGGCTGACCCCAGGTCAAACGCCGCAACAGTGTCCTAAAGCAAAGCTTACCAATAAAAAGGTAATGGTAACTGTTTGGTGGTCTCAGCGTGGTGTTATTCACTATAGCTTTCTCCGATCTGGTCAAGCAATAACGGCAGATGTCTACTGCGCCGAACTCCGAACAATGATAGCGAAACTAGCAGTGAAACAGCCCCGACTTATGAATCGATCTTAACCATTCAATAATCATTCAATATCGTTATCATGGAGCAATCTCCATGATAACGCGAGACCTCATACAGCACGAGAAACCGTTTTAACTCTACAGGAACTGCAATTAGAAACCATTCGTCACCCTCCGTATTCGCCAGACCTTGCTCCAACGGACTACCATTTTTTTCGTGATTTGGACAATTTTCTGCGTGATAAAAAGTTTTCTTCTCAGGAGGCAGTGCAAAATGCTTTCACACAGTTTGTCGAATCTAGATTACCAGAGTTCTATCGCAAAGGCATAAATGAGCTTCCTATTAGATGGCAGCAATGTATAGATAATAATGGTAATTATTTTGATTAAATAAATATGTTAAATTAAAAAAAAAACGAATTTTTATTTTTCAGTACAAATCGGCAATTTCATACTTTAACCCCTAATATGTAGGTACATAGTTTTCAATAACATAAAAAGCTAATATAGAATTAGCTATATTTCATTACACAGAATTATACGAGTAAGTAAATGTTATGTTAGCTGAAAACCTGTTATCTATAAGTTAATTTGTACAATTTATAAAAAAAAATATTAACGTAACAATGAGTCATAATATACAAATAATTTTTACCTAGGGCCGTAGTTGCAGACTACTAAGAACTTATTCCATTTATCCACATCGTTATTAATTGCACAACCAACATAAATAGAGTTAGACCACGCCATCTGAAAGAAAATGGGATTAAATGTGAATCAATGTTTACATACACTTGTAATACTGTAGATTAAGTTATCTTGTGTAGATTAATAATTTATACAAGTTAATGTGCTATATTATAGTAAGCCTTAGAATACAATTTTATTTAAAACTAGCTATTGCACGAGAAACTTCGTCCGTGTAATGTTATTAATATATAGCCTTTAAATGTATGGTGAAAGAATTTTTAAAATCGGTCTAGTAGTTTTTGAGTTTATTCATTACAAACATACAAATCTTCTCTGTTTATAATATTAGTATAGATTATTATTAAAATTAAATTTAGGCAGGTATTGATAGATATTATCTAGATACTGTGCAACTTTTGGTATGTGAGTATAACTACGTTTTAACTTAGGTAAGTATATGAGTGACTAACTTTTGATGAAAAAGATGACAAAATCAATTTTATATTGGAACAAGTAACGAACAAAGCATATAACTCTAAGCCATTGTATGGAGAAGTTATTAACATATATATTCAAAATCTAGCTAATGCACGCAACTTCGTATGCGCTGTAGTTAGTTTTGAGAATCAAACAGAAACCTAACATTTTTCCGGGATAAAAAGTATCTTATAGTTTAATCTAGGTAATCATCAATCACCATCAATAATCATCGTCAGGGAAAACCGCATTCAAACCGGTTAATATGTTTCTGAGATAAACGTGCATAAACACCCAGACATATCAATATTCGAAAATTTCTACATATTGTATAAGGTGTACAACAAATTGCTTTTTTAAAAATATTTAATGTACAGACGCAGCTTATTTTACGATTTTATTTTATATGTATATTGATTAATAAATACTTTTCTCATAATTACATCGTTTTATTTCATTTATAATATTTTTTCCTAAAGACTAAAATGCTAGTTAGACTGTACCTTTTATAACAGCGGGTTAAACGGGCACTTTTTCGTAGGTAGAGTCAAAACTTGCGGGTCCAAAGGGTCCGAAGCCTTTTTTTTATCACCCGTGCGATGTCTAGTTTCTATGTATAGGTACATATAAGAAAATTGTGATGTTTGATTTGGTGCCCTTGTGATTACATTATACTATGCTTGTACGGTATTTACAATTTGCGTTAATTAAGGCATGCTTTATAAACTAATATAAAATTCTAAGTAATAAATAATTTATTTAATGAAACAAGAATTGATTATATCATTGAACAATTTTTTTTTATTTTCGTAAATATCAATTTATAGAATTTTTCAAATAAATGAACACTTTTTAATATGTATTGGGTAAATAAAACACGATATCATTCTCAAGCAATGTTTTCATTTCAAGTACAATCACAATCACAAGTCTTATGATTTTTATTGTAATTGAACTTAAGCAATAGTGTAAAATGTGCTTCTAAATTTTGTAAAAGCATTGAATGAAATACTATATTATAACGACGACTGTACCAACCTGAGTGTAGTGGCCGATTTGTTCTTTGCGATTAAAGTCGCTTAACTTCAGTTCTCCATAAGTGTAGTCTTTGTTTTCTTGGAACCAGGACTGCAGAGCGATATCTGGATTTAATTTTGCCGAAAGATCCGTCGTTGAATACATATATAAGTTTTCACCTGTACCGAATCTTCCAGAACCTACAATAAAGATATGTAAGTAGGTAAGTTTTATGTTTGTTTAATTAATTGTTGTCGTACGAATTACGATCTTTCTGCAAAAATAAAAACAGTAGGTATATTCATATTAATTTACACAATTTATCACAATAAATTTATATGGTTGTATAACACAAATATTTTTATATTATAAAAAATTTAAGTTTGTTTGTGTGCCCTTCAAAAACTCGAGAATAGATAGACCGGTTAATACGGTTTAATACGGTTTTCACAAATTGCACTACGGGCAAAGCCGGAAGCGGGTCGCTAGTAATGTAAATAAAATTGTAACTTGCTCACCAACAGTTTTGTCTGGATTATGCTTGAATACATTATTAGATGCCCACTTTTCTGCCTTCGCAGCGAGTTCTTTATCCCAAATCTAAATAACAACAGAAATCGCAATTGTTAAATTAAATGTCCAAAAATTGTATTGCCTAGCTAGATCTAAATATAAATATTTTTTTGGAATTTATTGGAATATATATATAATATCCTTTTGTAAGTTTTTATTGACAAAAAATTTCTATAAGAACTAAACAAATATAATTTAATATATTATTGGAAAAGTGTGTTCGGTTCTTGTTGAAATAAATTTTATTCAGTTTATTGTTAAAATTATCCTATTTAAAATTAAACTACATAATTTTTTTATGTATATGTACGTACGTATAAAATAAATCACTTACAAAAAGGGTGGTACAAAAAATTATATAACTTACCATATATTTCATATTAGAAGCAGAAGGTTGACCAGCAATTTCTCCTCTTGCCAGTTGTGTTCGTCTCTCGTTGTGGCCATCAACAAACGCCTTAATTTGTCTGCACGTTAAATTAATTACTGAAACACCAAAGTTCATTTTTTTATTTGAGAAAAATTTTCATTTCATAAATTGAAAAAAAAAAAGCTAAGAAACTAACTTTTGCAATTAATTGTGCCAAGTAGAATCAAAAAGAAAGCCACAGATAAATGCATTTTAAAGGTAAAGGCAATCGACTGTGTTGATTTTTGCGGTGTAATCAATACTAATGAATGACTAAGAAGAAAAACTTTTATATGTGAAGCAAAACACTACTGAGTAAAATATATACATCGCTTGGTATAATGACTAATCTTCGCTCGTAACGCAAACATTCAGGGTAGGGTTGTCAACATTTGTTTGAGTAAGGTAGTTAGATAAAAAATATACCCAAATGCGATTATTTTCTAGATCAAATAAATAGTACCTGTATCTTTTGAATGAGCAAATCAAGCAACAGACACTCGTTGGTGGAATATCTCACTCTAGACTAGACCTTTAAAAATGTAATGAGACAATAAGACCAATATTTCATTTTAGTTTTACCTACTGGACCTATTTAAAAAAATTTTCATCTATAGAAAGCTACGTTATCAGCAAGTAACATAGGCTATATTTTATAAAGTCACGCGGGCGAAGTCGCGTGCAACAGCTAGTATACTATATATACTAGAGGCGAACAGCTACTTTATTGCTACTACTAAAGTCGCTGTCCGCCTCTGTTTGCTAATTTCTTCTAAATCACCTAACGGATTTAGATACGGGTTTCACTGGAAAGATATATGAACTATAACTAGTTCATAAACTAACGCATAGTTTATGAACTAGGCAGCTTGTAAAATTTCACGCATTCATAAATTCATAAAATACCATTACAAATTCAGCACATGTGGCGTTGTGTTTCGGTGGGTGTGTAATAAATGGCGGATCTAATTCTCTCCTAAAAATTCTCAACACTGCGGTAAGAAGCTGGTGTCCTCGACTTCGCTCGCGTTGAAAAATACTTTTATAATATCTGACATCTTTATCGATGTAACCACGGTGAAGCCCAAATTCATGGGCGCCGGTAGGCGGGTGCAAGGGGGTACACTGCATCCTCCTGTCAGGAAAGAACATACAAAAAAATAATAATAATGATTTATTGTTTGAATAAAAACTGAAGGCGTCCAGGACTACAGAGATTAAGTATGTTTTCGATAAGCGAAATATATTCAAATACCTGCGCGACTTGAATTTGACATCACATTTATCTATGATTGTATAATTATATATGTGATTGTATAATTCTATATTTTATATTGATTAATAGTATAATGTGTGGATGCAGATGCACCTTCCTGACAGTAATCCTGGCGGCGCTCATGCCCAAACTTTTATATTTTTACGGTGGCGGTATGAGACGGTCGGAGAATTTAAATTTAAGAATTAGTGGTTGTAATTGACTGAAGCAAAATATACTCTACTTAACAAATAAACACAACGTAAGTAGATATCAGTGGATACGGGGTGCAATAGTCGTACGCTTTGGCGATATAGGAAGGACAATGTCCAGCAATGGACAATTTGCTAATGTTGTCCCATACTTACCTATTGGTTTAAAATCCGATAAGAGGTTCACCTTATATTTTATCAATTTTTATATCTATGAGAAAATATATCGGGACGCGGCTGTGTTGCCTATTAAAATATGCTCATGGATATCCTCAATTTAACACAAAACTAGCTATAATGTTCTAACACTCAGTAAAAGTACGTTTATATTTATTCTGTCGCACATATTTGCTTACTCCGATTTTCAAATTTCAAAGCTCAATGTTTATGTAGCGGGGTAACCCCGGGTGTATACAAATATTTTGTACCATGTGCATACCAATGTCGCAATAAAAATATAATCTAGGGTTTAACTATTTGGTAAATATACTGTGATAAAAGTAGGTATCATAAAATATAGTCATAAAACTAAAAGAATTTTCTAATGTGTATACATACATATTTCAAAAAGGTACATACCTCCTCTTATTCATCCAATATGTTGAACTTGAAAGTGGCTATGCAGATTGTAAAACTTTGAGTTCGAAATTTTTTTCTATTTGTCCATTGAAACTTGTTAGACCGATGCGATGATATCAGTAGGGCATATAATAAAGACCTGATTTTTGGAATTTACTCCTTAAGAATCGATTTTCATATATATAAGCCTGGGGTATGAAAATTTATGAAAGTAAAATCAAAGGTCACATCTCACACGTTACGCGTTACAGGCTACAATATGCTTAGTTATTAATATAAAATAATATTTTATAGTAATAATATGTTTTAATTATATTTATTAAATTATTTATTTATTCGTTCGTTCGTATTTATTAAATTATTTATTTATCGTTCGTAAGGAGTGAACTCCAGTTGTGCGTCGGAGCTGACACACACACTTTATTTTGTCTGTCTCTTTATGTACGCGCTAATCTGGGAAAGTTGTGAACATATTTTGTTCCTGATTGTATCGATGGAAAGAGGAATTTCTGAGGATGGTTTATGTATATAATTTATTATTATATTTTTCTTTTTACTCAAAATAATTGTTTATATTTACAGATCTTATTTATATTTGCCGAGTAATCACGCTTTTAGTCAAAGAAGACAGGCACATTTTAAAGCCAATTAAAAGGAGGGTCTTAACCTCGCACAGCAGTAATTTCACAGAATAATAATTTCTTTTTCTTAAGTGATTTATTAGCATCAAGTAACCCTGAAGGTAAAGTACCTACGTAGGTAACGAAACAAACGAGAACGTTATCGAAACGAAATATTGTAAAGAACATTACAATGGTATGACGGCCAACTCATATCAAAAAAGGAAGATAGACAACGCGTGAAATCAATCATGGAAACGTGCTCCAAGGTAACAAATATTTTATACTTATCATTGTTCCTTTGAGACAAAACATGTTTTGCTTGTAATGTTTTAGATGCATGGTACTGCGTTTCGCGTTAAATAACAGGAGCCCTAGCCAAGATACAAACGCTTCGTTGCGTACTTCGGAAACGAAGAGAGAACGCTAAGAGAAAGCTTGGTGATTGGTTGTTGTAACGCCCATATAAAATTTTGACCAATCACAAAGTTTTCTCGTAGCGCTCTCTCTTCGTTTGCGAACTACGCGACGAAGTGTTTGCATCTTGGCTAAGGAGGCCAGGTCAACCCATCACCTGAATTCATAGCGCGTCTTTCAGAGTAAGAGATGCCAGAGCTCGTTTCCCTATCCCAAACTAATATTTTTAAATTTATTTATTAGCAAGCCAACACAGTATAAGGTACCTGGGTCGAATATGGCCACGTTAAGGTTTGAAGCCTTTTTTTTATATTTAAGGACACAATGTTATGGGCGGGTGTTTATTTGTTAAGAGAATATATCTAACATGCAAAAAAGTGTTAAATATCAAAGAT
Organism: Synanthedon andrenaeformis; assembly: GCA_936446665.2. Classification (NCBI taxonomy): domain Eukaryota; kingdom Metazoa; phylum Arthropoda; class Insecta; order Lepidoptera; family Sesiidae; genus Synanthedon; species Synanthedon andrenaeformis. The sequence continues at coordinate 5,002,011 of OW387783.2, read as the reverse complement.
ATTTCCTTTTTTTATTAAGGAGGAAATTAGCCATATTTCCAAGAGGGTAGGTAAATATAGATCTATATTACAAATGACTAAGTATCAAGCACATAATAAAGTGGTTTTTTTTTTCTAGCTAATGCCAGCGTCTTTGTCCCCGTTGAAGAATGAAAAGTACCTATTATGCTTGACAAAACATATGAGCTAATTGTTTGCCTGCCATCTTTATTGCTGTTATGGTATTGCCAGGCTTTGCATTATAATTTTAAGATGATCGTCGGGTGAGTTACATTTATAATAATAGTACCTATGGCACCTTATGGATAGTGTTAAGTAAAAAGGGCACTTGCTACCACTATGGCGTTGCTTGAGTTAATAGACGACCTATCATCACGTGGATCATCAACATGACTGCCGATCTCTATACAAAAAAAAAGTATTCAAGCCTTTACAAGCTAGCGATATGAAACTATTGAATAATGGTTTCTTGCGGTTTCGGCCGCGCTGCGGATATGAGTAAGTTCAGACAGGGGCCAATGCACAGCACTGACCTGTAATATATACCACTGGACAGGCTGTCCCATACAAATGACAGATAATTTCGTGTACCATTTTGAAACGCCGCCCTCGGAAGTAATCAGAACTAATTTTCACGTTTGCGTATTTTTATTTCATATACGGATGTCGCGATTTTAGTTCCAATTACTGTCGCTCCATAGCCACTGTAGCGCCAAAATAGCATTTTTCAAATAGGCATAAAAATAATTTGACAGCAAACTGTCCAGTGGTATATATTACAGGTCAGTGGCTGATAATCATCATATTGTACCATATCGTATTCACAGGTTAATATTTATCAGTTAGTGGCGTATGGGGTAACAGTGACCAAGTAATTCTTTACTGCCCATAAACAAATAATTTATGCACAGCAAATAGGCTTTTATTTAGGTTGCTTACGAAACTATAAAATAAAAAAAATGTACGACTTATCATTTGTTTATTTATCGTCTTGCATTTTTTCTTAGCTTACAATTAATAATTTACAGGTCATTTGTTGGAATATTTCCACAGCAATACAGTTACAAAAATGATATTATATAATACTTAAATAAAAAAAGTTGGAAAATATAAACTTGAAATCGGTAGTTATAGGTACTTGCTAAAATACCTTTTCATTTTGTCTTAAATACCTTTAACTACTATCTCACCTTTACCGTAGAATTCTTCAAATATATTTGCTGGTAAGTTAGGACTACCAAATATATTTGAAGTGATGTTTGTGAACCTATCATCTTATCACCTAATTTTGCTCACGGAGCAACTAAGTCCCTCGGGAGGGACAAAAACAAAAACTCTTTTCTAAGACTTGAAAAACATATTAATACTCTGTGGTTGTTGCTTTCAAACATTTTCCGACAAAGTTTTAAAAGCGGCAATATAACACATATCTCACATAATCATTTTGTAATCAAAGTTAATTAATTAAGGAAAGTTTTTCATTCATTGGGTGAATTTGTTTTGTTATTATAAAATTATTTATTTTTATTTTTTATTAAATAACCTAATAACATACCACACTTGATTTCCTCAGGTATGCAATTAGTTTCACAATAAAAAATTATTATTAAAAATCATGTAGACAATGATCACGTTTTGACTACCACATTATATGGATTTCCATTCGCCCCATAGATTTAGCGCATAATCATTCTCTATGATTTACATAATAATTTCTTTAAAAGTCTTTGAAACAAAGCAGAAGGAGCGAAATTATTCTCTTTAAAATAGATTACCTACATGTTTAACTTTAGCAAGTAGTCACATAAAGTAAATTTCGTTGTCCCATAACGACAGGAGTACCTACAACGTCACAGTCAAACAAAGTTTGTACGGGAATAACGCCAATGTTGTCCTTTCTTGAACGGTTGAGACTTATTTGAGACATTTTTTTTTTAATTTTCACTCTACTGATTTATCATTAAGGAAAAGGAATAAAAGTTAAATAATAAAATAAGATTAAGTCTTAACTACTAAGTATACTGCCCAACTAAGCGCAAAAGCGGTATCTAAATGAAAGCTAGTTACGAGATAATTGAAGTTATTGAAGTCATTTTTTTACTTTATACATATATTGTATTTTTGCTTATTAAATAGAATTTATATATTAATATGTTGGGTCTATTTGTTATTAAAATAGTCAAAAGTTTACAATATTATTACAATAGATTTATTATTACAATTTATCCTATGGCATAAAAATCAAATTTACGATATTTTTTTTGAGATACCGCTTTTGCGCTTAGTAGAAGCAGTATAGAGGTAACAGATTATCTACATTTTTGCAAGCAAAATAAATTAGCCACTGATGACAGTAAACACTACTTGAATAGATTTATGAAATAAATAAAAAATTTAAAAAAGTAAACGAGCGTTACAGTAGTCGCATATGATGTGTAACATCTGACATCTCACTTTGGTAATAATAAGTCATCGTTATTGCCTCTCTATTGTTCTAATTATGGAGGGTAGAGGTAAGGAGGACCGACTCTATGTGTTAAAAAGTGGTCCCAGAATACGAGTAAATTAAGATGGGTAGAATTGAGGAGTAAATTAGACATAGAAGATAGATAGAAGTAATGGAAATAGACAAAGATAGATAGATAGAAGACATGGACCATTTATTCAGTTTGTCGTATAAGTCGGTACTCCTCTACCTTCCATAGTTTCAATGATTTTGAAAAATTTAGAAATTCCACACAAATTATTGCTTTTAAAATATAAATATTCGTGTTTTATTTCGATTAAATTTCTCCCAATTTTTGCTGGCAACTTTACCGATTTTTAATTTTCACTTTTGCAACACTGTGATTACGGTCATTGGTCAAATCAAATAGCCCGCGTTTTCTAAATCCTGGCTTCCTGAACACGTTTCCGTAACATTTGCACGATTTTATTTCCAAGAAACTGAGCGGTAAGATCTTACACATCAAAAATTAATCTCGAAAGATTCCACCCGATATTAAGCTTTAAGAACATTTAAGAATGCTTATCATACCCGCTTTACATTTGTTAAGTAAATACTAAATTAAATTTGATTTTTTTTCTCTATTGTGTATCACCCTGTTTTCAAGTCGTGTCAACTCAATGTCGATTATCCGTTTTAAAATTATACACATGTAATTGAAGTCTACTTATACATTAGAAAAATCTACAAACAAAACCATTTGTAGAGTAAAAAAATAAAAGGAAATAGTTTCCGCGTGTACAAAAATCACAATTTATCGTAAACTAACTAACGGTAGTGTAAATTCTTTCACACACGGAGCGAATAAAAATAAACTGAAATTAATAAACAAATTTTTTTGCTCCATTTTGTATTGATTTGGCCAAAAAGTCTGCTCTCACATAAATTAAATAGCAATATGTCAATCATCAATTAATTACTTTATGTTATTGGCTATGTTGATTTACAATATTTTGACATTTTAGGCTAATTTTAATATTAACTGACAAATGTTAGAATTGGTTATCTGTAGTTTCTAAAATGTGCAGTGAATTTTATTTTAAATTAATTTTAATCTAAAAACATTCATTTATAGAGAAAGAACCAATCACACGGACATTCTGGTCAAAGCTAGACTTTTGTACTATCGAGAAAAATATAGCACTCAAAAATCAACACTGACATCCCAATTTTCAGACAAATGAAATATTTTCAAAAATATACTTCCCGTTCTATGGGAAGCAAACTAATACATAAAAGCTGATATTGCTTCGACTAAGAGATACTTATTTAGATGAGTTAACAACTATGAGAGTCAAAAACCTAGTAAAGAAATGAGAAATTAAATCACCATTTTTTTTCCTAGTGATTAAAAAATATTCTATATTTTATTCAAAATGGTTGTTTCGACATCTTGGAACCAACATACAAAAAGAGGTTCAGTCACCATCAAGTAATGTTTTGGATTATTACTATCACGTTTCTCATCAATACTAATAATAAATCTGTATGGGTCGGTCATGGAGTAAGTTACTTTGTTTTCAGACATATCGTGTTTATAGGCTCTATACATGATACTGAAACTAAATTGACGATTTTTAGAATTTTTTTCTGTATGTATGTATGTATGTATGTATGTATGTATGTATGTATGTATGTACGTATGTATGTTCCTCCATAACTCTGAAACGAATTAACTAATTTTCATGAAACTTGGTAGATAAACATTTGGACATACGGGACACAGGATAGGCTACTTAATATTTTTCAACGCGGACGAAGTCGTGGGCACCAGCTAGTTATTAATAAAAAAAAAATTATTGTTGCTTCGTGTGTGAAGGTACTTAGTAGAAATTGTTCTAATTGTTGCTGGGACTGTCCGTTCCGCTGCCGCTGTTCTCGGCGTTGTTGAGGATACTTTTAGTATTTTTATTTTTCTTTGCTGACTTGCTTAGAGTCGCCACTTCCTTCAACAGATTCTGTATCTTGCTATTCATCAAATTGAACTTTGTCTCGTTCAACCTCTCTTTGTTTTTCATCTCGCTCCTTAGATCGTTTGTGTTGTTCAAGTGTTGGGCTTTCAATTCAGTTATCTGTAAAGTTTTGTGGATGTTTTTATTTGTTGCATATTATAACATTCTCTTCTTTAGATTAATTAAGGAAATGAGAATCTACATCCAATAGAACTTTATCTGTGTCTCTTCAAATAAATTGATCACGTTGATACCGAGTTGCCGGCAAAATCTGTTAGCTGATTATCGGCATGAATTTTAAAACTCATAATTTTGTAATGAGTCAAGATGGCCTTTAATGTAATCATAAGTGTTCGAGAAGCTTCTAGTTTTAAGTAGCCTATAAAGTATTTTAATATGCAGAGAAAACATCGCTAAGTCGTGAACATAATCTTTAATACGGTTATGTATTATTGAACTTGTCAAAAAACAAATAAATGCACAGATGTTAAAAGTGGATTGATAAAATGATTCAAGGCAAAATAAACTCCTTATTACTTTTTTTTTATACCGGAACTACTTTCTGTCGATAACTTGTAGTCTAACAATTTTAAGGTAGATCGCCAGCGGTTCAAGTCTGAGCACCCTTGAGTGAGGACATAATAATATCATAAGAGAGTTTACTACAGATATACTAAAATGTTCTACTATAGTAAGAAAATTAAATATCTTCCACTCACCAGTTTATCTTTGGAAAGTAGCTCCATATCTTTCTGCGTCACTCTCTTCTGTAGGCTGGCGATAGTTTCTTTGAGTTGAGTCATGGCCACAACGTGGTCCGAACTGTTTGGGTCCAACTCACCTGCATTCATTTATATATTTATTTTATTACTAAATCGTCATTAAATATTATTATCTCCTCCTAGCTAGGCGTTTGCTTGTCGTTTCTATTCGTTCTAGCAGTTATTAAGACATTAGTGAGTGGTGATCTTAAAAGTTGGGCGGTATGAAGTCACTAGGCTTGTTATGGCAAATTTTACAGAAAATAGACCAATCTATTTCTCGTTACCATACTAGAAAATGTTTTTGATTATGTATACATACATACAAACAAGGGTGAAGAAATGTAATTACTTACTGGAATTATTAGTGAACACATTATTTCTTATATGACATATATATCAGGCAGACTATGTTTCTTTGCAACAAAAATAAAACTTAATATATAAATTTTAATATATTTTAATTAAGCTATTAAAATATAAAAATTAAAATTTAAATAAATGTAAAAAAGAAATCACAATTTGTTTTGCTTATAATTTTGCATACATTAAGGGCAATTAAAATCATAAATCTCTACAAAGACCAATTTAATCTCTCTTTTTTTCGAATGGTAAAGACTAAAATATATTGTCGCCTATATTAAAAAATACCTTGTAAAGGATGAAGTTTTGACTTCTTCTCTAGCGGTAGTGAATCACTTAGTGAAGAATCGCCTGAACTGACCGACTTCATCATATCCGATTTGCGTTTCTCCTTGTGACTGCCTTTCGACCTGGTTAATGTCGAAATTGATTAAGAATAATATTTTAGATTTCGCTTACACATATACTAATTAAGGGAAAAAGTGGTTGAAGTGAAAGCCTTACATTACACTTAAAGCAAAAAAAGCAAAAAAGAACAACTGACAATGAAATAAATTAATAAAACAATCACACTAACTTAATGTGAGAACAAATTAAGGAACAAATTATAGTCAAGTGGGGTAAGTGGGTCACCTGGGGAAGAGGATCTAGGGACCGTAACTACTAAAGTAAAGCATTTATCACTACGAGTTTTTCGTTGGTAAAACAGGCAAGACGAATTAGTTTAAACAGTTTTCAATAGATGTTGCTAGGACACTGAGCCAGAGAAAAATGAAGAAGTGTTCGGCAGTTGTGAATTCGACCAGTACAAAGTAGACGCGTTATTTTGCAAACCAATAATTTCATAAAAAAGAGAGCTGGGAATAATTTTAATTAAAAAACACACGGAAAGCAAAGGTCTAAAATTGACAGAAGCTCTTCTACCGAGAACGTTAACCATCATTATAGACGAACATTTAACTTTAAACATGACTGTCCCTCTTACCCCATGGTTATGGGGGAAGAGAAACGTTCATACAATCTGGACGTTTACGCAAATATTGTCGTAAGAACTCTTATTAGCGTAAGGCGATTTAGTCCATGGGAAGCTAATACACATAGGCAAGTTTTGCATGTTTTAAGGATCTTGTAAGACTTTAGAGCTTTTCTTCCTAGCACTCAAAATATTTCACTGTAAATAAAGTATGTTCCTCTTACCCCACCTGACCTTAATGTTTTAAACCACAATTAGACTTTTGAATGAGTATGGCCAGACAAAGACCGACTGTCAAACATTCGTTTCAATAGTTAAACCTTGAGGATTTGATGCCTTGGTCAAGTTAGTGAATGTTTATTTTTTGTGGGTGATATGAAATTCTTTTAACCAGCTATGAAAGTAAGTTTAATGTTATTACAAATGAGACAGTAGCATTTAATTTTATTTCCTTAATTAAGTTACCACAAATTGATTTTTACATGAGACATGCATTCCAGTATGATACTACTTATTGTACACCATAATAAAATGAATAATAATAATAATGTACTACAATGTTTATTTGCATTAAGTGATGTACCTATTGATGAATGTACCTATATGAAAAAATAAAAAGCAAAAAAAAAGGGATAAAACTAGAAAAAGATATGTAGATATACAGAATTTAGTTACCAGGTCCAGCTATTAAGCGTGTCGTGAGCAAAATATAAATAATAGCACATATTAATATGATACTAACTTATTCTTACAAAATCACTAATATGCTTGAACTACAATATAAATTAAATTATATAATAATGTCAATAAACAAAACTATTTAAAATGGTGCAGCCGCTCGAAGCGCTTCCCCGATTCAATAAATCCTTATCATTTTATGCGCATTTCTAAAGAATGATCAGTCTGTAATTATCATTTACACTATGAAGTCTAGACTATGAATTTTCAGTGACCTAATTAAATTCCCAGTGTATAATTTCAACTGACAGAGATCCACATCCGTGACTAAAAAAGTCACTAAACCATATAACAACCCAACAGTGTACCAAGATACGAATCCTCAGAAGGATGTACTATAAAAGTGTAATTGGAAATGTTTCGACTTCATCAGAGCTGAACCTCTTTGTTATGATTTATGGTCTAATTTTGGGAAAACGCCATGATGTTATGTTGATCTCTATTGTATTCCATACCGTAGTGTAAATGCGTGCTTTAAATTAATATATGGCCACAATGTTTAAGGTAAAGGCAGCCTTAAGCAGCCTTAAGCATTGTGGTTAAATTTAACATTTTGAATACCCCACATGCGGGGTAGATTCGTACGAATTCCAGATTGAGTTTAAGACATAATTGTGCATTAAATATGAAATATAATCACCTGACAATTTTTTATATTAATCTCAGATAAATATACTAGTATTATTGCAATCAGTTAATTATTTAATGAAATAACTGAAATGAAAAAAATATATGTAAAAACCGTACGAAGGGACCCTACTTTCCCCTACATTATAGGTGAAGGCGCAAATTCTTTACCTTATACAAAAAAAAGGCAATGAAAAAGGTGGTGATGGTGAAGTAGATAATATAAAAAGCTACTAAATTAATCAAAATCGAAGCTGGAAACAAAAATATTTGTAAAGGCAATAATTCACTTTATGACTATATGAAACTTCACCTAATTACATATATTGATCCTAAACTAGTTGAATTATTATTTTAAAACAATGAAAAATTGCTAGATGGAGTATGTAGTAAGTATATTTTAATAGGAATATTGAAACAACAAAATAAAATAAAATATGATTTTGTAAATAAAAAGGATGTAAATAAATACATACTTGTGAACACGATGCTTATGTTTGTCTACAGATGAAAGATGTTGCTTTGTTCGTGCCAAGGCTCGTTTAAGTGATTGTGTGCATAGCCAACAAAGAAGCTTCCCATCCACCTGTAGGCACAAATTTCCTTATAAACATATATCAGGTATAACTAGCAGAACTCGGCCACGCTTTGCTTTTCCCACCCCAGTACTGTTATATAAAAATTTAAAATGAATTTTCATATATAAAGATATACTGGCACAGCTAAGCAAGACGAATGTTCGCTTGCAGTTTGCGCATCACAGCTATTGCGTTTTTATGTATTACTAGCTGTGACTATTCAGTTGTAGTATCTATTATTTCAAATAACTTAACCTGTAAACCTATTGGAATAAAAGAAATACAATATGGCAAGCTTGCTGCAATACATTAGTGAAAACCGAATTAAAATCGATCAAACCGTTATTGAGACTAGTGTGCTCTACTTCCCCACTTGGATGTGATACAGTGATACTAGCAAGTAAACAGATTGCTAATAAATATTGTAATAGTTAATGTACTTTTAATTGTTCTGTGTTAAGACACCATTTAACTACGTCACAAATGACGTGATGACGAGCCAATCACGACGCACACGGCATCGCGACGCTTCGCTCCGATTGGCTCCGACACTTCATACAAAAACACAAATAATTATTACTTTCGTGAAATCAGAACTCCCTGTTAAAAATATCTTGAAATACTGTTGTTATACATTTTAAATACAATAAATCGCTGCAAAAAGACCGTTGAATCATTTTACATCATCTAAAATACGACGAGCCCGATTGCGTTTCTTAAGTCCACGTAGAGGACAGACGCATAATCTACATGTTTGGTCCTTCGAGCCGGATACGACCGTATCAACCGTTCAAGCGTAATCGGAAAGGACATCGACGGGCGCAACACGCCAATTGCTGAAACAATATCTACGAGCATCGCCCACGGCCGGGAGCTACCACGCAAGGCATCCAAGGGAACAGGAACAATCGCGCAGTTCTGGACATCGCAGTCAACATTTCCCCTAAAGGTGTCGGTGCTTGTGTCGTGTCGGGTTTGTGCTTTCAACTTTCAACTGTAAGTACATCTGCATTTTCTCACAATTTCCAAAATGTCAAAGAGGGATGAAGACGACTTTCCTATTACCCTCAAAGATTTAAAAAAACACAGAGGTTCTATTAAAGGTCGCCTTACAATTTTTAAAAATTATGTAAATTCTTTAGATGCAGAATTAACTCACAAACAACACGCAGAGTTGAAATTGCGATTACAAGGCGCAAAGAATTTATACAATGAATTTAATGACATTCAAAATAAAATATTAAATTTAATTCCCGAGTCTGAGTTCGAACAACAATTAACAATAAGAGAAACATTTGAAAATGATTATTATGATGTTTTAGCGCAAACCGAGTGCATGATAAATGAGGATTCTGTTGACAAGTCTTTTAGCAATTTTCATAGTTGTACATTACCTAATGTTAAATTGCCCACTATTTCGCTGCCGACCTTTGACGGCAATTATGAGCAGTGGTTAGAATTTAGGGACACATTTGTAGCACTAGTGCATAATTGTAATGAAATTTCCGATATACAAAAGTATCACTATCTAAAATCGTCATTACGAGGCAGTGCAGACCTAGTTATCAGTTCAATCGAATTTTCGGCACAAAACTATAGTATTGCTTGGGAACTATTAGTCAATCGCTATAATAATAACAGACTGTTAGTACACAATCATGTGAAGTCATTATTTAGCATACCAATTGTAAATAAAGAGTCTTCAGCGTCAATTCGAAACCTTATCGACACAGTACTAAAAAATATTCGCGCATTAAAATTACTCGATGAACCTACGGAACAATGGGACACGCTTATTATTTATTTAGTAGTTACTAAAGTAGATTCAGCTACGGAACGTGAATGGGAACGGTATAAGAGCACGCTTTTGCCATCTTCCGATTCTTTACATAAAATAAAATTAGACGATTTAATTAATTTTTTAAGAAATAAAGCCGATATATTAGAAACATTATCAGTTACCCACTCAAAATTACATTCATCACATTCGAGCGGTCACGCACACAGACGTCATTCGTCATACGAACAAACGCATTCAAAGGTACACTGCAACGTCGTAGGTAATAATAATTTAAAACAGCCTCAGCGGACTGCGCGCACGAAAAACTGCATAATGTGTAACGGGAATCATTCGTTATATTCTTGTACACAGTTTTTAGCTTTAAATTTACACGATAAACTTAAATTTATAGAAGATAAGCACTTATGCGAGAATTGTTTACATTTCGGTCATTCGGTAAGTGATTGTCGTAGTGGTACATGCAGAAAATGCAATAAAAAACATAATTCAGTAATTCATCGTGAAGCAAGCGATGCGAGTACGGAGAACCGCGCTGTGTCGTTGCTAGTTACAAATGAAGCACACAAAGATGCGCGCACTACACACACTCATATGCAGCCCGTATTGTTATCTACTGCAATCGTTGAGGTGAAAGATAACGAAGGCGTTTTTCATAAAATTCGTGCATTTTTGGATAACGGGAGCGAACTTAGCTTAATAACACAATCGTTGAGTAATATATTGAAACTTAATTCATTACAGTCCACTTTGCAAATACAGGGAGTAGGTAATATCATCACGAAAAGTACGCAAAGGTGCAACATAAACCTAAAATCAGTATGTGGCGCATATTCTACACATATCGAATGTTTAGTGTTGCCACATATAACATCAAATTTACCATCGGCTATAGATATTAAAATAAATAAATTTAATATACCTACGCGGATTCAACTAGCCGATCCTAAGTTTTACGAATGTCAGCCTATTGATATGCTGATAGGGGCAGATCACTTTTGGGATCTGTTAAAAGACGGCAGATTCCGTCTATGTAATGGTCCTTATTTACAGAATACAAAGTTGGGTTGGATAGTGTCCGGTCCTATTTTTAATTACGTTAAGGTACCATCAAAATCCGCATCTTGTAATCTAATAACAGCTGTGGACTCGCGCAACACATACACAGCTTTAGACACGCAAAATATAGATGAGTTAGTACGCAAGTTCTGGGAACTCGAAGAGGTATCTCGTTCTTCCAAATCCACAGATTCGCGCAGTGGAGACGAACGAGTATGTGAGGAGCACTTCTTACAGACAACGACGCGCAATGTTGTCGGGAGGTTTGCCGTTCGCATGCCATTTAAACAATCACCAAACGCATTAGGTGAATCTTATTCGCAAGCGGAAAGACGTTTTTTAGCGCTAGAAAAACGTTTAGAACGCAATGCTGTTTACAAGCAATTATACAAGGATTTCATTAATGAGTACATTAAGTTAGAGCATATGACTCGCGTAACGTCATATGGGAATCCACATTACTTCGTTCCGCACCACGGTGTGTTTCGCGAACACAGCAGCACGACGCGACTTCGCGTGGTATTCGACGCAAGCGCAGCGTCATCTAGCGGGATTTCTTTAAACGATTTGCAACTTATTGGAGAACCACTACAGGGTGATTTAATTTCAATTCTTTTACGATTTCGCGAAAATAAATATGTCGCCTGCGCGGACATAGAAAAAATGTATCGACAGATTGAATTAGCACCCGATCAACGCGATTTATTACTGGTTTTATGGCGCGATAATCCATCCGACGAAATTGGAATTTATCAGCTAAATACAGTAACTTACGGCACCGCATCTGCGCCATTTTTGAGTTGTAGGTGTTTGAAGCAGTTGGCACACGAATCTGACCAGCCCGAGATCGCGCAAGTTATTAAAAATGAATTTTATGTCGACGATTTGATTTGTGGCGGGGATAGTATATCTAAGTTAAAATTTGTCTGTCAAGAAGTAACAAAAATCTTAAAGAAGGGATGTTTTTCTCTTCGTAAATGGGTTTTTAATTTTGATTACGATATTTCATCTTCAGATAATGTTATAAAGGAATTATCCCTAGGTGAACATGCCCATAGTAAAACACTGGGATTAGGTTGGCATAATAAATCTGATATTTTACATTTCCATACGCAATATGATAAAATGTGTCAACTGCATCCAACAAAACGTACAATATTGTCGACAACGTCTCAGATATTTGATCCGTTAGGATTATTGAGCCCTACTATAATTCTAGCTAAAATTCTCTTACAAAAAATTTGGCTATTGCGCGCAGATTGGGATGAAGAAGTTCCTAACGATATAGCACAAGCGTGGTTTAAATTTGTAAATAATCTCGCACTACATCTCAAACAAATAAACATTCCTCGTTATGTCTCTTGTGATAATGCAACATGTAAAGAATTACATATATTCACAGATGCGTCGCAAGTGGCATATGGCGCGTGCGCTTATATCCGTAGTACCAACAGCAATTCCGTTCTCTTAGTAAGATTGTTATACGCAAAAGGAAGGGTTGCACCGCTAAAACCTTCAACCATACCCAGATTGGAGTTATGTGGAGCTCTGCTGGGAGCACGACTTTATTCTAAGATAGAACAATCTTTTAAAGTTAATTTCGAAAAAGTAACATTTTGGACGGATTCTACTATAGTGTTAGGTTGGTTACGCATGTCCCCCAATTTACTTAAACCTTTTGTACAGAATAGGGTTGTAGAAATACATGAGTTGACACAAAATTGTCCTTGGCGTCATGTTAAGGGGAGGGACAACCCTGCCGATCTAGTTTCACGTGGCGTGCATTTGGACGTACTGAGTGAGTCAACTATTTGGTGGAACGGACCGCCATTTCTTTACGATTTCAATTATAACGATTCATATAGTACCAATATGCCTCCTATAGACTTGCCCGAAATAAAGTTTAACACTTTGAATGTTTACTTGTCCAAACAAATTTCTTATGACTCGCTGTTTCCATTTTCCAGGTTCTCCCAGTTCGGCCGCATGCAGTGCGCCGTCGCCTATGTGCTAAGATTTTTACATAATACGCGCAACAAAACGGCTCAACGGCACGGTGCGCTCACTGCGGACGAGCTGAGTGAATCTGTTATCACTTTGGCGCGCATTTCACAGCGAGAATCTTATCCAGACGTGTATGATAATCTAATCAAAGGTAAAAGGTTAGAAAGCAATCATAATTTGTCTAAATTAAATATTTTTGTCGATGATAGGAGACTTTTGAGAGTAGGTGGTCGCATAATAAATTCAATAACTTTTAATTTTGACAAAAAACACCCCATTTTGTTATCGACAAAACATCATTTCGCTTTATTGTTGTTTAGAAAGCAACATAATGAGTTAATGCACGCAGCACCACAACTACTTTTATATTCGTTAAGGGAAAGGTGGTGGCCAGTAGGTGGGAGGAATTTGGCTCGAATGGTATATCACAAATGCATTATTTGCGCACGAATGCGAGCCAAGGTCACTCCGCCGATCATGGGTAACTTGCCACGAGAACGATTGCATCCAAGTTTTCCCTTTGAGAAATGTGGTGTAGATTACACAGGACCGGTGCTCATATTAAACCGTAAAGGTAGGGGCGCCAAAACGATTAAGTCCTATATTTGTTTGTTTGTATGCTTTATCACGCGGGCAATTCATCTCGAATTGGTTAGCGACTTGTCATCGGATGCTTATTGTCTTGCACTTAAAAGATTTATTTCACGTCGTGGAAAACCATCAGAAATACACTCAGACAACGGAAGAAATTTCATAGGATTGTTTAAAGATTTTTCAAATTTTTTAAATACTTGTTCAGAAAAAATTAAAGATTTCGCTTTTAGTCAAAATATTAATTTTAAATTCATACCCCCTTACGCAAGTCATTTTGGGGGTCTGTGGGAAGCAGGTGTGCGTAGTTGCAAGCACCATCTACGGCGCGTTGTAGGCAACGCTCACCTAACGTACGAGGAATTTAATACGGTTTTAACGCAAATTGAAGCCGTTTTGAATTCCCGTCCTCTCAGTCCCATGTCAACAGATCCAGAAGACCTGCTGCCGCTCAGTCCTGCCCACTTCTTAATTGGCCGTCCGCTAACGGCTCCAGTCGGTGAAAACTTGGACGAGAAGCCAGCTCATTTACTTACGCGGTACCAGCGAATAGAACAAATTCGTCAGCAGTTCTGGTCGAGGTGGTCTAAAGAATATATTTCCGAACTTCAGTTGAGAACCAAATGGAAGGAACATAAAGATGACTTAGCAGCTCAGACGTTGGTTTTGTTGAAGGAGGACAACTTGCCACCATTAAAATGGGCTTTAGGCCGAATTATCAAAACCTATCCAGGCACAGACGGAGTTTCAAGAGTCGCAGATGTAAAAACAGCCAAAGGCATTTATCGCCGCGCCTTTTCAAAAATCTGTGCCTTACCGCCTTTCGACGAATTGAAAGTATAATCGGATACTTCCAAGGCCGGGAGTATGTTAAGACACCATTTAACTACGTCACAAATGACGTGATGACGAGCCAATCACGACGCACACGGCATCGCGACGCTTCGCTCCGATTGGCTCCGACACTTCATACAAAAACACAAATAATTATTACTTTCGTGAAATCAGAACTCCCTGTTAAAAATATCTTGAAATACTGTTGTTATACATTTTAAATACAATAAATCGCTGCAAAAAGACCGTTGAATCATTTTACATCATCTAAAATACGACGAGCCCGATTGCGTTTCTTAAGTCCACGTAGAGGACAGACGCATAATCTACATTCTGTTTTATAATATAACTGTTTATGCTGAAATACATTTTCATATAATAAGTGCTGTTATTAGTTAGTATTGATGACAACTCAATATAAGTAAATACAATCGGGGTATAACAACAAGTTCTAGATTCTTAGTACCTTTTGAAACTATAGCGATAAGCAAACAACTGGCAGACATTTGAAATGATTGATAATTGTCATGGTGCAAGTGAATGTCAACTTTAAGGTAACAAACCTTTTCTTACCCCGACTGTACACATTAAGGTTGAGTTAGTTTTGTATGAAATGAAAGTTTAGTATTCACAATTACCTTTTTGCTATCGTCGTGACGATCAAAAGCGCAACGCTGTTTGCATTGCTCACATGTAACTGCAGAGCCATATTTGCGTTCAGAGTTAGCACATCGTTGACATTTATTACCTACAATTTACATTTATTATTATTAAATTAAGTAAATCGTTGTTAAATTGTGTAAAAAATTATAATTTATTTATTTATTAGAGATGAGTTTGCTCTTGGCCAACAACCAGCTGTGTAGCAAGGATGAGGCCTATGATGGAGTGAAGATGCCTATTCACTCCAACTTTGAAAAGAAATAAATAAAAAATACATTGTTCTGGGCTTACCCTACATTGAATGTCACCTGAATTAAAAAATTATACTAATTTTTTGAGCCACAACTGCATCAGAATACACTTTTAATTACTATTGGTTTTCTAAACTGATATAACACCCTTTGCTAATTTGATACACTCTGCCAAGTTTTTTTTGCAATATTTTAAAGTTTTGCTAAATATGTTTTAATCCTTAAATTTTAGTTAGTCCCAGACATGTTTTACTTTACTTTTATGTAGCAGCCAGTATGCCCTAGTATGTGTTAAAATAATGATATATGGTATGTGTAAAAATAAAAATGTTCTTATATGTGTTGTTATTTTTGTGATAGGATGCATAGAAGCCTAATACACAATATCAATAGTAATAATTATATTAAAAATACAATTAGTTGAATAGATAAACAATCTATTATATTAACAAACACTTTAAAATAACCCAATCTTACCAATGAAAGCAGCTATGATATTACAGTATTCACACGCAGTAGGCTTCCCATAGGCCTTAACATTTGCCTCACATTTCTTGCAAATTGAAGATGTGTTTGATTTACTGAAAACATCACATGCAATTCATATTTCATATTATATTATTTATTACACTAGGTGATAATTACGTCAGAGGATGCCTAAAATTCCCCCATACCTCAAAATATAATATTTCTCAATTTAATTATTACTGTTATTTTAAAATATGTAAAAAATTACATTGTTTACTGTAATTATTATTGTTATACTGTTCAATTGTAATTAATAATTCATAAAAAGTTTCAAAAAGAGAACCTTTAAAATTATTGCTTAATGTTAAAAAGTACCATAACTTTACCTAATGAATTTTCCACTTAGTCAGTTTGACCTTTAAGGGGATGATATAGAGTTGACTGTAACATTTATTATCCATATTTGATCTTGTTTGATATATATCCCAATTCTTTTGGTGTTAATACCAGATTTAATAAAATATCAATTTAAAATGAGAGCTTTTTTACCAGCACTAGCAAGCAGCAAGATGCACTAGATTACATATTGTTTTTTATAAAAAAAATACCTTCTAATACAATAAAGACACAAAATATTCACAAAAATAAGATGTTAATGGCTATTTCAAGTATTAGTTTAAAGAGGTAATTTTCAACTATGTTTTTAAGCCCTCCAATTTATAAAAATCATAATAAAATACCGAGTAGACTTGGCACTGACCTTGTTTGTTGGAACTCCGAACGACAATACGTACATTTGACGACGGGAAACGATCCGCGGCATTCCTGGAACATCATAACAAAATCGCGTCACCATTGACGTCAACAAAAATATCTCACAAATAAACTAATGCGAACTTATTGAAATTAAATTTCTCGAACAAGTGTTTGGTGATCACAAATGCTATCATAATCTTATATCATGTTTTCAAGCATTACCTTGCAAAGCTGTTCTCCAGGGGACAATTCCTCGAAAGGATGTCTAGAAAAGCAGCGAGAACAAGCGAACAATGGGGTGGATAGAGTGGCACTCATATTTGAATTGATACAATTTTATAAAACACGTTAGCATAAATCAAAATACAAAGATAAAACTAGAAATGGATTACTTTCATACAAATAATTACTATAAGACAATTACAAGAATATATCATATATCTATAAAGAAAGTGTGAAATTGAAAGATGGCGAAATAAATTATAAATTAGCCAATAAAATTTAAAATGTCACAGAAGATCACAGCAGAAGATTAACTAACACGAAATATCAAATCAACAGCAATAGAGAATATTATTACTCCCACAGAACACTATAAATGTTAGAAACAGAAAAGATGTATGTATACCTAATATGAATAAATAGCAACGCGCATTTTGATATATTTTGTGTTTTACTTTCTATTAGAATATTCGGTTTAACTATTAGAATATCAGGAAGATTACAATTAAATTTTATTGTCTGTGGCCTGTTGTCTAAGACTTTGTTTGATATCACTTTACTTTACTTACTCTATGCAGTCTGGCTACTCATTTATACGTTTTGAAAACTAACGCGAGTTGCGACTTAATAAAAATGTTTATTTTTTCCTATACTATTAAAAGTGTAATTAAAGTGAAGTTTTGAAAATCTCAAACTAAAGTCACAATGTCGTTACCACCATTCTCATCGAAGGAGTTGGCTAAATTAGTTCTCGGTAAACGATTAATAATCACAATGCCACAAACCCTTGGCGGGAATCCTTGTTATTGTGTATGGCATGTCCTCATAATTTATTTATGTGCTTTTTTTTTTAGGATATCTTGCCGAAGAACAGCTTATGACGGTCTATGATGAATTTCTGCAAGAAAGCCCATATTTAGATGCTTTAAGAAATGAATACGACCGAATATTTATGAGATCGCTTAGGCATATACTTACTGAATACAGAGCAGTGAAGATATATGGTATGTTTGTTATGATAAATTTACAATCATGGTATGAACGATGTGTTTCATATATGAATATAACGCTCTTCTATTATTAAATTTCAGTTGAAACTTGCAAGCCTCTGGCTCTGAGAAAACAATTGTCTGAATGTCCAAACTTGTTAGAGGTTGTCAAGGTATTGATAAATAATATTGATTTGGACCGGATTAGAAATTTCGAAGATGGGTCTAGGTATTGTCTCTTTAATTTATAATTTGTTAAAATCTGAGTGAATATCTCATTAAAATAAAAATAAAACGGATGAAGTACCTATCCAAAATACTTTTTCATAATCTTCAATATTTCACAATGTTTTATTTTAACATGTATTGAATAATTTTCACTTGCTAAAATTTGTTATTATTAAAGTGTGTACACAAAATTGTTATGTTTTAAGGGTTTTTAGATGTGAGTCCATAGAGGAATTCTTAGCCTTGCTGAAACTGTTTTGCTGAAGAAGCATTTTGTAAATGATAACTTTCCAAAATGCATTAAATGTGATAAAACTGAGATCAATTTTGATAAAATTAATAATTTACATTACACAATGAAAATGTATATATGAAAGTATTAATTATATTAACAATATATATGAAAACAAATTATCCATACCAATTTAGATTAATCTATACTAATTATTATAAAGAGAGAAGATTTGTATTTTTGTTTGTAATGAATAAACTCAAAAACTAATGGACCAATTTTGAAAATTCTTTCATCTATAGAAAGCTACATTATCAGCGAGTAACATAGGCTTATAATTTATAAACTATTTTATAAATTATAAGCCTATATTTTATAAACTTGCGTGCAACAGCTAGTAAAGAAAATAAAATTTAAAATTTAAACAAAAATAATTGTTGGATAATAATTTCTTAGCATTGACCATTTTGCAAGAAGTAAACTATGACTTTTTTTAAGAAATGAATCGCAAACTTTTGCTGAAAAATCAAGCAACTGTGAAGTGTGCAATACTTCAAAACTGTCAAGTTGTCTTTGTGGATCTAAAAGAATATCTCAAGATTATTCTAAGAGTCAAACAGGAAGTAATAATGCAGTTGAAACTACTTCATTAGAAGACTTACCGGGTAAATAACTTATCATCTTTTTTTCATGTGTTTTGTTTATAAGAGTTTATTAATCAGCCCAAAGGTATGCACTGGTGGATATTTTTTATTGAATCATTATAACTATGCACCATAGATAGACACTTGGTCTATTAGCTACCATCTAAACACCATCTTGCTTGATGATCTTTATTATAAACTAGCGATCCGTTCCCGGCTTCGCACGGGTGCAATTTTTTTCTGCAAATTAAACGTAGAAACCTTCCTCGTTTAACGCTCTTCCCATTAATGAAAACAGTTAAAAAATCCGTTCGGTAGTTTTTGAGAATCGCAAACATACAGACAGACAGACGCGGCGGGGGGGACTTTGTTTTATAATATTAAAAAACGTAAATTTAATAATGTTGTCTGCGTGAGCGAATTGATTTTTGTTTAATTGTGCGTAACTTTGTCTTTTTCCTGTGTATATTAGTTCAACTGAGATAAGAGAACGCAGTTCGGCGAAATATGGGTATATTCTATCTCAAAACTTCGATGACGAATACTAAAGCTGTCTATCAAGCTGAGTGATGATCGTTAGGCAGAAAAGATAAATGTTTCAACTTATTCGTGTACATAGACTTTTCGAGTTTAATGAGAATGATGCTTATGCATTAAGATAGCCTCACTCTACTTCCTTCGAAATAAATATTACAAATCACCCATCAGGTTTAACAAATTTTTAAATTTCTAAAAATTTTGACGATGTTCTGAAATTTCAAAAAATCTTATTAAATTATCTGAAAAAGTGAAGAAAGTTTTCATAGAATTTTCTAGAAACTTCTGAAATTTTCGAGAAACTTCTAGAATTTTCTATAAACATCTAGAATTTTCTATAAACATCTAGAATTTTCTACAATGTTAGCGAAAAAAAATCCGTTCCTATTAATAATACATAATGAGCGACTCAGCCAAAGAAAAGATATGCCGCAAGGAGAACTCATCGTATTGCATGAACCTTCGTTTCAGTTGTTAACAACAAATGCAATTGTTATGAACGAAAAAATTCTTTTTTTTTATTGTCACAGGGTTAGTAACTTTTTTTCAGTAAAAGAAAAAATATCGCGTTTGAAAAACTCGAATATATTGCATAGATCCCGTTTTTTATTGTTTATAGCGGCCCGCTCCCGGCTTCGTCCGGGGTGTATATTTTCTAAAATAAACGTAGCCTAAGTTACTCCTTATTACATCAGCTACCTGCCAATAAAAGTCCCGTCAAAATCGGTCCAGCTATTTCAGAGATTAGCCGGAACAAACAGACAGACAGACAAAAATTGTAAAAAATGTTATTTTGGTGTATGTACCGCAATTTACATAAACAAAAAGTAGCCTATGTTACTCCTGACGACCCCCTCTTCATGTCTGCAAAGTTTCATGGAAATCGCTTCAGCCGTTTCTGAGATTACCCCGAACAGACAGACAGACAGACAACAATTCTAAAAAAAGTTATTTACGTTTTAACAGCATGCGAATGACTCTCTAAGCTGAGTTTGAGGCAGTTTTTCGCAAATCACAGACAGACACTCTGATTTTATTTATATAGAAAAGTACAATGACATAACATACATTCGTTACACATGATAATCATTGATTAAACTAACCAATGATATTGGGTCATCAATATCTGAAAGTAATCAGAATCTCTATTAAAATTATTACACATAAGTTTGTTACTCTCACGTAAAAACTACCGAACAGATTTGGATGAAATTTGGCACACAGATAATTTATTACCTGGATTAACACAGCTATAAAGATATAAGGCATTATTTAGGTATTATATTTTTCATTTTTCAGTGCAGACAAAGTCATCATCAACTATATCAAATTCTCATAGTACTCAATATAATAATGACAAAAAAAATCTTTTTCAGGACACAACAGTAGTAACAAAAAGAAACGTTCACGAATAGTGACAAATGAAGTGAATCCACCTATCAACTTAGATGAATATAATCCGTTACTTCACAATATATCGAAGAACAGATCAACATTAAAGAATCAATCATTTAACCCATCGGTACATTTCTTTTATTGTCAATAAAACGTTTAATATTATCAATAATTCTGAAATGTATCTAAAATGGTCTAGGCTATGACAGCAAAAATTTTACAACATTGTTTTAAATTTTTATCTAATCAATTACCTATCAACATTTTTAGTGACTGTATCAATATGAGGCATCAATATATTCAATATATCAATCTATTGATATTGATTGGGTAACAATTTATAACAAAGTTTTAGAATGGGTGCTTCCATAGACAATCACTAAATTAGTTTTACAAAAGATCTTACAATTTTATTAGTGGAATAACTCCGCTGTGAGACTTGGCATTTTTAATATTTTATTATTTTTATGAGATAAGTTATTACATGTTACAGGTGAAATCTGCAGATAAAGAATCCGTACAAAAGACGCAGGATTTTGATAAAATTTTAAATGTTACAAATTGTAATAAGAATGCTTCCGATGTCAATACAAGCAGTAACCAAATGTCTGGTACGAAATATGTTAGCCAAAGTATGTCTACTTCGGGAACATTTCAAGATTTCGCATTTGGCATCACAGGTGTTCATTTATTTTATTATTATTAATAATAATTTATAAAATATTCATGTGAGCTACATTCAATTAGTATGGATATCTAAAAGATATTCAGCCGCTTTTATTTGATAATGTGAACTAATAAATAAAGCTTGTATTGCCAACATAAAATGTTAAAAGTAGACTGCCTCAATATACATTATCCTATATTACCTGTCTATACGAAATTTCATTAAAATACATTTAGCTGGGAAAATCTAATAGTCAATTCTAGTTCATATAAAATATTGTTATTAGACACTCAGAACTTCAAAGAAAAAAATGTAGTTTTACTGATTTACATTTTAATGATTTTCAGGCATGGGAAGTCAAATAATTAATGTACCTGATTTTAATAGTACTGATAACGTGAATGTACAGTGAGTATGAATTATATTCCTCCAATCTCAGACGAAATAAGAATTATAGACAGAATTTTGCAGACACCATATTAAAAATGTAATTATAGGACACATATTATATGTGCATTGTGCATAGGCCGGTTAGTGTATTAAGATTTTGTGTTCCAAGCTATAAAATCAATATTTGTATTGTTTCTAAATTTACTTGTGACATGTGATTCTACTATGCTTTTTGTTTTTTAAAACCTGGTTTTTAAACCCTTTCACAAAGCAATTCGGCATTTTCACTAGTAAAATTTTTTATAAGGTGAGGCGTCTTTTCAGCAGCTTCACTGCTAATCTTTAGTTCTTATTTTATCCGAGTCTCCCATTTCGAAATACTGAATTGAATTATGAACATTATGAAAAATTTAAATTATCATTATGTTAATTTTTATTTCAGATTCGCTAATAATTCTTTAAAAGAAGGATCAAATCGACAATTATATTCAACTGTTAAGAGTAATAATCAGTCAGCAAATAATATGTATTTTCCTAAAGTAACTCAAGTGTCACAAAGTAAGCCCGAAGTCACACAAAATAAGTTTGATTGTAATAAAGTTACAATACTGTCAGATGTAAGGGTGGATACGATTTGTTCGAATGAAACAAGTAATAAGAGTAATGTTCAAATACCCCCAGTTTTAAATACCAAACAAACGATGCCATTGTTGCAAATGCAAACCATTCTTGTCAATGGAACTCCTGCTTATAAATCTGTACGTAATCCAGAATACAGGTACAATTACACCAGAGATGAAATAATGGCAATGCCTACCATTATTCTCGTTCCAACGACAGGTATGTTTTATGCTTTCTTATTTTAATATTTTTGTCTATACTAAAATTTTAGAGGTTTGTTTGTTTGTAGGAGGTAATCTTCGAAACTACTCATCCGATTTAAAAAAATATTTTACCAATAGTATTTCAGGATGAACACAGGTTGAATATTCCACGCGGGCGAATCCGCAGGCACCAGCTATATGAAAATAAATAATTTTGTCAAGCGTTATATCTTTTATATATCATCGCGGACGAAGTCGTGGGCACCACCTAGTCATATAGGTATATTTTAACTCATGAAAAGAAAAAAGATGAGTACGCAGGCTGTTATTAAATCAATTATTTATCAAATAGCTAGTTGTAGCAAATTTTAGTAGCACGAATGAAATGACTTTTAGATGTACCAGTAATTACAGTTGAGAGCTGTAAAGATTAAAAACGGATACTGTTATTATTTCAGGTCCTTCTGATGTTTCGACAAATAAGGCTCCACACAATGTGATGACTCAAAGCAATAATTTGATATCAAGTGGAACAAATATGCCAAACTCTCTAGAGCCCCTCACTATCGATATATCAGATAGCCCTGATCCTAAACTTAACATAGAAACACACGGTGCCTCTGCATTAAGCATGCCTGTTCTTAATGATGGAAGTGCGGATAAAAATAAAGAAATGTTAAATTCCTTTGCAAACCTTTTGCCCAAAGATACAACGAGTTTAACAAAAACTAGCACTCCTCAAGTGATTCCTCCCGTTCGCAAATCATCGTCCACTCCTAGGCGATCATCTCACATAAGAGTTTTAGATTTCACAACACCCAGAAGAATTCTACACGAAACTATCAAAGAACACAATATTGAAGAAATAAATGAACCAACCATTCCTAAAGTTAATACTTCTACAGTACCTGGTACATCAAGTTCAATGGGTACAAAAATTGTTGATAAGGAAAACGACACTACTCAGAAAGAAAATGCTACTACTAGTAATGATAAGGAAAGAATGCCTATTAATAAATTGAAATTTAGTGATTGGGATGCCACTTTGCGGGCTGTTGCTGTTTCAAACGAATGCATTGAAAGAAAATCTTCATCAAAGAAAACTAAATCTGAATCTAAAAGTAAATTTAAAAAGAAAAATAAAACTACTGAACCAAAAAAATCAAAAGACGTCAAAAAAACTGCAACTCCCAAAATAACAGGCTTTAAAACAAATAAACGAAAATCTGCCGAAGACGATAAAGGATCACAGGATACGGAAGAAAAAAAAATCGATGTCCCCATTAAGCCTACTATAAACATAATATCAGGTGTTGAAAAACATCCTAATCCCAATATTGTTCAAGAACTAGAAAAAAGCAATAACGATGACCCTCACGATTCAGATACTCTAGAAATTGATAGAAATTTACTTCAAAGTGTAAATGGAGCTAAACTCAACATTTCAGATTTATTAGACACACCTTATAAGCAAGCCTTATATGACATACAAATGGAAACGCCTAGATTTTTAGGGCCAGATATAGGAGGTGAACCAGTATCAGATATAAAAATTATGAATATTCCTACGCCCAGATTTTTGGCCTCGCCCAATTCAACCGCCACTCCAAAGCTTTTAGGTTCACCTTCTCAATACGTTTCTCGCGGCACTGACTATTCAAGCGGTAGCTCATATTACAAACCCGAGGATCAAGATAACATACCAAGTTTAGACGTTATATGTGCATCTTCTAACGCGAATGAAACGGATAAGATGGATTCTAAAACTACTGAAATTCAAAAAGACTCAAAACAAATAGAAAATACAATGAATTTTAAATCTCGACCTGTGAGACAGTGTGCAAGAAATGTGTCATACTCGTATAACAGTCCTTTTATTGCTAAAACAAGAAAAGATGACAAAGACGCAGACGTTAGCAGTGAATCAATGAGTATTTCCAGTACCAAAGATAACTATTCTCCAAAGAATCAAAAAGGAAAGAGGAATATTAAGAAGGGAACGCCGAAACATTATAAAAAGACGAAACAAGCCCAAACATTTGTTAAGGAAGGCAATTTAAGTAGGGACAGAAGAAAGTTTACACCTCTTGACTCTTCAAAGTTGGCTAGAAAGCGTAATATAATTAAAGAAAAAAATGTGGCCACAGAGAATGTTATTACTCCGGCACCTACAAAGTCTCGCAGAAAATCATCTACTCCTAGAAAACTCAACTGTAACAAGACTATTCCGTCTTCTCCTAGTGATAGGAGCGATCCTACAGAAAAATCGCCGGAAATCGTGAAAAATGTTGCTTCTAATTACGACGCAAATCAATCGCAATTACGATGGTCCGATGACGGAAGTAAAGCGACACCCCAAGATCATCGTACCGGGTTCGAAGGGGACGACATTAAAAAAATACAAGAATATATTGAAACAACAAAATCTGATCCAGTAATTGAAGATGGCAGTGCTCTACAAGTAGATCTAATAAAGAGAGGCTTTGACGCTGAAACAGCGAGGACAATAGAAAGAGATTTGCTAGATACACCACCTCATCCAGGTTTCAATAAATCTCTGGTGGAAGAAACATCTGAAGCGAAGCGTGAAGATAACCCTGTTGATTCAGGAGACACAAATACGGTTAACGAAGAGGAGGAGGAATACTTGGATGACTTGGAATTGTCTGTACACGAATGTCACGAAGGCACTATTAATTATATCAATATGGAATATAATGAAACCGATAATTCCTGTATAAAAGAACGTGTGACTCTCAAGGAAAAGTTTTCCATGGAAGTGTTTATTGAGGAGGGACTATCCATTAGAATACGAGCGACACCTTTCAATTTAATGTTCGACAAGGACTATCAAGACTCCGTTGAAATACAACAAGCGGTCGACTCGATAAGTCATATAGAGCCTTTGTACACACCAATGAAGGAATTTGATCGGGCCCAGTGTTACGAAATATTTGATTCGACTTTGACAAGCTTAGATACTCCGTTGAAGCCAATCGTTCAATCGTCCAGGAGTGTGCACGAATCTACAATAACTGAAGTTGTTTTGGAAGTTGAAAAGATAGAAGAGAGAGCGGAAGTTAGAGAGAAATCAGACAATAAAAAGAGAAAAAGAGTTCAGAGCGGGTCAGCTTCAGACGAGTCTTTGAGTGAAAGTAAGAAATCGCGGCCTGAAGCTCACTACTTGTTGAATTCGGCAAATATTCAAAATATTGATATTGAGACTGTATTGAGTAAGTTGCATGGACCGTAAGTCTTAGTTTATGATGAAATACTATCGTCTATGTCAGATCTCCTAGTACCCGGTGGCTCGTTAATAAGTACATTAAACTGTATAAAAATAAACAAAAAAAATGTTATGATAAAAAAAGTTCAGTTTCATTTTGATTCACATGTTCTTTTTAAATATCAGGTTAAGATGTTTTAAAGGTTATATAATGCCAAATGTCATTAATGAATGTGTACATATGAATATAAAATATTTATTGTTTTTAAAAAAAATAATATTTTGTATGTAGTTTTTTTTGTTCGGTGGATTGAAATAAATATCCAAATGAGTTGAAGTGAAAACAATTTTAATTCAGTCTTTAACAATTACATATGACTTTATAATACATTTAAATGTATTTAGTTAGTAAATGTTTACATAAATATTGTTTTAATTTAAATACATTTGGATTGCAGATAGGAGATCCAATTGTGTCGCCTATTGTACCTATTTTATAAGTAGATTTCAATGTGTAGGACACGTTTAGATTTAAGTTAATCATAATATAGCTATTTTTATATTGCATAGTATTATTAGCTAGCAAGTCACGTGATTTAAGATTTTTTTTTTTTAAATAAAACCCTGGTTAATTATTTATTTTTTGTTTTACAGCACAATATTAAATTACACAATATAATTAATTCATTTATAAATTATAAAATTTGGTATATGGACTAATTATAGGCCTCCACAATTTCTCAATAATCTGGTTTATAAAAATATGGGTATCATAAAGTGGCAGACATTAGATATTATAAATTACGAATTTCAAAACACACCCAAAAACATTCTATGTAAGTATGTGAATTAATTTAATCACTACATACGTCATTCGTGTCTTTTTATTATTCATTTTTTTATTTTCAAGTCACAAGGAACGCAACAATTTATTTGGTAGGAATAAAATTACCTTACAATGTAAACTCCGTGAGCCATTTTAATCCTAGTATTTTGATAATGATTGATACTAATTTTGAGTCAAAATTCATCGAAAACAAAAGTTTTCGTCCAATGTGTGTTTACATAGCGCTGAAACGTGGTCTATAATTAATTAACTCGGGGTTAAAATAGGAAATCGAGAAATGAGGAGATCCATAGACGAACGAAAATTACCGACAATACTTAACCCGGCGGATTAGTTCGTAGAACCGTCGGAAGATTCTCGAGTGGAGGCTACGTGCAAGCGCAATGAACCACGTCTATAATGTTCTAATAATAAGGTGGACAGATGTTCTAATAATAAGAGCCGCGGGGTCGACTGTGGATTCAGGCTGCTTCTGAATGGTTTCGATAGTTCAGTTAATTGTAATTGAACTGCTGAGACTAAAAAGTCCCAATAGTTCAATCAATTGAACTGGTGGGAATAGACCGACCTTTTGGAGAATTATGAGGGAGCGGACGTTCGCGGCTGAGATGATGATAAATATTATAAATGCGAAAGTTTGTGAGGATGTATGGATCTTGTTACTCTACCCAAGAACTGCATAACGGATGAAATTTGGCACATATATAGTTTATTACCTGCATTAACATGTAGGATACTTTTATCCTGAAAAAAAGTTGGGTTTTTTGAGGGATCGTCTGAAATATAAAAAATTGGGCGTCATTATCGCCGTGGCCGCGCCACCATCGTCACAGGTTTCTTAGATGTTACATTTTTAACGCGAAACGAAGTCGCGACCACCAGTTCAAAGTTAAAAAATATCAGTATACTGCGTTTCGCAGTCATTTACGAAGCCCGTCTGACGACAATAACCACCCTCTTACAGAAGACGACCGTGAAATATCAGCAGGTGTGCTGTTATGTTTTGGTGAGTGAGTGAGAGATGTCGGAGACGTTGCTTGTGTTAATAGGCTACGGTAGCCATCTAACATCAAGTGAACCGTCAGCCTGTCTGACGACCTTTCCATAAATAATATTTCAAAACCTTAGTTAAATAGTAATGTTAAAACATAATTTTAATTGTTGTTGATTAAGTCCTATCTAGTTATTTTGTGTTTATCTTGGCATCAACACGACGAGCGAATCGCGTTCGCGGGAGTGATTCGTTCAGGTGTTCTCATTAAATCCATTATTCAGACAACGAGCAAATGCGTCTAATTTGCCGGTCGGGTTGCCGAGTGAGCCGCGTGCAATTATGATATTCTGTTTAATTAGATATCGCAATTAGAGGCGATCGTGACACCGGCGCCGCGAACCATTCATTACCCATGCTAATTTGCCCAACTACCGTCGGCGTATTTGCTAATCTCAGAAAAAAATCAGCTACAAATGTGTTTTCGACAGGGAATATTACACAGTTACACTAAGTAGATAATATTTGTTTGTAACAATCTTTATTCGTTAATCGTAACTAAGTGTAGACGTATACTTACTCATATGTGAAGAATATAGGTACTCGTAGATAGAACATCCGCTAAAATGTGGTTATATTGAGTAGGTATTTAGAACCGAGCGTGATCTGCGATAATACTGAAACTCGACATAACCTAGGCCAAAATATACGACAGTGTCGTCGGGGTCCGGGAAGGGGTGTTTGCGAAGTGGGTCACGGATGCAGTTCCTGACACAAATAGCTACGTCGCATCTCACCACGTGGCCTCGCCTTCCCTTCCCATTTGTATCTATATTATTTATGTACTTATAGTATCTATATTATATGTACTGGCGTTACTTATAGTATCTGGTTAGCAAGGTTATATATTTAATCTGGATGTGTAGATTTTTATTACCCATTAATTGACTTTTAAATTACTTAACTTAAATTGTAATTTAAAAGTATAAAAAGTTTTTAATTTTCGAATGTCATCCCCATTCACAAAATCTGAAATATTCACATGAAAGCCTTTTATTACCAAATTCTTCAAAATTGGATTGTAACTAATTTCAATTTGAAAATATAGGAGATATCTAATACCTAGTTAGGTTTTACGTATAGAAGTGGTGTAGCTACCTAACGTCGCAAGGTTGGTGATGGCTGGTAATTTCGCAGGCAGTTCGGGTATAAATGATTGCGGGTGATTTTCACCCCCTGCCTCTACGATCCACCCACCGATGTATAACGCCACCCTGGAGCTCCCCAAAGTGCAACGCTGCCGACGCGACGTCGCTCCGGACAATCTGCGTGCTCTGCTTATTTTCACTCGTAATTCCTTTGCCCGGAAATTGCCTTTATAAAGAAAGAATAATTTAGCTTTTCCAGAGGAACGTTAGGAACGATGAGCTAATTTTTTTCCAATTATGAGATTGCAGTTTTTTTCAAACACCTTAAGCACTGAAATAGGTTTCATTTTGTTTATCTACGCTGCAATCTCCGAACTAATTAGTGGCAAAAAAAAAATGTGAATTTTCGGAGAGGTCGTTTCTTTTGGCTTATATTAACTATATAATATCCCAATGTTCATTTCAAAGACAATGCAAGATTATGCATGTTTGTTTATAAATTGCATTTTAAATGATTATTTTTGTTAAAGTTTGTGTCACGTGACATTACGACCCCTCGAGCGGGCTCGCCGCCAACTGGGTCGCACTCTGAAACTTTCAGCAACTAGAGACTGTAGGTACCTCCTGGTTCTTGTACCTTCATGATACATATAAATTATAACGAAACGAGGTGACGAGCCTTTGGTGTTTTGTCATTATGTGAGTTGCATTTGAATTTATCTATGTCTATGTAGTTTTAATAATTATTTAGTGTACAATCACGCTTGCTATCTTTGACCAAGACAAGTTGCAAGAGCTAAGTGTTACCTTAAGTGTGTCAATTGGTGGCTCGATGTGCGTGGCCCCCTGCTTTCCGCCCATGGGGGGAGTTAGAGCGTGGGGCAGGTCGGATCGATACCCGACGTCTGGCCCACGACCTCTCCTTTCTTACCACCTTCCTAAATACTAATTACGTGCTTTGACATAGCTTGCCTGCTCGAGCCATTTGAAAGGAGACGTAGATGGCAACGTGAGCGTTATTAACGGTTCTGTTCTGTGGTGACATAGCATTCGTTTTTGGGACAACTTTTGCACCGTATACTTCTTAAATGTTGGCGTAGTACTTTTGTATATTAACGTCATTAAATCCTTGAAAACAGCAACTTACGCTTTGAATTTGCGCTAGTCACATTCTTTGAACGGTATTTTAAAAAACAGAGGAACAAAAACTAGAGTCTGATTTTCACTTTAATATAAGCTACTACCGCATATTTTAACACTTGATGTTAGTGGTAAAGAACATGGATTTACAGAATTTAATTGATAATGGCTAGCTAAAATAGGTGTATTGTCGGAGTAGTTCTTTCTATGTCGGATAGAGAAACAAGATTAAAAATGTATTCCCTGCACGTGGGCCATAATGCGATTTATCGGTGCAGGGGCATGTCGTGACTCTAGGAAGGCACTACGAACAAATACATCTTGTATACTTTTGTACTCACGATACTTGATGTTTTGCCACCTTTAGTCTATAACAAAAATCCCAAACTTAGAATTATATCTGTTTAAAAATAAGGCTTCAGACATATTTTATCACGAATTGAATAGTATAGTAACTGGAAAGACAAAAAATCAATATAAGCTATATAGTATTAGGTACGAATGTACTTAGTGTCTCAATGAGTTGAAATGCTACAGCTGCACTAAGCTATAAAATTGATAAAATCCAGCCTGAAAATGCAGATGGGTAGATACAAACTGATATAATCAATAACTGGATGAGAGCTGTAATTCATTGGGTACCATTACGTACAAGCGGCATTGCGGTTTCGTCCAGAACCTCGATGCATCTTCGGGTGTGAGTGAGACGCTTGCCACCCCCGCACTTTCGGCAGCCCCCTTCCCCCACAGGAAGGGGGTAATGGACGCACGAGGCTCCTCGGCCGTGTACCGACGCTCTTTATGCCGGCTTGCACGCGTGCACTTGCTACTTTCTTTGACGTCCCTTTGTTGTGGATTCCAATTTCGGAATGTAATATTGAGCATGTGCTATTGTTAACTGAACCAGGTCCTCTATATTGTGTTTATAGGTTTTGTTTCGGTTAGAGAATCAGAATTGAATAGAGTTTGTTCTTTGTTTCGATTCGGGTTGATTTTATCTGAGTTACATCTGGTATACATATTCCTACTTCTTTCTGTTTTGATGTTATAGAGATCACAGAGACGACCTTCTCAGTTTGTGATTGCATAACTCAGGGTGCTCTACTAATGCTATACTACGTTTGTCTAAGCAAGCATATCTTAATAAAGTAGTTAATAGTTAATATTCCCTGCTTCTGTTATAAACTTCATTGAGCATTATATCAACAAATACTTAGCCTTTGATACACAAAGCAAGGAGTGCTAAAATGCTGCTGTTTAAACTTGTCAAGCACACAATAATATTATCATTCTTAGACATTAGCACACAGATTGCACTGTAAAAATAAAAAAAAGTTATTTTGCGGAGTTTATTAATTTAATTTATGTATTAAATATATTACCTTCCAAGAGTAATAAATAGTGCTAAACAGAACATAACAGATAAGTAGGTATAAGTAAGATTTTAGGTCTAGACGAACAAATTGTAATGTTTTTTTAAAATTATTATTTTAATTTAATGTTATATGGCTCTAGTTGACTTGGCCTTAAGCTTCACACTTCTAGTAGCTCATTTTCTATTGAAAATAGGAGGAATAGGATTAGTATTTTTTTAAAAGAAAGTCTACAGTTTTCGTTAGATTTCTATTAGTACCTACCTAATAAGATAAGTTCAGGCGTTTGTCTTTTATTTCGCTATAGATGCTAATAACAGAAATCCGTTTTAACTAGATTTCTGTAACTAATAACTTTTCAATATTTTTCATCATATCATAAGCTTTACACCTACATCTTTTCCTTTATGCATCCCGTGGCGCTTCTAATCATGCAAATTCTGCAAGATGGGTGGGTGGCGGAGTGGCGGCCTCCATAACTGAAAGTACCAAAACTATACTGCTACCCCCCGCCTCGAAGGTCGTTCAAAACTTCTTTCAAGAAATGAATCTCCTGCAACGAAACACTTTCATTTGCTATTTCATCTACGGTCTGATATTTTAAGAATAAAATTTTAAACATTTTGTGAATTTCACAGTCGTTAAAACAACTGAACAAAGGAACTATCGGAATACAAATGCAAAATTCATATCTGCTTTGTTTTTTTAAAATTTAAATTGCAATCCATTAAAAGTTTTCTTGTGGTTAATTTTATTTTGGATACATTGACCTATTATTATTGGTCTTCGATTTTGACAAATTGACTCTAAGGAAACGCTACCCTTAATTAGGATTTTAATAGTGTTGGGAACGGGAAAGGGCAGGCAGGCAGGCCGGGTGCACTAGGTATTGATCTACGTTGAATTAGTGTGCGGATCGGTCGTCTTTGTGGTGCTGTAGGGCCAAACAGACCAAAACAAGTCGGGCCACCCCACGCCACCCCGTCTCCGTCACTTTGCTGCAAAACCTTCGTGCGGTCCTTTCAAAACTCTACTCATTTAACAGCCGTGTCGGCCAAAGTTAATTCAAATTGAAAATGTTAAATTACATCCACATCCTTGAGGAAAAACGTATATACCTAACATAATCTAACTGTATCTGTCTGTTCTATTTGTATACTGTAACGTGCCAGATGAGTTGGTCTTATCTTTTATACATCATCATCGAAGCCGCAGGACATCCACTGCTGGACATAGGCCTCCCCCATAACCATAACTTTCCAATAGAACCAGTGAAAAGCAGCCTGGATCCATCGTCGACATATACATACATATACTACAAATATATATCTTTTTTATGTAAAGATCTACAGACAGGCTGACGATCCACTTGATGGTAGAGCCTTCGCTTATTAATACAAGCAAGCAGGTGCAGTTGCGCTGCCGGCCTAAGTAAGATAAAGGAAAGGGTTTGGGAGGGAATAAGAAATGGGGCTCTGACATCCCTTACTCGTTCACCGAAACATAACAACACGGTGGTCTTCTTAAAGGGGGTGGTTAATGACGCGAGACAGGTTAATATTTAAATATATGCATAGGTATTATTAAAAAAAAAACACTATGTTATTTTCTGACTGTTTCTCCGTTATTTCTCTAAACCACCCAAAGGATTTTAATACGATCTTCACTAATAGAAAGAGCGATAAACGAGGAACATTTGTGTATACTTATAATCCGCAAAAAAAATTACTTACACCCTTCCGATGTATCAGTTTAGATAATTTGATTATAATTCGACGTTTCTTTGTTAGAAAGTAACTAGGTTTATAGGTAAAGTTATAGATTTCTGATGTGTTAAAAATTTAGAATCTGAACTAATTGTAAGTTTAGTTTGGGTAAGGGACAAATACGTTATATCTTAAGGGTACCTAATTGGTCCGATGTTAACATTGTTCAGTGCACGTCACAACACAACACTAATAAGGCTGTAGTACTTGCTGTACCTACTGCAATATTATCCGACGTCGTCGGTGCAGCGTGTATACCAATTTATAAGTGTAAATACACAGAGCAAAATTTAAACTAGTCCACAATGAAGATATTGAAACATAAATACTCCTTACTGCCAGCTTGTTGATCTAATATTTAGGTAATTTTTTTCTGTTTTACTATTTTCAAGGGAATAAAATAAAACAAGTTAATTAGATTCCTTAGTAGAGTAGAGTCAGTGCATATTACGTTTCGCAGTTGTAAATTGGGTAGCCTGTGCAACGGTAGCTACTTAACTAGAATTTATTATTTCATATTTTTAAAAAGCCTGTGACGATATTTACATTAAGAAAAACAATTATATACATGATTAACAATTCCAAAACTATTTAAACTAAAGATAAAAGTCCCTAAAAATATGTGAAAATAGTATGGCAACAATAAGGAAATGGTAACCTTTCGGCCCCAACGGCTGTTGGCTTTAAGTACTATGTATCGTGCAGGTACACTGCCACTTCTACTTACAGATGGGCCGCACTTATGTCGGTAACTTTCTTTTGTCTACGGATCTCTTCATTCCCAATTCTTTCCTGTCGACAATTACTTTAAAAAATATAGTTAGGTAATACAACATTATTAACATGAATGTTATTTGGAACACTCTAATTGTGCCTAATACACAATCCACTATTCGTTTAGGTGTTTCGGAATATTTTGCAAATGTATTTCTTTGTTAATTAAAGACCGGCGAGTGAGAGAAACGGAATATGTCACGTATGTTGTGTGGCGGAAAGACTGAAACCGCGCGCAGCGTCCATCTATTGAATTAGTAAAGTCTGTCAAAGTGCATCGTCGAGGCACAAAGGTCGTTGCGTGGGAACTGGAGGGTGGCGGGTGACCGCCCGCCACCCCTTACCACCTTAGTCTCGTGGGTTTGCACGAAGTAAGCTAGAGCAGCAGAAATTTGTTATGACGCACTGGGTTTTGTCTACTCGTTTCGGCGATAACACAAAAGACATTTTACAGACACACCTCTCGCCAATATAAATATTATTTTCGTTCCAATTTACAATTGTACTTAGTTGTACAGAGTGAAAAGTGACTCGCATACTAATTTTTAATTATTACTTAATTACACTTTGAAAACAAAATGGCAATAGTTTCAAATTGGAACTATATCCGTTTTGTGATTCATTTATACATAAATAAAAGATAGGTAAAAGTCACTTGTACCAATCTTTATATGTTAAGTACCTAGCCTCTACGAAAGTTTTGTTTTTTGACTTAATAACTTCTCAGATGTATACCCTCTAAAAATAAGATTGCTCCAACCCTCATCGATAGAGGCATGTTTTTTCATTTTTAGAAATAAAAAGTAATCGTTAAATCTTACGTATATGGTGAATGTGGAAGAAATTCGTACCCAAACTCATGGAATTTTGCCACAACGATGACGCATGTATGCACGCGTGCATTATCTTGATGGAATAGGATCTTCATGGATACAACGATCCAATAAGTTGACATAGGTAATATTCTGGATTCTGGATGTTCGTTTTGCCTTTTTCAAAATAATCGACGTTATGTTGCGTTCATCCCAAAACACACGTATAAACCCAAAAGTCGCGTTAGTATATAGAAAAAAATAGGCAAAATTTTCATAGTAAGGTAAATAACTTATTGTTAGTTAGAATTATAAGTAATGCATCAACTGCACGAACACAAAATAAATACCTACGTATAGTTTAGTCGCTTCAGGGTCGTTGACCTCTAAGCAGTCTTGAGCCCTTGTTAAGTATAAAAGTCGACCTTTTTAGGGCAATTTTGTTGTCTAATAACTTACTTTTTAGTACTAAATGTTACCAAAGAAATAATTGAATACTTTTCATCTTAATCAAACAAATATAACAATACAAAAGTTTGGATCATTGTCCATATTTTAAATATTAACTTATGATAGTTAATTGTTACTCTCGCCGATATGCTGTTACAGTGTGTACCTACTTATTTGTAAATGTATAGAAAATGTAATGCAAGGTTGTTTTCAGAATACGTCGTTTGCGTGAGAAGCGGGAGGCAACGCAGACTTATAACTACACGCTTGCACTGCCTCATTTCACCCTACGGCTCATCTAATATGTACTTACCCTGTTAGCATTACTTTTAATTAATTGCTCACAACAGTGAATATCTAATTAAGTTTTTGGTGCGCAAAGTTGACTAAATTATTGCACCTACTCACCCGTTCATTTTTCTAGGCTACACAGAAAAGAAACGGTTGCAACTAACTTAATTGACCAGTAATTACATGGCAAGTTAAATGCTCCCACTTAACATATTTATAACAAAAATGTTAATTACATATTTGTTTTGTAATGTTTTGTATTGTGTGTATATTTTAGTATATATATAATAAAATATATTTTAGTATATATCAATAAGCGCTGATATGTAACATTTTTATGTTAAATTAAATAATATTAATAAAAGAAATATACAAGCGACAGTCTTTGTATTATATTGTTATCCATCCAAAAATGAAAAAAAAAATGTTATGGTATTCAAATATATCATATATTAAAAACCATAAATATACCAACATTAATATATTAAAAATATTAGATAATTCATCCAGGTAAAACTGTGGAATAACATAACATTTTAGTTATAAAATGCCTGTTATACGATAACTTAGTATGTAATTTTGTTAAATATGTATTTTCATTTTATTTTTTTTCAATATAATTTTCAAAATTAATTTTTAATAACAATCAAAGTTGTAAATCAAATTAATAATTTTATTAATTAATAAAATAATTAAATCATTTTAGTGAAATGTTTATTAAGTAATTTTTAAGGAATTATTTACCAAGTTTTTTTTCTTTTTCAGTACACCGTACCTGTCGTCTGCTTCTTTCAAACTAACGAATGGGACCGAATGAATTCCGTAGCCAATAAATTTTGCATAGAATGTAAAATACATCTTTTTGTATATCTATAATTGGTATATAATGTACTCTGTAACGGCGATATCACACTGGCGATTTGTGAGCGAATTCAAAGCGACGCGAGTTCGCAGCGAGCGCGCGGCGAAGACGCGGCCGTCGACGTCAATTTGTACACTCGCATTCAAACATTCAACAGCCCGCTCACTTCAGTCGTATCACTGTATCAGTGATACGACTGAAGTCGTATCACACTATCAGTCGTATCGATGTCTTCGCGGCCTCTTCGTCGCGCGCTCGCTGCGAACTCGATGAGCATTCGCGTCGCTTTGAATTCGCTCGCAAATCGCCAGTGTGATATCGCTCTAAAAATTCACCTGATATCAGCCATAAAGTTCGCAAACACTATGAGTAGACATACACACAGAGTCCAGGTTTATAATACAGTTGGCCATACTGGACTGAGCATCTGTCTGCGTGGCGTGAAGGTTGCGTTGTATGTGGTTGGTACTCTGTTTCGATTACTTACTCAAATACCTAGTGTTGCCCAAAAGTCTTGCAAGTCTTGCAGTCTTGGTCTTGTTCTTGCATTTTTGCAAGACCAAGACCAAGACTGCCTAATTGTAGCAAGACCAAGACCAAGACTGACCCTGCAAGACTTAAGCAAGAAAAGACTAAGCCTGCAAGACTCTTGCGTCTTGCAATTTAAATCAAACCACTGAGTCCACGAGAGCGGAACCGCGGACTCAAGCTAGTTCATTATACATCATAGGTATTGTTTTACTATATTTACATCCTGTATATTGATAGGATGTATTTATTTATTTGGGGTGTTGTATTGATTTATTTTTTATTATGTAAATTACTACGTAAATTATAATAAAGTATAATTTACGTAAATTTCTAGTAGAATTTTGTTCCGCCCCTTTAATTAAACATTTTTTCAATGAAATTATAAACTGAACTGTTATTGGTAACGAATTGTATTATTTGATAACTGAAAAGATAAAATATAACTACTTGTGGTGTATAGCTATTCTCTGCTCTATGCATTGTCTTGTCTATGTCTGTGTCGTAAGTCTGTAAGTGTGCTGCTGTAAGTCGAGTCTAAGTCAAGTCTAATCTAATACGATTGTAACTTTTAATTAAATAAACAGTGCAATCAGTGTCGATAAGTATTTATTGTGTTCCCGAGTATCACCCAACAATAAGTGAACCCACACCATATAAAACCATAAAACTACTGTGTACTGGAGATAAAATAAATAAAAGGAAGTCATAATCTGGCGACGATACGATAATTGATTTATTTGCTGACAGATCTACCATTTTTTTTTAGTACGGAGCTATTATTTAAGGGACAAATCTATTATTTTCACAACAAAGTTTTATTCATAGGACAAACTACGATATTTTTGATAAAACATTTATTATTTTAGATACATATTGACATTAATTTGTTAATTCATACCTGGCGACACATTTATTTAATTGACAATGAAAATATTTTGTGCCGACAGTTTTATTAATTAGATGATAGGGACAAGTTTATAACAAAATATAAATTTTGATGACGGAAAATATAGTTCAAAAAAAAAATTTAGGTGCCGTCGATGAAGGAAATAATCTAGGGCCATTGAGAAGCGATACCAAATGTAAACAAAGTTACCGCAAGGTCATTTTTTTATGCAGGACTTTAGCGCGGCGATGTCCGGGTTGTCGAATTTTGGCGATGACCGAATTTTGAGATAAATACCGGAATTTTTTATGTATGTATTTCTTTGAAACATCTAAAAACGACTAGTAAGAGTTTTTTTGTAAACAACCCTCGAGAAGGGGTGACAAAATTCCTATACTTACCACAAATTTCGATTTAAAGCCTTATTTGATTGGACTATAATAGGTGATTGCAAGACTTGCGAGACTCTTGCTGCAAGACCAAGACCAAGACTGTGAGCGCAATACCAAGACCAAGACCAAGACCAGGTATATTGACGCAAGAACAAGACCAAGACTGGCTAAGTCTCGTCTTGGTCTTGCATTTGGGCAACACTACAAATACCCAATAACACTGGAAACCTTTCGTTTTGATCTCGAACTAAACTCATAAAATAGTTTTAAGTGTCTGTTCATATGTTTTTTAGAAAGATTGATTAATTTTATTTTTAAATTTCAAATGTAACATCTAATATATACTGAATTTGTAATCAATATCCAATTTATATTTCAATTTTGAATATAAAAAATAGATATTTGTCTCAGTAGTGATGTATATACCAAGATAAAAAGTTTCTGCATGACCCATTGTTTTTAAGTATATCAATTTTTAGGTTTATTATACACGCCATTGACGAAAACGCAAGACCTTCCGGGATAAGACTGTACGCATTTATGTTGTCATAATCATCAGTACAATGCTCACACAGTACCTACTGTTAATTATGATTGTGAGGTACTGATAATAATGTTAATCTTTGGCATACATTTCTACATGTGGTTGCTCTGGGTGATGAACAGTCCCAGTTGTATTAATATTGTACCTGGGACTCTTCAAGTTCCTCAGTCCTCTGTAATTACTGAGGAGTAATTCCTTATCAGGTTATTTGCTAGGTTACTCAAAGTACACTTATTTAAACACGATTCTTACCTATACGTAACATGTACTTATAACAAAAGGTAATTCTGTAAGTCGAAGCGCAAGTTCAGTGACGTCTCCCCGCCTTAATTCTGAACCTATTCCGTATTGATATACGTAATGTCTGCTTAGTATTGTTGAGTTGACAGGGCAATGACGTCGGTGGTAGGTACAGTGCAGCGGTTCGTGCAACCCCCTTCTGGAACCCCCCCTTGGGCGCACTCGTAGTCGACGGTCGACGCTCTCTAAAAGGAAAAAGGAAGCTAAAGGATAATCTATCAGGCCCGAGGCCCGGCTCGATAAAAATGAACGATTAGGGCGCATTCAAAATCGATGGTTTCGGTATGTGATAGAACTGCATAGAAATCTGTAAACTTTACCAGTTTAATTGTTAAACGTAATTATAACTAAGCAAGAAAGGGTGAAGAAAGTTTTGTGTATTATAAATACTTATTATTACAAGGAATGAACTTTCGTTTTATAATGGAATATCTTTTAGGGACGAAATTTGAACTGCCCTCAATAATGTTCTCAATAATATTTCAAGGACTATTTGACATGTTTCAAAGATTTATAGTACAGTCATTTGGTAGTTTTACTTGGAAAGTTTTCTGGGAGTTTTGAAATTGGTGATTTTATAGATTCGCGGAGACACATTGGATAAATGGCGCCTTTTTTGACTTATTTTAAGATAAAACAAATTAAACGAGAAAGTTTCTTATAATTTATGTTATAACCTTATTTTTGTAAATGACTGTTGGTAATAAATAACACTTTTGTTATTTTAACTTGTCATTAGCGCAAAGCAGCCGTCGCCAAACATTATTAATTAAAATTAAAATGTCTTGATATACACCAATAAATAGTTAATTTTAATTTAACAGCTGAATTAGTTAGTTGACTAACTAAGTTAGTCAACTAACGTTAGACTGTAATAAACTGGGCATCCCGTCTGTTGGCAGTAATAGTAACCGAAAACCACAGGGAAATAACAGCCCATGTGCTTTTAATTTGTGTTTCGTAAAGTGGCTGCCTCCGTCAAAACTTAATAAGCCAAATTCGAGCCCATTCCCCTAACCCTTGTTATTCTTTATTTTTATTCTTCTCGTTGTAAAG
The DNA here is from genome assembly GCA_936446665.2 of Synanthedon andrenaeformis. Taxonomy (NCBI): domain Eukaryota; kingdom Metazoa; phylum Arthropoda; class Insecta; order Lepidoptera; family Sesiidae; genus Synanthedon; species Synanthedon andrenaeformis. The sequence continues at coordinate 4,961,572 of OW387783.2, read as the reverse complement.
TTGGTATCACACTCGAAGGAAACCTTTGGCATTGTTTGTATTACTAAGTGATGGTAGCCAATTGTCATTGACTGGGTCGTGATCTAAGCAGCTAATAATTACAATGAACACGACATAAGTAAATGCTATTAAAAGTATTTAAAATAATAATCTTTATAAATATCAATGAATCGCTAAATGTGTAGCTAAATGCAAAACTCGAGAACGTCAGGACCAACCCTTTATCCTCAATCTCACTATGGTTGGCAGCGTACTTGTAGGTGTTCCTTCTGTTATAGGCGACGGTAACCAACTACCATTAATTAGACTCTCAGCCTGTCTGTAGAACAACATAAAACTACGATCTCTTAATAAAATATGCTATGTGTAGCAGATAGAATCTGTTGTGTGCAAAATTTGCTCTGTTATCAAAACAATAAATAAACTATAATCTTTTCATGATTGAAAGACAAATAAGTTTGCGTATAACACCCTGAGTTAAAATTTTTTTTTTTTTCAATAAACCTTCATGTAAAATTTTACAGGAAAACTTTTTTGTATATATCTTAAAAGTATACAAAACGATATGCTAGTTACTTCATAAATATGTTGTAATAATGATTTATTTTCAGTTGTAATATAAGGTAGGTAAGTCTGGCGAAGCCTAACGTTGGATTAGGGTACAGGTTAGATAGGTACGTTACTCTTTGGTCCGGGAAGGAGGGGGGGTGATAAGTTCAGACGGGTGCATGTGAATTCGGCGGCAGCCCGGGGTCAACGCCCGCCCCAACCAACGTGCTACGCAGCTACGCCGTAGATCACTGTCTTATCGTTAACAACTTCACCAAATATACATATAATACACATGATTGCTTCTAATATTTTCTTACTTGCTGTTTTGTATTTAGATTCTGACTTCATACTATGTTTAGTGTTTTATATACTGTGATTTGAGTATAATAATTGTAATTATTATATATTTTATTATAAAGATGACAAAAAGAATAGCATCTTAAGTTTCTTTCTGGGTTTCTTCTCAGGATCGTCATCATCTTGTTTATTTTATTTTATTTCTGAAACCTTAGTAAAATACATATATATTGACGTTTAAAAGTGTTTCTTTAAAACCTATTTCATGAATAAATAACAGTTTCATCAAAAATTATTTTTTTTAAAATCTTGGAAAATACTTTTAGGTTTTTTTAGTGTATGAATTTAAAGTTCTATTAATCTACTATATAACAGGTCCATAAAATGGGTGATTAATGTATAAACTGGTACAGATAAAGAATCCTAATCTTAACTAATATTAAAAATGAGAAAGTGAGTTTGTTTGTTTGTAGTTGAAATAACAGCGTGTGTGCTGTGGTTTTTTCGGTGACTGAATAAAGAATACCAGAGCCTATTTCCTTATCCTTACGTAATCCCTTATCGTTGTTTGTGTTATAGACGACGGTAGCCACGTACCATCCAATGGACAGTCAGCCTGACTGACGATCTTAACATTAATTTAAGATATGTGTTTTTTTTTTATAATCTAATGAATTAAATTTTATTTATACAGTAAAGTACTGCGCTCTGAATTTTTATGAAGATGTTCTGTTCCAAACACATCTATTATTTATTCAACGCTTAGATAACAAAGGTTTATATAGAGGTTTCATAAAATTATTCTAGTATTCCAAGTTTACGATCATCGTCGCGATTCGGTTCGGTTTAGAAGAGAAATGGTTTTGAATGTTTTGCGTAAGATTCCCATGTACTTTGAGAATAAAGTAGAGTTCGACTTCAGACATGAATGTGGGAAATGATACATGTACTATTAGGTGAAACGTCTGCTTGTCTGCCTACCTTTTTCCATAAAAAAGCTGATAGTTATAATAAAAATAATATATACTGTGTAATATTTCCTTATACAGAAAGTAAGAAACCCATTTGATGCATTGAATGATTATGTGTTATAATGTTACTAGTAATTAGTTGTTAACAAATATAAAGCAAAAATTCGGAAGTTTCGAGTTGAAAAAGTTTTTAGGTGTCACTCCAATTTGTTTGTTAGTAAAATTTGAACCTCTACAGGTTTCTGCGACGTTGCACCCGAAATTGTACTATACGTAGCAAGTAACAGTAAGTAATGTTCAAATCTATGCTTCGATTTTTTTTTTTTGGTTATGTTAAGGTTAAGAAACAGGTTGATAATGAGCAAATTATTACATTTAAGGCGATAGAGGACTGTTTCAAACCTGTAAAAGAATGCTTTTGATAATTTTAAAAACAAATATGCAACCATGTAATTGTTTTATTCATACATACTCGTAAGTCACATGAAAATTATAGATAAGTTTAAGGGCCTCTTTCACCATCTGTCAAGTAGGCTAACCGCCATTTAAAGTCACCGGTCACCGGGCATGATGGAGCTGATATACCTCTGTTTTTATGGTAAAAGTCCCAAACATTAAAAAGACAAATTAAAACAAAAATTGTCTATCGAAGGATGCACTAAACCGAGTGCATAATTTAATAAAACATAAAATTATTTCTAAAAGTAACTAATCAACACTTTACTCGTACTTGTAGTTGCTGAAAGAGGCCCAAATAATAACAATAAATAGCGCATAAAGTATTATTTTTCTGTTGACGAGTTTTGGACAACCTTCTCTTCGTAAAATAAATAACCCTGTCTTCGTCTAATGTAAGATTTTTAATTAGCGTATATAACATACTTATTAAGACACTTACAAAAATTATAAAATATATTTATGACACGTTTATTGGCAATAAAATATGTGTTTATTCCATCAAGATTATTATTTTTTAAAGTAAATGTGGACTTGGAGGCTTATTTATTCAGCCTTCGTTTATAATTAAAATGTCTGATAATGTAATACTCAATTATATATGCGGTTTTTTGAGCATCTATCATTTTGAGAATCCATCCTTTTGCTTAGAAACTTTAATAGTTACCGAAATACTTTACTGTAAGCAACGCCACAGAAATTACAAGTGCCTTTTTTTTCAGGATGGTATCTACTTGATTGTAAATGGCTACCATCGCCTATTTAAGGATTAAGGCATCCTTACTGCCTTCGTAAAACGCAACAGCACTCATGCTTTTACTGCCTCCGTCAGTTTACTGCCTCTAAATTGACTACACTACGCAGGTTATGAGAAATGAACAGCGAGTTTCTAACAGAGTTTCCAGAGATAAACAGAAATAATTAAAGTATAATACATTAATTTATTTATGGATATTTAGCCGATGACGTCATCAAATTATCAAACATAAAAAAATTGGCATATACTAACGGACCAGAGAGAAACAACAAATAAAAACTATTAGTACATATATAATACGATAAAACTATCAACAATATTACTTTTTAATATGTTTGTGAAGGGATAAATGGGATTTTTATTGAATTTTTAATAATTATGTTTAGGAGTGGTAGTGTAATCACTGCTGTCCTCCGAATGCGGTGAGCACGAGGCTGGCGACCGTTCGTCGTAGTCAGATAACGAGTAGTGTCGCTTCATTCTCTTTTTGTCTAGATACGGCCCCACCGCACGCCAACTAAAAGACAGTTATTTTTCGGCGCGGAACGTCTTTACACCTCCACGTCACGTCTTACCACTTACATTCCTTTTTCTTTTACTTTTTTAATTCTTGTTTATTTTATAAGCTCGATAGAAGCAAAGGAGGGACTGTAAATTAGTGTAATATTTCTACTACCATAACTAGTACCTATAAAATATGCAAAAGTGAGTTTGTTTGTTTGTCTGTAAGGCTTTCACACGTTAACTACTCAACCGACCATAGGGAAGTTTTGCAAACACATTGTCAGGGGTACAGAAAAGGGCACCATACTTTTAATTCAGAAAAAAAAAACCAGAAATGAATAAACTATTTTACTAGTAAATATTTTTATTTAGTAGTATTAGGCGAGGCGTAGTTTGATTGCATTTGTGTGCGTGTAGTTTACCGGCTTCACTCTGACGTCCATATGGCTCTATCTATTCTTATTTTATGTGGGCTTAAATAGAAATTATATTATCAAACAATTTCATAGCATATCTTTCATATCTAAGATTGTTTAGAATCAAGTTTTTATTTTTCATAATCACAAGCTAAGAATAGGGTAATATTGTCTATACTCACGGTGATGTTTTGGTTAACTGTAAGTAGTAATATCCCAAAATCGTAATAATGTTAGTGAGCTGTAAGCGTTGTGCATTGTGTGTATAACTTCCACTTTGCGGCCGTTTTACTAGCTAACTGAGTTGTTCGTTTTTGCGTACGCCTCGAGTAATCATATTCAGTAGGAGATATTCACCCAAGCCTATTTAAAGTTTTCATACTATAGAATAAATCTTTACAGTATTAAGAAACAGGGCCTATATAACCTTATAACAAATGTATATACAATATACATATAATATCATGCATATTTATCACTAGTGATTATACAAGTTAGTTTTTATAATATTTTAATAAGCATAGGCTCAGATTAAATAAGAGTTACGCATAGGTTTCGTCTTTATAAAATTCCATTTTCTGCTCAGTAGTGTGATTCATAACTACAAATAGGATTTATATATATAAAGAAACTTACGTATTCTTTTTATTCATTAAATAATTAAAATTACTTAAGAAATTTTTGTACATTCATAAAATATTAAAAACGACACCGACAGATGGTTCGATATGAATGTCAATTTGATCTGTAAATTATTTTACAAAATCACTCAGTTTTTTAGAGTTTATTGATATTAACGATGTGTAGTTTTTAACTCCAATAACCTTCCTTATAAAAGCGCCCTTATCATTTCGTAGCAATCGTTGAGGTTCGAGTACATACAAGCTTTACCCACACGCTTTACTGTTATTTGTTTTTACGCGATAGTTAAGTGTTTAGAAACCAGAAATATAAACTTTAACATCAAAAGCGCTTCTAGAGTGCCTGGCATTCTCTTTTGCGCTTACAATGTTAGTGTTGTTAAAATTTCTAAGTCCAATTTCGTGTTCTGGCCCATTAGTCATCGGTTGATTTTGCCAGAGTATACAGACAGGGTACACTGCGTTTCTGACATTGAAAATATAGCGCTCTGTCTCAGGGGTCCTGGTTTCGATCCCGACAGGGCCAACTATGGAAATGAATTTTTCAAGGTTGGTTCTGGTCAGAATCTGACCAAGTTGTGGGTGGGCACACTGCATTTCAAAGTAATTTGGGCAACCCAACTGGTGACATAACTAACTAATTAACTTTCCTTTTAAAGCACACCAGAATCACTACATTAATCATTATTTATTAATTTTTAACTCATTGACTAAAATAAAATATAAGTTAGTCAAAGAAATATATTGTCCAAGTAAATTTACCTATTTTTTGAGATAAATTTATTAAGTATCTTAGAATCCTTTAGAATATTTTTATTCTTTTTCTTTCTTAGAGTTAAACATATTTAAAATTTTAATTTTATTGTATGTATTGACGCCATTAGTAATTTTAATAATCATAATAAGGTAAAGTATTTGTCTCTTTGAGCTGCGACTTTTTATTCTTTTACTTATTGATTTTTTTTCACACATACTTCTCCGTATACCAATTACTTCGCTAAATATTATTAAATGTTCAAATTTTTGACTCCTAAAAAAAATGCCTAATTTCTACACGTATCAATGATGCAAACATTTCAAAGTCGTTAAATAAAAAGATGTAATTTATACAAAAAGTCTACTTAACGTCTTTCAAATAAATTATCACAATTAATTTTAAAGGCGTTTTTAATTAGTACATACAATTAACACTAAAATTATGCGAAAAAAAAGTGCTGTAACTACAAGAAATCTGATAACATTTTATTGGCACGCGTAAGTGTGCGTAAAATTTATACATATCTAGATAGTGTATTAAAAGCTTTTGATTAAGATTTTACGCGTTAGATAATAGACATTCATTATAGTGTAGATGGAAGTTACGATTGGTCAAATTGTAATTTTTACACTTCCATTTTACATAGATATTCGATGTACAGATTTTCTTTTACAAAAACATTTTTAAACTAATTAATAAATAAATAATTAACTGGCTGGATAATTATTTAAGTGGATACTAGGCATTTTTAAAATAAGCACTTTATAACTGAAAGAAAGTTTTATTAAATCAATGACCAGACGGTCCTGAGCAACACATCTCTTAGTGCAAGCGCTCTATCGATAATATGTTAAGATAAAGAATTAAATTGAGAATGAACATCCCTATTTTTATTTATTTCTTACTATAATAATAAATATCATTATTAGGAAATTAACACAGTAATGCGAACGCCAGGTAGACTTCGTCAAAATATAAATAACAAAAATGCAGACAATTTTATTTTTCAATTTTTCAATAAAATTGTTCATGTATAATACAATAAACAATATATTGTCTGCTAGTTAATTATTTGATAATTATTTAAATACAAAAGTATTTGTAATTAATGTATTATTCCCTATTTAAGGTCGCGACCTACCTATTTAAGGTGGTCCTACGCTGTGGTCCTACGTAGCCTCCACTCGAGAACCTTTCGGCCCCTGCGGCCGTACTATGTGTCCTGCCCACTGCCACTTTAACTTACTGATCCGGCTTATGATCGATCTCGCAGTTAAACCCCGTGCATAGCCCTCTCCATAGCGCGTTGAGCGACGTTCAGTTGTCTTAGATTTAGAATTATTTATTGGCTTAATAATTAGCAATAATAATATATATTGCTAAAAAAAAGTTACAAAAAGAACAGCATGTTTCACCTTTTTTCAACAAGTAAGTACAATGGGGTCAGGCCGGACGGCCGGTATTTTAAGTGAATACGTGTACGATCAACACCCACTAGTACGATATGATTAATATTTTCTTTGAGCATATTATATTCCAATGAATTCGTATAGTATATTCCATAAAATTGATTGATCCCTTAGCTATCGCGTGGTGTGATTAAATTTTGGATGTAGATTGTAGATAAATGGTAGGCTACAGCATCAGTTTGATGCCGTGGATTTGGTTATCAGTTTTGTGAATAATTAGTTACCACCATGGAAGCAAATATAAAGACGTATTTACGTCAAAAAATAAATAAATCAAATTTATATTATGTGAAATACATTGGTATTGCGGTTTGATATAGAGTTGTATCTAGAAACAAGTGGAACTGCAGTAAGTAGGTACATAATGCAAAACATATAAATAACAGTGACACTGAATATTAAAATGTTTATGTTGTACAAAGTGGCGTAGCCATGCATTAGCCTCACCCACGATGTTCCCACAACTGACAAGCGCGAGAGTAAGAATGTTGGCTGTACGGGAATCCTTTTCCAAATAATTAATGCGATAAAATAGTGCGGCGCGAGCGCGGCCGTGACGAGAGCGCGCGCGCGGTCACGACGCATTCGCAGCAAAACGACCAACGCCGCTCTGCGCACGCGCGCCTGCGACCTCAACCCTCCTTACCTTCCTATACCAACTGGCTAGTTTGTGAAGATACGACTTCTACATTTCTTTATACTAGACTAGCCGGTTCCCGCGACTACGGAAGCTTGAAAAATAAAAAAATTGTAACACCCGAGATAATGTAGGATGGTCTAAGATCCGGTATTGGAAATATACTGCCCATCATCATTTGTTATTTGATGTTGACAAAGATTATCTGGTAGATGATAATCACATTGATAAAATGTAATTTGTGCGCCTAGCTAAATCGCTTACCGATTCTGTTAAATAATATACTTAAATTATAATTAACGCTCTGTCACATGGTGAGACGGAAAACTTAACATTATGGTTATTATTATTACGACAGACTGGCTGACGGTCTACTTGATGGTAGGTGGCTACCGTCGCCTGTAACACAAGCACCACCACAGGAATTGCAAGTGCGCTGCCAACTATAGTAGAATTAAGGATTAGGAAGAAATAGGAAAATGGGCTCTGCTGTCACTTACTCGCTTACCGAAACACAACAGCACGACATGCTATTATTTCATGGTGGTCTTTTGTAAGAGGGTGGGTGGCCAGACGGGCTGCCTAAATGACAGCGAAATGTAGCGTGCCCAGCTACTACTTCCAAATCCAGACCAGAGCCAACTTTGAAAAGAGTTCATTTCTGATCCAGCCGGCGGGGTTTTTACTTTTTAGGGAGACTAATTCAAAGTTTTTAAATTAAAGTTAAAAGATTTGATTATCGATAATATCGAAATGCATTTGAATATTAAACTTGAATGTAATAAATATAGGTTTAATGAAAGTACTCACCTAAGGAAGAGCCATTGGTTTCTGTGGAGTATATATTCACGGGTAGGTAACTATTTTGTTAAATCAGGACGCCGCACTGCCTTGCTAAGCATCCTGTATGTACGGTGCCCTTTTTCAATTCATGCGATGCAAAATTATTCCAGATTTGAGCTAGAAACTACGTAAAGAGACTTCCCTCTTAATGTAAATCGATGGTTTTGTATCAGAAACAATGGCTATTTGCATTTTTAGAAAGTTTTCTACTAAATTTAATTGGATTTAGTACTTTAAGTAATAATTTTATCGATGCTAACGATAGAAATAATAATTTATATAGTTATTTGTTATTACGTTTTCACAGCTGTAATTCTGAATCAATGTCGATGAATGTACCTTGGAAAATAGATAGGCTACTTTGAATTATCGCGTGGCAACTGCCTCCAATCGGTTACTGCCACCAAACAGCAATGACCAAACAAACGCCAGTCATTTGTTTTGTTAATTAATTAATATTAATATGTCTTAAAATTAACAGAAATATGTTCTAAAATTTAAAACAAGTGTAAAGAGATCATGCAATTGCTACATTAATTTAAAAAGCGGCTGCTTTATATACGGACTTTTAATTTATTTTATTTTATTTATTTTATTTTAGGGAAATTTACAGGTACAAATACATAACAATAAACAGAGTAAATAGCTTAAACCTAATAAAAAATTTCCACTTATATAGTTGGCCACAACGATAATATTATAGTTGGCCATTGAAAAATTTATCGGCTATAATATTTTTCGTTTTAACTATGGAACTGTGGAACAGGTCAACATCTGTATCCTCTAGTAAAATTTCATTAAAAAGTCTACATGAACGAGACATGAATGTATTTTTTCTATAATTAGTCTTACTAAGAGCTACATGCAGCAAAGAGCGATTTCTCAAATTAGTATGAGGGACATTTAAATATAATTTGGATAATAGTTCAGATGAATCAACTAAACCCTTTGCAATTTTCATCAAATAGCAAATGTCACTTATATTACGCCTATACTGAAGAGGTAGGAAATGATAGCACCTACATCTGTGTAATTAAACAAGTTTCAAAGTAAAATAGATTTGAATAAGCAATGGAAGTAAATTGGCAGCTACAATGTAGTCTCAATCAGTTAGTAATAGTTGGAAACAGTTCATTCATAAAGAATGTACGTACACAAAAGTGAGACTGGTTTGAGGACACCGAGGCTGAGGTAGCCGTTGGTCGGCAAAACTCAAACGGTGTCGGCCATTGCAACGTCACTCCTTCTAACTAATGTAGCGCGTTGTCCCACCACAGAGTAACTGATGACTGTGCGTAAACGCCCCGCTAAAACTTGATACAAATTTTAATGAATGCTTCTAACTACTTATAGCACTTATTATGTAACATGTCTGTTGGGCATTTTTAGTCATTTTAGAATTTATTGAAAGACAAATTTACAGCATTGATGTTATATTCCAATAGCGAGGCTCCTTCTGTTATCTGTCTGTTCTGTTAAAAAAAATCCGAATAAAAATCCGTTTATTCAACTTTTGAGTGAAAGGCACCTGTTTTAAACAATAAAGCAGCTAGCTGTCTTGAGTAAAAGTAAGTTTGTTATTATTATTATATTTACAACTTTTACTTATTAAAAAATATTACTACAATTACTAGTATATATTATGTGAAGTGGCACCGTAAAATGCATACATAAAAGTAATATACACTTGCATTAAAGTAGCTACATTACTGAAGATAACTAAGTAATTAAAAGTAATACTTTTACTGTATTTTTCCTCATAGGTTAATTTAACTTTGACTATGAGAATTTTTTACTGCTGGCTTCTAATAATAATAAATTTAGTTTAAAATTAGAACTGCCTTATCAGGAAGACAACCTAATGAGCACATGGCTCTTACGAGCGTGCGACTTTTAATGCTTTCTACGTAGAGACTATAGAGACGTGAGTAAGGAAATTACAAAGTGGATGTTTTGTATTATTTACAATCGATTGTCCCCGCGCTCCCATGAACTTTTACCCAAATTGTATGGACGACAGTACACCTGGTTGGTTCGCAACAATTAATATTGGATATGCAGTTAATTAAAAGTTATCTGAATGAAATCAGGCGTCAGCGAGCGAGCCGTATCTCCTGACAACGCAATAAAATGCCCATCAATTCATATGTCATGTTGTGGCTGCAGGTGGGATGAGGTTTTCACTAACACACTTCCCAACGCGATTGGGGACAGTAACATGAAGGTTTTTTAAAGGATTTGTGTTTACATTAGTTTTTTCCCTTCTCTAGTAACACCAGTTTATTTTTTAGTTAAGTTAACCATATTATTGCTATACATATATTGTCAGTAGCAATAATATGGTTAGTAAAAAGTACATAGGTATTATTGTCCTTACAAGTCTACGACTACAATTTTCCCGTTATTGCTCTAGTACTATTGGTATACGTATAACAAAGCTTAACGTCGCTCAACGAGCTATGGAGAACTCTATGCTCAGTGTTACTCTGAAAGGTTGAATCAGGAATGTAGCGATCTGTAGACAAATAAAAGTCACCGACATTATAGTCTGGAGACAATAACCAGCCTTTCATACCTTTCATAGAACCACCGTAAAAAGCATCACTTGTATTGTTGTGTTTCAGTACCTACGTAAGTTCCAGAGATCAATATATAACTACTTAATAGGGCAGGCAGCACACTTGAGTTTAAAAAAACGGAGGATAAATTTAAACACTATGTTCCTGTATTATTTTATTTTCGGTTAATACATATTCCTGCTTATAATCAATGCACGTCCTGATGTCTTACTGCCGTAAACAATTCCCCAAATTATCGTTATATTTAAACACATCTTATTACTTAATATGACCAATAAAGATAACGAATTAAGCACATTAAAGTGCACTTTAACACGAAAATTCTCCACAATTAGTCACAATTAATTACCAAGATGTTTTGTACCCTTATCGTCCGTTATCAATGTAACTTCGGAACCCAGTGTATCGGTATAAACAGTTTTCTGCATGCGAAATAAAAGGCTATACTCACGCCCCGTCACACACTCCCGCATTCATTAAAGAACAAATTATACGTTCTTTATCACCACTCTTTTTTTTTAATAACAGCCATTGTTATTCATTCGTGCTAAGTAACAATTCTTTTCAGCCAGTGGATGATTTAATTTGATTTGTGCATGAATCCAGACAGATATATTAGTTCGAGCGGAATGTTATGTCTTCATCGTTCATTTCGTATTAATCCCTTTAGATATTATGATGTTGTTGTTGCTATATTTTTTTTTGTTTGTTTAAGTATATGTAACGTGAGTCTTATGAGTTTTTAACACTTATAATTGCATTTTTGTCTATGTATATTATTATAAACAGAGAAGATTTGTATTTTTGTTTGTAATGAATAAACGCCGAAACTACTGGACCCATTTTAAAAATTCTTTCACCAACGATGGTTTAGAAGAAGTTAAAGAAGAAACAGACAATAGGCGCACAGCGACATTATGTTAGATTCTTAACGAAATATGTTCTATACAGTATTTTAATTAGTTTGACCGTTTTTAAGCTAGTTGCTAGTTTTCAAACCAACTTTCAAAGTTTAATAAGTTTCAAAGTTTCAAAGATACAAAGGCAAGGCAAATTTATCCTTATTAAATTCTAAATAAAATATGTTCTATACATCATTTTGACTAGCTTGAAAACCTTTACTTTGAATACTTACTATAGTTTGAAAACTAGCTATAGCTTGAAAACCGTCAATGTCAAGCTATAACAAAATATGTTATATACATTATTTTGATTAGCTTGACGGTTTCAAGCTATAGCAAGTTTTTGAACCAACTTTCAAAGTTTAACAAGTTTCAAAACTTTATTAATTTGTTTGCTTCTCCCATACATTGCTTACACAGAATGACTGTATTAATATGTACAGATATAGATATATATTATGTAAAAGTTGAAAATTATTAACATATAATTAATGATAGTTTTTCCCATAAGAATCACATACCAAAATATAAATTCTCTTGGCGCAAGATGATACGCCATTTAAACTGGGGTAAACTTAACTAAATGAGTGTCAGAATATGCAGGTGACGAGCACCTGCATCTCGATTAGTGATTGCACGACGTATGGGATTAATGCTTACTAAGGTAAATACGGGTATGACGTCACATATGAATTATACCAACATATATTACTTGTTACACTTACCGTTAATAGTAATTTAAGTTGTGCCATTATCATTATCGCACCTCTTATAAAACTAAATATGCCTCGTAAGAAAACTCAATGTTTCACAGGGCTATGCTCGGGGTTACTCTGCAATATCGAATCAGGAATGAGAAGATCCATAGACGTACGAACGTTACCGACATAAGTCGGCGGATTAGTAAGTTGAAGTGGCATTGGGCAGGATACATAGTACGGAGAGCTGACGGCCGCTGGGGCCGGAAAGTTCTCGAGTAGAGGCCACGGACCGGCAAGTGCAGCATATGGTCGTCCACCCACAAGTTGGATAGACGATCTGATAAGGGCCGTGAGTCGACGGTGGGTGCAGGCTGATTCTGCAAGATGCAGGCTGTCCAGCAGTGGACTTCCTGCCGTTGAGATGATGATGGCCTCTTTTAAAAGAGAAGTATGTTACATAATTTATCATGCATAAAACCACTCTTGTGTGCTAGACTTATTATAATACTCTTATTATATGTACGGTGATAATGCTCTTTAATTGATTTAAAAAATATTAAAAAAAACAAACAACTTCTAGCCTAGATTGTACTGGGATATATTAGGTAACAACGAAATCGCGTCAAAATCGGTACCACGTAGGAACGCTCAGTCTGGACGAACATACTTATTTTAATCTGCATTTAAAATAAATGTTATAAGACTAACATATTATAATCTGCAGTTATTTAGAAAAAATATTTTATAAGTTAGTGTCTATAGTAAAAATAATTTGCGAACGCGGCGCGTGCCTTACCTTTGCCAGATCCACGCCCACTGCTCCAGGCCGAGTTTGTTTTAGCACGATTGCGGTTTGTTCCCAATAGATACAATAATCAATTTTCTATTAATATAAAGAAACAAGCAAAAAATGTAGTGTTTTTCAATAAATGTTGTATCTCGTGATTTTTATAAAATTTTACAAAACTAATCTAAACTTACTTTTTACTGAAAAGTGTGTTTTTACTGAAAACTGAAAAACAATTTAAGATGTATGTGTATATGTATGTTTCTTATGGATTCGTTAGAATTTATTCTAACGAGCATAATTTTTTTTATGTCTGACAGATTTTTACAATACATTACATTAATTGTAAAATGGAAAGTATTTCTTAAATATACTTTCATATGACAGAATTTTAAATCAAATATTCTTAGATAGTTTATTGATAGATTTTTCTAATAATCTCCATATTTATTTTTATTTTTAGTTTCTTTTTAAATAATAAGAATTTCTCGCTAAGTATTTCGTAAGACACTTAACATATTTTTGCGTTAAAAAAGCATGTTCAGATATCAAGCGAAAGAAAATTAACTTGCGGTACACATAATTGCTTATACTTAATATCATTTCATGTAGTTTTTAAATAAATGAGTAGGCAGAATTATTTCATTGGAAATAAGCTTCAAAGACCCAATTGCTTAACGTCGAACAACGGACAGTTTTCTGATGACAGCAATCTCACAGCATCTTCCTGGGACCCAGAGGTATACAACATTTTTTCTATTTATTAATAAAATTCACTTGCTTTTGATTAGTTATTATATTTTTAAGTGTATAACAGAGTTGAAAGTAATTTAATTTTAAAATAATCAAGACTGAAACAGGTAAATATACTTTTGTGGGAACCGATGTTCCTCATATGTTTTGTCTGTTGAAAAATGTTACAAAGCCCTGAGCTAACGGATCGCTGTAATTTCCTCTGTCGAATACTCTATCTTTACAATCGATATTGATCATTACACCGATATTGAAGGAGAATAATGCCCTTGTTCTAGTTCTTTGTACACTTACATTAAATTACATAGGGAATAGTAAATAAATTCATTGCCTCTAGAACGGGAGCTTAAATAAACCCTTCTTCTTACTTGAAAATTATATCTATTTCTTATAATAAGGAGAGGAAGACAAGCTGACGGTATTAGAAAGTATAACGATCATAGTAAGAATTGAAGAAAATTAGGTGTAAGAATATATAATATTATGAAACATATACTTATAAAAGAAAAAAATATTGGTACTTAAAAATATTGGTACGAACATATTAAATGTTACTTTATAAAATTTGTCTACCAAAGATTCAGAAATAGCAGGAGTTTGTTAAAGAATTAAGAAAAAAAATACAGGCAAGTTGTATATGTATACAAATAGAATTAATTATACACAATTAATGAGCATATGTCGTGGGGCGTTACTTAAAACAAATAGTGGATTAATTTGAAGTTTAAATGGGTAATATATATAGCACTCGAGACCGACTAATTGTTCCGAAATGGGACAAAAGCTCGTAAAAGCTGCAGTTGGCGGCGTGCGAAGGTAATGCTGTAATAGATAGTCGTATGATTTGCCCATAAAACCACGTTTGTAGTCGCATCGGTCTCCGTTCCATAAAAATTCTAACTATGGCGTTAAAAATACCATAAATAACCATTGTGAAATTATACGAAGTTTTTGATAATATAAATTAGGATGATCGATTTTATTACTTAAAAGTTTCACCCGAACAAGTGAAGATATTGAATGTTTTTGTAATCACATTTGGCTGAAACCATTTGAAGAAATGGTACTATACAAAACAAAACAAAATATTTTTTTTTAAATTACCTGGATTAACATATTTTACTTTTTATTCTGAAAAAAAAGTTAGGTTCCCGAGTCTGAAATATAAAAAAAATTGTGTGTGTCAGCTCCGACGCACGGCACGACTGAAGTTTACTCCTTACGAATGATAATAATATAATATATTATAATATTTTATAGTAATAACAAAGCATATTGTAGCCTTATTTATGATTTTACTCCCATAAATATTCATACCTCGGGCTTATATATGAAAATGGATTCTTAAGATGTAAACTCCAAAAAGTATTCTATAATATCTATAATATCCAAGTAATAAACTATCTATTTGCTTAATTTCATTCAAATCCGTTCAGCCGTTTTTTCGTAAAAGAGTTACAAACATTATTAATTCGCACTGAAATTACAACTCGGCTTCGCAAATTTTTTTCTAAGCGAAAGATTTTTACGTTATTAATAAACCTGTTCCAAATTTCAGCTTTTGTGACTTAGTACTTTTGACAGTGCGTTGACATTCATTAGGACAAACAAATTTTATAAGTACAGATGAACAAGTAATGTCCCTGGAACACAATTCAATAAAGCGCTTTATTTTGAGAACGTCGTTGTCTCGTTAAGGAGAAAATATTAGATGTGTTTGTTATAATAATATTTATGTTTGTCGGGGTCGCTGGCGCATCGTTCTAAAACGTGGGCAGAATGTGGGCTGATGGCGAGACTCCGCCCTATGCGCTATTGCCCATCGACGCTGAACAACTGCGTCACTAACAACGCTAATAAAATACTAATTACTAGCATGTAAAAACCTAATCTAACTTGACCTTTAAAATTATGAATTACTCACTCGGCTAAGCGGTTAGTTACAAGCCTAAATTGTCACCTTGCGTTGCGTTCTTGTATTAAACAAATTAGCAAGACGTTAAAAAAAATTACTTGTATTAAAATCACCATTTGTCTTCACTATTTGAAAGCCTAGTGAAATTAACGTGCTCACATGTTTTTTTGAATATATATATATATTTTTAATTACAGCCACTGCGAATTCCTATTACGTAAATTATCATTTTCATTAATTATATAAAATATATAAATAAATTTAAAACAATAGTGGGATGGATGGTCATAGTCAAAATCAAAATTATAATTGCAAAATATAGACAAGCAGTTTTTAAACAATATTTTTTTAATGTTAGGGTCAATGGAAAGGCTGATGGACCACTTAATGGTAGTGGCTACCGTCGCCTATAACACAAGCAACGCCATAATTACTGCAAGTGCGCTGCCGAGGATAAGGGATAAAGAAAGGATGGGGTAATGTGCTCTGGCATCCCTTACTCACTCACCGAAACACAACAACACAAATAATGTTATTTCACAGTGGTCTTCTGTAAGTGGGTGGTTACTGCCGCCAGCCGGGCTGCCCAAATGACTGCGAAACGCAGTGTGCCCTGCAACTATTACATTTGCCTGCACAAATTTTTAAAATATAAAAAAAATTAGGTAAACTTTTTTTTTGTCAATATCTCAAAAGCTTACTTTTTAAACATTTTGGCAGATTTTGGTTTAACAACGACGATGTTGTTGTTAGTCTGTAAACAAATTGAATAACATTTAATTTTGGCCTAAGGCCCGGTGTTGCGATCGTAACTCTGAGTGCAGGAGCAAGCTGCGCCATTACTGCAGATAACGCAGCACTAACTACCAACTATTGAACTTATTAATTTATTTAGTTTAGTATTATCTTCGAATGCTAATCGGTTAATAATTAATATTTGCAGGTATGAACATATTAGATATTCTTGAATTAAAATAATTCTGCCTTTCATTTTTAACAAGCGATATTTTCAAGTTTAAGTTTATTTACAACTTGTCACTATAGATAAAATGTCGAATATTGCATAAATATTAACATTTTGTCTTTTGTCATTTTTTTAAATTATTCTATATTAGTCATTATTAAGTGTAACTAATAACAGTAAAACCTAATTAATTAAGGTTTTTATGTACCTATTAAAAACAAATTGCAACTAAGGTGCCGGAATTATACGCGTCTGCTGTTTCCCCGCCAACTACCCAACTGATTTTAATTCGGTTTTCACTTATGGAAAGAGGAATAAAAAGGAAAGTTTGTATATATAAAAATTGCACCCCGGCCGAAGCCGGGAGCGGGTCACTAGTTACATGTAAATGTAACTAGTGACCCGCTCCGCTTTAATTGTAACTGTCCAAGCCACTAGGTGACTAGTTACATGTAAATGTACTGTACATGTAAAATTTAACTTTAATATGAATACACTAGTTACATTTAAATGACATTAAGATAGCATTTAAATAAACAGTTTTTAGTCGACAAATTACATTATCCATTAAAAATGTAAGTCTATAAGAGGGGACTCTTAGGATCAAGACTAACAATAAGTTAACTAACATATCTGATTCTAATCACTACGTAATTTAAACCGTCCACCGCGTTAGACAGTTAATCTCAAAGAACCTTTAATGGAGGATTAGCCTATTGGTGTACATTTTGTAGTGTAGTTGCTATGTGTAGTGGAGGCATGAGCAGGGTGTGCGGCCCTGTCACGAGTCACGCAGTGCACAGCCTCTTACTATTTGTTTTGTATCTGGGACGTATAGTATCTGTGGAGTCGCACCCACGCCATGGCCGCACCAAGCGTCTCACGAACTCTACTTGTTGATTCATGCGTACGTATTATATTGATTTACCTCATGTTTCTCTTTAATATTTCCCCTCATTAAAAAGTTATTCATAACATTACACTATTGCTTTACGATAGGAGATATCGTTTCCCAATTATTACTAAATGGGATCAATTACATAAATGGTTTACTATGTTGGTTTGTATTTATATGAATATGTAAGAGAATAAATGGTATCATTTCATATAAAATAATAGATTAAAACTTGAAATTATTATTTTTTATTTAATCTCTCATCCAATTTATAGTGAAACTTCGCAATGCGGTATGTTTTACCGTCATATGTGTCCTTTATGATATATTATATTACTAGCTATCTGCCCCCTTCATTATTATGTATGTATATATACTATTAACTGTAGTTACCTTAAATTATAGGGAGTTGGGTTCGACTTGTGATAGTTTATCCACCACGTGGAGAACACCCTCAGTTTGCCGTGAAAATGTAACTAGTATTGTTGATACAAAAATATTGGTAACATAAATTGTAATAATGACTTTGGACTATAATATAATATCGTATAAAGTAGGTATAAATGTTATATTTAACTTTAAGAACTCATTTATAGAGTTAAAACACCAAATTGTACAAGTTTAAAAATATATTCTAATGAAAGTAATTGATATTTAAATCAGGCAGTAAATAAGAGAATTCAATCTTGAAAAATATAATAAAAAAAGAAAACGAGATACAACGAGGGATAATTACTTTGGTGGTTATAGTGTTAGTTATAATTTAAGTCAAATACAAACAAATTACTTATGAAATCAAATCAAGTATACTTATAACCTATCTTGCATGTAATTTAAAAATATTATAGTAAAATATGGCTACATCACGTAGAAGCTCTTAATATTCCGTTTGTAGGAAGTGAATATTATATAAGAGCTATGTTAAAAATATTGAAGACAGTACGCAGTTCAAACAGTAAAGTGCATCGTTGAATAGTCCCTAATGTATAGGCGGCTAACGCGATGAGAGTCCGGACTCACAGTTCCCTTCTTCAAATACAATGGAAAAACAGTATGTAATCTTAAAGTATACCTAAGATATTAGTAAGGTCACCCGGGGGCGGCGGACATGGGGTCCCTTTGTTGGGAAATACTCATGGATTCCCCAACGAAAGGGATGAATGGTCGCGAGAACGTTGTGACACGACATCCACGACCAACTACTGCTGTCCAGCGCGAGGAGGACTGTGCTCCCTGACGAAGCCTCGGCGTACGACAGTAGAGGTACGCCATTATCCTTTAGCTATAGGGTAGTGTAATTAAATTTTGTATGTAGATGATAGATATGTAGCTACAGCATCAAACTGTATCCCTCGATTATCATCAGTTTTCTGAATTGTCCTATTGTGGAAGCAAATTTAAAAACGTAGGTAGTAACGTCAAAAAATACAGTTTTTTAATTGCATTTTTCTAGCATACTAATAATAACATCTCTATAAAAAAAAAATCGTGTCACATGTTTGAGGCCAATGAACTCCTAAATTACTGAACCGATTTTGATAAAACTTCGTAACTATGTGTAATTTGGTCCAACTTAATAGATAGGATAGTTTTTAATTTGAATTCGGAAGCCGGGAGCGTGTAGCTAGTATTTTTATATATATCACTTCAATTTTGAATTATTGACAAATTACCTCTCAGTCACTTGAGAGTAAGTTTGAGGAAAGTGTTTGGTCTGTGACATTCATTACTTTGAACGCAATCTGTACTGTGAGATCATAGCTGTAAGCATCTCACGCGCTATTACCTACGGCGGGTCCCGGTCGTGAGTGCGCTTTGCATATTTCAAGAATGCAAGCTAAATGCGTGCACTACAGTTAAGTGAAATGGATCGGCGCTTATGACGTTAACGGCACTAACAACCCCGTGTTTAGCTTTCCCACGTTACGTTTTTCATATTCCCCGAAACTCATTACCCATCGTTGACTAACGAAGCATTATTATTATAATGAAAGGTGCAATATGCGGGAATAACCGCTATATTGCATGAACTCGACTCAACTCAAGTTTTCATTTTAGAAATTTCATGGTGAAATGAAGAATTTCACGGAGTCATATTATGTCTGTTTTTCTCCAACACTAAAGAAGAGAAATTTCAATGAAAATTATTTAATATATTATAGTAATTATGTGTGTTTTTGTGTATTTCGGTTTCGGCATATATAGGTAATTCAATGGTTTGGGTACTAAAAGGAAAATAAATATAGATATCATATACTACCCAATTCATATTATTTAAGTTTTAATAGAAGAGAGAGGAAAAGAGAAAATAAAATAAACTAATAACTAATTTATTTCCTATGAATTCAGGCATTAAACGAGGAAAATCCTATAGATCTTATAGAAATGAGGAAATATTATATTTTATGTACGTTATGTATTATTTCTATGCTCTAATTCCAGATTAGGCTTTCAAATGAACATTGAAAGGCTACAGAAAACGTTGGTAGAAGTTTGATTAATTAAAGTTTTATATTCTTAAAACAAATTTTAAATCTATTTCGTCTGTTAAAATATAAATATAAAAAATACTGAGAGAATTTTAATAAATATTTTAATGAAAATGTTTGGTAAAGTTTTTATTATGCGAATGAAAAGTGGATGAGTTGGTTGATGGCGTATGTTTTTATAGAAACGTCTATCGTCCGCTTTGAGGTTGCACTTAGCCATGTACTGGTAGAGAGCGAGCACGCTTGACCTGCGTAATTGTCTGCCGAGTCGAGCCTATAATCCCTTCCTTGCTCAAAGAGATTATTTTATATTATGGCACGACAAAATAACAGATTACAGAAGGCTCGAATTAAACAGAAAATGATTATTGTGTCATACGCTTACAACTTATGTTTGCATCAAAATCCTACATCGTTGAAACGTTACTGTTTTTTTAAAATTTTTAGTTTATAGTCGGCACCTAATATTGAACTTTGTTAACTTCTTCTTTCATAAAGATTTTTTAAATATTATGTTCATTAAATCATCATGTTTTTTAGTTATAAAATCTATCCAAAAATACCTACTTTTTGTAACCTTGATAACTTAGGGGTATATCGTAATACTCATTTTGTACTTTAGACCTAACTTCTAAAACTCAACTTTTTCTCGCATTCCTTAAAACGTTTCTAACTAAACAAAAAAAATTTTTCTTCACGAGGCGGCTGGTTTTTGAGAAACAGGAATAGATCTAATTGACGTTATGAGAATCGATGCTTTGACATAGCGCTGGATATTAATACGGTACTTTTTAATCCTGAAAATATATTAGGTTCCGGTGGGATTTTCAAAAATCAGTCGCGGGTACCTAATATATTTACGAAGTCGCGGGTACAGCTAGTCATACATAATATTGTATAGGTATTGTGAAACTTTGTTCATCTTTCATTTCTCGTTAAACTCCAATATAAATATATCGTTGGATATATAAGATTAAGTAATTACTGTTTAGAGCGTCAATCCAAAAGCTTACAAACCCATCGCTCAATTATAGTCCATTCAGTGAAACGAACACGGGAGCCTATTTCAATCCTTCATCGCACGCAAGTTGCGCGCGCGTTAATTTTTCACAGCGCTAACTCGAGCTATTGTGAGGTGTTGAAATGGCCATTGTTTCACTGACAATGGACCGACAATAGCCGTATCTTTCAAAAGGCCGCGAGCTCCCGACCTGGGCCAGGCCGTAGCTTGCTTACTACACCGTATTCAGACATTGTTCACAAGATTGAAGCTTTAGCCAAGGTGCTAGCTGATCAAACGATACCGTAAAAATTTATCGTGGTTCACCGTTTTGTTGTGTGCTTTTATATTAAAATTATAAATTTTACATGAAATTTAAAGACACAAAGGGCGAGTGGTTAAGGTGCTTGCGTTAATACTCTGACCCAGGAGTTCCGGATTGGATTCCCGATAGGGCGAAGTTGAAAACAAATATTTTAAAGTAGGCTTCTATTTGGAAATATTTGTAGTTGTAGGGCACACTGTGTTTTGCAGTTATAAATTGGTAGTTCGCCTGGCAGCAGTAACCACACCGAAACTTATCGAAACCGCCTGTGTTTCGATAAGTCATCCCTTCGTTCCCTATAAATTCCTGCGTTTTCTAATCCCTCGTCCTTAATACTTCTAAAGTAGGCGTAGCTAATTCCAGAGTAAATAAGTAATGATAGCCACCTACCGTCAAGTGGATCATCAGCCTGACTGACAACCTTTAGATTTAAAAAATACTAATATGAAAATATTTCATGGTTTGTAGCATTGATGGCAAAGGAAAAAATAAAGAACTATAAAGAACTATAGTACTAAGAATTATAAAGAACTATAGATTGTAATAGTCTCAAGAAATACATGCCGTGGTCTTTCACAGTGTGTCACTACTGTTATTCTTAAAAAGAATCCGCCTATTTCCACTTTCAAGTTGCACTGCGAGTCATATATTTTCTCTTGTAAAACTTCTAATACATATTTATATTTTAAAAGGCCGATGGAAGAATGAATGCCGACCGAGTGTGTTGGCGCTCAAGTAAAACGGCTATGTCTATCTGTGGATGCTTGTGGGTTGATAACGATGTTTTTTTAACACTTATTATCTTGGTAATCGGAAATATACTTAAAAAATTAAAATCGGAATATTGCTGTATCATCAAACACACTTGAAAGTTAAAAAACTCAGTAACTACTTGCACAAATCACTGAATTCAGTTAGAAAAAGTAAATGGTGAGACGTAAGCTTCGCAGTCATGCAATCATGCAATACGTGGTTAGGTAACAGCACTTGAGGTTGGCAGTTGGCACGATTGTGAATTTTTGACTTCAAATCCGTAGGAGGTTGTGACAAGCACTGCGGTACACACAACTACTGTATACTTATACCCCATTTAAAATTACAATATTTTGTATCGGTATTATTAAATGTTTATAATGTTATTACTCTTCATAAAGCATCGACTTTCCTAAAGAATATTTTATTATTTTCTGTTTTAATTATATTTGCTAAAATCTTTATGAGATTACACATATTACATATCTATAGTGCATTGCTGAGTAACGGCTACAGTCTAATAGTCTAGTTCACAAGTTCATAATAATAATAATAATAATAATAATAATAATAAAGCTTTATTAGTCCATGCATAAAATTTACAATATTACAGTTAATTAATTATTTGATGTAACATTATTAAATACAACAATAAATTATCTAAATTTAACATAATTAAAAAAAAATCATTTCTATATGGACCCCCTTCGGGTAAAAGCCTCCTCCAAGGTGTACCACTTATTTTTATCTTTGGCAGTGTTTAACCAATCTTGACCGGCTATTGCCGCTATTTCGTCCTCCCATCTGGCGTGCGGGCGGCCTCTCGTTCTTTTTCCTCGCGGACCGGACCATTCTACCGCTCTCAAAGTCCATCTGTTGTCCTCATATCTAGCCACGTGACCTGCCCATTTCCATTTTCTTTGAAGTGAGAAAGTTAATGCGTCTGTAACTTTAGTCTTCTCGCGAATGACCGTATTCCTCACCTTATCCTTGAGTCTTAAACCCATGCTGCTTCTTTCCATTCTTCTTTGAGTGGTCTGGATTTTCTTTCTGGTTTTGGCGTCAAACGTCCAAGTTTGACACCCGTAGGTTAGACATGGTAGTATAGCCGTATCCATGACTATTTTCTTAGTGGACAGCGGCAATTGTGACTTGAAAATTTCTTTGTGAGCCCAATATTTCTTCCAGGTAATTGCGACTCTCCGGTCCACTTCTTCTGAGTTTCTATTTTTATTGAATGATATTTTCTTGCCTAGGTATATGTAATTTTCTACAAATTCGAGAGGTATGTTATTAATCAAGATCGGTGACGTATGATGATTTGTCATCACTTTTGTTTTATCTAGGTTCATTTCTAGCCCGACCTTTGAACTAGCCTTTTCTAATTCATTTATCATTATGTTAAGCTGTTGTGGGCATTCTGAAAACAGAATGATGTCGTCAGCGAATCTAAGATTACTTAAAAATTTCCCATTTATGTTAATGCCTCGTTTAGCCCATGGTAGGATTCCCATTACATACTGTAGAACGGCTATAAACAATTTTGGAGAAATTGGGTCACCTTGTCTGACTCCTCTTCTAATGTTGATTGGTGCGCCGACTCTGTCCAACTTAACCTTACTTGTGCTGTTGCCGTAAATGTTCTTCAGGATATTTATGTATTTCCCATTTATATTTAATGAATCCAAAGCTTCCCATATGCTTTTATGTGATATTGAATCAAAAGCTTTTTTGTAATCTATAAAAGCCACGTAGAGGGGTCTGTGGAATTCTAGATATTTATCTATTACCTGATCCACGACCTGAATGTGGTCTACCGTGCTAAAACCGCTTCTGAAACCGGATTGCTCAATCGGCTGCTGTGCATCGATGTCTGGGGATATTCTTTCAAGTAGACAGGAGGCGAATAGTTTGTAAAAACAAGGCATGAGGCTTATGGGGCGATAATTCCCTATGTCAGCTGGGTCGCCTTTTTTATACAACAATATAATTTCAGATTCCACCCATTGTTGCGGCACAGTTTCTTCCTCCAGTATTTTATTCCATAGGATAGTGATTGGCGTCAGTAGTAGGGTCCTAGCCAACTTAATATGTTCGTTTGTGATCCCGTCTGGTCCTGGGCTTTTTTCGGGCTTAAGTTTCATTAGTTGTTTTAATATTTCAGGCTCTGAAAACTGTGAAGGGGTTTCTGTGCATTGGTAATCACAAACAACTTCGCTTTGCTTTGTTATGCCTGGTTGTTTGTATAGTTTAGCATAAAAATCAGTAACTATATTTATGATTTCTGTGCGTGATTTGCATTTGTTAGTGCCAGACTGAAGTGATGGAATCCAAGTAATTGATTTGTTTAGTTCTTTATTAGCTCTCTTAGCAGATTTAGAATTTTCGATGTGTCTTTGTATTATGCTTGTTCTGTAAGTATCATAGCATTTTCTTATTTCCCTGTTGGTCAATTTGTAAAGCGTTTTTAACTTTTCTTTGTCAGTTTTATTCAATTTAGGCTTGTTCTGTAACTTACTTCTTTCCTTCATGAGCTCTAGCGCCCTTTCTGACAGGATGTTGCTCTTTTCTGTTTTTTTAATACTCTTTAAACTATCCTTTATATTGTGAACGATTTTTTGATAGTAATCCTCCGCTTTGTAGTTGCTATGCGTCGTTATAAGTTCTGGTATACAACTGTAAAGGTTTTTTAGGTATATTTCTTGTTCGGCCAATGTTTTAAGCCTCCCTGATTTACTAGAAAAATTACATCTGCTTTTCCTGGTTGATTTCAGGCGGATTGTAGCCCTTAGTAATCTGTGGTCCGATCCAAAAGAAAATGACGTTAGTACTTCATACTTAGAGATTATGTGAGGTTTCGTGGTCATTATGTAATCTATTTCATTCCTTGTGTTTTTGTCTGGAGAGATCCATGTCCATCGGTTCTTAGGTTTCAGCTTGAACATTGTATTAATAATTTTTAGATTAGATTCTTGTGCGTATTGAATGAGTCTCTCTCCTCTGATACTTCTTTTACCATATCCATATTTGCCAGTTACTGAGCTTTCGTGTTCCTTGGGAATTCCGATTTGTGCATTAAAATCTCCCATGGAGATTATGTACTTCGAACGTGTGGATTCGTGTGCCTTCGCCAAATCATCGTAAAAATTTTCTATTTCTTCCTGAGATGAGTTTTCAGTAGGTGCATATGCCTGAATTATTGCAAAACGTAGGTTTTCTAGCTCGATTTCTAGTACGCATAATCTTTCGGAAATTCCGGTGAATATTATGATTTTTTCTTTGTGTTTTTTCTTGACTAGAAAACCTACACCGTATAGGCCTTTAGTTTGACCTATGTGATACATGATGTATTCGTCATCTTCTACTATCTTCTCTCCGAGACGACGAACTTCGCACAATCCTATTACGTCGTGGTTAATGTCTCGTAGCGCTGTCTTAAGCTCGATAAGTTTTAGTTCAGTAGACAGTGATCTTGCGTTGAAGGTACAAATTTTGAAGGTGTTTTCCGCTAGAGTGGTTTTCCTTGGTGGGTTTTGGTCTAGCTCTCCCGTGGTGACCGGCCGCACTGGGAGATGAGGAGTGGGTAGAGGGACCGATTTTGATTGCTATGCTACGTTATGTTGTGGTGTCTTCTTTTGGCTTTGTGAAATAGTTGTCTCAGTGAGGATCAGTTTAGGCTCTTTTATTATGTAATCTTTCATGTTTGTTGCTTTATTTTTCTTTGATGGCTGCTTACCAACATATTGTGCTTTTCGATTACTAGAAAGAGATATCTCCGGGGATTCAGACAGGTTCCTCTTGTTTGGTTGGTTACGAGGAGAGTGCTTGTTGTTTGATATAATGAGTTTGTCGTATTTTATAAAAGCGATATTACCTGCCTCTTTTTCTCTCTGTAATTGGATTTGCAGCTCTTTTCGTTTGTTTAATACTTCAATTGGATAGTCTTCTTTTATGTAATATGAAGTGTTTTGTAGATAGCGTTTGTTTTTCTGAATTTTTATTTTGAAACCCATTGTATTGAATGTTATTATCACCGGTCTGACTTTCGCTCCTTTTTTTCCCAATCTTCTAACTGCTTCGATGTTGTTACTATCACATGGAACTTTTATATATGTTTTTATTATGTTAATTATAATTTCTTCGAGTTCGTGGTATGACTTTTCGCATTCTTCTACGCCAAACAAGACTAGGTTCCTGCGTCTGGACTGCCTTTCTAAGTTGTTTATTTTTGTACTTTGTTCCTCCACTTTTTTCTCCAAAAGTTCGTTTTTTAGTTCGAGGTTGTTAAACTTCTCGTTAAGACTGTTGATTATAGTATTTCTAATATCCTCTTTCATTTCTAACATGTCTTTATAATGTTATTACTCTTCATAAAGCATCGACTTTCCTAAAGAATATTTTATTATTTTCTGTTTTAATTATATTTGCTAAAATCTTTATGAGATTACACATATTACATATCTATAGTGCATTGCTGAGTAACGGCTACAGTCTAATAGTCTAGTTCACAAGTTCATATTGGTGTTAATTGTAGATAAAGCTTCTTTAAATATGTGCGATAGCTTATTGGATATCATCGTAGACACATATCATCAAATGAATCGTCAGCCTGCTTGCTGACCTTTACAAAAACAAATGACTGTCTTAATCAGGAACTGCATTTGCTTTTCGTTAAGCAAATTATGGACCCTTACATTACCTTTTTATCTTCACGAAACTATTACAATGAGAGAGAATTATTGTTTAAAATAATTACAAAATATATTGTTACCTGAAAATAATATTTTTTTATAGATATACCCATTAGTGTGTGCGAGTAAATATATTAGAAATAAACCGCTTACTGCAAACGCTCTAATGACCGTAGTTTTATTTTACCTATACCATTTTAAAATCCAAGTAAAATAGAAAATTCGACATTCATTTCTGTAGTAAGCTAGAGCTGGGCACGTTTCTTCACGTCATCCTGCCATTAAGCCCCTCTGGTGAAATCGATCAATTATTTTTCGCTCGTTCCAGTAAAAAGACGGCCACAACCAGTTCGGATATTAAACGTTCGACGTAGAAGGATGAAACGTTTGGCTCGAACGGGTGATCCCTTTGACGAAGTGCACTCGATTCGTCTATGTTCTTATCGCTGCACCGACTCTCTCCTGCTTACCAAATGAAGTAGCTATTAAACTCAACGTTCACTTATCTTTCTTCTATACGACTTTTCCATTCATTAACTTCATAAGTTTGAATATTAATGATAAGCTCTATTCAGTTTTTACATGCAATCAAATTAAAATTATAATAGTATAACTAAATTTATAGAGTATATTTTAATTGAGTTCTAAATTTATATACTATTGGCCCGCTCCCGGCTTCGCACGGGTGCAATCTGTTAGATTGTCTTACACCGCCATCTGTTAGATTGTCATGGAACACACAGATAATTTTAACAAATAATTGCTGGATTGAATAGGTATCAACAGATGGCGCTATGTTAATAATATTATATAATTTGCAATAAAATAATAAACAAAATGAGATATAAACTATACTATCTTTTAAGTTGGACCAAATAACAGATACTTATGAAGTTTGATCAAAGTCGGTTCAGTAGTTTCAGAGTTTATCGCGAACATACATCGTGACACGAAATTTTGAGATATATAAACTAGTGGACCGCTCCCGGCTTCGCCCGGGGTGCTTTTTTGCAATACAGCCGATAAATTACTTTAAACCGCCATCTGTGAGAACCTTATTTATTAAGTATCCAACAGATGGCGCTATGTTAATGATATTACATAATTTAAAAAATAATAATAAACAAAATGAGATATAAACTATCCTATCTTTTAAGTTGGACCAAATTACATATAGTTACGAAATTTTATCAAAGTCGGTTCAGTAGTTTCAGAGTTTATCGCGAACATACATCGTGACACGAGATTTTTATATATATATAGATATAAGGATATTAAACATAAATTACTTAATTGTCGGTGAATTATAAAATCCAGTTATACTGTAACGCTAAATATCTTAAGATTTTCCGAAGTCTAGTAAATATTTTTATGTAATAATAATAGAGGAAGTTCCAAAGGCTTGCATTTATTTAGGAAAATTTCTCAGCTTTAATAATAATCTTTTTTAGGAATGTCTCTAAGATCGATGGTTTTTGAACTTATGCACATTTTTCTAGATCAATTAGAGAATCATGAACTAACACGTTTATCAACTCGTTTACTAGGTTAAAACTAGGTTAATAACGGTTAAGACAATTACATCTAACACCTTAATAAGCCCCATTCTTGTCACTGCCTTGTCACTGGTCTGCCTGCCTAGTGACCACCACTTTAAAGGAATATGAATGAAGATGTGAGTGAGTATTCGAAATTATTGAAATCACAGTAAATTGGTTCAAGGGTAAATAGAACGCAACATTAACAAATCAGCGCAGGCTGTGGGCGGTGATCGTATCACGGGCTGATCGATGCCGCTCACCGCTCACGGTCCAACGATTCACTCAACACATCCGAACCGATATGAAATGCTCCATTATTGTATTGCATTTACAAATCTATTAAAACCACTGCTTTGAATACTCCATTAGCGGTTTCGTATACTTTATTGTACAACTGATGCCCGCGACTTCTTAGCGCCTGACATTTTTATTGTTGTGACTATCGTGACAGACATATAGAGTTACATATAGGGGGAGGTCCCCGAGAACCGGACACTTAAGGAATAACAAAAATAAAAAAAATCGTGTAATAGACTAATTTGTTTATTTCTCTTTAATAAGCTCTCAACTATATACCTAATCAACACAGATATATCACCAGTCTCAAATGTTACTTTAAATGTACTAGATTAGATAATAAGGAACAGTTAACATAGAAAAACGGACGTTTTCAAAAAGGTCCCCTAATGACGGACAGCCAACTTTTCGTTCATTTTTACACTTAAACATTATTTAATCAAACAATAGAACAAATCATCAGTTAATGAAGAAAACTAATCTTAATTCTAATTAACTTTGGTTATAATCAGGAACGTTTTCTATAGAATTCGAAAACCTTAATTGTAGGTACATACAACCGGCAAAAAAATTTCGATATCACTTTAGCGATGGCTTTTTTCAATATTTCATGTTTGGTGGTATTCTTACATCTCGGTTTGGGTTTACCCATGTTGAATCTGAAAAACAAGAAACAAAAACAAAAACAAACTTGCTCTAAAACTGTCCGGTATTAGGGGACTTTAAGAGTGTCCGAACTTAGGGACTCTTAGGTACATACAAAAAAAATCTCATTCAAATTGTGTGTTATGAATAACAAAAAAACGCATAAGTTATATCAGATTAGTACAATAGCAATAATAATTAATAACAATGAATATCATTCCATACTTTAAATACTATTTACAGACCCCAAAAAATTAATTCGAACAAAATTTTTACTAACTTTTAAATCGCACCTCGCTCCAGGACAAACGAGTCAGCACTGGCTATTGGTACGGCCCCCCCGCAATTCACTTGGGAGAAGCTTCCTAACCGTGGCACAAGCAACAAATTGGCACGCTTCTTCGCACTGATTCAAACCCTGTCCGGCTATAGGAGCCGTTCGGGCTTAGGGGACTTCCCCCTATATTTATAATATTAATATGGACTATTTACTCGCCCTGCGGCCAGGTGGACAGATGACCTGAAAGGCATCGCAGGAAGCGGCTAGATGCGAAGGGCAGAAGACCGTGTGTGGTGGCGTGCCTTGGGGGAAGCCTATATCTAACATTGGTGAGACATAGGCTAATGATAACTTACATAGGATAGGATTGCTTACATCCTTCAGTATATTTTATTTTTTCATCTATGTAATGCATTCACTTTACAGACTGAAGTCTTATTAAGTACAGAGTTCGAATCGTTAAGTAACATAAGTGAGAATTTTTGGAAAAGTATCCTTACTGGTGGAAAAAAATACTACCTACCAGTAGGGATACCTTAGTAGCGTAAGGTGGAACGAGCGAAAATGTTGTCATAGGAATTTATGACTACATAACCGAAATGCAAATATAGGTAATATTGCGATTAGTGAAATAAACCTTTTTCAAGCTCACACGAATAACGCTGGCTAAACTTTTATTACCCGGCGGATGGACCTTAATGTAATTGCCGTTTGCTATTCGTAGTCAGAGCCTAGTAATTTCTATAAATGTCTGTTTGCGTTAACAAGACTATGGACCGACAACGAACATCAATCAAATGAACAAAGGCAATTCTCGTTTATTTGTCGCATGTGAAAATAGGATGTCCATACGGGATTGAAGATTTTAAGACTCACCGACAAAATATGAAATAACAATGTAACAAATAAGCTGTTGTAACAATATAAAATTCATTATAATATTAATCAATTTTATACATATATTATTATACTAGCTGGTGCCCACGACTTCGTCCGCGTTGAAAAATATTAAGTAGCCTATCCTGTGTCCCGTACGTCCAAATGTTTATCTACCAAGTTTCATGAAAATCAGTTAATTCGTTTCAGAGTTATGGAGGAACATACATACATACCTACACTTACAGATTTATTATTAGTATTGATTAATATTTATATTATTAATAAAGTTCATTATTTATTTTTATAAGGTACAGCGACCCGCCCTCGGATTCGTACAAATGCATTTTCTTTTGCAAACAATAAACACAAACCTTTCTCTTTTATCGGTCTAACCACTACTGAAAACCGTATCAAAATTTGTTGGGTAGTTTAGAAGAAGTTAGCATAGAAACAGATAGAAACGGGCAGCGACTTTATTATATTCATATATATTAAAATAAAGTATATTTTATAAAATAGATATAGAAATGTAAAGATTTAAAAGACCATTATGAACACCCAGTCACTTCAATTTTGGTATTTTTCAACTAAGTTACACGTGCACTTAACAATCTTGTTTCTGGTTTACTGATTGACAGATAATCCAATATTCTAATAAGTATAAAAAATCTAGAGAAGACTCAATTAAATTATTTTAAAGAATGAAGAAAAACTCGACAGTCTGCTGACAGCACAACTTTTAAAATACGGTTAGGGTAAGGAATACCTAGAGACGAAACGTAAGGTAAGAAACATACGAGGTTGAATTTGTGGTAGCAATTCATTGAAAGCTTTAAAGCGCATTATTCCCGTGACTAGGCATTCAGTCAGAGGGAATTATAAAAGTGTCTGGAGGTAGTTGTGTGTCTGAGTTCGGTCGAGCCATTAGTATCGGTCGGCGGTCGACACTGATCGATGCAGCCCAGGGTTTCAGCTGCACCCACTGCACCCAGACACCGGCGCCCGCACGCGATCT
Organism: Synanthedon andrenaeformis; assembly: GCA_936446665.2. NCBI lineage: Eukaryota > Metazoa > Arthropoda > Insecta > Lepidoptera > Sesiidae > Synanthedon > Synanthedon andrenaeformis. Next base: position 4,929,861 of record OW387783.2, on the reverse strand, counting down.
CAACCAAATATTGTTTCGATGAAAAACATCTTTTTAATAATTTTCATAGCTGTGAACGCTCGAAGCGATTCATTAAAATTAAAATTGTATTAGTTGATTCCTTAAAAAAGTGAATATCAAATTATTTTGATTTGTTTGCTTAAATTTGATTTTTTGTCTAATGTTTTGTTTACATAATATAATTTGAAGTCGCTTTCAGCGTCTGTCTGCATGGCCGCCAAATCACGCAACGGATTTTGATGCGGTTTTCATCAGTTAGAAAATTTATAACGGTATTTTTATATACATAGTAAAACCTAAATAAGTTTTTTTTCAATTGCCCGTATAATTGTTTCAATTGCAATTGCTTAAGATTTCAGTAAAAATTATTCCAAAAAGAAATAAATTAGTTCTTGTAAGTGTTGTAGCAATCAAATTGACGAATTTCTATGTAATTATTGTTAAAGATAATGAAATTATGAATTATTTTGGCGAGACCGACGTCTATGTAAAGACAGTTGGGCTTGGGCGGTTGTTCGAGTTAGCTAAAGTTGTTTGTAACGTGAGGGCGGGCGGGCGGCCGCCCACACCGCTCTGTGCGAACAAAGCCTTCCGTGAAAGCCTTCGGACGTTGATAGATGCGATAAGCTTGGATGCAAGTAAACTGCATACATTTCTTGTTCAGTTTTCTCAAGAATAATTTTATAGATTATTTAAAAACAAATTTATTTTTAATGATCTTTTTAACAATGTATTTAGAATTATCTGTTCGTTTTAAGTAGGTATGTGTTTGCGATAGTTTTAGTCTGCAATGAAATTTAATACGAAACAATATCAAAAACAATGCTTACTCGAATTATAAATAAGTAGGTATTTGAATTGTAAAAAAACTTAAGAATACATATAAATAAATATTATTTTTTGTTTCTATAAAAAGCTGGTTGTTTTTTATATTTATTTTAAGAAGTATTTACAAAATATTAAATGAAAAATAACCAAACATTTCGGATAGAACAAAAGTATTAAAAGTTATGACAATATTATATAAATTATAATTTGCATAAAATGTAATAAGCATATTAATGATCATAAAATTATATAAGATTTCATATAAAAAATAGGCAGTAAAGAATGGCAAGTGTGAAACCAATGTGAAACCTTTTATCCTGTCACATTTGAAAAACCCTGGTTTTGCTTGTGTTCCAAGGCCAAAGCACTTTCTTTCAGTGCTTAAAATACTAAAAATAATCCAAAAAATATAAGAATCGAAACGTCGCATCTTAAGACTCATATTAATAAAAAACCAGCTGTAACTTTAATAGCGGTAACTTTTTTGTTTATGAACTAATTAGAATAAAACAAGCACTAAATGTTACGGGAAACTTGATACAACACATCAGTGAAAACCGCATTCACATCAATTAGCGTGCACAACGCACAGACAAAGAGACAAAAATTCAAAAACTATTTTTTTGACCTCGGGTAACATAAGTACAACGTGTACAAATGTGGTTTTTTTTTAATATTTCATGTACAGACACGGCTCGATTACGACTTTATTATCTGTATTGATTGATATTGATAAAATTGGAGTGTCAAGATCCAAGATTCTGTATGCCATCAGTTGCTGGACTATAATCAAATGAGTTGAACGAAAATTGGCGTTGTATAGAATAAGGTCAGTGCCCTATTCTATACAAAGTTAAGGCTATTATTAACTAATTATCTCATAATTTTGCACCACAATCTCCATTTAGAAAATGTATCTAGAAATGTAACCAACAAAAAGACAAAAATGTCTTTAAATGAACTACAATACAAATGTACACGATTCTGTTTAAAAAATAAAATAAAAACGAACGAACTAATCAATATTTTAGAAGTGTAAGTGTTACTAGACACGAAACTCTTGCGCGCCAGCAACCTAAATGCATTTTCTTATAATTCAGAAGCGTCACGTAGCCCATCCCAGCCTCAGGGGTGAGAGCGTTATACAAGAATGCAAGCGTATTTGCAGTTACCTCTTTTTATCTCACATCCCAACCTATAAAGCCAAATAAGAAAGGAAACTCAATTGAAAATCTATAACAAAAGCTCTGTAGTGTGTTGTATTTTTTATTCAATAACACATTTTGATAGAAATATCATGTCTTAAGTACAATCACGAAGTGGTGACCAGCCTCAGCTTCACGTGGATGCAATTAACTAAAGCGTAATTTAAATTTCAAATTCCCAAAGAAATTAGAGTTGATCCTCGTACAAAAGAGCGTACAAAAATCCGTCCATTTGTTTTCTCAACTTGATTACGACAATTTTTGACTTTTATATTTTAATAATAAATTTAATTATTATTAATAGATAATTACATAACACTTTAATTAAAATAGTAATTACTACTTTGAATAAAAAGAGGTAATTACTAGCTCCTGCCTGTGAGTTCCTACGTGTTTCTTTATAAATTATAGCCTACTAGCGGCCCGCCTGGTAGAGGCTTCCTTCCTCCTTTAAAACTCTTTCCATTAATGAAAACCGCATTAATATCCGTTGCGTAGTTTAAAATATCTATTTGCATCAAAATAAAAAAAAACTGCATAAATTTTTTTAGAAGACTCATGCAGTGTAATGATGAAATTTATGGCCTGGGGTTTCTAACTAACTAAATTAGCAGCATACTTAGACATATTTAAATCTTAAAAAAATTGGCAATTGCGATATATTTCGTTTGATATAATTGGATGTTCTTTGTTATAATATGCGATCCCGCTAGGTGGTATAACCTTTTTTTTATCCTTGTCGCAATTCCGTCATATCTGAGCAAGTGAGCAGAGACGCGGCACGAATATTTTATTTGGGCAGTGCAGGGTCGTCGCAGCCTCCCTGCGCCTATCCTCCACTCGAGGGTGTAAGGGCGGTAAGAGGGTGGGTTCTGGGGGGTGTAAGGGGGTGCGACGTTGATCGATGCACGTCTTGCGCCGGAGGCTGCACCCGACGTAATTCATTAAACGCTGAAACTGCAAGCGGATTTTGAGTATTAAAACGATTTCTCACGGGGTGTCCGGTTTGACCGTGCCTTATTTATGTACACTGTACTGGTTAAGCAGTCTGTTTAGCTCCAGTACACAAAGTGCATAACGAAAGAGATTCGTGTGAAAATAGTACTTGCCAGTTGCGTAATATGATGGTAATTCTATATTATAATATTTTAATCGAAGCCTATGTCGGGAGGCTTTTAAAGCCTTCGTTTTCCTAAAAATATTATTAACGCCAGTCACATTAAAAGCTAGAATATTTTCAGCGAACTTGAATGCAAAGATATATTATTTCGATTAATACTTTTCATTGCCCTTTTATTTTTATTTGTAATTACCATTAAATCCTACTCATATATTAAAAGCCAGTTTATTACGATGGATGTATGAGTGTTTAAGATCAAAACTAATGAGCGGATTTTAACGCATCCATAACTCATATTATAAATGTGAATGTAGCCCTGTCTGTTACCTTTTCACGCCTTAACTAATAAACCGATAACTAATAACTAATAAACGTCTATGCAAAGTTCATCATGGAACTTTGCAAAGACGTTGTCGGGTATACAGGAAAGTACAAAGGGTACCTTTCATCCAGAAAAAAGGTACTGTTTCCGAGAGATCATATAAAATAAAAAAATAAAAAAACTAATGCCCGGCCAGTGTTGCAGCAACAAGAGGTCAAACGTTACAGTGCTTATATATATATTATTTTTCTATGCGAATGGATGGATTACATAGCGACATGCAATTAATATAGTGAAAATAGAATTCACACAACAATTGGCTATTGAGTGGATAATAATTTTCATTTAGTACCTACATTACACATGAACGATTTCAAAGTTGGTCCTTCGCTTTAAGATGAGAGTAATGCCTTGGAAGTGAAGGCAGGTTTCTTGCTGCACGGCATCAATCAATGTCACTGCGAGCTGCAGGACACTAGAACGAGGATTATCTTCAGAAAAAGAAGAAAAGTGAGCTTTCTTGCTAAATCCAAGTAGATGTATGTAATATTAGGAAAATATAACTTAAATTTTAATATACTACTTACTGGTTTTATTGTAATTTATCTAAGTGTGTTGATATTTTGTTATTTATTTTTATTTATTTTAATAGAGGAAAAAATACTAACTTTTTTCGGGGAACAACTTCGTGGGCTTCAGAATTCACAATTAAAAAGCTAAAAGGTACTATATAACTGAAAGTATTTTTATATATAAAATAAAAAATAATAATATTTATTCATCAAATAGGTTTCTCCAAGAAACTCTTGATTGTCGTTATAAATTCAGTATGTCTGTCTGACTGTCGACCTTAACATAAAAATAATAATACTAGGGTTTCGGAAAAAAAAGCCAAGATGATGATCTCAAAGTAACAATTTAAAAAAGATGACTTATGCTCCACTCGCACGTGGCAAACCAATATTTTTTTAAATACCTACAAATAATTCCCCTTTTGCACGAGTATGAATATGAATTCCCCGCTGCCACTAATACAAAAGTACAGATAGCAAAATAGTAACAAATATTACAAACACTTGAGCAGTCTTCCATTACATAATGAAGTTAGAAAAAAATAAAATGTATGGTATTGACATATGCCGTCGCTAAATCACGTGTTACGTCGTCATCGATAAGCAAGTTGGTAAACAATGTTTCATTTCAAAACGAATTGTTGAATTAGCGAACTGTTCTAGCGCTACTTCCATACGTATGCATAGCCAAGCGGCACTTTTGTCGTTCGTTTACGATTGGTCGGAAAGAAAATGTAGCGAAAACTAAAATTGGTGCCCTATTTGAATATTTAACATAATATGTCCATCCTGAAATTCTATTCTATTCTATTTTTAAATCGGATGAGCAGTTTCGAAGATTACCTTTCACATAACTTTACCTCTTTATAATATAAATATAGTGTATTAATATAGACACATCAAAAAACTTTTGAAACTTTTGAATTTTATATTTTGTCTGATAGTCTAGTTATTCGGTTTATACTAAATATCTGCCTAGTTATAATGTTAAGCCTTTTAATCTCACACCGTTAACTAAAGCTAAGATATAAATGAGGACTCCACAAACAACATTTGTCTTGTTGATATGGGGCGGCGGTTGTGGTGGTGAATCGCCCACCCTGCAGGCGGTTGCATCTGCCGGCAGCCAGCACCCACCATACACTTTTTACTAAAAACCTGTCAACTATTTGACCTACATTCCACATGATTTACAGTGCACAGCTGCTATTACAATTTTACTCGTTATTAAACATTATATGTGTAATGATCATATATGACTTTATCTTTTTTTATGTGACATGATGGTAACTAGCTACCGTAGTATATAATGCGATCAACGCCACAGATGCTCCAAGTGTGCTGCATACAATAATAGGATTAGGAAGGTATGGGGAAATAGGCTCTGGAATCCCTTGTTCACTCATCAAAAAACAACAGCACAGATGCTGTTATTTCACGGTGGTCTTTTGTAAGGAGGTGGTGACAGTCGCCAGACGGGCTGTCACCACTCCTAACTTACTTGGCACAATTGGGACATAGATTTTTTATATTTTCATTAACTTCAAACTTTTTAAATTTTTAAAAGGCTTCCAAAATAGTAAAATTTCAATCTCAATATCAAAATCAGTGAAACCCTTATAAATCGATCAACCCTTTTAATTCTGAGTCGAATATATAAAAACACAGACAGACAAAAATAAACTAAATATTTGTATTACTTAAAATTAAACCGCATAGACAGACATCACAAAATTTATTAATTAGTGGTAAAATTTTACACAGTCCTAAAGTCTACACGACGCACACACAATTACTTTACGTCTCATCTCAACGTAATATATTTTTACGCAAGTATGTACAGAATACATATTTTTAGAGTTTATAGCACTAACCTACAATAGGGGAACATAAAATTTTATTGAAAACACGTGTAAAGTATACAATAATATAACTAAATGATGTAACCGCGCGCAGGCTGTAATAAATAACGGATAATATTATGCGCCTCCTTGAGATATTGTAATATGCTGTGTGAACTATGTAGGCATAATCGTTTGTGACAAGTCTCGTTATGGAACAAGATCTTCTTTTTACATAAAACGTTAAAAGATTCTATTAATTTTATATCAGAATTTAAGACTTCGTTTGCATGTACATGCTCACTAAACCACATAATATATGATGTCATTACTATAACAGGAATTATTCTTATTCTAAAGTAAACAATAAATAAAATTTAAGTGTCCGTTTGTAATGTCAAAATAACTGCTTTTTACTAAATGTATATCAACATTATTCTATGATAAATTCCACGTCGATAGTAGTTTTTTTAAGTTAAGGTTGATAGATCGGATGACGGTCCACTTGATGGTAGGTGGCTCCTGTCGCCTGTAACACAAGCACGTCACAGGCTCTGCAAGTGCTGCTGAACATAGTAGGAAAGGATAAGGGATTGGGAAGGGAAAAGGTAATGGGCTCTTGGAAATGGGCTCTAGCATCCCTTACTTCACCGAAATCCAACAGCACCCAGAGCCAATTTTGAAACAGATGAATACTTTTGCTTTTTTGATTTTGATGAATTTTGATAATGAATTTTGAAAAGTTTTCTTTTAAAGTTGACCCTGCCGGGAACCGAACCCATAACCTCTAAAACAGAGCGTTAAGGCAAGCACTCTAACCACCTATCCAAAGGGTTCGTCAAGATCGCTGTTTGGTGTTGGTACAGTTGGAGAGTACAGTTGACAGGACCACAGTTAAAAAAATTAACAGTCGTCCAGTGGGACCATTTGGGTTTAAGTTAATGAGTCATCACCAAGATCAGACTGTAGACGATCACTAAGCCTACCAAATGGGTTGGAAGGCAGGCTGACGGTCCACTTCGTAGCTGCCAATAGAAGCAGCAATTGTGCAAGAGTATAATTAGCAGCAATTGTTCATATATTTTGTCGGGATATATGTTTATTAATTTTTTCAAGGTGAAAGTTAAAAATAATAATATTGTCATACCTACATTTCTGTAAGTACATAAATTAGTAGTTGAGAGAGATTTGAAAGTAAGTATTTTTCTCGTGACGATAATGTTTCCGTGGCGATGTTGTTCGGATGTTATACCGAGATTAATTTAGCGGGTGGCGAGTGTGGGACTCCAATGTAGACGTCTAGATGGCGCCACTGAGCACCTCGGCACGCGGCGCACTTTTTACATCACTGCTCCAACTTCCGACGATAATCCGTACCCGGGGCACACTCGGAGAAGTTAACAAATCACTTGGAAAATATTATAATATATTACAATTTATTTTGCCTAAATATTCTTGTGGTATTACCATCACAACCTCTTTTCAATTTGTAATATACCTATGTATTATTATTATCTCTTTGTTGCTTTATTAATATGTACGTTCGTCAGACTGACGGTTCACTTTATGGTAGGTGGCTGTATAAATGTAATATAATAGACAATGCCACGGGTACTGCAAGTGCAATGCCGACTATGGTAGGAAGCACACATTCTGTTATTTCACGGTGGTCTTCTGTAAGGAGGTGGTTACTGCCGCCAGATGACTGCGAAACGCAGTGTGCCGTGCCACTACTTAAGAAATATTTATAATCAGTTACGTGAAAAATACAATATATATATTTTTTGTTTATAGCTGTTCCTTTTTTATTTTAACTTAGGTATAGTCTAATTTTTAGTTTAAAGTTTATATATTTTTAATTTAAGTTGATGGTCAACGCCACGCCAAAAAAAAAACATACGTTATTAATTACTTGAGCTATTTGTAGAAGATTTACATTTTCTAATCATTATGTGATGTATAGTGTAATCAACGTATCTCAATACTTTTTATAGAAATCAGCAGACAGACAGACGATCCAATCAAAACTATTTAAATCGGATTAAAATAAATAGTATTAGAACAGGTTTAATTTCGACAGAAAGACTTTCTCTCAGTGTGCCTAAAGCTCATAAAAGAAAATAGCGTTTCTTTGTTCAGTGACAAGGTTTTTCTTTAAATAAGTCTCTGCTTGATGTACTCTTACTTTTTACTAATATAATCCTCTAAGTTAGATAGAGACTTTCTATAATTCAATGAATTGTTTAATCTTCCTGTAACTTTAGTTACAGATAAATTTATTATCGATAAATATATGTGTCCAAATCTCGGCAAATAATACTCGGCGTAGTATTAGATTTGGGACACATCCGTAGGCGAAATTTTTTTGAAAATAATTACGAAGTCCTATCTTTGCGTATACATTTAATTAAAAAAATTAATTAGTAAGCAATGTTTTAAGTTTAGTTAACAATTCTATTTGTGTTTCACAGAATTGACCATACACTACGAATAAAGCTAAATATACTAAAGCCAAAGTTAATTATGTAAAGTTAAATCCACGAACTGTTTGGCTTTAGGGCATTATCCTTCCTATTTCTCTATTTAACGGAAGAGAAATGTCGTTCTTAGTATCAAGTGGTCGTAAAATCCGCCTGTGTGTTGGTAAATGTTCAAATAGCACACTTAATAAATTTATTTTTTCTTTGTCTATTTTTACTTCATCATTATCATCATCTCAGCCGTAGAGGACGTCCACTGCTGGACTTACGCCTCATAATTTACTCCCTCATAATTTACTTTATCACTTTAAAATATTATCTAGGTATGGTTTGAGCATTTAATAATTCTACGGCAAGGTAATGTTCTAAAATATTAACTAAATAAGTTAGTAATTCTAAGATGGGTATATGTAAAGGATACCGGAGTGCATCTTCTATTATCTCAATCAACTTGTCTCACAACCTTCACCCTGTATTGGTTGGTATGCAACATGGTATTGCTTTTGTTTATAAGACACATATCATTAAAACTGCACCATCAGTCCTACAGGCATCCTTTCCTTTCCTTGTCAAAATACTTGAAAGTTCGTCTACAGAATCAATTACCACAAAACACGTAAGAACTGCAGACAGAATTTAATACACTAGACCAGGGCCGTCTTTCGCCTATTAGAGGCCCTGAGCACATTAGGATAATGGGGCCCCTATGACCATAATATAGCACTCCTCCATCCATCCATACCCATACTAGGGAGCCCCAATCGATCGCGGGGCCCTGGGCAAGTGCCCATTGTGCCCAGTGGGGAAGAGGGCACTGCACTAGACGTGAATCCATGGCAATCCTAACATTACCTAAATTATTCACATTCTCAGTGTAGCGTCATCTAGACGTCTACATGGATGGTTAACTTAATTAATTTGTACAAACAAAGACTAAAAATGCAACTCAATTATTTCATTTAAAACAGCTAGTAAGTATATTCTTTAAAATATCTTAGCAACGTTCAAATACCTAGTAAGTAAAACCGTTACAGTGAAATAATTTATTTCTTTTTTTTTTAGAATTTTTAGTGAATTTGATATTTGATTATAGATGCTGTAAGTGGGATATAGCAGCACACGTACTGTTATTTCACGGTGGTCTTCTATAAGAGGGTGGTCACTGTCGCCAGACGGGCTGCCCAAATGTCTGTGAAACACAATATATCCTGCCACTACTAATACATAGCAAAAACAACAGCAAAACCACATATAGGTATGTATTCCCATTCTATTAATTGATGACAGCTGTTTCATTGAGAGAAATGATAGGAATAATATTGTTTTTAATTAATACTAATGGTTGATGGGTTACAAAACGAATGCATTTATGTACATTGTGTTGAATTGTTAAGTTAATTAACTGCAATTATAAAGTTATTGCTTTGACTAGTGGCACGATAATGAACTAGACAAGTTATAGAACAGTTTACCTATTACGTGTATTTTTGCTAGTATTATTTTAAATATTGATTATTAATGAGCAAGCAAATGGAAAAATAATATATATAAATTCTATATAAACGTGAAATGCAATAATTTTTTCACCTTTTTAATATTAAATTTGTAGAGATGCAGTATTTGTCTTCATCGCAAGAAATTTTTGAGCCTATGCGCTACGGAAAACTAAATTAATACTTTACTTTTTCAGCTATATTATAAATCGAACCACTCACTTCGGGGTGGTTACTGCTGCGAGACGGGCTACCTAAGTGACTGTGAAACGCAGTGGTGCCCCGGCACTACAACAAGCTTTTGTACTATGAAAACTTGTATAAGTTTTTGACAAAGGAAAATAAAAATAGTAATAAAGGTTTATTGGGTTATTTAATAATAGGTTTATCATTTATTACTTAGGTACTTTTTATATTCTTATATTGTGATTTCAGTATTGTAGTTTTTTATTGAATAAAGATAACACCGGAAGTGCAACAATATATAAATATTACATTACAAGAATATAATAATATCAATAAAGTACTAGCTGTTACATAAATGCAAACGCTGAAAGCTTGCGAGCGAATAAGAAGCACGAGTCACGCGTCCGTTGCACACTGCGTCACGAAAGTGTTGTCCTCGCGTGTCTATACTACCTACCTGATACATTTGATTTGGAAATTGTGATATATAGCCATTGCATATAATTGTTATTAACTCACGTTTAAATCGTCAGGAGTTAACCAGTTTATTTAAGTTAAACATTAATATTTGTATAGTGTGATGAGCGTTCTAAATCGGGCCGTTGCTAAGAATGTAATGCATCATTTGGTTTTGTTTGATTATGCAATATGCAAATATTTTCATGTGCATTTGGATTCCAAGGACACAGAAATAGAAACCTTCACTCAACTGTCTGAATATTCAGTTCCCCTTCGTTTTTATGTCAGTAGAACCGACAGAAGTTGGTTAGATATTGTATGGTTCAATGTATTTTAGCAATGAATGGATTTGAGTAGATTTTGTCATAAAAATATAAAATTGTCTGAATGTCACAGAAAAATTAAATTCTTATGTTAAAACTTCTGGCCTTTAATAGAAAAACTGAATTTAATATCAGATCCGATTGTTTAATGATGACAGTATTATTATATCATCTAATACTGTATCATCTTGTAACTTTACTCGGAGATCTTGTGACTTCTACGTCGAATTTGTAGATTATTCTCTATTTCTAGAAAAAAATCTCTGTAGGTTGACGATTGTCTCTTTAGGTTCTATAAGGTGACGGTCCACTTGATTGTAGGTGGCTACCGGCGCCTATAACACAAGCAACGTCATAGATGCTCCAAGTGCGCTTCCGACCATATAGGATTAAGGGTAAGGAATTAGGAAAGGATATGGAAGGGATATGGAAATGGGCGAAATAAAAAAGCATTCTTGCTGTTATTTCACGGTGGGATTCTGTAAAGGGGTGGTTACTGCCGCTAGACGTGCTGCCTAAATGACTGCGAAACGAAGTGTGTCCTGTCACTACCTGGCTGCATTTTATCGAGACGCCTGTCCAGTCAGTCGTCAGTGAAAACAAAAAGATAGAAATACCTCAGTCTACGATTAATTACTGCGTAGTCTTAACAGGTACTTATTAGAACTACGAAGTGTTGTATAATTTTATTAAAGTTAAAACCGTTGTATGGCGTGCGAGGCAAGGGCGATTTAACTCTTTGAATAACTAATTAAACTTACATTATTAACATGGAATGTGGTTAAAGCCTTCTCACGCATTTAATATTTTGCATACACGCGTGAAACGTCGCATAAAGTGCCTTTTCAAACCAATGGTAGTTCATAAAACGAAAGCTCGGCTGCAGACAGCTTTGAGCTTTTCGATATAATGCGTAAATTAGAAATGATTGTGCTTTCTTCAGGAAATCTAGTTGTTAGAGAAAAGAAGCGTCATGTACACATAAAAGCACACGTGCTATTATTTTACAGGGATATGTAAGAGTATACAGGTGCTACTTCCAGATGGCTGTTAGTTTATGATTGCGGAATCCAGTGTAATCTGACACTGCGTTTCGCAATCCTAAAACACTATGTTCGTATGTGTTTTAGGAGTGTGCCGTATCCTAAGACACTGGAATCCCTTATGTTTCTAGGCGACGATATCCACTAACAATCACGTAGACCGTCAACCCGCCCAACGTCCTTTTTCCATTAAAATTTGAATTACTTACTAGTACATTAAAATTGAATTAGTACATTAAAATTACTAGTACGACGCATTGCACATTTTATTTTATTTTATGTGCAATGCGTCGTACTAGTAATGTACGGTAAAGTGTCACGCGTGTCCCCAACTGTTGTCATGCAATATCGCAATTTCAGTTGCATGACTGCACATCTAACAAAGAACTATCGTAATTAATTACACGATAATAATAATTATAGTATACACATATATATTGTGAGCCGTCATCGTTTGAACGAAACGCATGTCTTTTCATGGATAAAAACTTAATTCTTATGACGAACAATAAAAAAGAATTTGTGGGAAGAAATAAAGAACTCCACATGATTATTTACATATTTACAATGATATATATTACACATATTTACAATTGAACAAACGCACTTATGGGCGTTTTTACATGATGTGTGGAGACGCACGATGGGCGTTTGTGGTGATGACGAGTGGCGAGAAAACGCGTGCTTTCTGTAGCAGTGTTGGAGGCCGACTGTCTCTGGTTTCCGTGATTCGTCATTTAAAATAATGACACGGCAACTAAAACGTAAATTCCCAAATAGGTCATTAAAAGAAGGTCGCCACAAATGTTTAGATTGCATTAAATTATAACTTAGGTTAAGTTGTTATTAAATTATAACTTAGCTGAAGTGGTAAGAACGGGACATTACTGCAGCGAACGATGAGTGATGCTGTGGTAGAATATTATAGTGGAGATCACGGTTGAAACATTCCGTTGGCCCTGTATGAAATGTATAACAATGTATAACAACGGACACTTGTCGGCTGATGATGCAATAAATACAGTGGTTAATCGTGCATTTGACGGTCTATGAGAAAAGGCGGCTGTCGGTAGACACTAAAGCATCTGCATTTTAAACTCAATAATTACTGCACCGAAAGCTACATTATCAGCGAGTAACATAAGCCATATTTTATAAAGTAACACGGACAAAGTCATATGCAACAGCTAGTGTTTAGATAAAAACCTATGTTAATATAACATGAACATAACATACCTACACATTGGTGTCTAACTAATATTAACAGTCGATGAGACAACTCCAGCCTTCTTCAACGTTATAACAATAATGGATAATATTCATGTTAACACCCGTTATGGAATCATGTTTGGAAACAATATAGACACGTGAGTTGGGCTATAAAATTTTACGGAGCTCTAAATTGTGTGGTCGAGATTGCGTTTCTAGATGTCGATAACGCTTTGCAGCTTGTTTCTATCGAAAGCTCATACGTCATACGCCACCTTTCTTATATATTTTAGATGGATCGATCCTCTGAAAATCCTTAAAGATATATTCAAAGAATTTTGTATTATACTTTATAAGCATAATACAAAATTCTTTAAAAGTTTATAAGTGCTTTATAAGAATTTTGTACAAGGGACCTGTCAATGTTTCGTTCGTGGCAGTTACAGAACAATATAATTAAATATACGAGGGGCACAATGAAATGATCGGGAATAAGAAAAACCACATGCACGGTATAGCTAAATTGTATTTTATTGTTTTTCGATTTCCATTCGTGCAAACCAATCATTAAAACAGTAATTCCAGTCTGAAGTTGATGTTGACAAAATGGCTGATTTGTACGCTTCCACAGCTGCTTCGGGGTCTTCAAACCGTTGACCGCGTAATAAATCTTTCATTCTAGGGAATGTAAAGAAATCGTTTGGGCTCAGGTCAGGACTGTACGGAGGATGGCTCATCAGCCATCCTCCGTACAGTCCTTTCCTGCTTTAAAAAATCATTTGTCTTCCGAGCCGTATGGGAGCTCGCATTATCGTGATGTAAGATGATGCGACGTTTCGGGTTATTTTTTCGGAGTTCGGCTTTCATTTCTGGCAAACAAACCGTGATATACCACTCGGCGGTAACCGTTCTGCGTTTCTGTAAAGGAATTGTAGCAACATGCCCCATTTTCGAGACAAACGTAGCGACCATTTTCTTTGACACGCTGCGGGAGCGAACCACTTTCGTTGGTTTGACCTCGTCTTCGAAGACCCAAACTGCTGACTGATGTTTTCTTTCAGGTTCGTATGAATAAATCCATGATTCGTCACCCGAGACGATATTATAAACGGCATTTGACTTCCCTCCGTTGAAGCGTTTCAGAGTATTCCGGCACCAATCTACACGAGCCGCCTTTTGCTCTTCGGACAAATTGTGGGGAACCCAGCGGGAAACTAGCTTCTTACACACAGCTCATTATGTAATATCGACTAAATTGCAGTCATTCCGATACTGATAACAGCCCGAATCTGCTCGTATGTCACATGACAGTCATCTAATATAATAGTTCCCACAGCTGCGATGTTTTCAGGCGTGACCGCTGTTCTTGGTCGACCTGCAGAAGAAACAGTGCTGAGCGACACACGACCGCGTCGGAACTCGGCATACCAGCGCTATATTGTCGTTTGACTCGGTGCTTCAACATCATAAATCGAAACAAGTTCGCTGAGACATTTATCTTGAGATAAGCCGCGACGAAAATTGGGATAAATTATGGCACGGAAATGTTCACGCGTGAGCTCCATTTCTGTTAACGACGTGTCAACTTTAAACCAACATAGTTTTAGTTTTTAATCATTTTTTTTTTAATTGTTTGAATGTCATTAAGATTCTAAGAGGCCAGTATTCAAATTCTAAAAAAGGTTTTATTGTAACTCAATCCGAAATATTCTATTCCCGATCATTTCAGTGTGCTCCTCCGTATACCTATATAAAAATTAATTTAAGTATATTTGTCCTCTATGGACTCTTAAACTGCTCAACCGATTTTAATTCGGTTTTCACTAATGGAAAGAGGGATAAACAAGGAAGGTTTGTTTATATAAAAATTGCACACCGGGTGAAGCCGGGAGTATAACTAGTTTGTATATATTTTAAAGTTATTTATGACGCTTTATTCCAATTTAAAAAAATAACTTAAAATTGATAATACTAATTTATATAACTAAAACAAGCTGAGCTGAGGGTTGAAAAACAAGCGAGTTTTAATAGGGTAATTGGCATCTTCTGAGGAAAAGTTTAGTAAACTCGCGACTGCACAGCTTTTGTTCTAACTAGTTAATTATACCCAAAGGTACCCGCTTAAGTAATAATGAATTTACAAGTTTTTCACTTTAAGGATGGACAGAAAGCATTCAGTAAATGTTTATATGATTTTTAATAGATAAATGTTACTGCTTGGGCACAAATAATATATTTAGTTTCAATTTGGGAAATTTTGAGCTGTTTCAATTTGGAAGCTATTAAAACAAAAGTATTAAAGTAAAACATTAAAAGGCCTATCTATACTAATATTATAAAGGTTCCCAAGTTACAAACTTCCCAAGTTTGTATGTTTGTTTGTTTGTTTGTTTGTTTGTTTGTTTACACGTAGGAAGTAATCTTCGCAACTACTCTGCAGATTTAAAAAAAGTCTTTCACCAATATGTAGTTAGAATAGAATTTCAGGATGTACATGGGCTAAATATTATGCCTTTATACGCGGGTAAAGCCGCGAGTAGCGGCTATTTGAAAATAATGATCCTACAAAAAGTATATTGTCAGGCGTCAATGTATGTCAGGCGTTTTATCTTTTATTTTTCAACGAAGTCGCGGGCATCAGCTATTTCTAATAATAATAATAATAATGAAATCTAGAATCTTCCCTTTTTACTTCGATCGAAGATTTTATCATTTGAGTATATAGCAGAAGCAGAAAAATAGAACATTGAAAGTGGGGTTTTCTAAAGTCAACGCACTCCGCAAAGTTGAGTTAGGTTTGAGGCATCTCTCATATAATGTTGTGGAAAATCCCTGCAGCGTTTGAAGAGTGCAGAGGCGGGAGGGGTGGTGTGATGTTGATAACCTGGATCGGGACCGAGGAGGGCGCAGGGTCGCAGACCTTGCCGCACGACCGCGCCCAATACGAACCCTGCAGCCCTGAGCACTAACTAGCTCCCGGACTATAGAACTAACAACAATGCGGCCAAATTGTCTCCAATCTACTTGACATTGTACGAATTCCTTTAATTAACTTATTTATTAAAGAAATTAATAAATAAGTTAATTTATTAGAATTAGAATTTATTTTATTAGAAAGGTTCTTATTTATTTATATAAATTATAATATAATATTGGGATTTGTTGTGTGATCGAATGGCTTAGTAATTTTTGTCAATTTTTTGAGACAAATTACGTTTAAAAAATTGTTATTTGTAATCAAAAAATCATATTTTGTATACATATTGTATAAAAAATGTCATAAAAATATATTACGAGTAGAATGTAATAACAATCATTATCTAATAGGAAAGGAAAACATCACGAAGAAACTTGTGTGACTTAAATAAAGAACTTTATATTAAAAGACTGGTTATCGACGACAAGTGAAGTCGTAACTAATAAACTAAAGAAACCACGAGATGTGCACACACAAAGGTCGCGAGACTACAAATTGCGGAGAATGCCCTCGGAAATGAAGAAGGAAGCGAATGTAGTTATATATATAACCTTTCGCATTGGCCATAGTTTTAAGCGAAATCATAGATTTAATAAAATCGTTGTTTGTCTGGGCGTTTGCGTATGCTAATCTCCAAAACGGTTTGTCCAATTTGAATGCGGTTTTCACTGATCTAATGTAGCAAGCTAACACGCTTACCGTAAGATTTAGTGATTATTTCATTCCAATCGGTTCACAAACAAAACTCTTACGAAATCGCGAACACAGCTAGTAAGCATATATAAATACAAGTTGATAAAGACGAAATCGATGTGTGAACCAACCAGATATATATTTTTTAAACAAACGTTTCAATATTGAATTTCATGTCACGTCTATGAGTTTCCTCGTCTATATACTTCGTGTAAGCTGACTTCTACTAACATGAATTTTTATATCTACGTTGTTATTAAAAGTCAAGATAAGATTTCAGACGATGCAGTGCACGACATCAAATTTAATGTTTCATGGTTTGTCAAGACATTATTAAATAATTAATATGAAACGAGGTCGCTTTACCCTTACTTAATTTGACCTTACTCATAACTATTCTTTTTATGTGGTTTGTAAGCAAAAGGACAGACTCTTAGGGCAGATTCTAGATTATGTAAGCAGAAAAGGAATAAAAATGAAACGAAAAAAATATTTAGTGTCTATTACCTACTATGAAAATTAATTCTCACCATTTTTTTTTTTGCTTCAGTTAAATGCTTGCTTGAATTTAATGAACCGTTGTTGTATTATTAATTGTTGTATTGTTTTTAACTCATTTGTTTAATATTTTAATATAAATTGTTATATATTTTTTATTACCCTTTTAAAGTGTGTTAGACTTATTTCTAACTAGCTGGTGCCCGCGACTTCGTCTGCGTTGAACCAAAAAAAGTAGCCAATCCTGTGTCCCGTGCGTCCAAATATTTATGTACCAAGTTTCATGAAAATCAGTTAATTCGTTTCAGAGTTATGGAGGAACATACATACATACATACAGAAAAAAATCTAAAAATCGTCAATTTAGTTTCATTATCATGTATAGAGCCTATAAACACGATATCTCTGAAAACAAAGTAACTTACTCCATGACCTACCCTTACAGATTTATTATTAGTATTGATAAATATATGGTTCACGCTGTGTGTTAGTTAAAATTATTAACCATACAAACCATCCATGTTAATTATGTTAATACTTCGGTAAGATATATCGACTTATAATTTAATTTATAATTTATAATCTAACTAATCTCAAATAATGTTGTGCTTTTCTATAATTTAAATTCATACTTGTGATGTTCCTTTTTGTGAGTGTTGTATATTATGATTAAGTTGGTAAGCCTTTTAAAATAAATTATAAATTACTTAGTTTTATTCTTACCTTCTTATCGAAGGTATTAATCAAATTATTTCTTTATTTATATATGTATTTCCATAATTTATTTAAATGATGACTGTAATGACGATGACGCACAAACGCATAGAATTACAGTTTATTTTTTTTGAAATAAATAAATATATTCCATAAAAAATAATACAAGAGAAAATGTTATACAATATAAATTTGTCTCGGTTCTAGCACGTACTAGATACCAACTTTACATAGGCATGCAGTTCTTAAAGTTCGTTGGCCACCCTTTGCAACTGGAGCGACGTTCGAGAATTATAAAGGCGTTGACATAAGGGTTAGGTCCAAAATTCCAGCGTAACCTTCGGGGTGAATGGCAATTTTCAGCCGATGTTGCGTGCGGCGGGTGAATAGCCGGCGACCTCTGTTCAAAGTTAAGTTTGTTTTCGACCACGATTATATATACATTGTTATTAGTATATAATTATATTTTACAAGATTGTGTAACTTGGACATTCGCAGCTACATTCTGTATGTTGATACAAAACACAACAGCTTCAAGATAGATGAAAACCACTAGAATGTTATTAGGAATTATACACTTGTGGTATATATATTAAAGCTTGCATCCCCGAAAGGTGAAAAAGTAAACACTTGGTGAAAAACTTATTGAACACCTGTCTCCATACTACAGACAAGGGCATTAAATACGTGTGGATAAGAAACGGTCGAATCTTAATAAGAAAAGCCGATAAAATTCCGGCAATCCACATTAAAAGCTACGATTCGCTAAAAAAAATATGTGTCTGTGTAACAGTAAATGTCTACAGTGGTTAAACTAGACTTTAACATCGATTAGTAACATTCAACGTATATTATCAAAATTTTAGAGGAATGAAGACAAAATTGCAAGATATAAAACTTAACACTACAATACAATTATGACATAATTGTTGCCACTGAAACCTGGTTAGACGAAAACATAACGGACAGCGAGGTCTTCAGTTACGCGTACACCATCTGGCGCGTATACGCATCTGGCGGTGGAGCCCTCATCGCCGTGTCCAGGGCACTGTCATCAAGGCGTTTGGAAGACTTTGAAAGCAAATACGAGGATCTTTGGGTGGCATTAAAAGCGACTGTAAATGGTGTGGTAAAAGATATCCTACTCTGTGCATTTTACATTCTACCACCAGTGACGTCACATGTTCTGGACGCTGTATTGGACAATGTAACTTCAGTCATGAACTCTCAAGACACTGAAACAATTATCTTCGGTGATTCAACCTTATTTATGTTTTTAGGAGGAGATATGGCGTATACGCACTATCCCTCGTGACTTATCACCGGGAATACCCACTAAAAACCCCTTTAAACCTCACTTTAAATGTGGCCGCCCCACTTTATATAAAAGCTTTGGCTTTTATATAATAGCCCTTTTTATGTTGGCTTTTTTATGTTAAAGTCAATTTGGCTAGCTGACTGTCCACTTAATGGTAGGTGGCTACCGTCGCCTATTAATGCAATCAGCACCATTGTACTGCAAGTGTCCTGTTGACCTTCAATCATAGATCTGATGATTGAATCTTCAATCATGGATCTAGTGAGTGTTCCGATAAAGGAACTAGGGATTTAGATAGGTATAGGGAAATGAGGTTGGAGGCATCCTTTACTCCCTTACTTCGGTAAGGGAATTATTTAACGAATTATTTAACGGTGCGAATTATTTAACGGTGGTCTTCGGTAATGAGTAAACTGCGAAACATAGTGTTCTTTTACACTATTATTTGTCTGACGGCTCTGTATACGTATACTCAGCGTAGGTTCGCTTCTTTCAGGTTTAAAAAAGAATTAATATTTTGTTCTAATGGTGAAAGAATATTTTATTTGGCAAGAAATAACATTATCCTTTATTTTGAGAACTATGTATGTTTAGTTTATGTATGTCGAAAGTTCTATAGCAAATAATATATCATAAAGGTTGAATCTAACTATATTTTACTATATTTAGGGAAAATCCCGAGTTTCTTTTTAAACGACCAAGATTAAAATTATTTTAATTATAAAGTATTCGCATAATTTTGGTAAGTTGTATATCAAAGGACAGTTGCGCGAAAAACATTGTTTATAAAGTGAGAGACACGATTTATAACGTGTCTGTCACTTTCTAATTTCTAAATAAATTAATTCTAATTAAATTAGAATTATTAAAATAAACAGACTTTTATAGCTTAAAGTAGCTAGAAAAATTTATTTTTTTAATAATTCTAATGCATCTACACAAATTTTGCGAACGAAATCTAAATAAAAATAGTTTAAATTAGAAAGACCACATTTATTTATTTTATAATTTTTTATTTTATTTACTAAAGTACACAAACAGATTTCAATTAAATGAAAACCATAAAATACATGTGTAAAGATTAATTGCTTAGTTGCAGTCCTAAACAGTGTACATAGCATAGGTACAATATTTAAGGTAATAAATAACTAATGAGTTAAATTACCTTACATAAACATTAAAATACTAATATTAATCTACAAAATAATTTTACAAGCATTTCCTAACCCTACCTAAATCTCCTTTTGAATAAAGAAAACCTACTGTCAAATATATCAATATTGACCTTATACCCGATATATCATTGAAGAAAACATAATCTGAAATTCTTGCGTCATTGCGTAAGCGTATTGTTTATATAGTAATGCAGTTATACCTATGCACCAAGATAGGTAGTTGCACAAGGCACATAAGCTAAGGGAACTTTTATTGCGTAATGAACGGGTCGGCGCACGGGCCCAGCGGTCGGATGCAGGTGGGGGTAGTTCTGTAAGGAGGGATGAGGTTTGCAATACCACCCTCCAGAGCCTTATTTCGGGTCATCGAGCCCGACCTCGCAAGCAGCGAACGCAGCGTGAACCGCCTTGTGAAATGGAATTTTCATCTTCAATTCATATTTAGCCTCAGGTTTGATTAAACCCACGAAGAAGTTCATTATTCACGAAAATAAAATTTAAAATTCAAATGCATTATTATTAAATTATTTTAAAATTTCATTTTTCTACATACATACCATGTAATGTCTAGTAAATGTCTAGTAATCTAGTTGTTAATATATGGATGAAACTTCACATAGGTAAGATTATATTTTTTAGATAAAGATCGTCAGATAGGCTGACGGTTCCTATGAAGGTCGCCTATTAACAAAAGCATCACCATAGTACATGGCGAAATAAAACGCGGAATAAAACAGACTCTGTACTCATTTTAACTTTTAATTTTAAGGCTAAGTAGTGACTGAAATTCCCCATTAAGGCCAGGCGGATTCACGAAATGTGACGAAAAGATTGATGTTTGAACTTCAAGTTTGATGAAATGATGCAGAATTGTACTACACAAAAATTAATGTAGGTTGAAAAAGAAAAAAAGAAACACAATAACCGAAACGAATATTGAAAAATGGCTTGGTAACTCTGTAAAAAAAATCTAAACATCACCATAAAAAATTAACTTCCATGTTGACCATTTCGTAATTTTCAAGGACAGTGATATGATTTTTTTTACAAAAAGGATAGTCTTTTAATGGTTCTAACACAATAACCGGTTAGATTTTTAAAAAAGTATCCAGAATTCAAACAATAAATTAAAATGTTCTAAATAGTAGTAATATTTTCGTTCGTAAACCTGACGAAGAGCTATACAATAATCGACCATATTGACGGAGCGGCAAGCGTTGCAATTCGATACGCGCGTTCCAGCGACGCGGGCCGTGAACTGACCGGGCCTTAAGGTGTATAACGCCGATTTGGCCTTGAATTATTAGGCTGATTTCCCCGCGCCACCCTCTACAAGAGATCGACCGCACAGAGATGGCAAAGAGTAGTATGGAGACTAGACGACAAAGGCACGACATAGTCGACTGAGCCTACTTTACTGCAAATACATACTACAAATTTATAATTATTTACAATGTAGAGGGATAATTCAGTAACAATGAAGCGTGTTTTGTTATTTAGGTAGTAAATTATGTTACCTAGTAAAAATTTTTACCCGTCTGCGCCACAACGAGGGTTATGTTTTTAGAGTGTATAGCGGCGCGCTCCCGGCTTGGCCCGGGGTGTATTTTTTCTAAAATAAACGTAGCCTAAGTTACTCCTTATTACATCAACTACCTGCCAATAAAAGTCCCGTCAAAATCGGTCCAGCCATTTCAGAGATTAGCCGGAACAAACAAACAGACAGACAGACAAAAATTGTAAAAAATGTTATTTTGGATGTTATTTTGGATTTTTTCTAAAATAAACGTAGCCTAAGTTACTCCTTATTAAATCAGCTACCTGCCAATAAAAGTCCCGTCAAAATCGGTTCAGCCATTTCAGAGATTAGCCGGAACAAACAGACACCCAGACAGACAAAAATTTGGTTTGGTTATGTGGTTGGTTTATTTTGGTGTATGTACTCATATATGGTGTATGTACGTATATATATTCATATGCATGTAGTAAAAAACGGTTATTTCAATATTACAAACAGACACTCCAATTTTATTTATATGTATAGATGTATATATTTTTCTTTATACGAATATAAAATATATGGTAAAAGAGCCAAACAAAAGTTTTTATCAAAACTAACAAATTTTTTAATTTTCAATAAAAACAATTGAGTTTTTGCACCAACCGTGCAAACTTCGCGTGGTACGTTTTGTTTGGGTAACGCTAATGCCGGCGGTAATAAATTTTTTTTTAATTTTGATATTTTTTTTCAAATTCACCAAGTGAGTGAAGTGACAATAAATTGAGACAAAAAGTTTTTTTTTTTCATTTTGATAAAGATTACGAACTTTTTAGAGCGAGAATCTTGCTTCTTCAATTTTTTCAAAAAATCTATCGAGTGAGACAAAAAAGCGGCTGAGTGGATTAAATGGAAACTCTGTGGGGCTTTTTAGGGTATATTGAACTGTAAAAGGCACACTTAACATTTATTATTTTCTCCATATTTTTGATTCAGCGCTTGATTTTTCTAAAAGCTATCAAAAGCCCTTTTTTATAATTTTTAAAATTCATGTCAATAGAATTAAAAAAAAACAAATGCTTGTAGAAAATTTATTCACGTTTTCATTTTGTTTTCGTTTTGTCTTGTCTTTTGCCATGTCTAATTGTTTTGGTTTGGTTTTGGGTCTTATTATTATTAATTGTGTAATTTTAAAGGAGGGGGGGAGTAAAGGGGAGCGGAGGGGGGCTGGGAGGATGGTGTTGATAGATTACCCTCATCCTTTCAAATGATACCTAACATGGGGGGTCTATTTGTAACCGTTGACCATGGTTACGTCAAATTTTTTATCTCGTCGAGACGTCCCCGATGAGCCCAAATACGATCCGGCTGTGACGCGCCGTTTCCGAGTTTCGGCCGGGGGGGGTCCGAGGGGGGCGTCAAATTTTTTATCTCGTCCAGACGTCCCCGATGAGCCCAAATACGATCCGGCTGTGACGCGCCGTTTCCGAGTTGCGGGGGGGGGGGGGTCCGAGGGGGGCGCCAATTTTTCTATCTCGTCCAGACGTTCCCGATGAGCCCAAACACGACACGGCTGTGACGCGCCGTTTCCGAGTTACGGTCGGGGGGGTCCGAGGGGGGTGTCAAATTTTTTATCTCGTCCAGACGTTCCCGATGAGCCCAAACACGACACGGCTGTGACGCGCCGTTTCCGAGTTACGGTCGGGGGGGTCCCAGGGGGGGCGCCAAATTTTTTATCTCGTCCAGACGTCCCCGATGAGCCCAAACACGACCCGACTGTGACGCGCCGTTTCCGAGTTACGGTCGGGGGGGTCCGAGGGGGGTGTCAAATTTTTTATCTCGTCGAGACGTCCCCGATGAGCCCAAACACGACACGGCTGTGACGCGCCGTTTCCGAGTTATGGTCGGGGGGGTCCAAGGAGGGGGCTTTTTTTTGGTGCCCCGGTAGACCGGATGACACTTTCCTTGGTGACTACCGATCACCCTCTATGACCTTCTGCAAACGCCACCCTTCTATCCCTCATAGTTTCCGAGAACCGCTCACCAACTTTTTACCAGAACGGTGTACCGAGGATATCGGATTTTTCTGGAGGTCACGAGGGCGTCCCCTACGCGACCACCTACAATAGGGAAACCCCCCACCGCTCCTTCTAGGAGAACAATTCGATGAGTCACTAGATACGTGAGTGGGAATCCGGCTTTATAGTGGCTTTATTTATTATTTATTTATTAGGCTTATTAATTTATATGTATTAATTAATTATTATTAATATTAATTAATAAATAAATTGAATATTATATTACAACATAATTTATATTTAGTTTTTTAAAGATTTAATTAAAAAGACAAAAAAGAAAACCTATTAAAGTATTATATACACTATCATGCACTGTCTGTTCTGCCACTAAAATGTTTATTCTTTGTTTATTACGTAAAAATTAATAATTTGATGAAGCGCAACGCGGCACAGGTCCGTCTAGCATCACGACTCGCCCCGCACTGATTTTATGGACGAGAACGGGCTAGCGCTGAGTAAGTGGGGAAATATTTTTGATAAAAACATTATATAAAATTCAATTTTACGAATTTTCAAAAAGCGCTTTCAACAAATCATGCTACATTGTTATCTTCATAAGTGTACAAAATTTCATAATCTTTTGATAAATATTGTAGAAGTGAGATTGTTACAACTGAAAATAAAAGGGGTGAGTTTAGAATTTTTTTCCTGAATCAATTTCAATAAAATAAAATTTTTAATTCCAACAAATCATTCCTCATATCTTGTAGATAAACATATATTTTTTTCGCTAAAGAAAAGGCGTATATATAATGAATAATACTGTTACAAAATGTTGCAAAAATTTAATTTTTTGGAAGGATAAGCCTTAAGTATATAATTAATTGCATAATTAGGCATACGAGACGTGACGTTGCTAGTTGATATTGATAACAAAAGAAATTTGACAATGTGTGTGTGTATATATATATATAGTCTAAGAAAATATATAAATAAATAAACCGCCCAAGGCTAAATACACCAATAATTGTATGCCCCCAAATCATAATCACTTGGTCTAACTTATATTATGGTAAAACTAAAAGTAAGGCTTGAGTTACAGTATAATAATATAACGGAGAGGCGGTGAAACTCTTTGATAGGTTAATTTCCTTAGTTAATTCCCTGCCGGGAATCGGGAGCCCCTGTGTAAAACGGCTACGAGTAAGGCGAACACTCACCACTCGACCAATTATTTATATTATTTAAATATTACACTTTACTTACAGTATTTTAACCCCGATGCCCGACGCAAAAACGGTTGTTAAGATTTAACATAGAGTATTATTATAATATTAGCAAACTTAATTAATATATATAAAAGCCTTAATAGGTATACGAACTTTATTATTTATTTTAAATATAATTTCGATTATACTTTTATTAAAAAACTAAACATTGCTATTGTAAATATTTAAAAAAGAAAACAAAAAATCACTTAACCCCAATGTGTTGAGCTACTGCACTTAAATGATTTTTAAGTTAAAATGAGCGTGTGGCACGAGAGTAACAAAGAAAAAATATGGAGATTTTTAAATTAAGATAGTGTTGTTGTTTTTCACTAGCGCTAACTTTGATTGATAAAAGAAACGAACCTTGAAGTACGGTGATGGAATGAGGGTGATAAAAGAAAATCCATTTCTAACTAACTATAACATTGAATAAAACTTTACATTTTTCTTCTTTAAAAGACACTATTTTTATGTACATTTTATAATAATTTAAATAACAAATTTTTAACTATCAATGATGTTGAGTTTTCTGAATTATAATTGATTTATTAAAATAAGCCTTACAGCTTTTGGACTTAGTATGTTTTAGTCGAAAAGGCAAATGAAATAGACAGTTCAAGCATCTCTTCTGTTATGTTTTTTTTTTTGTTAACTTGGGACGTTAATTTGGGCAGACCGTCTGGAGGCAGTGACTACCCCTTTATAGAAGATAATAACAGCATATGTGCT
The DNA here is from genome assembly GCA_936446665.2 of Synanthedon andrenaeformis. Lineage (NCBI taxonomy): Eukaryota > Metazoa > Arthropoda > Insecta > Lepidoptera > Sesiidae > Synanthedon > Synanthedon andrenaeformis. The sequence goes on along the minus strand of OW387783.2, from coordinate 4,903,889 downwards.
GTGGTGTTTCAATGAGTGATTAAGGAATGCAAGACCCCATTTCCCTATCTTTTATCTATTTCCCTATTCCTTTGCCTTTAGCGTTGCTTGTGTTATATTAAGTGACGATAGCCACCTACCATCAAGTGGAACGTCAGTCTGTTTGACGATCTTTATATAAAAAACCTTAATGGCAATGCATTTCTAGATGTATTCATTCGCTAACAATGCATATTATGATATTTGGTTAATTTTCTGGGTGTCAAATAATTTACCTTTAACAGAACATTTTAAAATATGCTTTATTTAAGCATAGTTAAAACATAGTTTAATGGTTTATTAACACATAGAGACAAATATCCCTTACGATTAATTTGAAACTCTGGGTATATAGTTATCTGATTCTCTAATTAAGAGCTCACTAGTAGACTACCCATTCTGAGAACTTATAAGAGGCGACGCACCACGGATAGTGATGGCATCTATTCGAGTTATTTATATTATGCATATTTATAAAGACACCTAATGCGATTAAAGAAAAAAAAACATCCCTTAAGTGTCAATTATTCTTAGTAAAAAAGTGTTTAAAGCCAAGCAAAAAGTCCACTAGGTATATAGGGCTAATGCACGGACATCGTTTGCGTACACGCGGTGCATAGCAATGTATGGAAATGTTGTTTTTTCTAACTAGGAATATTAACAAAAAAACACGTTGCAAGCGCCGGTATTAATCCAATGCTTGAGCACCGACAGGTGAGCTGCGATAATCTTGCGCCCGCGCACCAAACGGCGTGACCTTTCCGTAATTGAATAGGCGTGCTTGTTGCGAGCCGCGCCGTGCGTGCGCTAGCGCTGGACACACGCGATCTATTAACCACTACTCCTCTACTAGCATCTTAGGCCAGTATCAAATGTGTGGACAGGTCAATGTAATTCTTTGACTAAGGCCGAAGCACACTCATTAACTTATAATCATTATAATGCTTCTGACTTGTACTGTAGTTCAAAATAAAGACATTACTTCCCAAAATCTTGAATTGATTTAGACAGCTGTATTGGCTCGAGTTCAAAATAAAAGCAGCGCCATTAAATTGACGTATATGGTAATTTCTTATTAATATTTCCGTTTTGCCAAAATAATCTATTTCTTTTATTTATATTATTTATTAATAAAATACGAAATGAAATTGTCAAGAAATAAGAAAGCGCAACATCACTCATATATAGAAAGGGTAATGCTCGGGGTTATTCTGCGAGATGAAATCAGGAATGAGGAGATCCGTATACAAATGAAAGTTATATCATAACTTAGCGGATTATCAAGTTTAAGTGGCAGTTGGCAGGACACATAGTACAGATAGCCGACGATGAACACTGGGGTTAGTGGTAGGTCCTCAAGTGGATTGTCAAGCGCCCTAGGACGTCCATCCAAACTTTGTCCGTCGATAAAGTGGACAGACCTGATAAGCGCCGAGGGTTGGATCTGACCGATCCTGTTGGAAAGTTATGTGGACATCCTATGGTTGATATGATGATGATGAAGTCAAGAAATGAAATTATATACGAAAATCAATTGGAGGATATTGCGAAAAATGGATATTCTCCCTGATACATCTGCAATGATTCTCGGAAGATCCATATGATGTTCTATCGAAATTTCACAAATATGTTCACCCTTATAAAGTACATATATTATAAATATATTATAATATACAAACAAATACATTATAACATTCTGGTGATATTAATTAGCTTTAACATATAGCTAATAGTAGCTAATTCACACTATTTTGGTCAAGATACGCACTAGATTCAATTAAATGTTAACGCGACCCGTCTATACCTTTTTAGTTGACAGTAGAATAGTGCATAATTAATTATATTCTTCTCATATAACTGTTAACTATTTTAAGACTTAGATATTGAAGGAAAAGGTGACGCCGATTATAACATTTATAGTTTAAAAAATCGTAAATAAGTGTAACTATAAAATTTTTATTTTAAAGTAATTGTTGCGGTGCTGTGTCATCTTAACACCAACACCGTTGACATTATTATATAGTATAAGTTTTATTTTTGCAATAATAGTCATCTTTATTTACGTTAAAAGACGTTCGGTATATTTTATGTATTTCAAATTTTTTAAGTCTTGTGTTGTTTATATAAAACTGCGCATTATAATATTTTATTAAAAGTCTACATTTTATTCAGATATTATATGGCGTGCGCAGTGAAAACTATTGATGATACATAAAATAATGTGTAGATACCACATGTTTATATAGTACCTACTTATATCATTACCCACAATAAAGTTAGCGAGGCTATACGTCTAGCTATTTTAGTTGTCACAGTAAGCGTTTTTTTAGTCAATCAAAATACGGGTAAAATCCAAAGATATTAATCCCTACTCAATTAAATAGTCTCCTAGTGAATTTTGATTATATGCATTTAAATTTCTCTTTAAATTATTTCAATTAATCTATATCGTTGCTTGGGTTATAGGCGACGGTAGCCATCTACTATCAAGTGGACCGTCAGCCTGTCTGTCGACCTTAACATACATAAGATACTAAAATATAAATAACATTGTATGACACATTCGTGTTCGAAGTAAATAATTCGTCGAACACTCCGAATCGACGAATCATTATACAGATTCACGCGGCTGTTCCACAGCTTGTGAATTCTTTGAATGGATAATAATAAAGCCTGTCATATGCACCCCTTTTCAATAGATGTTGTATTTAATATTAATTAGATTATTTGTTACTGTCAAGCAAAAGGTTCGCAAAAAAATCAACATGAATGAGAATTTTTTACATTATTATGTATTTGGTTTATATTAAAATACTAAAATATAGTTTTACACCTGTATTCCTTTGACACTTTGATGTACGAGCAGTAGCGCTATCTTTTAATATAACGACCTCTTATATACCAAATAAAAAAAATATCGAGATTCAAGATTGTAATGAATGATTCAGTAATAATATAAATTTTAACAATTAGACTTCTACACACCAAAGCCGTCGCCAAAACTTTATAAAATATAGCCTATATTACTCGCTCATAATGTAGCTTTCTATTTGTGAAAGTATTTTTAAATCAGTTCAGTAGTTGTTGAGTTTATTCATTACAAACAAAAATACAGATCTTTTCTCTTTATATTATTAGTATGATTATTTTGTTCATTTATCGTTACTGTGGTTATTTTTTTGAACCTACAATAGTATTTCGTTTAATAATATTATACGTGTATGGAAATATACTAAACACTGGTTCGATATGTTTAAAAAACGCCAATATCTTCATTAAACATGCCATCATTAGTGGAACTCTACAGAATTGTAGCCGAGTTTAAATAAGAACACTATAAAAAAAGATGGCGGGCCTCAGCAATGAACCTTTTTATTTCTTTATTTTAACATATTGAATAACAATTTTTTTTAAGTGATAAAAAGCAACTTTTTATACTACGGCTTACATGAGCCTCTGCTTGGAATTTTCTAATGTTCTATTCGGTAAAAAATATTTGGGCGCCAAGCTGAGTGCAAAGGCCTGTCATTGAACCGTGCTATGCTTGTTATACCAATAACAAGCACGGGTATCCATGATTGTTACGGTGTTAAATATATTTTTCCTCTAACTTTTTATGGTGTAATTTTGAATGTTTTTGTAGGCTTATCAATATATATTTCTACTATGAAATATATTTGTTCGAAGAATCCTAAAAGATTTCGTATGTAAGCACTTTTTAATAACTTATTTCCATTTTCACCACTTGTTTATTGCTCTAATTTTAGTCAAATAAATGACTGTAAACTGTCTTCAGAATATTAAAAAACGTACTAATCCTTATACTTCTTATAATTTATCTTATTATATAAATTCGGCTGTGCATTTTCATCACATTGGCGTTACTTGTGACAATAGACGACCGTCAGCCTGTCTGATGACCTTAAAAGATAATCAGAATAGGCGATAATTAATAAAGATACTACCTACCAACGAAGACTCAGATAAAGTCAGTAATACTAAAATTTTCTAGGTCATTATAAAGATTTGTCCACTGTTCGTTATTAACTCCATCTAGTCTTTTGTCTTGTCTGCAATATTGTGTTCGATTTTTCGATAAGTAGTGACAATGGCTGTATTATCTTAGTTGTAGTATATATTTTTGAAAAATAGTAATTAATGTTTGTGTGTAATTTGTGTTAACACAACAAACTTATCTTTAAAATGTGTATAATTTTGTAGGTATGAGTAAGAGTAGGTAATGCTAATGTTCTGAAATATTACAAGAAGAACGGAATTCGTTAAGGTGACATTCACCTTACATAATAAGTAGGGTTAGATGTTTATACATACAGGCGCACATAACAGGCGATTCAATAAATATTTTACTCGAACGAAAAAGGTATGGGCTCAGATTAAATAAGAGTTACGTATGGGATTGACAGCTACAGATCACGTGATTTTTCTATAGAGTGCCGACGCACGACGCAAAAGATGGGTGTTATAAATTTGTCCAATGTGTTTGTGTATCTGTGTGTCTGTCTGTGGCATAGTAGCTCCCAGACGGATGTATCAATTTTGATCCCGTTTTATTTGTTTTAAAGCTGACGTGACCGAGCTGATTCGTAGCTATAATTTATGAAGATCAGCTCATTTCTTAGTTAATCTTACTAACTTCCACAAGTTCAATTGGTGCGAAATTCGGTATACCGTTACTTCGGTGGTATTTCCATGGCATGGTAATCTTGACCTGCAGGATACCCAACTCCTCAGCCACTTACGGTTATTAGTTTGACATGTTGACTAGAGAGGCAGATACGGCGATAGGCGATACAAAGTGCTTCGCTTCGACAGAATATTTGCGTAGTGTGCACAAGCTGGGCAATCAAATAAATCCTTGATCGAGACATATCGGTTACCTACCTGTAAATAAATTAGATTTTTCCTCATAATATTCCCGAAACAAAAAAGTGCTAACAAAGGCAATTCATCTTTGAGACTGTCTATTAGTAAAAAAGTTTTAACCTTTTGTTCTGTTGTCTTCAAATTTTTTTTACAACTACAGATAAAAACAGCGGCACGTCCAATTGCTCAGTGGGAGTTTTTTTTTGATAAATAAATAGATTTATCGGCATACCAATCGATTAGCGTAAAGTAATTAGTAGGTTCTCATAATTAATTGTAAAAACAAGTCTGTTAAAACATTTGACACTGAATACTATCGATTTCTCGTCGATGTCTTATTACTATTGCGTTATCTGCACCTTTTCTTTAAAGTAGTGTTGGCAAATCTATACTAATATTATAACCAGGTAAAGTTTACATATTTGTTTGTTTGTATGTAGGAGGTAGTCTTCGAAACTACTTATACGATTTAAGAAAAATCTTTCACAAATAGAATAGAATAATCAGGATGGACATAGGCTAAACATTATAAGAGCGGGGGAAGTCTTACGGCATTCCAATGGGCCGCCACATCTAAAGTGAGACGAATTCATCACCCTTCGAAGAGAACGAGAACGTGTGGGAATCCGAGGATAAAATTTAAAAAAAGGCGTCAATGTAATGTAAGTCAATATCAGGCGTTATATCTTATTTATCAACTAAGACGAAATCGCGGGCACTTAGCTAGTAATTAGTTCAATGTTTGCATAATAATATAACGGGTGGAAATTTTTAACGCCAGCTGGAGGGAATTATATATATAAGCCCGTGACATTAAAATTTATGAGTAAAATCAAAATGGTTATTGACAATGTAGTCGTTATGATCCCAACCCATATACACGAATGCGTTATAGTTACGTTCTATTTTTTTTTATATTTCAGAATATCTGAAGTTTCAGATATTGCGGCATCAACACAATGTTATTTAAAAAAAGAACAATGTTGTTCTTTCGGCGTGTTCGAATCGTGAAAATTTAAATTTTATAATGGAGTAGACTTTAGTCGTATGTCGGAGCTGACACAAACAAATTTGTAGGTTGATTATATAGGTATTTTAGCTGGTTCGAATCCCGTTAGCGTATTTTCAAAAATCTTTAACGAATGTTTACTTTGGATTTTTTTTTATATCTTCAGTATTTACAGAACTTTCCCTCCAGCTGGCGTTAAAAATTTCCACCCGTTATATTATTATGTTTTTATTCTTTCCAAATGTGTTTACTGTATAAGATCAAAAATACAGACATTTTGGTAACTCGTAATTACTAAATTCAGAATCACCATTAGTTAGGGACACTATCGTAATTTAAAAAGATCAGACTGCTGTTATTAATTTTATAATTTATTTCTAAATACGAGTAGGATGACAATCAAGTCCACTGATACAGTGGTAAGCTATTATCGTCTAGGAAGGCTAGGAAGGCAAAATTTTGTGGAACGAGGAATCAAAGAATCAATAACTTTTCAATAAGACGGATATTTTAATATGCACAATGTTCACAGTTGGCGGCTGGAAAATCCTCGCCTAATGCGTGAAACAGGTCGCAATATAGATTTATAATAAGATACTCGTATTAGTCTGGCATTTTGTATAGCAAAATTATAGGCTCATACGAGTTAGAAGAAAATTTGAATTTTTAAAATTATTTGGAATTTCTACATTCCATTTTTTGGATTTTTTTACCCTTACTATTAAAATGAAAACGTGAATGGAATGGTCTATTGTAAGCGAGGCTTTCCTATTAAGTAATTTTGAATTAATTACAGTGTTGAGAAATTAATCTAAATAAAACTAAGATTATAATTGTGAAAGAGCAGCTTCTTTGGTTTTGTATTGTAATAGCAGCCATGAGTGCTCACCTGAGCATCCTCTTTCAGATGTCACATATAACTTATAAGGCTTCACGTGTGCTTTCCTCATGACTATCAAAATATTTAAACCTCTGTATGTGCCTACACAGTTGTGGCCCGTCGACGATGCCGTGCTCCATGTGAGATTATTCATTAATAAGCTTATTGGGTTAGTGTGTACGATTGCACACAACAATCGGTAGATCCGCGTATCGCTAATCGGGTGGAAAACCGCTTCACTGGCCGTTGCACATTTCGATTTTTCTCCTTTGATGTGTTTAATAATGCATGGAGCGATCGCCGCTCTCTTTTACACGCGGATAAAGCGCATTCACATATTATGCTATTAGTTCTAGGAGTTTTAGGGTTCCTCACCCATACATCTAGTTTTGTCTATAAAATATTTTTGAAGAGGATAACGCATTAAACTTTTCGTAGATTATCTGTAATGAAAATTGATCGCTGATTTTTTTTATGACGCTGATGACCTTCGCCTATACTATAACACAAGAAAGGCCATAGGTGCTGCAAGTGTACTGCAGACCAAAGTAGGGTTAAAGATAGGGATTAGGAAGGGATAGGTAAATGGGCTCTGGCAACCCTTGCTCACTCACCGAACACATGCTGTTACTTCGCGGTGGTGTTCTGTAAGGGGACAGTTACTGCCGTCAGACGGGCTGCCCAAATGACTGCGAAATGCAGCCACTATTTAAATTATTACTTTCCTGTAAAATTAGGAACACATATATTGAGAAACCTGGACATGGACATCCTATCGAATGGACATATTCGTAGGACAGGTACGCAACTTCTAAACACAATTTCAGATGTATTATAAGAAAACAATCACAATACTCTTGCCTAATAACAGCTACTTTTATACTGAAGCTTCATAAACAATAATATTTTTCTGAACGATTGTTATGAGGAGCGAGTAAAAATGCCATTTCGCATCGTACCCCCATATTCTTATGAGGGAAACTATTTACAATGAAAGCTTTTCCATGTTCAAATAGAATTAAAACTAGTTTAAATTGACGTTTGTATAAAATTTGCAGACGAAACGGGCGGTTTTATTTATAGAGTATCGTTCCAGTTTCGTTGCATTGGGTCAGCGGTTGAGTCTGTTTATTGATTCGCTAACGGACCGGTTAATTTTGGCAAGGTGAGCAGACTGCGCCTAGCTACGATTCAGTTTCAACTGTTTCACTGTTTAACGTTCGAATTATTGCATAATATGCAACTAGTTATGTTACTACGCAGATTGTGTACAAACAAGATGTTTCTATATGAGTTCTAAGGTTAAAATACAGTCGTGGCTTATACGATATGTTCTTCGGAATGTATTCTAAATTGACACAATGAGATAAATCTAAAAGTGTAATCAAAACCAAACCCTGTTTGAAAAGTTATTATGAAATCGATGGATTATTTAAGGGATAATGAAGCCAGGATTTAAAAGATTCTGAGCTCATACTATATTTAATATTATATATGTATACTGTGCTTTGGGTATAATAATTATAATTGTTATATATTTTATTTCAAAGATGACAAAAAGAATTATCCTGAGTATTATGAGTTTCTTTAGGGGCTTCTTTTCAAGATCGTTATAATCTTGACTAAATTTTTTTTTGCTTAATAAGTATTCGCAGTATTTCTTATACTATGGAATCTCACTACATTGCAATACTCAATACAATGCATTCCATTCCACAAACATAAAACAGGCAGCCAGTTCTGGTGACAGTATCTAACTCACGGTTTTTTTTTTAGTAGAGATGGGTTTGCTCTTGGCCAACATCTATTTGTAGCAAAGATGAGGCCTATGATGGAGCGAGCTCACCCAGAAGGTGCCTATTCACTCGAACTTTGAATAGATTCGGGTTATATGTGCTCGGAAATACAGACGCCGGCAGGGAGTTTCAAACTTTGGCAGTGCGCATTATAAATTAAGTGCTTGGTCCGAAATAGAGGGATATCGACAAGATGAGGATGGTAACCAGCCGTATGTCTGTATGTCCGATGGAAGAAAGGGGAAGGCGGTATGAGTTCATGCAGCTCCTGAGCACACTCTCCAAAGTAGGTACATCTTATAAAAGACACATAGACTGGCAATTTTGCGTCTATGTGCCAGGCTCTGCATATATGCTTATAAAGTAATAGCACATATGCTAATTTATGTTATGGTGTGCTATGTCATGTTTAGCTAGGGATGCTAGAGCCTATTCCCCTACACTTGCGGGACTCTTATCATCTCAAGACGTTTGTCATCTCAAATAGTTGAAGTGAAGACCACGGCACAGAGCACTGTCAAAACCTTATCTCTGGACCGATAGACTCAAGAGAAACGCTGGTAGTGGATTAAACGGAAGACGGAATATTGAATGGCGTTCAATTAGAAAGTTTTGCTATACGCTTCTTCATTTGAAAATAAATATGGTATAAGAAATATTTTAGATAGCCCAATATTTTATTTGCTAACTGTACCAAGGGCTGTTTATTTATACATACATATGTAACTTCGTAATACATGTGTTGCGAGTAACAATATAAAAGTTCGCGACGTAAGAAACACACTTGTTAATGAACTACACTATTAATATTTTACGATTGTCTGTGTGAGCAAATTTTATAGCTGATTTTATCATCGCGTAGAGATAATGTATTCTTACTTATTTTTCTATCAAAACAGTGTTTTATTTGTCACTAGCCAACTTTGTAACGAATTCGCTTGTCGGAGAAACCACTAATGTTTCGAGGCATGCAGTCTGCCAAACTGCATTTGGGCTCTCATATCTCTTATTTCTAGAAGGAGTGTATAAGCGCAAATGCACGAGTGCTTCAGCAGAAGTGTGTAAAATTAAGTTAAGGATTACACTGACAATTATTTGAAGAATTAATTTGACGAACCACAATTAGTCGGGTGGTTAATGAATTTGCTATAGAGCTCGGAGGTAGCCTTAGCCTCTGACTCAGAGGTAACGGGTTCGATTCACGGCAGGTACAATTTTTGGAAGAGAGCGTAGCCCTCCCCGCGCTGGACAGCCGTAGTGGGTAGCGGATGTCGACAGCCGCCTTATAAAGTCGTTGGGTTTTAGCCGATAGGAGTCCGGCATAAACCCACAACGTCTCCTACGCTGCTGGGTATTCACGAGGGTTTCCCAACATTAAAAAGAACCCTGACTTACAATTTTGGAAATAAACTTTTCCTAGTTGTCTCTGGTCTGGGTCTGGCAAGTAATGTCAGGACCACCGTGAATAACAGCTCATGCGACCATTGTACTCGTATACTCACCGAAACATACAACACACATTCTGGTGTTTCATGGTTGTGTTTTGTAAGCATTTAGTGACATGTTTATTAATAAATAATTTACTTGTACAAAACTATTTTGTATAATATTAAAGTTGAAGTATAATTTCTATGAAATCCATAATAAATACCAACTACGTTAATCCAATTATCAAGAATATATTACTTCTATTTCTATAAATGACAAGTTTCATCTAAATCTATTCAACATTTTACAATACTATACACAAATTACATTTACAATGTTATGTTAACAAAGATCATTATATCAAAATTTAAAAATGCACATTAAGTTTTTATTATAAATGTTTTACCCATATTTTCTACCGAATAATAAGTTTTCTTACATATTTGTTTACATAAAATCCCAGGCATAAATGGATGAGGTATAGAGGAGATTTAAACAGTTTTATTATAATGTCTATAGTTTTTTCGAAAACCGTCTTAAAAATTGAAACACTTTATCAATGTCTAGTATTTCTATAAACTCTAGTTATAATGCATTGCGTCCTATTTAAAATGCTAATGCGAGAACGTGCGTGTATTAATGTTCGCATGGGAGTATTTTACAAAGTAAACATCTCACTTTAAAAGTCTTATAAGGGGGGCGGGTTCATCAAATATGTTCACAAAAAATTCAATTGTCCACTATAATAGACTTAACCTTTTTCATTTCATCGTACACAATGCAATTAAAATATGAACGTGCACGCACTGTGTATGACCTTGGTGTTGCTAGTAAAAAAAAAATTACTCTTCGGGATCGAATCAGGAATGAGGAGTTTTGCATATAAACAAGTCGCTAGACTAAACCAGATGGATTAGTAAGTAAAAGTAGCAATGGGCAGGACATAGTACTGAGAGCTAGTGACCGCTGGGGCCGAAAGGTTTTTGAGTGGAGAGTACCCATAAGATGTACTGACGAAATAACGGCTCCAGGTCGACCTGGATCGAAGCTGCTTGACCGGTCCTGTTGGAAAGTTATTAATAGCAGTGGACTTTCTAAGAGTGATAATGAAGTATTTATGTAATAGGTGTAGGAAAATATTACCCCTTAAAACATGTATAATATGCAGAAATTTTATATTGCGAAGCCGGGGCGAGTAACTAGTTAATACGATAGATAAAGAAGAATAATAAAGAAACAATAGTCACATGATAAATGCTAATAGAACAAAAATTAAAAGGACACTTTCTCTGCAAAACAACTAACGTACATTAATATGGGCAATTAACATTCTTATTGACACAAAATATGTATGGAATTCAAACTGTTTCGAAATAATACGATGTATAACTTCATATACATGTAGGTGGATATTATAGTTAAGGTCAGTGAATAAAGTGAAAATGTAAACGATATTTAAAAAAACGTATCGATCGCTCGTTTGCTTTGATGTGTTTTTTTTTCATACCTTTTTAGAAATGTACTACACGTAGTATTTAAGTCCGTAAAACTTTGCGATTTTTCACTTTAAACAGGTTTGAAACTTTTGTATTCAACCGTAACGTAAGGTACTGTATCTGTATAGCTTTTTAATATCTGTGGCTTTTTTTTAAATGTCTATTGCGAACCTATACGAGTTCGAGTGTAAGTTATGCTTTACTTTTCCCATTTCTACAATAATGGTTAAGATCAAACACCCGTACAATTGCTTTTTAAGAAAATAGTTTGTTAGCGAGGTTATGTTACGTCCTCCGAGTGCCGCTGATCTTTATCAGTTGATGTTATTTATGAAGTGTTACATCGGACCGGTGTCTTCTTATGGTTAGATCAACAGGTTTATATGCTGTATTACGAACGGAATCTTAAAGAGGCAATTATCTTTGTTCAGTGTTTTTAATATTATTTAGTATCTAACTTTTGTACAGTGTGTATCTTACATTGTACAAAAGTTAGTATATGAAATTTCAAAAATTGTATACTAATCACAAGAAACATTTCATTGTTGCCCTATGTTTATTGGTACGTACGTCTTTTAGGTCCCACTGATGGGTAAATATCTTTCTTTACTAATTATCAAAGAGTATATAATCACTACGTTTCTAATTATATCACTTATTTTATTTGACTTAATTCTTGTCAGTCAAAAGCGATAGAATACCATTTGATTTAAATATACTGTGATTTTTTTTAATAATTTAATTTGGCATATAATAAACCAACTTACTCGTATGTAATTAACAAAATGATTAACATACTAATAACTTATCTATATACATATACAACTAAAACATTATTATAACAAAATTAACATTAAACCTTAAATACAAAACAATTATAAAAAGAATACCCCGTCTAACAGGTCCTCCTGCGGCATGGACTAATGCTTGCAACGTTACCTCTCTGTACTGCCAGAGCTATGCGTTAACAGAAGTAAGTGCCAGCTTTGGGGTCCTCTTTAGAGTCGACCAGCCTTGCCGAAAGTGCCCTTACAAATTTCTTCATGTCAGCTGACCAGGGACCCAGTGTCTCTATTGCGAGCGCAGCAAACGCGTAGTCCTTGAGTAAGGACTACGCGTATTTGAGGAGTATTTGCGGCGCTTGAGAATCTGGGCCTGATCAGCAGCAGTACCAGCTTGTGCGAAAGTTGACTTTGCAACCTTAAATTTAATTTAATTTAAGAGCTTTTCCTAAATTTGATTTATGTTCTATTATTTCAAAAAATAACAAACTGAAAATTTTTTTGGTACATATTTTAAGTTACGTAACTGTTATATGTTATGGGTGTATCTTTGTTTTTTTACAAGAACCAAACTAACGCACTGAACGACAACAGCACTCATACTATTATTTCACAGTGGTCTTGTGGAAAGGAGTGATTACAGCCACTAGACGGGCAGAGCGTTGCCAGTACTACTATCGGTGAGTGAGTAAGAGATACTAGTGCCCATTTTCCTATCCCTTCCTAAACACTTATTATACTAGTATCTAATCCTTTTTTTTTTCACAAGTGAAGGCGGCCGGCAGGCAGATAGTAGGTAGGTACTGTTGCAGAACTCAGTATCCTCTCTACTTCTAGGGACGTATGAAAACTGTATATAGGGCAGATTGTTCTTATCTACTCTTCAGTGAAAATTTACAATGCATAAGGCTTTCAGAAAGAAATGGAAAAACTCCAACAATTCTTATAGAATTAATATGAATATTCAACAGAAGAAATTATTATGAATAACATCATTTGTTTTTCTTCTTCTTAATTAATTAATATGCATTTGATTTGTAGAACGGATGTGATACTTACATTTGTTCTAAGCTTTCTATTATTATTTTAAATTAATAGAGCTTATAAGAACCCGATCCCGGCTTCGTCCGGGGTGCAGTTTTTATATACACAAACCTTCCCTGTTAATCCCTCTTTCCATAAGTGAAGACCAAATCAAAATCAGTCTACCCATTCGTGACTTTTTGCGAGACTAACGAACGGCCATTGATTTTTATATATAACTACTGACCGCTCCCGGCTTCGCCCGACGACCAATTTTTTTTTACGTACAAACCTTTCCTGATTATCCCTCTATTCATAAGTGAAGACAAAATTAAAATCGGTCCAGCCGTTCTCGAGTTTTAGCGAGTCAAACGAACAGCAATTGAGTATAAAAATAAACAAGATTGTATGGTTTTTGTACATTTTGTACATTACATACAAAAAAAAATTGACAGCTCGTCTGGCGGCAGTAACCATACCCTTACAGAACACTACCATGAAATAAAAATACGAGTGCTGTTGTGTTTCGGTGAGTGAGTAAGGGATGCCAGAGCAGATTTCCCTATCCCTCCCCAATCCCTTTATGCTTATTCTTAGTATAGTCGGCAGCGGACTTGCTTGCTTATAGGTTACGTGCTGTTGCTTATAGCACAAAGTTGCTCGTATTATAGGCGACGGTAGCCACCTACCATCATAGTGGACCGTAAGCCTGTCTTCTGACGTTAAAATAAAAAAGCAAATGTGAGCTGTTTATGTAAGACTTGTAGCCTTAAAATTTGGTGGTTTGTTTTTGTTCTGAATACTCAAATCATTGAAACTGCTTGGTTATATTACTTGTAATCCCTATAAATTATTACAACATAAAAAATAGTGTCATTATGAATCAGTAGGAATAGGTGTAGAAAGAATAGAGAAAGATGAAGAAATCTCGCAGACTTATCAGACTTATCCATGAAGATCCATAACCACGCCAATAGTGTACGACTAAGAAGAAGAATAGTTGATACATGACTAAAATAGCGATCACATACATATTCGACGTCCTTATAATAGTGAGGTAAACACGCAGTAAAATCAGATTACGAAATATTTACTAAGTATATGATGTATGATGTACGTGTGTGGTACATATGTTGACAAATCAATGTGCGAAGCATGCACATATTCAGAAATATATGTTGGGCAACAGTTGAGTGCATCACAGGTGTTTTGATACTCGATACCATATTGATCCCAGAATATATCGAATCATCATCTCGTTAACGAGAATTTGTATGTGAACGTGCTTCTTGTTCGTTCGTAATGCGATCGATGAGTCACAATCGTGTGAACGTTTATTAAGCCTTTTACACGTAGTTAGCGTCGGTTCTTTTGATCGATTGTCTTAATTTCATTTGGAGCTATCTGACGTCACGCTTCTGTAAAGCCTAATCACGTGACATCAAGTAATACTGAAACTATAGTTAAGTACAGATTTGGTATAACTATATCTAAGTATATCGAAATCATATTTAAGTATGATTAATTAACCAATTTTATCATATTTAAAGAATTAATTAATATTTTTTCACAGAACCACTACAAAACGCTGGAAATTTCAAAATTAGTTTCTTCACTCAAAACCTCAAAATCATAACCTTAATATATGAACACATCGATAATAATATATTTTAAATATTTTATCGATATTTATAAAAAGTACAATAACATATTATAAACCATATGATAATACCATATATATTATAAAAAGTAACAACATACATCTTAAATTTTTTGCCTATTCGATAAACTGAGTAATGGTAGTAACGTCTTTCGTATAGTGTTCATACAAAGTTGTAAAGAGAATGTATAGGATTAGGTTGGGATTACGTAATCGTAATAAGGGCTGAGTTTCAGGACTCGTCATGTTCCTAATTGGTCTGAATCGTGTTGAACTTGGTCGCTCAGCTATAACGACTCATTTCATTTCCTTTCATCTTCTTTTACAAAAGATATTCCTATTATGGTCGTTATTTGTGCATATCTACTCAGGTTGATAGCAGATTAGTATTTCAGATTATTCGAAAATTATTATTAGACTTCTCGGACACCTTTTCTTAAAATGGTGTCTTCGACCGTTCAAACTTAGAGGTGCAGGCCAACTCTGGGTTCGGAAGCTGAGTATGCATCCGACTATCACAAAGCATTGTTAAAAATTATAGTATAATTTTATGCTTCTTAACCATTCCCTAAAAATATTGCTATAATTTTTCAGTTTCTCATTTAAAGTTTAATAACATGTTATTATGTATAAGAAAAAACATTAAATTATGTTATTTTTCAATTTTTTTTACTGTAGTTAGTACCTAAGTAAAATAAAACTGGTAGTACAATAATTATTTACGCAAGCTAACAAAAAAACATGCAGGCATGTAGGACCAACCATAATCGAGTCCCAGGCATTGTATGCAGATTGACCCCGCTAAAGGCGTGAACATTACAACAGGACTTAACAAAATATAAATTTTCTTTAATCTTACATAGCTCGAATAATGATGTCGTCATAATACTCCAATAATGATGATGATGGTATTTTTATTATAGTTTACTAACGACCTGCTCCCGGCTTCGCCCAAGAAAAAACTTAATTAAGTTTTATTGTAATATATATATATATAAATTCCATGAAAAATTATTTAACTAACGGGGAAAATCCGTGAAAAATGGTGAAAATGCATGGTTTAGGAGGAGCTAGCGGCCATACACACACGCGGAAAGTGACTTTAATTTTTTTTTGTGTAATACATATGTGTTTAAATTTTAACATAATATTTTAGTTTATAATTTTTTAAAAGCAATGGACACATGTCTGAAATAAATTTATTATTATATTACTATTAAATACTATTAAATTGTAAGATTAACACAAAAAAAAATAGTTTGAAAGTTTCAGTCATTGCACAATGCGTTTAGTTGCTATCCGCTTTTGTGTGTTTCTCCGCTAACTTCTTCTAAACCATCAAACGGATTTTGATAGAGTTTTCACCAATGGAAAGTCAATTATATGATAACAACAATAACCTATAATTGTTGATATTTGTTTATAAACTCCAAAGTTACATTATTAATTTCTCAGCGCCATCAACAGTATCAGCAAAACGGTTTCAGCAGAGGTTCATAATTGTGGGATTTCCGCGAAAGAAAGTTAGTTTGATAACATTTGTAATGTTTCTCTTTAAATTTAATTATTTATTTATTCAAAATGTAAAGAATGCCTACCTTTTCAATTGAATATTAATCATACTTTAATAGTTAATTAATAAGTTGGATGAGTCATTGTTTTTTGTGAGAAAAGCACTTAAATTGGCTAACGTTTTCAATTTCAAGAATGTGTTTTTTAATGATTAACATTTCGCAATGAGACGATTGCGTGCTCGCTAGGTGGTCGAGGCCGTAACTGTAACTGCACTGGACAATCGATTCATGGTACCAATGCGACACAGTATGCGACACTGTAAATTCGATTCTAACCTAAGACCCAAACGCTAATTTTGATGTACATCGTTGCTTGCATATAAATTTCTTAACTAAACGCAGTCACTAGAACAGCAATGTACATTAAACTGTTACCTGTTTGCAGGGGTCTGTTAATAGAACATTTATGTGTAGTAAGTAGAAGCCGTCGCACACCAATAACAACTCGATTTAATAGGGTCGAATTTCAAGCTTACAGCAATCGATGCGTTATAAGTTTCGATTTGTGTAGATATCAGCTGTATAGACTTCCGATAGTAGTTGATATTAAAAAACTTATGAAGCATTCGTGAATATGAAGCGGTTTTACTGTCGGAACTTTTCATAGTTGATCCTGGTCTGAACCTAGTAACAGGAATCATTTGGGCTGCCCGTGTAGCGGCAATAACACCCCCTTATAGAAGACCACCGTGAAGTTATAGCATCTGTGCTATTGCGTTTTGGTGAAACTGAGTAAGAGATGCCAGTCTATTTCTCTATCCTTTCCTAATCCTTTATCCTTTACTATGGCCGGCAGCGCAGTTGCAGCACCTGTGACGCTATAGACGACGGTAGTCACCATCAAGTGGATCGTCAGCCTGTCTGTCGAACTTAATATTTTAAAAATCACAAAATATTCTGTGATAATTACTATTCTTTTCAACTCCCATTGATTTTAAATGTCATATTAAAATAATAATTTTAAACTTGTTTTGCACTTTATAATTTCAATTGTCATTTAACATGCTAAAAACAGGAATTTGGCATTGTATTGTTAAATAATATAAAAAATCTGTAAATTTTAACTAACAATAACATTAGAGAAATTGATTATTTATATTTTTTGCAGGTATAGGCTTTAATTTTTTGCTATATAATAATTCATTGTAGTTAGATTTCAAAAAGTATGTACATTATCGCATTGTGTTCTAGTTTTTTGTCTAAATATTTTACTAAATTACACTTTATTTTTAATAGAAAATCTTCCAGAAATCAGCTAAATAAAGAAATATAATGATTTCACATTAATATTTTCGTTATATTTAAACTGATCCTTCCGGCATCACTTTATATAAGCACAATAAAAACAAAACAGCAAACGTGATGTTATTCCACAGTGGTCTTCTATGCGGTAGTTACTGCCGACAGACGAGCCGCCCAAATGACTGAGACGCAGTATGCCCTGCCACTAAATATAAAAAATGACAGATATATGGAAACTAAAAAAACAATAGTTTTTTACAAGAATTCTTCTAACTCGCATCGGTGTAAAAGTCGGTGTAAGTCTGTGTAAATCCACATTATTTTAATATAACTTAAGAAACAGCACTTGCTTATCTTTAAGAACAATAAAGATTAATAACTCTAATTCATTTAATTGGCTTAACAGTCAAGAGGAGAAACACGCATAATTGCAAATTACAATAAATAAGGAAAAAATATAACCTTTACACACCAGCCCCTTTTAATTACAACGAAGCATATGATGTAAGAACTAACTACATATACTTAACAAAATCGTCTATCTAAAAACATAATGATTGCTCATTTGGTGTAATTGTATAATGAACATTGTTTAAATAAATAACTACTTAATATATTGATTATCAAACTTATTTTTTCAACGAAGTTGAAGCAATATTAAAAAATTCTTTAGCTTTTTTTATTAATCTAGACAGCCACGCGGACCGTCTACTTTATGGTAATTGGTAGGTTGCTACCATCGCCTATAACCTATAAGTCAAGCAACGCCACAGATGCTGCAAGTGCACTGCCTACTATAGTGGTATTAAAGATAGCGATTATTATTAAAAATAGGAAGGGATAGGGAATTCAAATATTGTTCAAACTAAAAACATTTTATATCCTATAGCTGTGATCTATACGAAATGATCACGTTACGTTCTTTTACGTAAGACTGGCTGTCGGTCCACTTGGCGATAGGTGGCTACCGCTGAAAGTTTGAAGGAAGATCGTGGGTATATTTTTAATTAAGAAGATTTTTATGGTGTTTGACTATCAAAACAGGCATTGCCGCACAGCTAGTCTAACGCATAATGAAACTTGAAGCAGTAACTGTAGGTATATTGCTTAAAAAACTTTAATAACTTGTCGTTGTTTGCTTGAATAATGGCAACGTTGGCCATGTGCTCCATAAACCTTGTAGGAAATAAACAAGTCTGGTTTAATTACAGAACTGTCTTTGGGGTAAGTTCAGCATAAATTGGCCGCCAATTTAGATGTTTCCGTAAACACATGTGGATGTAGTCTTGTGTTTTTATATTAGTAATTATGGGAGGCTAATGCGCGTTGTAAACTTTGTGTAACATACAAGCCAATTAAGAATTATTGATACCGCATTCTTGGCGGAGAGAATTTGTAACGAGCTTATTAAAGACGACCATTTATTTTCTAATAAATGTAATCGAACTAATATAATAAATTATTGTAAGTAATTATAATTTACATTATAATAGATTCTACATTTTATTCGTGTATATTTTTTGAATTTGAAATTTAGACAAAATGTATAGAAATCAAATTTAATAAAAGATGTTTCTTTTGGCTTTCGCTTTAAAAAACAACTAAAAATACAATTGATTAATCTTTATAGAGCCTAAAATAAAATATGTTTTTTTATAGAAAAAAAGTTAATCTCAACCGCTTCCAAATAGCCGGTTACCTAGTGTTAGCGTCTCTTATTTATGTCGACTGAAGTTAATTGAAAAGTGCTCTGTGACGTTTCAAAAAGAGTTGCTCATTCATTCAGATTCATTCGGTGACATGATATTAAAAAAGGTATTAGACAGTTGAACGAAGACATCCGCGAAGAGAGGTCATTATCGTATGTCCGCACATCTTATAGTTGAAATTGTAGTTCTGATGTATCGGTCGGACGATAAAAGTATTGGGACGAAACATAAAGTGGTTCAATTAATGTACCCGAAGTAGAGGTTAATAATACTAGATTACTTAACGGTAAAAAGGCCGTCATTTTTTTTCTCGTATATGGCAGACGACCTGATTACAGCCATTGGTCGGCGGTGAAACCAGGCTGCTTCTAAACCGTACAGCAATAGATGTCATGAATGTGGCTAAGATTATGATGATTATTCGACATATGAGGAGTGTCTGTTCAAAGCATATAGGGTTGGAATCATATTTAGTTCAAAGGGAGATTTTTCCACTGTTCATAGTTTTTTAAAAATTATTTTTTTAATCTGTGGTACGGGTTGGTTGGTTTCATTTAAACAGACATATTACAATTTAAAAAATTCAATTAAAAAATACAATTTAACGATTGAGTTTCATAGATGATTGACAAGATATTTATTTCGAAGTTACATGTTTTTGTCTGTCTGTTTGAACTGGAAAGTAAAAAATCAAAGAAATGAATGTAAAAAGTACATTATAGTTTAATTATAGATGCTGGAGTCTATAATAATCTATATTATATTATCTATATATAGACTCCCAGTGTTATATGTAAGTATATACGTAATTCTCCCCCAATTGGGAGTAGGGGGAATAGTTCGCAAGCCGAATGCCAAGCGTGTTGACGCTTCGCATTCGGGTTGGTGACCGCGGTTAGACCGAAGAACCCATAACCATAATCGACTATGCTTTGCTATGAGACCACACAATGTGACAAATTACTGACAAATCAACTAAACACTAAGGACATAGTATGTATTGCATTATAGTAAAAATCTTCTTAGGTTGTCTTTAAATTTATTTTTTTAAATAAATAACCTTTTTTTAATAGGATTATTTTATGTAATTTAAGTTGTGGCAGCGCACACTGCGTTTTGCAGTCATTTTAGCAGCCCGTTTGGTGGCAGTAGCCACCTCCTTACAGAATACCACCGTAAAATAACAGCAAGAGTGCTGTTGTGTTTCGGTTAATGAGTAAGAGATGCTAAAGCCCATTACCCTATCCCTTCCTTATTATCCCTATATATAATCTTACTATGGTCGGCGGCTCAATTAAATAAATAAATAAATCTTTTTTAAATTTTTAATTGAAAGAAAAATTAATATTCAATCTATTTATTGAAAATCATATTAAAAGGAAAGTTCTCAAAACCCATTTTACTCGTATATGGTTTTTAATCTATACTAATATTATAAGAGAGAAGATTTGTATTTTTAATTAATTTAATGGTCACACTTACAAGGCTTGACGGTCAGAACATTCAATTCAAATCAAGTAACAACAACAATAGAACAATGAACCTAAAACTAAAAACCTTAAAAAATATAATATAATAACTAAAATATATTATTAAAAGAAGTCCCTTTAGGCAAGGTTCCGAAGATACTGGCAGAGTTCCCCCTTTGAATAGCTAGACTAATTCTTTGTCCGAAGTAGCTGCCAGCTCTTCGGTCTCCTGTGATGTCGACTAACCTTTTTGCTATTTCCTTAAAAAGCCTTATAGCGCTAGGACCAAGGGTCTCGACACCGAATGGGACAAAATCATATTCGGAGCCTAGACCCCTGTATTTGCATGCTTTAGCTTTTTCAGCCGCTTCACAAGCCGCACCAGCTCTGTTGTTGGTTCCATGTAGATGGGAAGGGGCAAGCGTGTCTGAACAGGCTGCATCCCATACCAGCACCCGGCCCATCTTCCATGGAATCAAACTCATACCGTCCGGTCTCTTGCCATCGTCTCTTGCAATACCAGTCGGCTCAAGTAGACTTGGCACGTTGACGGTGGCAAGGGACCGGCGTATGATATCGTTAAGTGCGGCATGTCTCGAGAAGCGGCCTGCACTTTTTTGGCATGACAGTCCGTGATGTCCTAGCTTGTCGACATCACTGCCACAGGGACATTTATGAGGAGCACAGACCGGAACCCCAAGCCGTAGACAGGTTGCGATTCGGAGCGTGTCAGGCTCAAGGAATGTTCCTGTATTTGACGAAGGGTACGCGTGAAGCCAGTAGCCGGCCTCATGCGTACCCACGGCCAAATTTTTATATTTTAGTTTGTAATGAATAAACTCAAAAACAGTACTACACCGATTATCAGCGATTAACATAGGTTATATTTTTTAAAGTTATACGGACTATGTCGCTTGCAACAGCTGGTTAAAATATTTCATGTTAATTTTTTAATGAAAATCATATAAATCATATATTAAAAGGAAAATTGTCGAAAGTGTGCCTACCAAGACGTCCAAGGTGGAGGTTGTAAGCTTGGTAGAAGGACGCGATGGATGCGACGAACGCCTGCACGCGGTCGTGACGTACCGCGACCTCGCACTTATCTCGCGCGCTCCCACGACCACGCAGCGCGCGCACAACACGACTGCGCTGCTTTTCTTGCCAATTTATCTACCTACGTACTACGTACACATAGACCAACTGTGTTTACTTTGCTACTCCTATATTCCAACTACTTATTTCATATATCCTACCTACCGCTTGTATCCTACTTTAGACTTCAAACCTGTACAAAAGGTTGTAAGTTTCAAATAGAATCCTTTTTTTATTAGTTTTAACTGTTTTTTGTCAATACCTCAAAAGTATAGGAACCTATTGCACATTGTAAATTTTGATTTTACAACGACGATATGTTGTGAATGTCTGTAAATTACGATTTAGCTTTTTTCATAATAATAAGAAATGGGTTAACAATATTTCATTTTATTCCTTTTAGGAAACCAAGAATTATTTCTATCCAAATTCTCTATACCTAAAGCTTTATATATTCAATAAATCTTTTATATTGACTGGAGTTGTAAATTACAAATCTTGTCAGTAAGAGTTTTGTCTTTTTAGGCTCTAAATTCCTATGTATTATAATATATTTATAATATACTGCTGGATACAGATCACTATTCTATGCGGATTTCTCCGATCAGTGGTATAGGCCTGATCGAGTTTAGAATTTGCGTTTGCTATGCCGCCTGTTCGTACTACCAACTGAACAGTGACTGCATAAGTAATAGCCCAATTAGCGTGTTTTTCCACCGAGAAATGTCTAGTACAAAAAATCCTCCACTTTCAGAAGTAGATTGAATCAACAACTCT
Organism: Synanthedon andrenaeformis; assembly: GCA_936446665.2. Classification (NCBI taxonomy): domain Eukaryota; kingdom Metazoa; phylum Arthropoda; class Insecta; order Lepidoptera; family Sesiidae; genus Synanthedon; species Synanthedon andrenaeformis. The sequence continues at coordinate 4,881,047 of OW387783.2, read as the reverse complement.
ACGAATTTTATGGCTGCTATCCACAAGTGCTACATTTATAATTATAATACTAGCTAGCTATTCGCCTCCGTCTTCGCATGGATGCAATTTTTTCTGCAAAATTACATATTGTAGCTCAAAATCGAAAGCCGTCCACTTAAAAGAAGAGTTTTATGCCACCTACTTAAAATTAATTAGGGAAGAAACAGACAAAAGTGGACAGCGACTTTAATTTATAATACCTATGTATAGATTAGCGCTAGCTGTGATATCTGGCCCATTTCTCTATCAGTAAAAGGAAACATAACTGAAAATATTTAATAGGTATTTATTATTGAATTTACAGTTTATAATATTTTTTCATTCTCAAAGGAATATAAATGAAGGTTTAATTTAAATAGTGTATGTCATATCTGATGGAGCGTAATGTGTTTAAGGGCCACCGTACACGTTGGTGTATGTGTGCGCAGGTCGCAAGTCGCAACGTATCTCGCGATCTCGCCATTTGCATCCCGGGCCCCGGCTGCCAATTTACAATTACTACTTTAACTAGTATAAATTTTTATAGTGCCTAAGTACTAATAAAAAAGTTTCATCATAAAATATATTTACGGTAGATATTACACATTAATAAGCACATTTTATATAAAGTTTAACTAATCACAGATCCTCTTAGAAATGCACTTAAGTAAAAATGTTGGAATCTCAAAGAAGTGCACATAGCACTTGGTTAACCATAGATTTTGGTTTGACAACGACTATAATATGGAATCCCATAACCCAGAAGTATTTACTACAATAGGCTCGAGAATAAAAGTTTATAAACAAAAAAGTTATGTGCTATTCCGAATACCACACTTATGAAGACGAGGTTACAGCTAAGTACACAATAAAATAATAGTGACGACTTTACTGATATGTATTATACATATTATACTAGCTGTACTAAACGGTTCCATCTGCCCTTTAATTTAAATTGATATAAGCATGCAAACAGCGAACAAAGTAGCAGGCATCGGCTATTATTGTACATATATACCTAGTATAATTAGATAATTTAAATAAATTAATACAATTACTATATCCATAGGTATTTCTAATTAATTTTATTACTATTTCAATTTCTATTGAAACCAATCTGAAGTGTATTTTGCAATGTGGCATCCGAGTGCGTGGTCGTGCGCTGGCAGTAATGACAGGCCGCACGCGCGCGCCGCCTAATTGATAATGGGCGCGGACGTGCGCGGGAGACCTGCGCACTGCGTGCCATACGCTGTCTTGAGCTGTGGGAACCACCGCCAATTCGGGATGACGCGACGCAATTATTCTCATCATTACTAAACTCCTTCCACATCATCTCATGCGCATCTTTTTAATACTACTGCTGCTTAGAATGTGCACATCTGCATTTAAAAATAATTGATCAGATTAAGCAACCGACCAGGATTTCCCACCTTCTCACAAATTGTCACGCAAAGCGAGACATAAAGTTTTTGTCTTTGCGTAAAATGTATTTTTTCTCAATTTTATACTAAAGATGAAGCAACGCTTACAGATATTGAATAAGGATTCACGATTAAGTGATTTGAAGCCTCCATTCAATTTTTTGGTTCTCTAAGGATTATATAAAACTAGCTGCTGACCGGGACTTCGTTCGCGTTGAAAACTGAAAAACATAACATCTGAGAAAATATCCTACTTCTTTATCGCTGTGACAACGGTGGCGCCACCACGGCAACAGTGGTGCCCATTTTTTATATTCTTAGACGATCCCTCGGAACCTAAAATGTTTCCAGGATAAAAAGTACCGTATTTTTTAACCCAGGTAATAAATTATCTGTGTGCGAAATTTTGCACAATATTAATACTTCGTGTTTCAATTTTAACTAGCGCGATTCTTTTTCGCTTTACTCCAAATTTATTGATAAGTAACTAAATAACCTTTGAAATGTCTAACTACATTTGTCGCTTAACCGAGTCAGGTGTGGACCAGATATTACAGAACACGTCCACGTACAACCTAGCCTCGAGTGTTCGTTACATATGTATGCGTGTACTGTGTAAAGTCAAACCTGTAACAAAGCTTTCAAGCATTGTGCCAAAGTTTATTTGAAGTTAAAATTCATCCAACCTCACGTTGTATCAACTGAAAACAACTCCATTACGAATCTTTGTAAATTATTATGTATATGTAAAATATATGTGGAATATGGCATATAACAATTTCATCGTGGTATATACCTACCTTGTAATTTTTTTCAAAAATACAATTTGTACACGTTGTATATATGTTAACGAGGTAAATAAATGTTACAAAAAGGCTTCACTTATGTATTGTAGCAAGCTTCTCGTAATATTTATTGTTTGTTTCATATTAAGGCTAAGGGTCCACTTGATGGTAGGTGACTACCTTTAACTCAAGCAACGCCTTATGCTCATGTGCAAGTGCACTTCCAACTGTATTAGAGTTAAGGATAAGGGAAGGGATAGGGAAATGAGCACTAGCATCCCTTTCTCACTATCTATCGCTATCCACCTTTCTTATAACAAAAACATGCGTTACACTGAAGTGTGACACAATGTTCGATCTCAAAATTTTATCTTATCGCGCACAAAGAAGTTTCAATTCGAAAATAATTATAAAAAATACACAATGAAACATTACAACGAATAGAATCATTAGTAGAACCAACTACATATTATATGGAATATAGTTATTAATTCAATCATTAGAACTAAGTGGAAAAAAATCAGTTTAGTTCTAAGAATGAATGAATGAAATAAGAACTTGAATGGTGGTCTCATGGAATAAAGAATAGTTTTGTGTCTAGTTTTATTGATGAGGTGTGTTGCTTGCATGCGGATTGCCGCCGCTGGGCGGGCTAGACACGCAGTCCAGCTATGACTTGCGTGTACCTAATGTTTGCATTTAGGTTGTAACCAGGTCAAAGATGGATTTTATGCTAGGTAATTGTTCCCATTTAAAATCGTTTATAGCAGGACCAAGTCGACGGATTGTTTCAACTTTTTGAATAACGTTAGGCTGTCATTTAAATTTTCATTTTGTTTAAATAAAAACCTAAATTTTTTAAGAGCGTATAATAACTAGCGTTCAGGGTTTCTCAGTTACACCAACGGCGTATTCTAATAAGTTTAAATATTGAAGCGTAATTCAATATAAGAAATAAGTAGATATTATTTTCTAAAATTAAAAATGACAAAAATTAGAAAGTGAAGCGATAATTTTAACAAGCCTTTTGGATGAGTGGTTAGGGTGCTCGCTTTATGGCTCTGTCTCAGGGTTTCCGGGTTCGTTACCCGGCAGACTCGACAGTGGAATTGAACTTTTAAGGTTGGCTCTAGTTTGGTTCTGGAAAGTAGTGGCAGGGCACACTGTGTTTCGCAGTCCTTGAACGGCTCGTCTGGCGGTAGTGACCACCCCCTTGACTCCCTTACAGAACACCACCGTGAAATAACAGCTTGTGTCCTGTTCCCGTGAGTGAGTAAGGAATGCCAAAGCCCATATTCCATCTCAATCTCTTATCAGTAACCCAACTATGGAAGACATCGCACTTATAGCACCTAAGATGTTGCTTATGATATAGGTGACGACTGTCTGCCAACCTTAACATTAAAAAAAAACTAGGCACCTTAGAACGACCAGCTAATCATTCCTATATAACTGATCGCTTTGTTTGTAGGGCTTGAGCATTTTTAAACACTCACAGCAAAGCCCTGGGACTAAACCCAGAAAACCTATATGTTTTTTTAGTACAATGGTAGGTACACGTGCTGTTATTTACTGTGGTTTCCTATAAGAGTATGGTTACAGCTGCCAGGCGGACTGCCCAGTTTATAATCGCGGAACGTAGCGTGTCCTGACACTTCTGTCTTCATAAATAATTTTCTATATTAATCGGGTTCTCTTTGTATGCAAGGTGTACGTGGATTGTATGGACATTCGTATAGGCATTTAAAATAAATATTATTGTTCATTTAGATATGAAAACCAGTAGGTCGGACGAGAAGGTCTTCGTGCGTGTTGGTTTTATCTCCCACGCATCCATTCAAATCTTCTTTTTAGTTAAATAAAATGGTTCTTTTATTGTTTTGAAGAGAAATAATACTAGATAGAAATTATGTGAAAACTAATGTTATTAAATATTATCGTTACTATATTTTCTCCATATATTTTTAATTTTTTTTTAAATAACTTTTTTTTTTTCAAAGTTGCCTCCAAGACATTTCCTCATAATTAATAATTTGTTACTTGACTTTCCATATTATGTAAACTTATTTACTTTTTAAGTTACATAACATTGGTCCCACGTTAGAATTAATTAAATTAATGTAAGCAAAGTTACTTTTTCTTTATTGGCTCTTCCAATGTGTAGGGTAACGCACACAACCTTAAGAACACAATAATAGTATTGGAATCGGCAAGAATTGCTTTTTTTTTACAACAACCGTTGTGCGTATCGAATCGACGTTGCGTATGCGATAGTGCGTGAGGCGTTCACGGATCAATAAACGCATAAATAACCACTCCACTATGTAAGTAGGCATTAGTGCGTCTGCATAACACGTGAATGTATGCCGCCTATGTCCATATAGGCGTTTTTGTCATTTACTTTTCCGTTGTACTGTGGCAACCCTTCTAAACATTCTGCTATCTATGCGGCCGGAATGGGTAATTATTTAACGAGGAATAATAGGCGGTAACACTTAAATATTATGGAACGGCGGTTCCTTATAAGTCAAATTGCAGCAGTAATATAATTATTGTCTATAATTTAACCACAAGTAGACGGTGACATAAATATATTTTAAAACAAACTTCATGAATTGAAATTTTCGGTAATTTTAAAAGAAATTTAAGTATTTTTTATAATCATAACCGGTGACCTCACAGACCTCAATACGTTAAAAATCAATTTCAATATACCTACGCTAAGTTCCTAATTAAGGTTTAGCTAAGATAAACTGCGGAAGCGCACGGTGATGTTTTATTAAGATTTTAATTAAAAAAAAATTTCCTCCTGCAACAGAAGGTATTCTAGTGGGGGGGGGGGGTTTAGGGGTAATCTATTAGTGTAACTAAGAAAAAAAATAGGACAATAAATAAAGATTTTACAAATCTAAATATTCCGGAATAAATTCTCTAAATGATAGTGGTCTCTTCTGTGATCGGATGCTAAGACTATACCGAACATCATTAATAATGTAAAAGAAATGAAGATGATCATATTTATCAGATATACCTAAGATGAGAAATGGAAAAGAAAAATTTTGGAATGAAGGCAGGACTTTGTTGTGATAGTTTAGAAAACAGTATGAAGAGTGTTGGGAAAAACTAGATACGTTTGGCCGAGCCCATTCGTTAGACAGATATACGATAGAAATAACCTCACCAAAAATACAACAGCGAAATGCAGACTTTGATATCGTTTAGAATACCAGTGTGACAGTTTTATTTGCGAGAATGATAGTTTAGTCGGATGTTGTATAGTTAGTTAGTAATTAGTGGTAATTTCGAACCCCGGTTCAATGTCCAGTGTACTTGTGCCCAGCAAGTGGGATGGAATAATATGAATAAGTTTATTAGTACTTCTGCACAATTTTCTTAATCAATAATATTGAACAAAAAACGGCCCCGCCATTTGGCCCGGGTGACTCATCTGAGAAATCCCCTTAGGTGATAAGAAACAACTTAAAAAACGTTTACCTTCGTAGACAAGTGAAGCAAATTTATTAAGGTTGGATTCCTAAGAATTACTTTTTATAAATGCAGTGGAGATCGCGATAGGGTTGTAGTGCAACCACATAATCCATACTAATATTAAAAAGAGAGAAGATTTGTATGTTTGTAATGAATAAACTCAAAAACTACTGGCCCAATTCAAAAATTATTTCACCTATAGAAAGCTACATTATCAGCAAGTAACATAGACTATTTTATACGCGAACGAAGCGCGCCTAGTGTATAATAAAGGTTCAGTTCGAATTAGACTTAAAAATAATGTATATTGTTAACCATAACACATAAAAGTCCAGAGTATTTATCATGAACTGTTAACTGAATAGTTTTGCTTGCGCACGGGTCATAGCCGTGAGATCCATCTCGCGACCTTTATTCACCTTGAGGGAAGCCTGCGAGACACGATTGAATACAAATTGTATTTGTCTAATGTATTTTTGTTTCATATAGCTAAATGAATAATTTATGAATATGTTTTGTGTATTTTTTTTCTTAGGATTTCATATGTACAATACCATCGATCACATGTATAAACTAGTTAAGAGTCGTCACAGGCTTATTAACGTTTGAATACAAGCTAATAGCGCAATAATGAGTCAATCCAAGTTAAGAGTCGACCAAATAAAGCAGCAATGAAACGGCAATAATTGAAACGTCGAATAAAACTGTACATAACCGTTAATCGTTGCTAGTTCTGTTACTGGCCTTTGATAACATCTGCTCCTTAAGAAAGTTACATAAAAACGCTACGACTATTTCCATTTTTCTTGTCCCGCGATGTTGTTTAATGTCAAACTCGCTTTTTGAAATATGTTCTCCATTGGCGTAATTAAAGAAATGGATTAGTAATAAAAAAAAGTTTATATTTCTTCGTAATGCAAAGGAAAGGGTTACGAAATTCCGTCGCGATTATTTCGTATAATCGTAATAAAGTGTGACCGCTTTGAGAACAGCTGTACGTAGTCGCATACCGTTGAGCTTTTACGTGATCATGAACACGTTTTTTGTACGTGTGTAAAATTTTAATTATTAAATTTTAATTTAAATTTATAGTAAGTAATTGTACAGCATTCAAATTTAATTTTCATTATTTTAAGAAATTAATAGTTTTAATTGTGTTATTTAATTTTATTTTTTATTTTTACTATTATAAATCTCTTATGTGGATATCTGTAATGTTACGTTACACAAGTAATATCTTATTTATCAATAAATTTTATTTATGTTAATTTAATAAATATGGGATTTTTTATATTTATTATTAAAATTAAAAAAAAATTGTCACTAGATGGTCGCTAGCTGATCCGTAGAAGAACGAAAGTTACCGAGATAATTATTATAACCCGGCCGACCAGTAAGTTGAAGTGGGCATAGCCCGACGGCCGCTGAGGCCGGAACGTTCTCGAGTGGAGGCCACGGACCGGCAAGCGCAGTGTAGCACCTCCACCACAAGGTGGACAGACGACCTTATATGTCCAGCAGTGGACGATGCACGGCTGAGTTCATGATGATGATTATTTGTTACTCACTTTATTTTTTTAATATTTGTTATCATTAAGTAAAATACATAGTTGACATAGTTAGCTATTTGAAGCACATTTGTGCACGCTAACCTCAAAAATTGATAAACAGATTTGAATGTAGTTTTCTTTCACTGATGTATTGGAGCAAGCTTTTCGTAACATTTAGTTATCGTTTCATTCCAATAGGTTTACAAACAAAAAATTCCGAATAATACGCGTACGAAGTCGCGGCCACAGCTAGTCTAGAAAAATAAATAACAACAAATAAATCTTATAAATCTTATAACAACAAATATGTTATAAGAAAACAATAGAAACTGTATACTATAGTAATAATGTAGGCTTTCATGTTAAAGCATCTGCATACAAACTAGTATTCATGTAAAATAGTAAGAAATGGCTAGAAATTTATATTAGCAAAGGGAATGAATGTACTCGTATAATTTGTATTCCAAGGTAACTCCGAGTAGGATTTTTAATAAAATTTTCTTGAGGTGCATGAACAGCGTAGTGAAGACTTTACAGCCAATTTGATATCATTTGAATAGTAAGACCTGATTAGTCTGAGTAAGGTAGCTAGCTACACCGAGTACTTCTGTCTTCACAACAGATGCTTAATAAAATCGGTGGGTTTATTAGCATCAACACAATTCAACCTCAATGCATAAAATAGCAAAACAGAACGCATTTTTGCTTAAAAAATGTTTCCTCCATTACTTAAGTTAGGGAGTTAACTTAGTAATGTTTAAAGGTTAGAGTGGGTGGCGAGACTGTATCAAGACGTGTGGGTAGTTACAAATAAGTTACCCGTACGTTTGGCTACATATCCAAACACGAGTACCGTTCATACAGCTATCTAGTTTCGGGATTTACTTTACAACATTTAACACGGACGTAATAGCCCTAATGGTTAAAGCATGATATACGATAAACTTGTATAGCATCGCACTGGGTAAGGTACATAAGGTAGTGGTTGGTCGATATAAATTTAATATCCGCTTAGGATTTTGTTCGTTGCCGCCGGCTAGTGGTCAGAGTCTCGTGTAAACACAGTCGCGTTTAGGAGTAAGAGCCAAACTCGTGGGTAGCGCTTGTACAGCGTGCTCGCCGTAGGGCCACTACCAATATTATTTGGAGTTCATTTCTCCTTTATACTACTACATATAAATTCACCTAAGCAATTATGAAGTAGAAATTATTGTAGATCGTTAAAGAAGATTAATGACTATGTGATTTGGTAGGCAGATGACATGACGATGAAGTCATCTGCCTATAAAATATATCGATTCTTTAGCAATTAACCCTTTAACCGCTTGGTTTTGTAGGAGTATGTAGGAGCTTGTAGGACCCTTTAGTCTAGCGCCTGAGTCGTTTTTTTTTAAGACAAAGCAACTCAATGATTTAAAAATAAACATTATACAAGTAGAGGAATTTGTCGTATATATCCGGCTCTGGCGAAATGGACACGAAAATAATTGTCGGATAAATCTCACTGGTGGCTAAAGGTTTAAAGAATTATTGAGCTTAACAACTAGCGTCTCACTCCCAGTTTCACACCGATACAATTTTTTCTCCAAGTTTTATCCATTGTCCAATAGTGAAAACGGTATCAGCGGACAATATAGTTATTTTACAATGTATTGTATTGAGTATAGATAATATACATAGATAATATAAGACGGGAATGTCACATTAGACTAAAATATGTTTAGTTTTATACGTTATTATTAATAACTTTAATAATACAACATAACAAAAAAATCTAGCTAAATCGGTCATAAACGTGACAATTGATTTTTATTCAAAAACAGAAGATAATATAGAAACCACTTCTCTATGTTGAAATGTTTATGGTGTCAACATTCTGTAGGTAACTTCACTGGCGACCTATGTGTGTTTAGTGGCCCGACGAAAAGCATGAAGCGCGCGTGCACCGTTTTCAGTCAAAAACAACGCCACGGCCACGACTGCGATAGAGTGTTACCGCGGTTTGGCCGACCGCCGCGTCTAGGTGGGTGCATGGGCTAGTGAACCTATGGAGACGGTATTAGGTACTACTTATATTTATAAACTCCATATAATTTTATAACATTATCTTGTGTATTACCTAAATATGTAATACTTGGTGATCATTCCATTAATTTATAAGTTTGAAATTTCCATTGTTTGAAATCTGTATCGAATACGATAATACCATACAATCCTGATAAAAACAAATAGATCATCTTTTCAGGCTAAAAATTGAAAGGATTTTTTTTTTCGTGTGTTCTAGTGTTTTGGTAAGAAATGATAACCCAAGTGAAATCTAATACACACATGATTTTATTATAGTCCGGGATAATTAGCACTTGTTCCTCAATAACATTATAACTGCAGTTTTATTGGCTTAAAAATTATATGTAGTAAAAAACGTAAGGTAAACAATCTTAAAATTATGCCCTCGTGCAAAGTTTTATGCAGATCTTGCAAAATATACGTACATGAATTATAATAATCGATTTTTTTAATAGCTGCTAAACTATTAATATTTCATTTACGATTGTCTAAATTTTGAATGTACTACATTCCTAATAATATAATTGCGAAAGTGAGTTTGTTTGTTTGTTTGTTAGTTACGTTTTAACGTCTTAATTACTCAACCGATAATCATGAAGTTTTGCATGTATACACGTTCCAGAAATACAAATAAGAACATAGGGTATCTTTCATCTACAAAAGATATTATTGACTTATTACCAAAGAGATTACTCTCTACTTACCTGAGACCATCTAAAAAAAAAAAAAAAATCAACGCCTGATAAAAGTATACGAGCAATAAAGATTGAATGAATTTTTGTAAGAAAAAGGGAAGAAGCTTGTACATAATATAAACAAACATTATGGAAGTGTCTTTATGTAATTTCGAAGTAGACTTTCTTTTAAGTATAAGTTTATGTCTAATATCCAATGTTGATATTATTAATATTTTTTATAATAAGGAATATACTTCATATACTCGTATTAGGTAAAGTTTATTACTTACTATTGAGGGTTTCCCTGTAAAAACTTAATAAATTTGATAAATTAAAAATAAAATAAATTAAACAACACTTTCCACGAACAGGGTAGTTAGTAACTTCGTGAGTGAATTTAAAATAATGTTTATACTTTATGGTAATAAATATTTCAATTTGGTTGGGACTACTGCACAGCATTCGCTGTTCCTAGTGCGGTGGGGGCGTGGCGGGAAAAGTTGCACATTATTTACGACGGCCACGAAGCCGATGCCGCGATAAGACGCGTCGCAGTCTCCGCGTCACGATCTTCACTATCTTCCGATGCCGATATTGAGACTCTATAATAATAGTATTAAACATAATCCCACCGCACACTGCGTTTGTGCCGACATTGGACTTAGTATCAATCTCAAAAATCGAAAGCGGATTTCGAATTTATCTCTCTGGGTTAATTAAATGAATGAATAACGGGGCTAATTTTATTAGACCATATAGTAACTAAATTTCAGCTTATTTGCAAATTTCTTTTAATTATGATGTAAAAAATCATGAAAGAAAACATCTTATGGGTATCCGAAAATGGTTCCTGTGAGGTAGTTAAAAACATGGCGAGTTTATGTAATGTTTTACACTGTAACATAGGCGAACAATAATTCTCTGCTTTATACAAAATAATATTATAAATAATATAGTTATGAATAATATTAATAGTTTTTTCATAATATACTCGAATTTTAAACAAATATATTTCTTTCTTCCTTTCTTTTCAATAGAAGTGGTACAGTGACTTTATTTTAATTATATTTTATTGGCAAACTTAAGGTACTAATATGTATAAAACACATTAACAAATAACTAAATATTATAATATAAATTCACAGCTACTGATTAAGTTACAATTCAAGTACTTGAGCATTAAAAGTTGATATGTAGAAATACGTTAACAAAAACTAGTAACAAAAACAAAAAAAGATAAACACAACTAAGACATTAAGATCCAGAAAATCCGTCCAGATTCTGCAGAAAATTTTCCTGATCTCTTATAGACATGGATTCTTCACCATCAAGTGGACGTCTGCCAACCTTTATGGTAGGGAAGCCCACGATGCTAAATGTGGAGTCACTCGAGCGTCGTGGTGACCTATTGGATTTTGAAGATTAAAATGTTAGGAAGGATAAAACTTTATATAATATGATTTTCAACGGTGGGGTGAGCGTCTACAGGCGTTCAAAAGTTTATTTATTAACTTCTGTATTATTTATTAACTTCTGTATTATTAGTTTCTGTATTAAGAAAAATCCTCCAAATAATAGTCAAAATAAGAATCAGCACGATCAGGAATTCAGGCTGAACCATCTGTATGAAAATCTGACGCGCACAAGTATTACAAAATGGCAATAGCCAAAAATCCTCATTGCATTTCCAAAAAGCTGCCACGAACTTGCGTTACATCCGAATCGTCTGTATTTTAAATGGGAGCTTAATTTGGATTCACTTACCGTCCCCTCTGAAAATCTGACGCGCTCGAGTTGTATTTAATTTTTTACCCCACCACCTAAACCGGCATATTAATCCGTCCGTTATCTGACGTACGGATATGTATTAATCTGCCTTTATCTCGATTAAATCCCAAAATCCCCTCTTGGGCTCCCTTACTATTACAAAAAAAAAAAAAAAAACGGATATCGGACCAAGCGCTTTAAAATATTCATTATAATGCGCACTGCTAAGGTTTGGAACTCCCTGTCGGCATTTATATTTCCGGGCTCATATAACCCAATCTTCGCTACACGACTAGATGCTGGCCAAGAGCAAACCCATATTTAATATGTATTTTAAAAAAAAAGAGTTTAACCAGTAATAAATCAGTAATTTAAAAACATGGTTATTTTAAAAGGAAATCTTATTAGGTAAGTATTATAAATAGGTAAGTAGATATTATACTTAAACAGAAAATCGTCCTAAAATTTCTTTTGTAGGGCGGCACAGATCTATTTCACACTAATGCCACAGTACGCTTTGAAAATGTTCGAATCACTCAGACAGTCAGTGACCCTAAGCTTTACGATCGGGGGGAAATCCTAAATCACCCGTGCGTAACCAACGCCTTGACAAACAGGCCCATAGTCTTATTAATTCCATTCATATTACTGTGTACTATTGATTTGTTCCGTGCTTTTAATTTATTTTCTGCATTAAATTTCATTGTAAATAATTCATAAATTTTAAAACAAATTTCATATTTGGTTCAATTTACTCTTACTGCTCGCTTACAACTAAGTTATCATTCGAACAATACAAAAAATACTAAGTACATATATAAATGCGAAAGTGAGTTTGTTTGTTTATTGCTATAATTAGCTTTATTACTAAATGAAGAATAGACAATTCAATTTAGTTTATTGGTATGAATATAATATTAATTTACACTGTCAAAAAATAAAATAAAAAGACTTGTTCACTTCACGCGCCGCAAGACGCTTCTTGTGTTGTAAACAATTATTGAATCGGTGTGAAATTTCATTAAATTCTGCTAAGGTAAACTAGTTCGTCTCGATGAAGATTATACGAGTCATTGTTGTTATCTGCCTTGTCCATTTTTTGATGTAATGCCGATTTAAAGCAGTAACGGTTACCGTTTGAGGAAAATGTCAAAAAATTTCTTAATGGTAACGTTATACAATTTATTCGACAGTTTATGCTCGGATGTTTAACTATATATTCTCTCACATTTATATTTTACTATATTCTATACAATAAAATCAATAAAATCGATGAGTTTTGTTTTAAAATATTACATACAATCGATGAGTTTTGTTTTAAAATATACAAAAAAAAATTACTTACTCATTAATTGAATAATTTATATACAATTGCTAAAATTATTGCTTAAATAACTTAAAATTGATAGAAAAAGAAAAATATATCATATAGAACTTATCACTTTATTTTTTCAGGATAAAAAGTATATACAAACATACAAAATTTCGCATTAATAATATTATTAGGGTTAGATATAGGTTTAAATTCACTTAAACCTTTGAGACAGACGATTTCCTTAGTCGATGTGTTGTTGATATTTATAAAATAAAATAGATATATACATGTGACATGACATAATATGATACTAACTTATAAATTAGTTAGTAAAATTACAGATTTTTTAATACCTGTACCATTTATGATTGGTTTCCCAAATGTTAGGTTAGAGTAGAAGAATTAAGAGATTCAGTTATGAAGTGTTAATTTTGGTGTAAAATTAAGAAATTAGAAGTTAAAATGGAATGTTATTAGCTAAACAGATGCATTATAAACCCGCGACACGAAGTAGCAGTTGTATTAAATCCTTAATTGGACTACTGAGTGAGTTAACAAGATTACTGTCTTTAATGAAGCATTGTGGCTATCCTTTGAAGAAAAAGCAATACTTTTTTTTTAATTATGTAATTATGTGCACTTCTTTTCATTGATATACTAACAATTTAATAAAAATCAAATCTACTTCAACTGTGGGACACAGCATCAAATTCAAACCTTGAAATATTGCAACGGTTCCAGTCCAAAATGCTTCGCATGGTTACCAATGCTCCATGGTATATTCAAAACGGTCGTCTGCATCGAGAACTGGGGGTTAAAACTGTGAAGAGCGTCGTAGCAGAGTCATTGCAATCCTACCACAAGCGACTCCAAAATCACCCAAACCCACTGGCGCGTAACCTGATGGATAAGCAGCCGGGTGCAACTTTTAAGAGACTAAAGAGGCGTGCGCCACAGGACCTTATGGAGTCGTAGATTATTACATTATAATATTTGGGAAAATCATTGGATTTTGCTCCAAACACGTCCTTTGGAAATACTTAACATCCAGCTAAATGTCACATGGACAGTTAAAACTACTTAATCTAATCAAGAAACTACTGACTCCATTTAGAAAATGGTTATTTATTGAATTACAAAAAAAATATTTAAGGACATTTAAGATTAAGAGAAAAATATATATTTTTTAAGTTATGATCGGCATACAATGTGACGGTCCACTTGATTGTAAGTGGCTACCGTCGCCTATAACACAAGTAACATCACAGGCGCTGGTTGCGACTATATTAGGGTTAAGGATAAGGGATAGGGAAATGGGCTCTGGCATCCCTTACTAACCGAAGAACCTTGTTGCAAGGTTCTTGGAATTGCACCCAAGAACCTTGCAACAGAGCGTTAAGGCAAGCACCCTAATCAACCCCTATTTTTTTACTTGTATTACGGGTTATATGCTATTTAACTTACTTGTATTAAGGGCATTACAAAAGCGGCGTACCAACTTATTGAATGGCCATATCTCAGAAATGGTGATTCTAAGGTAAAAAAGTTTTTATTAATATTTGCATTATCTACAATTTTTAATCCAACCTACTTTTATGATAAAATTCGATTAAATGTGCAAAAACCCACATTTGCGAACTTTGAACTGGTTTATTTTTTTTTCCAGATATGAGATCGATGGGGACCTTTCATATTTCATTTGTAATGGTATTACCAACATTCATATAAATTTTAAACTCTATGTGAAAAATTGTAAGCTTAGCCCAATTTTTTGAACTAAATTTGATCGAACTATTTTCTTAGAAAGTACAATGCATTTTTTATAACTCCATTGCGTTCTAAGGAATCATTATTATCTTCGTTAAGTTTTAAATGCGACTTGCAATTATGTTAAGGCAGTGATAACCCAGTCCCGGGGATAAGTCACTTCACCGGGCGATCCCACATCACAAATAGTGCGTAAACGTCAATTCCCCTCCTAAAAAAAAAGTGATAACCTATAGTAAGTCAAAAAAAGATGTGTGTCCCGGAATACTAAACAGCAACGCAGATTTCTTGATATTAAGCCTAACAAATAAGTAAGTTTCAAAGTGAAAGTCTCACTTTTTCTACTAAAATGTATTTAGACTTTGCAAACAAATAGGACCTTTTAATATTATAATAGCATAACTAGAAAAACCAGCCAATATGTAATTTATCTGTGTTTTGTTTTTCAACAATTCGTCTAGACGACCGTCTAGACTTTGAAAACTAGTTAGACTAGTAGCTATGTTAGTAGCAACTGTTCTTGATTCAAAACTAGTTCACAAAACCTTTTGAAATTGGTTATTGCGATTACAAATAGGTTTATTAAACTTTTTTTATAAACTTCGGCAGACACGCTGATGATCCGGTGCATAGTTTTTTTTTCTAATATCGGCAGACCGGCTGACGGTTCACTCGAAGGTAGGTGGCTACCGTCGCCCATTAGGACAAGCAACGCTACAGGTACTGCAAGAACGCTGCCAACTACAGTAGAATTAAGGGTAAGGAATTGGAAAAGTATAGGGAAATGGGCTCTGGCATCCCTTACTCACTCACTGAATCACAACAGCACAAGTGCTGTTATTAGTGGTTAAAACTGCCGCCAGACGGGCTGCCCAAAGCACTGAAAACCGCAGTGGGCCAATACTTTCCAGATCTAGACCAGAACCAACTTAGAAATATTTTAGTATTGAATTATGATAAAATTTGTCACAAAACTTTGACTAGAGGGGAACAAGTGTGAGAGTCGTATTAGGAAATTTTTGTGATGAAGAACTTTGTTAATGCCTCTTGAGAATATACGACAGAATTGTTAGTATACTTTTCACACTGGAAAATGTTCACAGTCATACGAGTCGCGGTCCCCAGTCCGCCAGCATACATCTTTACATGACACTCAATATAGAGAAATCTTTTAAGATATTAAAGACTAGCTTGTGCCGGGACTATGTCTGCGTTGAAAAATAAATGATAAAACGCCTGACATAATACTTTTTCTAAACGTTGGATCTTTATTTTTAGATACTCGATGCCCGCGGCTTCGCCCGCGTGAAACATTTAGCCTATGTCCACCTTGAAATTCTTTCCTTCATTATAACTCCAACAACTATATATTATTTTTCATCATCGCCCTCGCCTTCTACACCTTAGTCAAAGAGGCAAGCCCGTTGATGGTCGACAGGACTACCCATATCTTCAAAGAGTGCTAGTTTCTAGAGGAGTAGGATATCTTTATAATGGAAAAAGGTGGGAAAAGGTGGTGATCATTTTATCACCGCTAATTGTTTTGGAACAATTTATTTAAAAAAAACTGCATTAATTTGTAAAATGAATTTCTACTAAATAACACTACGTAAGTGTTTAGAATTTCTTAATCTTGCATGTATGCCTTTCATTTATGACATTCACACAAATGTCAGTTATGCGTCACCGGTTGCTGACAACAGGCTGTAATTAAAAATTATAAACTAACCCCCGACTTTCTATTGAGACCATTCTATTGAGCTCAAACACGCTATATCTGTAACTGGCTGAGGCAAACTACTTGTTTCTGCAACATCATCAAAAATATCACTGAAGTAACCAAATTTCACATCAATTGCTAGTGAACAGAACATGAAGGTCAAACGCCTAAACAGAACTCTATAAATTATAACTAGGAACAATCTCGATAGCGTCAGCTTTTAAACAAAGAAAAAAATCTGATTAAAATCGATCCTTCCGTTGGACGGACAGATACACAGGTTAAACTTATAATTGCGTCGGGCGTCGGGGATTAAAAAAGGAGATAAACGTGTCTATGTTAACTGAAGCAATTATTCCCTCTAAGATTCGAATCCATTCCATGCGAAGGCGCTGTTCTGTGATTTTTCCTTTGATTTTGTGATCATAAGAATCAACTTCATTAGACTGGGTCCCTAACTACAATGACAGATTTGTATAATGAAAACCATACTATTGACTGCGAATTAATACCAATATACGCAGACTAAGGCCAAAAAATGAGGCCTCTGAAAAGTACTAAGCGACTTAGCTCGGGAGATGTCTTTTTAGTCAAGAGTCACCGTAACTAACTATAGTCGACTAACGAGTAATCTACATAGAATTAAAAATTTAAAATTAAAAATTAGAAATTTCTATATCTTTATAAATAAAAATAAATCCCTAAATGTGTTGCTAAGCGCAAAACCCGAGAACTTCTGGACCGATTTTAATTTTGTCTTCACTCATGGATAGAGGGATAATCAGGGAATATTTTTACTTTAAAAAAAATGAACCTCGGGCGAAGCCGGGAGCGGACCGCTAGTAATGAAATAAATATTAATTAAATAGAACGTGAAGTCTGAAATACGAATTACATTACAAGTATTGATGTAACTATGAAATTAACTTACATTTATTTTAGAAATATTTCTTATAAAATGAATACAATAAATAAGCATTACTTTTTATAAATTAGTAATGACAATAAATAATTACAAATGTGAAGCAATAATTTCATAAGTGATGGTTATCATGAAATGGTTATATAATTTCAGTTACAGAATGATGAACTAAAATCATTTGCTTTCTTGAATCATTTCTTGAAACTTTAACAGAATTACTATTTCAGTAAACAGGGTATATTTACGTGTTTAATGAACTATTCCTATTCTCACAGTAACTCTATAAGGAAACACTATAACGTTTAGATATGCCAAGCTCGACTGGTTTTTAATATTAGAAATCGAACGTTCTAATAATGGAAATGGGGTCAAGGCAAAGACGTAAATTCCCAATCCAAAATGAAAGGCAACGGGCAAGAAAGTTAATAAAAACCGCGAGTAGGTACGCCCCAACGATACGCTCTATTATTCTTACGAATAATGTATCGAAGAAATCAATTGTCGTGGCTCGTACTTACTTGTTTTATGATAAATTTTACACCATCTATCTGCCTTAAACGAGTCAAAGTGAACTCTGTCTTATATGCATGTTATTAGTGTTCATAAAGGCTCTCTAAACGAACCAATTGTTATGGTTGTTTATGGTCTTCCACGGTTAAAAAATAAATCTATAAACGTTATATTAGCTATTTCTTCGACCGTTTATTTGGAATGTTATGGTAAATAAGATATTCTTCATTGTGAACTGTCAGTATACGGAATCTGCTCAAGAATGACTAGACCGATTTTAATTCGGTTTTCACTTTTGAAAAGAAGGATAAATGGGGAAGCTTTGTAAATATAAAAATTGCACCCCGGCGAAACCGGGCGTGACTAGTTTATTACTAAATGTAGGCTGGATTAGCAATGTGTTCAAATATGGTTTAATGCATTCGAAATTCCAAATACTTCTCTATTGTTTGTCTGTAGTATATATATGCTAACTTCTCCTACGCCACACAACGGAGGATTTTGATGCGGTTTTCACCATCAGTTGTATATTTTTTGCGGAAGGTTTTAAATAAAACCTAATTAAGTTTTTATGTAAGTAGAAAAAAAAAACAATATTTGCAACCAAGTGGTCGAACAATAAATTTACATGGCTTATGTGAGCTAATTCTTAAGAGATACATAAAAATGATGTAAGTACTAGAGAATTATTTGTAAAATAGTAAAAAAGACTCCGCGATGACATATCTCTGCTACGGTTGACTCACACAGTAACCGTTTCTTTCATGCATCCTTATATTATATACATAGTATAAATTGAAGTCGCTTTCCACATCTATCTGTCTGTACGCTAACTCCTCCTAAACCACACAACGGATTTTGATGCGATTTTCACTAATGGAAAGAGCGATCAGCGATGCAAACTAGCATTAAAATTGCGTCAGTGCGAATTCGGGGGCGGGCCGCTAGTAATAAATAGTCGTATCCTTGGAAGTTTTTAAATTTAATTTCGAAGGTTATGAATTATATGATCATGGACATAACTAGTCTCAAAAGGATTTAGGTAATGTTGGTACAAGGTTTTGGACGGAAATTCGTCCGGTGTCCGTTACGTAACGGCCGACAGCGCGGCCGATTGATCAACCCCTAAATTAGTGGGTGCGAGGGGAGACTCGGTGCGCGGGGGGGTTAACGGCAAACTAGGTTGGCCGCGGAAGCACACTAACCCCTAGAAAACTAGGGGTGCGAAACTCCTCCCACTTTTCTGGTCACGAGAGCACAGCGATTGGTCCGCTCGCTTCAACCGCTCGCCCCTCGCCCAGATTACAATCGGTGGGGTGCGCTCATAGAAATAGTAACTATGTTCTTGTCTATGTACACATACATATCTTATATACATACATATATACTATGTTTGCATAGACCCTAATTCGTGACATTGAAAAGTTGTCTAGGTGTGACACCATTCGTTTGTTTATAACTGTCTTATTTCTCATTATATGGCACTATCAACAAGGAAAACTAAAATATTTTCATAGTAGGAATGAAAACAAACAACAATACAAGGTTTGAATTCTTTTTATATATTTTAGCTGACTAACTTTGTTATTTCATCTAATTTTTGGTCACCCTTGATAATAAATTTGAAACACTATAATCCGAGTCAAAATTTAAAACACCATGCATATGCATTATAATTTACATTCTGTAATAATTTATTATATGATTTTATATGAGAGAAAAAAAAAGAAAAATTTATATACGAGTATGTACTAGGTATAAGAAAGTCGCGCCTTCTTCTTCCTTCCTTCTTTCCTTCTAAAATAACTGTCAATTTAACATGGCATTCTGAAGTGAAGATATAACATGAGTGGGTGTTTCTATCCAGTTCGTTTACAGGAAAATTTATAAACATAATTTATTTTACCAAGTCAGTTCTATAAGCTGATACATGACTGTTTAATTGTAGGTGTCATTTAACTAGCTGCTAATCACGCTGAAATTAAAATTTCACAATACCCATAGTAGACCGTCTTCTGATTGGAAAATTTAAGTCAATAGCCATTTTACAGTACACTTGAAAATTATAAGATACTCGTAATTGTAAACTAAAACGGATTCGATCAAAAGCAATTAGCGTTAAAGTAAGTACTAAGTACTATTTATTAAAATTTCTAAATTTAGATATCCCTTATTTATTTGGCACAAAAATCTCATTGAACTTATGCATCTTCACATACAAAGACAAAGGTTACAAAGTTTCAATTTTTTTTAATTTATTTACAAAGGTATTTTTAAGCATTTCAATTTCAATTAACGGTTCGATTTTTTAAATGAAAAAAAAATGTTTCTCTAAATTATAAATGTATGACAACAATTATAACAGTATAATTACTTATTGACAATTAGCACACTGAACGCCATAGTAATATTTTATTTACGACTGTAAATAATACCAGAATCATAAATGGAAAAACATTTCAAAGCTGCAGAAGTGAGATGTTTTGAAGATTTGTTTTGAAGACGATCCTTACGAAAACTTTAATTTTCCCAACTTAGTTGGCTGCCAATCTATTGAGGAGCATTATTTGAGGTTTTTACTCATGACTTATTCCCACCCGTTACGAATCTGAAAGATATGGTTGTGATGATATATCATAGTTGAAATATTGGATATAAAATGAACAGTTGCTCGCTCCACAGTAAGGATCTAAAGACTCGTATGAAACATTTCATCCATTGAAGAAGTATAGTTCCAGTAGTTTCTCATGGTGTAACACTGCAGCCGCGAACTTCATCTGAATGAAACTCCGCGGCAAAACTTTCGCTTTCATACGAGTCGCTCACATGCTTGCAGCTTTGCATTTTGTTTCCCGCTTTTTCAGCTGTGACGTCATACGATTCATGAGCACGTGCTCTTTAAATAATTATCTTTTAAAATCGCTGTTAATAAATATAAGTTTTGTGGTGTCATAAGGCAAGGCTGCAAAACCGTCATCATTTGTTCATGAGATCTTCGTCAACTGTTTTCGGGCAATTAATTATTATGAAGAGATACATTGGAACGTCGACAGCCGCTAGGATCCGAAAGTTCTCGAGTGGAGGGGAAGGACCGGCCAGCGTAGCGGTAGGACGTCCACCCACAAGGTGAACAGACTACCTGATAAGGCCGCGGGTCGAAGGTGGTTCCAGGCTGCTTCTGGCAGCTTCTGGTTGGTCTTTTTTTTGGGGAGGCCTATATCCAGCAGAGGACGTCTTGCGGCTGAGATGATAAACTGATAATGAAATATTTACCTATACTCTTAAAAAAACCATTCATTTACGTACTTCATTTACGTATATTCAAAAGCTTTTTAAACAATATGTGCACAAATTCCAAATCTCCTTTGTAATACTTACTACAAAGTTTAACTTTTAATCTTATAGCAGAATAAAGAATTTGCGTCGCAAAGTTCCTAAAACGCCAAGTTCGGTAACCACACTGGCATTTTTGGAGCTTCCTTGAAATTTTACGGTTTCTACAGATTTACACACTAATGCAACAGCGTACCGTACCTACAACAAATATGGCTGAACAAAATCATTTGTGTCAAATAGCACGCGTTCGCAACCGGGTCTGATCTTGAGTGTACTGTTCATATAACCAAAATTGTTACTATCCGTTAATAATACCGTGCTAAAAGAACATAATATGCATATGTTAACTTATTCGTATGGAGCATAAATTGCAGTATAAGCATGTGTTTCAGACAAACTAAACTTATAAAAGTAATCTTATTTTATCTTATTAAATATTGTAATAAAAGTGTTAAAAAATGATATTAGGAAAACTGTTATAAACAAGCACTCCTTATTTCAACACTATAAATTCTTACAAATTTTCAAATTTCTCAAATGAATTTTTCTACACATTTTGTCGGTCCCGATTTAGACATTTTGTCTGATGTCTAAATCCGTATAATAAAATTTATCCCAGAATAAAGGAAGGGGATTATTCGTCTACGTTACCGGTTACATAAGGTACATAACCTTGTAGGTATCGGACACCGTACGTCGCATCGTGATAGTGGGTGCACGACGCGCGCAAGGACAAGGCGACTCGCCTGCAGAGGTGACATCGGTGCGCATCTTACTCCCCCATCCACTGATATGAAATTATAATAAACTAGGTATTGCCCGCAACTTCGTCCTCGTCCGAACGCTACCAAACTTCACAGGATTACCCGCTGGACTAATCTAAAGATTGTCTGAAAATTTCATCAAAATCGGTTCAGCGGTTTTGGAGTCCATAGGGAACATACATAACACACACATTGCCTTATATATATATATATATATATATATATATATATATATATATATATATATATAGATGAATAAATGGCCATGCTTAAACACATCAATTATTGTATGGCCCGCAAAGTAAGCGCTATTAGGCTTGTGTTATGGGAGCACCATACAACCATACACCATACAACGACTTTGAAAAGTTTATATATGTGTCTCCTACCGAACCCGGGACCCCCTGAATAAGAGCGCTAAGACAAGCACCTTAACTACTAGACTTAAATGTCTTCTATTTTTTATATTGTAGGTATGTTGATTTCTATACAAATGTTTTTTTTTTCTTTAAGAAGACTTTTCAGATTTTTATTTAACAGAACTTTAAATAACATTTAATAACGCTTGTTTTGTATTTTGACGCAGTTAACTTAATGAATGATAAAAATGATAATTTAACTTTTTTGACCAATTGTAATACGAAGACTTTTGTAATAACTATATATGCTACAGTGACATATTAGTTATAAGTGATTAGTGTTAGTAGACTTAATTTCTTTTGTAATTATTTTTTTATTTTATTCCAAAATAAGATTTGGTTACTTTATGTTCGATATTACTTGCAATAAAAAGATTTTAAATCATATTGGAGTATTTTGAACCAGTCACTACCGACCCCAAGCACTGTCACAACCGTCCGTGGAGTCAGGGTTGTTGTGACATTTTCCCCTTTTTTTCTAATTTGCTCCTATGAGTTAACCATTGTAATTTAGGGCAAAATTTTAGTAATTATACGTAGACAAAAGTACACTTTACAATAAAAATCATCTTTCTGCTATCTAACCAGCATATTTACAAAATTATTGGCAATCAAATGAAAACTGTCACAACCTTACCCAGTCTACCCTACACTTTACTTTGTCAGTCTGTTAAGTTTTCACGTCTAAATTACGTACTGGACAAAATTTCATGAAATTTGGTACAAACAGCTTTCATCTTGGTAAAGAACACACGTAAACAAGTTTGCTTAATATATAATTTGAAATTTACATAATGATGTAAATATATTATTATTAGTGAATTTAATAACATTGCGACTCTTCGTGCTTTCATTCTCGATTTTATTGAAGCACCATTATAAGCAAATGTATTTATATCTGATATTGTAATTAAAAATTCAATTTTTTTATTGTTAAAAAAGCAGAAGCTTGTATAGATAATTTATCATCATCATCATCACCATCATCATCATCTCAGCCGCAGGACGTCCACTGCTGGACATAGGCCTCCCCCAATTTATAATAAAACAAAAATAATTTATTAATTTTGTTCAAAATTTTAGATAAATATAATCTTTATCTACAAGTGAAAGAGGGATGTTTGTTTAGTTACACATACGAAGTGAAATGGAGAATGTAAATATTTTATTAGAATAATAAATTAGAATGGATGGGCGACTATGTTAGATAATTTCGCAAGCGCAGGTGTCACGACGACGGACGCCGCGTCGCTCTTATCGCTCGTGGTGGCTATTTTAGCGAATGACAAACCGTTTCGATAGATAACGTGTGCATCGATCAAATATTATACAACTACATTATTACCATTGCATACAAAAATTGAAATAAATTTTCAATCGACCTACAATCGATCATTTGTTTGGCGAAATTAATTACGCTATACCTTGTCACTATGCCACCTTATATATCCCTATCACCTTATACACCTTATATTTACTTATACATTGCTTTATTTACTTATTAGCTTCGTACGTGCAGTAGTTATAAAAGTTCGTTCGGAATCTAACATTCTTTCAGGATAAAAAGTATCCTATGTGTTGAATCAGGTAATAAACTATTTTTGCCCTAAGTTTCATCCATATACGTTCAGCCATTTTTGCTTAATTGAGTAACAAACATACACACTTTTTGCATTTATGACTTTTAAAAACCCAATATTTCTCCACTATAAAAGGTATCCTATGTGTTAATCCAAGTAACACATAGGATAAGTAAGTAACGGTCTTAGAACTGGTTAATTCAAATAGTTCTAAGAGATGAAAGGATAATAAATTCAAGTTGCACCATTGATAGATGAACTTTGTTTACGAACTATTTTATCTTACTCTTAACTGTTTTATCACTATTTTATTAGGATTTTTTTATGTTAAGGTTGGCTGACAGGTCGCCTAACGGTTCACTCTATGGTAGGTGGCTACCGTCGCTTACAACACAAACAACGCTACAGGTTCTGCAAGTTCTCTGCCGACCATAGTAGGATTGAGGATCAGGAATTAGGGAAATGGGCAACAACAGCACACATGGTGTCATTTTACTGGGTGGTTACTGCTGCCAGACGGGCTGTTCAAATGACAGCGTGCAGTGTGCCCTGCAACTACTTTCCAGATCTAGACCAGAACCAACTTTGAAAAATTAATTTCCAAAGTTCCAAATTTCAATTCAAAAGTTCATTCTCGATCAGATCAGCTTTCAAACAAAACAAAAAAAAAGGAACAAAATCGGTCTATCCGTTCGGAAACTATGATGCCACATACAGATACATAAGATAAAGAGGTTAAACTACTTCAGACAAATTTAAAAAAAAATACAAAATAAACTTAGAATAAGAATAAGTCTTATTTTTAAAATGAGGCCTTTTATTCCAAACGTTGTTAATTTTTCTACAAGCATAACACAAGAGCATTACTCATAGAGCTAAAAATAGTTTTAGTTATTACAAGAAAAAAAACTTGCGTGTGTTTGTATGCATCCTTAATGTGGAGTTTTCGACGGCTTTGTGGCTGTCGGTGAACGCCGTGCCCGAAAATTAACAACAAAGAGAAGAATCCATAATTGTATGAACACGTCTAGTCGCTTTTTGGAATTCACGCTAATGCGTCTGGCGACCTACTTGAGTAGATTCGCAGGCTACACTCGAACATTATAAAAATACATCTTGCTTTACCGGAACGTTACATGATGTAGTGCTAGGCGCAATAATACTAGACTGACGTGCCCCGGCTTCTCCTGGGAGCAGTTGAAGGGACATAACATATACCCCATGTCCGTCTGGAATAATTTACCTTGTAAATAGTGAATGAATTCACTATTTGAAAGGTAAATAGTAAACTCCACATGCAAACAAACATACAAAACCCGACCTCTCTCTTTAGTATATTAGTATAAGTTGAGATTTTTTAATATCGCTATGCATGGACATGTGTTAACTATTAGCAACATCGATCCATACAATTATACCCACTTAAAAAAGTTTTGTATTATAAAAAAATCGAAGCATGTCCTCAATATATCAACCAATATAGTAATCACGATATTTACTTGCTTCTTTGTGAAAGAAAGTTATTTCTATTTCACTCCATAAGTTCAAAAAAGGGGTCTAATGTTCAGGTCTCGATTTGATGGTTTCGGTAGCCAATTTGATTACTGACCTTCGGACGAGTGGTTAAAGTGCTAACCTTATCCTTATCAAGGATAAGGGATGAGGAAGGGATTGGGAAATGAGCTTTGGCATCACTTATCTTCGAAACACAACAGCAAACACATTGTTATTTCACGGTGATTTTCTTTAAGGTGGTGGTTACTGCCGGCAGGTCTTCTGAGACACTCGACCAATGGGTGGTGCAAAATTATGTATATTGTGGTAACTCTATTGTGGTAACTCTATGTTACCACAATAGATTTTATTATATGGTCACTCTACTATAGTAATTATGGTAACTCAGTCCAACCATGGTACTCCAACCCAGGGCTCGAATACCGTTATTTTTTTAGAAACGTTTTCGACTTTAATACCTAAAGAACGGTTTAATTTGTTTTCGTTCGAACGGAACATTAAAAAAAACGCTTTTAGGCATGAACAAAATTTCAATCGTTTTCGTTTCAAATAACGTTTTCGAACGTTTTAAAACGTTTTTTGCCATTTTTTCTCGGCAGCTACGAATAATAATACCAATTTTATTGAGGTTTTGGCTTTACCAGTGCAGTTCAGTGCGTGCCACACGTTGACCAAGGTCGCGTCCACTGGATTAAACCGTTTTTTGAAAATGTTCCTATTTCGTTTTCGTTCCGAACGTAAAGTTGCGAACCAAACTAAAAGAACCGTTTAGAACGTTTTGAAAACGTTATTTTAAATAACGTTTCCAGGCCCTGCTCCAACCAATTACCCATAACGACTATAATTGCTTGAACTGCCTATGCATTGATCGTAAATATTGCCGAAAGTAAACGGTAAATATCTTCAAAATTGGGCTATTGACGTCATTAGAGAAAAACCAGTAGAATATTTATGTTAATTGTCAACCAAGAGAATAAGTTCATCGTGTTATACAGACTGGTTGTATTAGCAGACTTAAGAGCTCATTTGCCAACGACTATTTCATTCTACATAATTCCATGTTTACTCGTTAATTTTGGTCATAGCAATACATAAAAAACATGACATTTCTAAGATATATTGTGAAGGTTTGGATGACATCAAAAAACTGAAATTAATTTCATATCTAGTACAATTAATATTGAAAGTGTATAGAATTTGTGATATTTTTGAGGGTGGAGTTCTTGAAATTACTAACTACGAGTAAGAGCCAATCATGTTTTTCCATGAAATCATCCCAGTAAAATACATTTAAAATTAGGTTATCATTTTTAACTATCTATAAAGGTTTTTCTAAAATAATGGAATTGATGGCATGTGTTTAATGTATTTTTTTGACGATTTCAATAAAGTGATATGTCCTCAGTTATTCGCATTATACCTAGTAAGTTGTGGCAACAATTTTTTCCAATTGCCCTCGTATAGGATGAACATTCAAGTAAAAACACCCTATGAACAGTATCTATTACTGACTTTACTCGCTCGTACAAGGTGCCCTTAAGCACCTATGTTCTATTATCCTTTGTTGTACCATGAAAGCACAAATCACAAAGTGAAAAATATAAAAAAGTACTGAACACGATTAAAATCTTAAAATGCAGCGTTAATTACTCCTTGGACGTTTTTTTTAGTATTTTTAGTGATTTTCTCAACTTTCACTTTACACTTTATGGTAGATTAGTCAGCGCTACTCTGAATAATCTACTTTTCTCTATATGATCGGCTGCTTGCAGACATTTCAAAAGATCATTGACCAGTACAGACTGTCTGGCCTTGCGTCTATGACCGTGTCTACTAAATATCGCTCGTTAGTTTTTATGAATATAATCTCACAATATTGTTAATTTCTTCTTACTTTGTTTATCTTTCTAATAACTTTTTTGTGATCAAACTAATTGGTATTTTAATGCAATCATAAAAATTCATCAGGTCAACTCAAAAAAAAAATTAAAAATGTATATCTAAGTAAACATATTTTTAGACGCTGTCCGCCTCTGTCTGTTTCATCGCTGTTCTTCTAAACAACTTAACGGATTTTTCAACGGTTTTAAATAATAGAAAGAATGATAAATTAGAAAGATTTATGTATATAATTGCAATGGTCGGCAGTAAATAATAATGTTGGGGCATCAACTCCTCAGAGCTTGGTGGACTGTGGAGGCCTGTCGTCTGTCGACTAAAGACCAGTTATTTTAATTTATTATCTAATTGAATTTATTATTAATATGAAATTATATTATTTTATTGTAATTAAAAATGGCAATTCTTATTAATCTAACTTATAAAGAGAAAATACTTGTATTTTTGTTTGTAAAAGGTTATTTTGAGTTTATTCAAAACTCAAACTCTACTACTGATTTTAATTCTTTCATCTATACAAAGCTACATTATAAGCGAGTAACATAGACTATACTTTATACGTGGACTATGTCGCGTGCAAGATCTATTTATATTTCAGAATATCTACTATAATATTGCATAGCTACCAAATCGATTTAAAAGAATTTTGTTATCCTAGTTTTTTAAACATTTCATTTGAGCGAAACTGCTTCATAAACTAGTTTCAATTTAATAATGCATTTTAAAATTCTCTAAACAAAACAACAGAAGTTATCATCAGATAAATTTATCTTCCAACCATTGGATAGGTGGTATTTAAAGTTAATAATGAATTTTATACGTTTGTGAAATTATAATAATTTTATGCTTCAGTAAACAAGTGTTTATTGGCTGCAATTATATTATCTTCGATAGTAGAATACATCGCAGCGAACGCATATCCATCATGCGTTTCGATTTATCGCTAAATCGACGAATTGCGTGATAATGCTACACCCTTTTTTTAAAGTAAAAGTTAAAGAAAGCGACACTCTTTTAAATTCAAACCAACAATTGAAATCAGACAAAAACTAAAACAGAGCGTTCACGCACAATGCACGCTTGTCGATAAAACTGCAAGGAACCGTGTAGCTCGCTACAAATATATTTTAAAGACAGGTAGGTGTACTTATGGAGACTTTATGAGTGAAATGAATAAATTGCTATTAATTGATAGCTTAAAGCTTAATTATACTTAAGCTTTTGCCATAATATAAAATTGAAGAAAATTATTAAGTAAAATATAATATTGTAATAAGTAACATTATATTTAGTCAATGAAAAGATAATATCTTTTTTTTTTATAAATTATAAAGTACTTCGCTGAAGAACTAAAGTTCTCGTTATAGCTAAGAGAATTAGCAAAGTGAATTTGCAATGGACCGGTCACATCTGTCGCAGGGCGGATAATCGATAGGATAGTAGAGTTCTCGAATTGAGACCACGAATTGGAAAGCGCAGCGTGGGTCGCCCTGCAGCCAGGTGGACAGACGTCCTAATAGGTTTAGCGAGAAGCGGCTGGATGCGAAGGACAGAAGACCATGCATGGTGTCGAGCTTTGAGAGACATCCTACATCCATCTACATCCTACATCCTGCAGTGGAGAGACCCAAAAGTACCCTATAACCAATTAGTTGTAATATCTCACCGAAATCCAACAAACAGCTCACAGTCATGCTGGTTATACTTTATTCAATTTTAATTAATGTCTCAATAAAATGTTTACTAAGTGAGTGGGTATGACGAACAATTTTCTATAGGATAATGTTTAGCAAATTAACATCACTGGGCCCAGTTAAGAGGAATCATAGTAACTGTTCGGCAGTTATAAGGAGTTGATTACCGAAGACCACTGCAAAATAGTCCATTTCTAAAGTTGGCCGTGCCGGGAATCGAACATTGGACACCTACTCAGTCAGAGCAAACACAAGTTTTTTAAACGTTATATCTTTTTAATAGTAACATTCAGTGCCGGATTAGCTACGTAGCAAAAGTAGCAATTGCTACGGGCCCCGCGCATTGGGGGCCCCGCGTACCGATGCCAGCTTGAGCATAAAATAATTTTTCACCTACGAAAAGGGTGCTTTTGGTGCTTAAAAACTCGCAGAAAAATCGATTTTTGCTGCGAGCGTGATTCGAAATTCGAACACAACCTGTTGGAATTATTCGGCGCAGAAAAATGAAATGGCTCGTTTAGAAACTCATTACGGCCTAGCTATTTAACTCCCAGGAATAAAATATTGATTTTATTTATTGAAATTTAGGTTTGTAAATTGTATTGGTATTTTTAAATCGTAATATTTAAAATAAATAAAAGTAAACATTAAAAAATGTTATAATTTGGTCCAACTTAAAACATAGGATATATTTTATAAAGTTACGCGGACAAAGTCGCGTGCGTCAGCTAGTAACATATATTAAAAAATGCTTCAAAAATAATACAACAATTTGTGTTTTCTGCTTTACAAAATGCAATTTCCATTGCGAATTTTGAAAATATGTTTTTGATTCTGTTAAAACACGAAAGCAATTACAGAAGTCAATTGTTTACGTGAAAAAAAATACAAGCAGAAAACCGTACAGTAGCAATCGTGTTATTTTTTTAAAAATTAGTGCGCCTCTCATATGTGATGTAATTAATTTATACTTATCTATTATAGTGTGTTGCAATATAAAAAAATAGCATGTGCGCGAGGCATAACTATTTTTAAAGTCAGCCGAGGTCACGAAGCGACTGGTTTGCGAAAAAAACCGATGTCTAACACGCTTTTAAGGGGCAAGAAGTAGACGCGCCGCAAAAAATGATTCCGTAACGTTAGTGGGTTTGGTGCAGTGTTTCATACAGCTTTTGTTGTTACTGCAATTAGGCCTATGCAAGCCTTAATTGTCGGCACAAGGGGACTTTGTTTTGCGAAACTACTTAAGGGCCAGTTCACATTTATCTCACTCAAAAGGAAAGAATTTTTTGGCGTATTTAAACTTAAATTTCGATTTTTCTTTTTATTTTAATTAGCTATTTTCAACGACTAAGACATATGTTGATAAATATAACTAAAACTGTCATATTAAATGTGTTAACTTTTATCGTGGTATGTTTGTGGGCCAAATTTTTTTTAGTCCATTTATTAAACCATAATAATTGAACCTAATTAAGCCAAACATAATTTTTAATAATACTAGAAATAAGATTCGAATTTAAAATTATATTTTTCATACCAAACATGTTTATATCCGAAAACATTCCTTTTAAAAAAATATACAATATAAAATATGATTGTCACATAATACATTCTCTTAATAATCTTGGTATTTCCAAGATATACATTTCTATTAGCTATTAACCAATGATGACGAGGGAATTAGGGCTAAGGAAATTTTGACTTAAGAAATAAATTTAAGAGAAAACAGACGATTAAAAACTAACAAGGACAATATTTAACATTTATGATAAAACTAAACATTAATAGTTCTCTGCCTTTTTTTAGAAATACGAATACATGTATAATAATACTATAAAATCTAATATTTTCATTCCAATAAACAAATACAATAAGTACCTACTCACTTAAATAACAAATTGGCCAAGGTCAATTAGCTCTGCTTTGTCATTTGTAATCGACAACGCTTGCAGTGTTCACAAGCTTTTAAAAGTGTAACGGTTACCCAATACCAATACAGGTTTAGTAAATTTACCTAAAGTCTTATCCTGAAAGAATATTAAGATGTTAATAACATAACATAATATTATAATGTATTCCGTAGGCTCTAGAAATTTGTCTCCAGAAATACGAAAAAGTAAATACATCTTTTAAAAATCATTAGGATGAATATATGTTAATGAATCAAGCCAATGAAATCTGAATGACCTGAGTCATTTATGTTCAGATTCTAAGCTTCCCGCTTACAGAAAAAAAATTACGATAGAGTCAGCAAGACAGGATAACTATGTCCACTATCGTTTGTACCAAAAACACAAACAAACCAGGGAGAACGCAAATGTGCTAACAACTCTAATACTCTAACTCTATAACTCTATGTATGCTAAAGGATAAGAGAGGTCAAGGTGAGAATAGAGAACTGGTAGCCTAGTCAATATTTTTAGAAATTGTACACCGTATAAACTAAGTCATAAAATGTGCAGTCTTCTAGGGCGACAGTAACCACTGCCTTAAATAGCCACCACCAGCACACGTGCTGTTAAAGTGCCAGAAACAATTCTACTCTTTTCAAACCCTGCCTTTTCCTCTTACCCATATACACTATTACTTCAAAGCAACATCACATCTCATTGGAGGTCTCATAAAATAACATAAAAAATACCCCTTCGTATATTTTCAATCTACAACCATTGGCGTTTTTATTAAAACTTAAATTACACTACTAACGTTATTTCGTTAAATGTGATCACGGATGTCTATATGTAAATTGTTCGCCGATTGATAAGTTATCTTGAAGTATCTTGTATTTTGTAGCGATAATAGTATGCGAAAAAAAAACCATACACATGTACTTCAATGACACTCAAGGCCTCTCTACAGAATAAAATGTGTCTCATTGTGTTTTGTATCGAAGTTGTCAACAGACAGTCAGGTATAATAAGTTATTCACTGATCACAATACCTGAGATATTTTAAATTTTTCGAGCTTCCAATGTAATATTTGGTTGGAAATTTGCAATAATATGTTTCTGTTATAAAGAGAGAAGATTTGTATTTCTTTTTATAATGAATAAACTCAAATACTACTGGACTGATTTCAAAAATTATTTCCCTATAAAAAAAGCTACATTATCGGCGAGTAACATAACATTACGTGGATAAAGTCGCGCGCAACAGCTAGTTTAAAATAATCAAACGACACCTCTGGACTTCAGCAGCCCATAGAGAATGCTTTACAATCAGGACAAACCTGGTACAAACCTGTGTTGACACCTTGGTACAAATACATTATAAAAATTAAGCTTCTGTATGTTTGTGTTCACAAAACTCTAAAACTAGCCGATGGATTGACGTGAAATTTGGACGTAACATTTTATTTTAACGAAAGAGTGTTTCTATATTCTTTTTATTGCGAAGTTTCGACATAAACGAAAAAAAAATGGGCCAGAGCGAAGCGTGGCCGGGTTCAACTATGTAGTAAGGAATAAGAAACTACAAGATGAGTTTATAGGACTGTCATATTCCCAGTAGCTAAAAAATCTGACACTGAACTAGTCTTGCTGGAATAGTTACCACAAACTTTACAAAAAAACTTAATGAACCCTAACTGTCAAATTTATTTTCAAAGTTGTATCCCAGTTCCCAACTGTACATGAAAGACTGTTGTTAAATTTAAACTTTTTAAAATTAACAACACAGAAAATCAGAGCAGTACATTGCTAAAAATAGATTAATGTTAATATGTTGAGCAGTGAAGTATAAGTAGAAAGAAAAGAGAAGTATAATTACAGTTGCATACCAACAAAAAAAAACTAACATAAACTTTGCTTCAACACTTGGAACGTAAATTATTAACTATTTATGTCTGGAGAATCTATAGCATTTTTAAAAAGAAACGAAAGTTTTTCTTCAATTCATCTTTATTGACCAACAAAGTATAGAACAGGGTTGTATGTGTATAATTTTTAACTATCTTCAACATTAAAATATCAAATATAGAATGTTCGATATATAGATATGACTTTTGTGGGGGTGAGTAAATAATAAGGAGAAAAAATTTCACTGTATATTTAAGATGTGTAATATATATATTATATGTAATCCTTTAAAATTAAAATCCACATTTGTTTTATAATTACAAAGAGATAATTAAAAATGTAAATAGTTGAAAACCGTAACAATTAAGATTTGCAAAGAGTTCCAACATTATGGAAATGTTGCCTTGGTGAAGCTTGCTTCTAAGCCAAATCGGCAGAATGTGAGTTGGTCGGTTACCATTTTGCCTTAGCATATAGTGAATTAACTGCTCCTAAATATAAACACTAGACTTGTTCTCAAAGTACACCTGCTACAGCTGCACAACTACAGTGTATCTGTGAAATTCCCAAATTTTTAACCAACACTAGCTGTGCCCGCGACTTCGTACGCGCTGTAGTTAGTTTTTTGAAAATCCCACAGGAACTTAACTTTTTCCAGCATAAAAAATAAAAAATCATATATTTTAATACAGATAATAAATCATCTGTGTGCCAAATTTCATCCAAATCCGTTGTCGTTTCAGAGATTAACGTGCGCAGACTAACAGACAAAAATTTGAAAAAAAAAACATTTTTTTTAAGTCGGTAACAGAAGTACAACGTCTATAAATTGTTTTTTTTTTTTTTTTTGAAAAAATACGTATGTTATGTTTTACGGCTTGTTTACGATTTCATTAAATGTGTAGATATAGATTTTCTTGAAAGCTATAAATAAAGCAGGATCTGTCTGTCAGGATCGACAACGCACTTACCTACATCTTAACGGTGACTGTCATCAGATGGTCAGTCACCGTTCTGTCAGTTCATCATGAAAGGCTTCGTCGATTTTAACACAAATTATATAATCTTATTATACTTTTAACTTTATATACAACTTAGGGTTCTGACCAGTGGATGTTCACGGCAGCAGACCAGTGGTAACTAATGAGTCCAGACGTAAGATACTCGTCTGAAACCACAGCAAATAATTACAATCTCGGGGTCTTCAAATCTAGGGTAAATGGGCACTTACTAGGTAAGCGTGGTCCACCTTCGGCCGCATCTGCACCTTACATCAAGACTCAATTAAAAAAAAAAATAAGTGGAGGTTTCTAAACTTGGGCAGATCTTCGCCTTTGTGTAGATTAGAAATGAGAAAAAATGAATCGTCAGGAAAGCTGCTAATGTGATGTTAAAGACCTAATACATACTGGCTGGCAATATGTTATTTTAAATTTGATTTGAAATCAAATGACATTTTGATTTTCTTGAAAAATATGAATATATAAATATGAATTATATAACAGGCATATGAAATTTATATTTGTTTCTTATTCTGATTTCTAGCATGATTTGGTCCTTCGAGCCGGATATGATCCAACTACATATGAATGTTGGATATTACCTGTGTTATGTTGGAAACCAACATGTCATAAGACTATTAGAAAATGACTATTACACATCTTCAGGTCTGTGTTCAACAGTAAGAAACATAATAAATGATCATATAAAAACAGGTACTATGTTGCGTCATATAGAAGACAGTGTTGATAAATAATCGTAAAATAAAATGCTCACAAAATCTCACAAACGAGAGCCGCTATATAAAAATAATAATTAGTATATTATGACAACACTAAGCGAATATGTTCGCGGCAGGTCTCATGTAGTCACCGATGTTTCCAAGAAACAACTGCGCTGTGCAAGCGTGATGTACCTACATATTTGGTTCCAGTGGGAATCATAACTGCAATCTGTATTACCACCCGCCTCGAAATTAATAAGTGCATTACACACACCGCGCTAAATATTCCAATGAAACGAACTTGACTCTGTTAAACTCGAGTTTCATAAGTAAATTTAATAGTTTCAACTGATATTTTTTCCGTGTAAACAGCTTTGTGCTTGCGGGTAATGTTTTTACTTAGAATACGCAGACAGGTCGGCGTCGATAACTAGGTAGGTTTTGCGTTATAAGTTAAATGCAATGTTCCGACAATAATAATATATAGTTTGTGAAGGAAGTAGGATAAAAAGACTATAAGGTAAGAAAAATGTGTACTTACAAGTTAATTAGTACCTAACTGGGTGGAAATTAGAAACGTTTAAGGTCTTATTACCTCGATTTCCTATGTGAATTTACAATTTTTTTTTTGTTTTCTTTTGGAAAATTGCCTTTATAGACACACTAAATAAGGTTGGATATAGTAATCCATTATGTTCAAATAGTTTTACATTAAGACGTGATTTTTACAGTTAAAAAAAAACAGTTTATAAAAAAACGCTCAAGATTGGAACTTGATAAATACAAATTGGTAGTAATAAAATATTAATTTTTATTTATTTATAAACAAACGATTACATAGACAACCCGTCCAGACAAAGTTATCGTATACAGTATGACCGTTCATAAACTAGCGATATTCCGCCCGTTCCACCTATCTCTACTAAGTATGCTCACTGATAGTCTAGGTACATACATTAAAAACTATTTTAATACACAAATACATTACTAAAATCACTCGATTGTAAAACAATAACAATTTCTTGTTACTGTTTGTGCAGACTTAAATAGACTTAAGTTTATTAAGTCACCAATGTGACTACAGCCTACTTTTATGATGTAAAAGTAAGCATCAAGCATTATTTTCTTGATGACGAAGAATTACTTAGTAAATAAAACATAAGTAAAAAAACTATTAAGAAAATAGTTTGTTAATTTTACTTTAAAAAAACTATTCTCTTAATTTCTCTCAATCGAATAACTTATAATTTTTAATAGTGGGGATTGTCATTCACACCTTTTATTTAAATTTGCTTTTCCTTTCTATTTAAATTTTAAAGGGGATAAACGTTTAGAAAACTTTCCTTTATTCGCCTCACAGTGCTACGAAAATCCGTAGCGGACATATTTTTCATAAAATGTCCGTCTTATACTGGAGAAGGTACTTTTATTATTTAAAAAAAAATCAGTTATTTAATAAAATTAATTAAATAGGTTCACGTTAATGTCAGAAGACTAATTATTTGAAAAGTTTTACGATAAATGTAAAAAATTATAATATTTTTTTTATATATTAACTTGTATACATAATTTTTTTTAATAATGTAATATTACTGGTCTGCCCGTCTGGTGTAATAATAACCTTAAAAGACCACAGTAAAATAACTTGAGATACAACAAAGTTCAAGAGAAACGAATTAGACCATTCATTTTCCTAAAAAGAATTAGCAGTGCAATTGCATCCCGAGGATCAAATTGGTTGTCAGCCTGCTTGC
Source organism: Synanthedon andrenaeformis (assembly GCA_936446665.2). Taxonomy (NCBI): domain Eukaryota; kingdom Metazoa; phylum Arthropoda; class Insecta; order Lepidoptera; family Sesiidae; genus Synanthedon; species Synanthedon andrenaeformis. Next base: position 4,844,570 of record OW387783.2, on the reverse strand, counting down.
CACACTTAATCACTAAAAATGCATTGAATACCTTAATTGGATAAACTGCAATTAATATCGAATTATTTAAACTCTTATTACTTTTTTAAAACTAAATTTTAATTAAAAACTATCAAATAAAAAATTCTGTCTGAAAATCGTATTTGCACCAAGTTATTCAGCAGATATTAACAAAAAATCTAATTCTTTTCTATTTCTATTTTACCCCTAATTTAAAACGTAAAAACGTTTAATAAAAATTCGCGATTTAAGCAAAATTTCTATAAAAATTGTTAAAATGAAATGAAGAATTTTATGTAATATATTAATTTACTTATTAAATAAAGTATAACTAAAATTTATTGAAATAAAAATCCAAGTAGTGCGGGCGATTATATAAAGTACATGGTTCCACTTAATTGATTAGGCTATTAGGTAATTAGACCGTGCTTGCAAGGAATTTGTGAGCTTTTTAATTTTTCAAATGAAACTGAATTTTGAAACTTTCACTTGTTAGAAAATCGCTTATAAAATATGTAAAATAATTAGAGGGGAATGGGATGGTGCACTTTTTAATTGATTATTAATTATTTGTATTTTTTCATCGTTAAGAAATTTGAAATTAAAGTCCTACTTTGTGGAGATAATCGGTTAGAGATAGTAGAGTTGCCTTTAATGTATTTTGTATAATATGTATAATATACATACATGTATTGCATTATTGTATGATTTATAATTTTCATTTTTATTTTTCATCGTTAAATCCTATTCAAATCCTATTTTGAAGACATTATAATAGGCGGTTGCCTTAATTGTATTGTGTAAAATGCATAAGTAATATACATATGTATGTAATGTATAATTTGCATTTTTTCATCGTTATACAAACTACTTTGAAGACATTAGAATAAGCGATTGCCTTTAACTATTGAACAGTTGTCTGTGGCGAGTGAAAGGCGCGGTGCGAAGCTGTGCGCTTGACCGTCTCGCCGGCTGAGGGACGCAAGGGCGCCGTGCGTCTTGCCGAAATTATTCGGAGCCCGCTGCACAATCGATTTTTCCCGCCCGATGCGGAAAATTGTTCGGGGCGGGGCGGGTGCAGGGCGACGGGAGGAGGGGGGCGATAGAGGGGGCTAGAGGGTGGCAGGGGGGCAGGCGGAGTGCAGCGGGGCGGTGCAACGCGCGCCGCCGTCCCGGCCGTCGGCAGACAGTAGGACGGCGACGCGACTGCGAGTCGGTGACCAAAGCGCGAAGAGCGCGCTCGCCGCACTGTGACATGTAGCGCGGCCGCCGCGCCGCAGCCCCGCGACTCTCCGCCGGTGGCGGCGCGCCGATGCGCCTGCCGTCCGGCCCGACGCCCGCGCCTGCAACCTCTCTACCACACTCGTACTAACTTGCACACCTGAAGCGAGCCCTTCAGCCCGTCCGTATCGGACCGTCGTCGGATGGAACCCGGAGTGCGCCGATTCGCATCAAGGTTAGACGAATATTTGAATGTGAGTGTTAGTGCGCCGGCCGCCCACCGCCGTCCGACGATCCAGCGCGCCCTAGCGCACCCCTGCGACACCGTATAGGTAGGTAGTGCTCACACGTGACAGGGAACGCCACTGACTCACTTCCGATACCTGGGTTTGTTACGCAAACCAATTTTCGAATGCATTCGATCCGCGCTCATCTAAAATTTTCCCTTTCACGTCGAAGGTACTGTCAAAGACAAAAGTGACGAAAATTTAATTTCCGTTAAATTTAAATTTAAAACCTCTTTTTTCGCGTAATTGAATGCTACTATGTAAGCACGAAAAACTTTTGTCTTTGATGAAAAATTCATAGTTTCTGCTTGTTTAATGTTTTAAATTGGATGTTGTTGTGTTCGTGCAAGTAGATATTTATAAATTTATTTATTTTTAATATCTGTTCTATGGAATGTTCATGTTGTGATTATTATAATAATAATAATATTTATTTATTTAATATAAAATATTCAATAGATAATGTAGTTTTTTTTTATTTTCCTAATATGCTATAACTGCTTTAATATATATCCTACTATATGTAGTTTATTAAATTTGTAATTTTCTTTGAGCTTTGTTTTCCCGTTATAACATAAAACTTATAAATAGAGAAACAATTTTATGATTTGATTATTACCTAGATTAGATTATTATATAGTTATATATTATTGTAATATAAATATCTACAATTTTAAAGGAAAAAAAATATATAAAGATTGTTAAGAGTGCTTATCTTGTGAAAAGTGATAAATAAAGGTAGGTTTTGACGCGACGCGATGTAGCGAAAATCGATTTGAAAGTAAATTATAGATGACCATAGTCACGTCGCTACCTACGACATCAACCTGAAAGGCAAATGTAATTATTGCAACATTTACATGTTATCCATAGAACCTTCTATCAAATGTTATGGTGCTTAACTAAGGTGACATCGACATAAGTTTAATACAACTTAAGTGTAGGTACCTATTTTGTTTAAGTTCATTAATTTATTAATAACCTACCGTACAAAGTACATATATATTGTGTTAAGGTTAATTAAAAATTCAAACTATTTAAGACATTTAAAAGGAGTTTTGTTGGAACTCAATCAGTTTTGTATGATCATGTAATTTTTTTTAATGGCTGAAACTTGTAATATTTGGTAAGATGAATTTATAGGTAGATTTTACTGGGAAAATATCGTGTGATTTGGTAATAGGGTCTAATTGACATTTAAGTTTGAAAGTATAAAAAATTTGCAAGTCTATAAAAAACTTTTTAATTTTCAAATGTTTCCCTATTTACGAAATGTGAACTATTCACAGGAAATTACTGAAACTAAAAATGACTACCAAATTCTCCATAGTGTGTTAAAAAATAATGGCCTGGTTTGAACGATGTCCTTTGTCTACACACAATTTTAAATAATTGGTGAAAAACTAATTTTATTCTTCAAGGATATTATTTTATGGCCTCCATCAAGTAGTTACATATTTGCTAGATAACTATAACAAATGCCTATATAATCGTAACGTAGTTTTTAAAAATATTATTGCATTCTTACTTAAGCTCGACAGTGATATTATTATTTTTCTATCTATGTATTTTATATACTTACTTTAAAAAATTAAATGCTTGTTATTTGTATGCAGATACTAACAACGTATTTTTTTTTTTTAATTCTAATTAAATAATTATTTTACTGAAAGGACATGAAGAGTTAAATTATAAAAAAGATTTAACCATTAGTTATGCTAATCACTTATTAATTAGTCTTATCAAAACAGAAGTTATTTAGTGATGCACATTAAACATTGCGACATAATTATGTGCATTTTTTTAATAATGTAATCGCTAAATCTTTCCCGAGGGTCTCTCTCCGCCGCCGTCTGTCCCTCTGTACGTACGCTTAGATCATTTAAACTATGCAACGGAATTTAATGCGATTTTCTATAATGAAAAGGCTGTTAAATTGGAATGTTGTTATATATAATTTGCAGAAAAAAATTGCACTCATGCGTAGCCGGGAACGGGGCGCTAGTACATAAAATAAGATAGGCAGCAAACGCAAATATTTAGAGTTTTAGAACTTACAGTTCATTTTAAACTTTTAAGTTTTTCATAAAATTTTACTGTTGTTGAAACACAGACTTAGAGGAAAAAAATTAATTGTTTCCTAAATAAGAACTATGGAGAAAATCTCAGCATAATGCAATCAATCAATGCAGACATTTTGTTCCGTAACCAGTCTAGCTGAATTACTAAAAAAAATATTATTGTTAAAATAGTAGATTAATACTGTTTAAAACAGTTATTCTTGTTAATATAATAATGTACATACTTACTAAATATTAACTTCTTGTTTGTTCTTACTCTTTGACGAAATATACGATTAAAGTATACGATAATACGATAAGATTTAAAGTATTTTTTATGATTGCAACACACGGACGGATATATCCTACTGTGTTCACCATCACAAATATTATAAATTCAATGCGATTATGTAAACTTAGAAATATTAAAATCATTTGCTAAGTAAATGACACAAGTTACGTAACTAATAAAAAAACAGACAATTAGTACAATGTTAAATCAAAAGCCTTGACAGTCTGTCGTTAGTGTGTATATAATTCTGTTTTAACATAGACTTCCTATTTTTTGGGTATATTTTTTTATATAATTAATTATGTTAGATTTGTGTTGTATTAATCAAATTAGTTACTTCTATAAAATACAACTTATATTTTTATATTACTTTACTTTTATTATGATTCTCAATTTTGAAATTGGAAAACGCATGTTACACAAGATAATACTAAAATATAATACCTACGTAATTTCTTTTTGTCTTCATTCACAACGCCATCTTATTACAATACTAGATGGTGCCCGTGACTTCGTCCGCGATGAAAAAGCATCGTTATTGCTATTACACTTAGCCAGGAGTTAGTTTCCTTAATTTTAGATGCGGGAATAGCTCTTTTTTTCTGGATGAAAGGTATCCTATGTCCTTTCTGGTGTCCCAGATAACGCGTATGCAAAATTTCATGGTGATCGGTTCAGTAGTTTTTGCGTGAAAGAGTAACAAACATCCATACATCCAAACAAACTTTCGCAGTTATAATATTATTAATAGTACGGATTTTTACATAGGTAGGTACTTAAATGGATTTCACACGCTTTATGTGTATTTTTCACGATTCTATAAGAATTCTAATAAAGTTTAATTTTTTTCTAACCTTTATTATAAACTTTGGGACTGACAGTTTTGGCAATTGGTAATATTTTCTTTGAGCGTATCCAAATCCAACGAATTGGAATATACTATATATACCAAAAGAAATTTGATTTTTAAGCTATCGAGTGGTGTGATTAAATTTTGGATATAGATGATAGATATTGTAGCTACATGACATCATCAAACTATATCCCCCGATATTCTTATCAGCACTTTTCTGATATGCCTCCCACTGCGGAACATAATCACGTCAAAAATCAAAATTATGACATTTCCAAGTCTTTGTATGTTTATCGGATTTGTTCTGATGATTAGATTGTTTCTCTTAACTCAACAAATTCAGAGTTTATCCTAATATTGTGATGTGTATATCCTTCTAAAACAAATAGCTGTCCTAGGGCTTAAAGAATGAGCAGCACAATTGCACCCCCTCTGGTTTTACTGCTAATATTCTTGGTCTATTAAGCTTGTTCCACATTACTTTGTTATTAAACAAATTTCAAATTGTTTGGATCCCGTTTTAACTCGCATTACTTCACCTCATAGCAGGTGTTTAGCCGGTGTCCTCCATTGCATATAACTATGATAATATTTACTATTGCAGTCTTTACAATTATGCATATGTGTTTTTAATATAAAAAATATAAACCGCAATTAACTTTTTTTTAACTTTTTTTGTTAGTATAAAGATAAAACTACATAAATAGATTTCATAATACAATATAACTAATATGAGAGATAAGAAATTACATTAGATAACATTGGCAGTTATGTATATAAAAGTATTTACCTACATTATACATTTACCTAAAAACTCGACAACTAAACAATTGAAACATTTATGAATTTTTGCTTTAGGCCTATATTATAGGCTTTAATAGAAGTCGCCATTTGAGATAATCGATATACTTTTTATTCATAGCTTTATAACTATATAACTTAAAGAAATATAGATGACATAGTATTTCTTAATTAGTTTTATATTAATAAATTTAATAAAATTAACTTACACTTTAAACTTTACAAATAAATTTGCTTTAAACAATATTTAGTAAGAATTAAAAAAATTCTAGATTTGTAGAAATAGATTTTTTTTAGGTATTTGTAATCAATCTTACCGCCGCGTCACTGTTCTAGATTTCTTATCTAACTCCAATTTCGTGAAAAGACTAAGTCGTCTGAAGACAGAATATTCTTATAAAAAACAGTGTCTTATAAAAATCTGCCTTTGATTCTAAAATGCATCTTACTATAAAGCAGCAACGTGTAAATTTACAGAATTTTTCTTAAATTTATAATAAATAAGTAAATAAAAAAACTTTTGCCTTATAAGGGCCGGCGCACACTGGAGAATGGCACGGTAAACCGTTATTATTATTTTTCATGGAGTTTTGAAATTATTCAAATTGTTGATTCCTGTTGACTCTTGTTGTTCTTCTTTTTTTCTTTCTATATTTAAATTAAAGCACTTAAAGGTACAAAATTCTATGAAAAAATTGAATTACTTTGCCGTGTCGTCTTTCAATTTGCGTCGACCCTAATTGTTTTCAATATTTTCAATTGCACAGAGATTTTAACTCACCATAGTTTCATTGTTGTTCACATGCATGCACAAAATTTAGGTAACACGCTTTGTTGATATGGAGATTTTTATTAAAATGAAATTTAAAAAAATACAAGAAAGATTCTCAATTTAACTAGTTGGAAAAATGATCATGATACAAAATGCCAAAATACAGGAAGTAAGTAGGTAACTAAGGTGCAAATAGGTACAGCATGGGGGACATCAAGACCTCTTCATTTAATCCACGTGTATTTTGCTTTTTTATGTTAAGGACTTCAAATAGGCAGACGGTCCGCTTGATGATATCCTAGATGGCTACCGTCTATCATCAACCGAAAAAAAGAAAATAGTCTTGTGAATTCTTCGCCATTGTTGGTATTTTGTACTGAGTTTACTAATAATTGAAAGAAAACGAGATAAAACGGGATTTTACTATATTGGAACAATCTAGACAAAATAATAATACAGTAATATTAGGGGTTAAAGTATGAAATTGCCGGATTGTAGTGAAAAATAAAAATTCGTTTTTTTTTAAATTTAACATATTTATTTAATCAAAATAATTACCATTATTATCTATACATTGCTGCCATCTAATAGGAAGCTCATTTATGCCTTTGCGATAGAACTCTGGTGATCTAGATTCGACAAACTGTGTGAAAGCATTTTGCACTGCCTCCTGAGAAGAAAACTTTTTATCACGCAGAAAATTGTCCAAATCACGAAAAAAATGGTAGTCCGTTGGAGCAAGGTCTGGCGAATACGGAGGGTGACGAATGGTTTCTAATTGCAGTTCCTGTAGAGTCTGCAGATCAGTCAAATCATGAGGCACCCATTTTTCATATTTTTTTATTTTATTGATTTGACGCAAATGAGTCAATATTGTTGGTAAGGTAACGTTAAACCATGCCTCTAATTCCTGGGTAGTTTGGCTCGGATCGGCTTCCACCATCTCTTTCAAATCATTGTTATTCACCTGTGTGGGCGGTCTTCCACGTGGTTCGTTCTTCAAATCGAAGTTTCCATCACGAAAGCGTTTAAACCAAAATCGCACAGTGCGTTCATTAGCAGTCCCCTCTCCAAACGCAACATTAATATTGCGAGCTGTTTCTGCCGCGTTAGTTCCGCGTCGGAACTCGTATTCAAAAATCACACGAATTTTCGAAGTATCCATCTTTATTGTCTTTATTGCCGAATAAAAAAAAACAACTGAAAGTTGATAATCGAATGTTGCACATTTTTTAAAAGAAGAACTACATAGGTACCGTATGAAAAAAGTTTCACTCAAAAATCTCAAACAATGAAGGTTCTATGTCAATTCGAAGTACCTATTACAATAAAGCGGCAATTTCATACTTTAACCCCTATTATATTCGTAAGTGATGTAATACTCATTTTAAAAACAATCACATTTTTCCATTTCACGTAATATATTTTATTTTGTGGGTAAAACAAATGATTAACAATGCATTATCTGTCGTTCAGATCCGGCTTTAAAATGTTATTTATAATACTATTCTTAACTATATACTTAACAACTTTTTATTATCTGCTTCCTACGTATATTTTTGTTAAACAAAAAATTGACAATTACCAGTCAAAATTTATATTATAGATTTTGTCTGGTAATTGACAATTTGTATAATTATTTGAAAGGAATCAATCGATCAATCAAGATTTATTTTATAAAATATAAAAGAAAGGTATGATAATAGATATATAATATTAAAAAGTTTTTCTTATTTTAAAAATTTGTATGTCATTGCTGTTGTGTTTCGGTGACATTGGGGAGCCCATATATCCCCAATCTCTTTTTGCAACACTTGCAACACATGTATTATAGACGATCGGTAGCCACCTACCATCAAGTGGACCTTAACGTAAAAACACAAAAACATAAATTTGTCGGCCTGAACCTAAAAAAATCAATAGCAATAGCTAATAATGTAGAAGCTATAAGATATTTTTTTGTTAAATTAATTAGGTACCTAAACATGACCTAAATGCTCAAGATAATCCCCCATAAAAATTATAGTCTTTGTTTTCTACGTTTCGAAATGTGTTCTCGAAAATGGAGAAAATTTAAATTCGCATGGTAATTAAATATCTCTGCTTTAAAATATTTACTATGGAACAGGTAAATCAAGACTTGCAAGAAACATTAGGGGTTCATGCTCCTCCATACTACACAGTTGTTCGTTAGTATATTGAGTTTAAGCGAGGAAGATCTTCCATCAACGATGGCCCACGCTCGGGGCGCCCTGCGACGGCAGTAACCGAACAAATATTAAAAAATTTGAAAAAATTGTTTTGGTGGATATTATGGATAACCACCTGGGTATGAAAAAACCGACGCGCAGAAACAAACCAGACTAAGGATTTCGCGAAGCTGTTTGGATTTGTTACAGCAAGATTCTGATCGATTTTGGTCTCGATTCATAACCATGGATGAAACATGGCTTCATTACCGGAAACCCCGGAACGAATTACCCGGAAACGAAACGGCAGTCCATGACTTGGAGAGAAATTTCAGGCAACTCCATCCACCGATAAGATCGTGGGCTCTTTTCTGGCACAGCCAAGAGTGGTAATGATCGAATACCTCAATTATGGAGCCACTATTACGGATAATTGATATGCAGGACAAATAAAAAAATTGCGCAACGAAATATGCGAGAAACGGCGTGGCAAACTGACTAAAGTTGTTTTGTTTCACCAGCGCCCCCGCACACAAGTCCAACGTTGCCATAGCTGCCATTGAAGATGTTGGCTTTTAACTGATGAAATATCCTCCATGTTCACCGGACCTCGCCCCTAGTGATTTCTATCTTTATCCGCGGTTGAAAGAGTACCTCAGAGGCCAAATATTTGAAGACGATGAGGCAGTAGTCGCCGCAGTACACGGTTTATTAGAGGCTCAGGATAAAGCGTTTTTTTAATAAAACTTAAAATTTTAAGTTTAGAAAAAAGATATATCGTGTTAACTTAAAAGGTGACTATGTTGAAAAACAAAATAAGTTGTATTAAAAGATAACTGCGTCTTTGTCATTCTTACTTTTTATTGAACACTCCTCATAGTTAACAGTTCAATTTAAGTTAGTTACGACTTTATGCATTATCGCAAATATAAAATGACCTCTAAACATTCCTTTTCTCCGATTGTACATACGCCCTTTACTACGACTACAACTAAGGGGAAAGAATGAGCTTCTCATCCAATCAGATGGAACCTCTAGAATCTAATGCCCGTCATGCATCTAATAGGATAAAAACAAGGGGTGAGCAAATAGAAACCGCTTTGACCCTTCCTATTCTAATTTATTTACTTATACCTCTATTTATATTTTATTGTCTACGTCTTTATATCTACTTTATTGTTGACCGTAGATTAAGATTATTTTATCATAAATTAACGTTAAATATACTCAAAAAAGAACCAGTTTTATTATTTTATGTTGTTAAAAAAAGTTTTATTTCATAACTTTGTCGATTTATTATTTTACAAATACGATAATATAACATACTAAAATCATACACATTATTTTAGACTTGTAGTAAAATAATTAGTAACTACTTGTGATTCGAATGAACTTCGTTCGTTTAGAATCAAAAATTCTAAAAATTTATGCATAAATTAAGAAATACTATCTAATTTGTCTGCTCGTTGTTTGGAAACATGCGTTTTAACTTAGGAATAACTACACTAAGTATTACAAAAAATTTCTGAGTAAAATTAGTCGTTAAAAAGCAATAAGTAATTGCGTTTTCATCTCATCTATAATTATCGCTTCTTCTGTAACACTTAGTACCTCCATTCTCTTTCACATTCGACGCAATACTTCTCTTCTCGTCTTTTATTACTTTTTTATAAAAAATCATGGAATATTTCCTTCAAACTTTAAATCTTTACCTCTATCGGTTTGGCCTATTTCGTCAGTAAGTTGGTATAATATTTTACTATACGTATATCTTCCCTTTCTTCGCAGTAAAGTGTCGGGTTTTACTTTCCCATTTATGATATAGTACCTACAATATAATTATTTGTTTTTGTCTTCGTAATCTTTAAAAGCCACATTGTTATCGAAATTGTTATGTCTACGAATTCTTCTTACACTTAGGTTCGAAGTTAAGTAAACTGAAGTAAATAAAACTAAGTTTTATTTACTAAGTAAGTTTCACACAACCAGTGAAGTACACGCCATGTGGTCATGAGACACCAGACCAATACAATGTGCATGTAAAGAACTATAATAACAAACTAACGAAAAGTTATTATAACTTTCAATTGCTTTATACTAGATAAAACATCAAATACTAACATTTAATAATTTAATTTATTAATTTGTTAACAAATAATTTAATTTATTTGTGTTTTTGTAAATGTAAAGCCGTGAAGTATAAGTTTATGAGAAGGATGGATGTTTGTTACTGTTTCACGCAAAAACAGCTTAACTGATTTCAATGAAATTTGACACACAGATAGATTATTACCTGTATTGATATATAGGATATTTTTTATCCTTGAAAAATGTTAGATTCCCTAGGGATCGTCTAAAATATAAATAAATCAGGCGCCACTAACGCCGTGGCCGCGCCACCGGCACCGCACCATGTATAATTTTATTGTTAGAACAACTATTTAGAAAATTACACATTATTTATTTGTAAGTATAACGTGTGTGCCTTGCGTGCTAATTCTTGTATTTTTTTATACACAACCTACTGTATTTCTAAGAAATAAACACCTTTTCTTCCTCACCATTCCAAGCTCTATGGAGATACACGGATCTGTAGGCGGCATTCATTTAATTGTTTGTATGCCTATCCGTCACATATTAACACAAAAAACTCAATTTTAAAAACAAAATACACAAAAAATATGTTGCTAATTTCAAACCACGTCGCAGGTGCAATTTGACTAATGAGCCTCCGTTATTTCTAGTAATACGCATATGAACAATTTCATTTCATTATAGATTGTAGATAAATAGGTTTCATTAGGAATAAGTATAGTTTTGAGCATTTAAATTCTTTATCTATCATTATTAAAAATTATTAAATAGGAGGAAATATATTTGTATAATAATTAAAGTGTGCAGTAAGCCCTGAAGCTATAAATTCTATAAGTATACGTAATTATATATAACCATTTAAAACTCACTACTTCCTTCTCGAGCCTTATAATAGCGTTTACGATAGAAATAGTAAAAATAATGTATTCTATTCTACGTTCACTTAAGTATCGAAGAAAATAGATAACACCTTTCCAATAATAAAAAACAATGAGTGAGCCAAAACGTTAGGATCAACTTTTACTGCCTGCTTCTAAAGTGAACGTTCTCTCGTCACATGATAATTATAGATTTACAGGTTTGACTATACTCGTTTTCTTTTAGTCCAATCATGTTTTCGTGATAAAAATAACATATAATGTGACATTTGAACTCAATTTTTATTTGTTAATGTGATGTTTTTATATTCCAAATCTTCATGAAAATAATAATATCGAATGAGCTTTTTAGAGAATAAACAAGTACTTCACAAAATATTTAGTTGAAACAACATGATTACATTTTTTTTAGTTTAAAATATAATTTACAAATCCTGTACGAATTTGGTTAATATTTAAAAAGACGCCAGAATAAAGAGTGAATATAGTGGTTTGAAAACGTCGTTTGAATATATGAAAATTAAACAAATACTTATAGATGTTCTTATCTATATCTTCTATATAACAGGACTTGTGCTGTTTTGTTTCAGTGAGCGAGTAAGAGATGTAACCCATCTCCCTATACCCTCCTGAATACCCAATCTAATAAGGCCGGCAGCACACTTGCAACGCCTATGGCGTTTCACATAGACTACACACTGCCAACATTCACATCAGAATGTTTTTTTCCTCTGATATGACAAACAAAATGTCCAATAAGTGGTACAATTTGGACAATATTTGAGCTAAATCTGTGATAGATAGCAATGTCATAGCAGTAGAAATACTCGAACTTTTTTGTCCAATTTGTTCTATCGTAGAACAAATATTAGAACTAGGACTTATGCTCTTTCGACACAAAATTCTCTCCAACAGTTTAAAACCCTAAATACACTAAGCGATACAATTCTTCTACCTGAAAATATGTTATATTGTACATTAAATAACAATGTTTTAAACTGCGTGTATCCAATATAATACAGTGTTAACAATTAATAAAGAGTTGATAATGCGTTACAAATATCTAATTGAAGTAATATGTATATGATAAATTATATCACCGCAAAATGTCGTGGGACAGGATATGTGCAAATGAAAACAAACATGACTTAATAATGGGCCGCGTATGTTGGTGGAAACTCCCTTATTTTGTATACATCTATCGCTTTGAGCGTTGCACTAGTTATTAGTATATTGCAATATCGTGTAGTCAATTAATTACTTAAAACAATACTTATAGGAAAACAGTGACAGCCTAGTTATTGTAGTTTGAGGTCAAGTTAGACACTTGGTTGTTAAGTGTCGTAGGTCAAGATTTTGTCTGTAGCGTGTTCGACAAAACACTCAGATAAACTTATTTTGTCGCTTATTTTTTATTAGTTTAGCGAGTGATATTCATTTCTCATTCGCGTAAATTCACTTTGTCAAATTTAAATTTTTTAAATTCATTAAATCCTAGAATTGGATTTTGTAATCTGGATAAGAAAAATTTGGTTAGTAAAAACCCAATATTCCATTTCTCTTACTAAAACTTTAATCTACATATTATTAATTAAAATCTCTAGCCGCGTCTATCTGATTCTCCGCCAACTTCTTGTGAAACATCCAACGGTATTCGATACGGTTTTCAATAATGGAAAGAGCGATCAATGAGGAAGGTTTGTGTACACAATTTACAGAAAAAAAATGCATCCATGCAAAGCCGGAGGCGTATGAAATAATATATCATAGGTATTAATGTACGAAGCGCAAGCGCAGGCGTTGCGCCCGCAGGCCGACCGCTAGGACGCGTGGCATTGACGCGAATTTCATCCGCGTATTATTTCGGGCATGGTAACCACATCTGCAATCGAAAAAGTCAGCCGTCGCCGCCGACGAGCACACACTCATACACACGTTACACAAACATGCACTCCACAATAGACCGGTACACATAGACGCGAAATAGTCACACGCGCATACATAAATGTCCGGACGTAGACTTTACCCTTGAACGCATACGCAACGCTAGATAATTCCAAACGAATCGGTGCATTGATAAAAAATCGATAACCTAATTAACCTGCTCGCATAATTTGGGCTAATATTTGGGATGTGTTATTTTAAAAATAATTTGCTTACAATTTTTGTTTAATAACATATTGCTGATCAGTATACAAGAGAAATCTCTATCTGCGTCTATCGATTTGTCCGCATTTCTTCTAAACCAAGCAATTATATTTAATTCTATAGTTTGTTTCCATTCCATGATTGACCTTGCCTAGAATGAAACCAAGGACCCTTGACTCTGTCGCTTACTTTTTAAAGAGCCTTTAGTTGTATTTACTTTTTAATTAATTTCACTGAAAAGCTTTTTCACTCATTTGACCAACACTAATAAAAAAAAAACAACAGTAGTGAAATATCAAAAACAATTTAAACTACAAATTAGATCAATTGAAAGTTTATAGAAGCCCGCAAAGATAGGATTTCTGAAAATCCACATTTTAAGGTAAACACTGTACTTTGCAGACAACTTTTAAATGCTGAATTTTAAATGCGGACAGTGAGACGTTTCACAATTTGCGAGATATAACTAGTTACATCTTACAAAGTCAGTATTGCTAGCTAGTTTATCATGTAGATAGTGTTCTGTTATGATAGTTAAAATTATTAACTATATAAAATCTAATCAAACAAACCTCTAGAGTGAAGGTCGTTTTGTATGTTTGTGCGTACTCTTAATTTGTCACTGTGTCGATGTGTTATGTTATACGCGTGTAGTTGTGTGATGTGTGTAGATCGTTGCATGTGTGCGTATGTTAGTAAATATGCGAACGTAACTATGTAATGTTTTGCTCCTACGCATTAAATTGGCACAAGATGTGGTTCACTTTATCATTGAAATTTTTTTGCACTATTTCGAAGGCAGGTTTAGATCTGTAGAAGTTTGAACAGGCACTCGGTTAGGTTGTTTGAAATAAATATTTTAAGACTAAAGATTTATAGTGCTTCCTTTTCTCCGTGCTGAGAAAAGGAAGCCAGAGCCATCCTCACCCTATCTTTACCTTGATTGGAATTTTTCATGTAAATAAATATCGGTAGAAACAATACAGACAAAATAAAAGTACTTAAAATAATTATGAAGCTTACAAAAGAATATAATAATTTAACATTAAAATAATATGATATAATATTTTATGAGAACTTTACAACGGAAACTAAACCTAAATCAAACTGACATAAGTATTGAACCAGGCGTTACATTTTATACAGTTACTAAAGCAAGGCAGCGATGTTTCGAAAAAGCATTGTTTTCCACATTTTGATTATAATAATAAGTCAGTAAAGGACACTACAAAGCAAATCCTATTTCTTAGGAATTTTGATCTTAAAGCCATAGATAAACATTTGAATTGTAAATTAGTACTTGTACTATTACGGTATTCTGTGAAATTAGGGTAAATAATACAATGAACGCCCGTTGATGTCTATTTAAGGGTTTTATGTCCCTTTGGCCATCAAAATATAGATTATGTTTTGATTCTACGGAATTTATACTTCAGAATATAACTAATCGCAGTAATTAATATACAATATTAGTAGTTTTAGAATATGCAAATATTTTTGTTTATTTGACTTCTTTTTTTGAATAAATATTTTAAGAAGATGATCCCTCGGGAACAGTACCTACCTGTTTCTGAACGAAAGGTACCCAATAGAGATTTCTGTCAGGGATACAGAGAAGTCATACCCTTTTCAGTATACCTGATAACGTGTATGCAAAATTGCTTGATAAATTGCTTCAGTAGTTATGGCGTGAAAGTGTATCACATAAACAAACTCGCTTTTGCATTTAACATTAGGTAGGATCTTTTTTAATAAAAAAAAAAACAATTGGTTCATCAATGCACAATAATCCATGCACATTCTTGGGGTTAATAAATGACTCAATTAGAGCCCATAAAACCTGAAGGACGGCTTTTTCTTCCTTTTTTTGTAAAATTTCTACTCATTTTAATATTATAAAAGTGTTCTATCTATTCGCCTATACATGGCGAATAGATAGAACATAAAGTATCTTTATTTCGGCAAAGGTTAATATTTTAGTTCTCAAATTTATAACTAGATGGCGTGACCTGAGCAGCGTACATCATTTTTATTTATTTATAATTCCTGCAGGATTTCCAAAGAACGAACTACAGCGCGTACGAAGTCACAGGCACAGCTTATATTTTTTATGTGTTATAAGTGTTAGTTTACTAATGTTGTTTTTTTTATTATGCAATAATTTATTAAGTACTAGCGATCCGTTCCCGGCTTCGCAGGGGTGCAATTTTTTTTCTGCAAATTAAACGTAGAAACCTTCCTCGTTTAACGCTCTTCCCATTAATGAAAACAGTATAAAAATCCGTTCCGTAGTTTTTGAGAATCGCAAACATACAGACAGACAGACGCGGCGGGGGGACTTTGTTTTATAATATTAAAAAACGTAAATTTAATAATGTTGTCTGCGTGAGCGAATTGATTTTTGTTTAATTGTGCGTAATTTTGTCTTTTTCCTGTGTATATTAGTTCAACTGAGATAAGAGAACGCAGTTCGGCGAAATATGGGTATATTCTATCTCAAAACTTCGATGATGAATACTCAAGCTGAGTGATGATCGTTAGGCAGAAAAGATAAATGTTTCAACTTATTCGTGTACATAGACTTTTCGAGTTTAATGAGAATGATGCTTATGCATTAAGATAGCCTCACTCTACTTCCTTCGAAATAATATAACAAATCACCCATCAGGTTTAACAAATTTTTAAATTTCTAAAAATTTTGACGATGATCTGAAATTTCAAAAAATCTTATTAAATTATCTGAAAAAGTGAAGAAACTTTTCATAGAATTTTCTAGAAACTTCTGGAATTTTCTAAAAACTTCTGAAATTTTCGAGAAACTTCTAGAATTTTCGAGAAACTTCTAGAATTTTCTAAAAACTTCTAGAATTTTTTATAAAATTTACATTAACAAAAAGTAGCCTATGTTACTCCTGACGACCCCCTCTTCATGTCTGCAAAGTTTCATCGAAATCGCTTCAGCCGTTTCTGAGATTACCCCGGACAGACAGACAAAAATTCTAAAAAAAGTTATTTACGTTTTAACAGCATGCGAATGACTCTAAGCTTAGTTTGAGGCAGTTTTTCGCAAATCACAGACAGACACTCTGATTTTATTTATATAGATAGAAGATAAGCTTACGTTATCTATTTCTGTAGATGTTCTTTATAAACATAAGGCTTATTTTCTTCGTGAGTAAGGCTTAAAGAAATACTTACTAATCTAAATACGGTTATACGTTATGAAAAGTTGTTGAGAAAAAAAACCGTCTCTCGTCCTGATATAAAATAATCGTACGTGCGTAATTTTAATTGAAGGTAAACATAGACTATGCGTTAGAAATAAAAAACAAAATCATCCTTGAAAAAGTTACATCGACAACAACTCAATAAAACCGCAACGCTTAGTACTTCCCCTTTTAATTGAAACAAGTTCAATAGTCAGCCTAATGGGGCTGAGTACATATTAAAAAAAACTGTGACTGTTATTTCCACGGCCGCCTATTCGCATCACTATAACAACACCATTATGTAAATCGCTTGTGTGCGGGAGTCACGAGTTTGTATTTTTCTTGCCTTAGACGCACACATAGATCTCGCGAAACAACTTGCTCTGTGGCCGCCCGTACATCATTTTGTATGCACATACATGCGTACGATAAAATTGACTTACAGATAAATTAGTCCATCGCCGTTTGCATTGAATAAACATATTTTCCTGTTTTTGTAATTTCGCATAATTACTCTGTGTCTATTTTTATGGCGGATCGATTAAGCTGTGATGGATTGTTAGTACTTTGTCGGATATTGAGTTGCAAAATTTTAAATATGAAATTATTTGTGGATTCTGGCTCGTCAATCATTAATTTTAGTCTGTGACAAATACGGGAAGTCCATTTACAGGAAAGGCACACAATACAAATATATTTGCGACATATAAATTCAAATGATAAAAAGTTACTAGTCATAAACTATACGAGCTATAATAAAAATAATAAATTAACACTTGACTTTCTATAGAGTCCAGTTAAGTTGCCAAAGAGTTGGGTGTCCCGCAAACGGTGGCTCCTCTTTTGTATTTTAAAATGTACATTTCCTAGTCAAAGCCTTTTTTCGACAAAAATAGTTGTAATACAAAAAAAATCGTCAATAATTAGTTGCATTTATAAAAAGTTTTAAAAGGGCAACTTCACATTAAACGCCTAAACGAATTAATGCTAGCCACATATCTTTTGTTTTTATGACTTTCTTGCAGAACCACTTCGTCTTTTTTTACTATTCATAAATTTTATTAACAATCTAATTTTTTAAATAAACCTTTTGAATAAAACATTACATTAAAACCGCATTTTTCAAATCTGTTCTATTTGGTTTTGCAATACCTAAACTGGAAACTAGTAGAATCAAAACATAATGACATAAATCACATAGAATCACATAACATAACAAAAACATAATCCATGTTTTTAGCATGTGTAGATACCAGTGTTAATTTTAAAGTCAAATAAAGAGCATCTTACTAAACTAATCCATTCCTCTCACCCTCACAATGTTAATTTCCAAAAATATTTTCATAGCGCGGCTACAGCTGTGTTTCGGCACAGACCACTCTTATACGTAAAGGGAAAACCCACATGAAATCAAAAACAATCAGAGAGGTCTGACTAAAGTTTGAGTACATAGATTGGAATCAATGTAACAAAATGTGGAGCGTCGTAACTGTTGGAACTGGGCTCGTCGACCTCGTTGTTTGCGATTGTCATTTTTTGTTGCTCGTGCGTTTTGGAAATTCCGCCGAGGCTCTATAATTTTAACATATTACATAATGAGCCAGTTAAAACCGCATTACAGCTACAAATAGACATATGGAAGTGTTAATGTGTGGTCACACGGAAACTAGATTAAGCCTGTCATCTCTAGTTTAATTATCGATTTTATAATTAAACTAGCAGGCCGCCCGCGGCTTTGCACTGATTTTTTTCTGAAAGTTATATATAAAAACCTTCCCCCTTAATGCTTTTTCCATTAGTGAAAACCGCATTAAAATCCGTTGCGTAGTTTAAAAGTTCTAATCGTACATACAGAGGAACAGACGGCGGGAAGACTTTGTTTTATACTATGGAGTTATTCACTTATCAAGCAGATACAAGGTTGAATTGTACAGCTGTGAGTTTCTTTATATTAATTTTTATATATTAAGGTCATCAAGCAGGTTGGCGGTCCAGTAGATGGTAGGTGGCTATGACTGCCTATTAAACAAACAACGCCACAGGTGTGCTGCAAGTGTGCTGTCGATTACAGTAGGATGGAAAGGATAGGGAAATGAGCTCTAGCATTCATTACTCACTTACCGAAACACAACGCACGTTTCAGTAGTCATCAGTAGTTTCAGTAGAAACGTGCGAAGAGCCAACTTTAAATTTAAATATAACCTCTTAGTAGTCATCTCGCACGTATGTTATTTAATTGCGAGCGACATGACACCTTCGGAAAATCGTAGTAGGCGTTTGGCACATAATTTATTTTACTTAAGAAACTTGAAATAAAAATATAGTACCGTACAAAAGTGATAACTATGGGGGAATATTAATAGTATATTTTTAATGAAGTAAAAGCACACAAATCAATGCACACATGCTGTCATTTCACACGGTGATCTTCTGTAAGGGGGTGGTTACTGCCGCCAGACTGCCCAGATGATTGTGAAACGCAGTGTCCCCCCTACTTAACTTATAAATTGGAGTATTTTCAAATTTCACTTGCTCTAACGATGAAGGAAAATCTCCAACAATATTGGAAGAGTTATTATTTCTGATAAGTTGCAGAGTTTACCTCTTAACACTGAGAATGTCTGTTCATAGTGATGAGACGTAAAATACAGTTAATATTTATAGGCTGTTATATACAATACTAATTCTCTTATTGTCGGTTTTCGGAGAATCAAATCGTTACTTTCTGCAGTAGATTTCACGTTACGCTAACTAAAAGATCAACATATCTATGTATATATCTCCTGAAGTACACCGCTAATTTCCCCTTGTTCTATTTGTTACTAATCCTGTCCATCCAAAGGTTGTCTGGAAGATATCGCTTTTAGCGATAAGACCGCCCATTGTACATTGTCATATTTTGCATTTTTTTTTTTTATTGTGTTACTCTGTGTACAATAAAGTATATCTATTTATCTATCTATCTATCTATTTAGACATATTCATATATTCATATATTTCTCACTGTGTATTCTTGATTTAGTTTACTATTTACTAGCGACCCGCTCCCGGCTTCACACGGGGGAAACTTTTTTCTGCAAATTATATATATAAACACCTTACTAGATTAACGCTCTTCCCATTGGTGAAAACTGCATGAAAATCCGTTCAGTAGTTTTTTGAGATCATCAGTGAGTCAGACTTTTTTGTAATATGTAAGGATTAATACCATATTAGAAAACCTAACAATATTTGTATATAGAAATTTAGTCTATCGATGCATTCAAATTGCTTTACATTCGAGTCATAACAATTTGTTCCCTTTATCTGCCGTGAGCTATTCGTTGATGGAGTTTAAGAATTCGTTTTAAGAACCGCTCTCGCTTGAGACCAAAAGGGTCGACGTAAGAGCGAATAACCTCATTTAGGGATAGTGAGAGCTAGAGACTCCAGCTTACTAACTATGTTAGTTTAGTTTTATAGACATTAGACATTTTTCAGAACATATCTATTCCTGTTTTTACAGAGAATTAAAATACACCTTTATAATTTCACTTATACGATCTTCTATTAGTAATAGAAAATGCCTGGTGCCCGCAACTTCATCTGCGTTGAAAAATGAAAAATATATAACACTAGAGAAAATATTTATGAGTACTATCTATAACGCCCTAAATCTTTATTGCTGTGACGACTACGGCAACAGTGTCGCTCAATTTTTTATTTTTTTAGAAGATCCCTCGGGAACCTAACATTTTTTCAAAATAAAAGTATCGTAAATGTTAATACAGATAATAAACTGACTGTGTGACAAATTTCATCCTTCAGTAGTTTTTACGTGAAAGAGTAACAAACATCCATCCTTACAAACTTTCGCATTAGTAGTAGGTGTGATGATATTATACTCCACCAGTATCAATTTCTATAACTAAACTAACTAAATATTACTCATGTAAACGAATCAAGCTCGAAAAATTTTGATGTAGAAATATATTTAAAAAAAATTCTTTATATAGATGAATCAATTGTTAACTTAGGTACGGTTACTTAAATATCAAACACGTATCGTTTATTCGGTGAAATTTCATAATGTCTAGACTGAATCAAATGTTAGATCAAACTATGCAGGTATGTAATTACCTACGCGCCGGCTAGGCAGACTGGTTTGACGCGCCAGACTGAATAAAAAAGGTAAGACAAAACGTCAACATTAGATTTTTTGGATAGACTACACGTCCATACCGCACGCTCAATACAGGTGCACAGAAATTTAAATCGGCTTGAATAATTTATTCTTAAGATCGCGTTATATACATTTTTAAATATTTGTCTAACATGGTCATAAATAAAGCAATTTAAAATACCCAAAGAATATTTTCTGTAGCATTTTCGTAGAAAATAATATTCACAGCCTCACAGTTTGATTTTGAGCAACAAATATAAATAAACATTTTAAAATTTTAGTAAAAACATAATTATAGATATATGTGTTTATTCATATATTAAATATATTTATATGCACATTTTAAAAATCATTAGGGGTAGGGGTCTTCTGTAAGGGGGTGGCCCTTACAGAAGACCACCGTGAAATAACAGCATGTGTGCTGTTGTCTCTTCCTAATGTTTAATCTAATTCTACTAAGGGCGGCAACGCACTTGCAGAGCCTGTGGCAAAGTAACAGTACACCAAATTTAAAATCAAAAGAACCTGTGGAAGTTAGTAAGATCCCTTAGTCAACTTGGAAATGAACTATCTCGATCACGTCACATTTAGGATAAAAAAAAACTGACTCTATAAAAATCAATCCATCCGTTTGGGAGGATATTACAACACCCCTCTTTCTCATCGCGGTAAAATTGACCATTGGAAGCCAACATTCGTATCTCGTGCTCTACAAAATTCCTAAAACACTAATGATAAGTCCATCCTTTGATGGATATATCCAATATATTATTATTATGGATAAGATCCAATATTAAGTTACCATAAAAATAATATTAAACTAAAAAATAATTTGAAAGAAAACTCGCGTCCAATTTGGTGAGCTCTAAATTAGCGAATGTCTATATCACATTCGACAAATCTAAAGTTTTTATTTCGCTGCGGTCGTTTGCAACAAAACATCCACCTACGAAGCAGACATTCGATGAACTTTCACAGTTATAGTTTAAATTTGAATTTTAAGTTAATTATTAGCATGAACCGGAATCCGCGGTTGTGTCTGGGATGCAAATCTTATGAAACCAATAAGAGAAAAAAAAGAATAAAAGCACTTTTTTTTTCACGAACACCACAACCGTGCGTAGTAGGTACAAAGGTACAACACAGTACAATGTTGTAAGCTGTGAGCTGTGCTCAGCTATTAGGTAAATGAAGGCTACATACTACGCCGATATTCAGACGAACAAAGTGTGACGTCATCGAAGCAAAATGAATAGAACACCAGGGAATCTTAGCCTGTGTATATCGTATCAGATGTCTAGGGAGTTTGTTATAGGTTTTGTTAGCTAAGGGCAACCAACTAGTTAACAACTTCACCTGTACAGGGTGTGGCCTGTAATAAGAGCAATAAATTAAAATATAGACCCTTTAACGAATCAATAATTATTTCAAAATGGTTTCAATTAATTAAAATGAAAAACAAATTTACTGTTATTTTCTAACAAAATTAATCGAGCCAGCAATGTACTATTTACTACAGACATAATGTGTCCAGTCGGAGTACTTGACATTGACATTTACGATCGTTCTCGCCCCAGTACCGTGTATACAATAACAGTAGCGATCATGAAATTCATTGATTATGTATTGTAACTTTGGATTGCTATATCTCTGAGTAAAAGCGCTTTAGAGCATTATGATTAGGTTAAGGTAACTGCGTAAACTCTATAGAATCATCGTTTAAATTTATTGTTCTTATTACAGGCCACACCTGTATAATAGTCACATAATATTGAGGTCCACATTGCTTTATAAAAAGCTATAAATCTCATATATTTAAAGCACACTACAAGTGCGCTGTGGACCATAATAGAACTATGTGTGACTAGCTGATGCCCGCGAGTTCATCTGCGGTGAAAAATAAAAAATTAAGTGACAAAATATATAGAGTAACTAGTGGCCCTCTTCAAAATAAAAACTATCCTATCTTGTAAGTTGCACCAAATTACACATAGGTACGAAGTTTTATCAAAATCGGTTCAGTAGTTTAGGAGTTCATCGGCGACAAACATGTGACACGAAATTTTTATATATAGAGACTAGCGGTCCGCTCCCGGCTTCGCCCGGGGTGCATTTTTTTTCCTTCCCTGATTATCCCTCTATCCATGAGTGAAGACAGAATTAAAATCGGTCCACCCGTTCTCAACTTTTGCGCTTAGCAACACATTTAGGGATTCAGTTTTATATTATAGACTTGCTACCCGCTCCCGGCTTCGCACGGGTGCATTTTTTTATTCAATCCAGCCGATAAATTACTTTAAACCGCCATCAGTGAGAACCTTATGGAACTCACAGATAAATAATTGCTGTATTGAATAAGTATCAACAGATGGCTGTTAATAATATTATATAATTTAAAAAAATAATAATAAACAAAATAATAAACAAAATGAGATATAAACTATCCTATCTTTTAAGTTGGACCAAATAACAGATACTTATGAAGTTTGGTCAAAGTCGGTTCAGTAGTTTCAGAGTTTATCGCGAACATACATCGTGACACGAGATTTTTATATATATAAGATATGCATTTTTATATACGCAGGTCTTCTGGGTATAGTTAGATATAACGGCTGACGTAATGTATTCAATTGATGTTATTCTTTTACCAAGCGTTGGATTTTTCTATTCTTAAATAATCCCTTGGGAACTTTATATTTTTCCGAATGCCGAATTTCATGATGATTAAGGTTGAGTAATTTAAGGCGTGAAAATGTAACAGACAGACATACAATTTAAGATATCTTCTATCATTTTAGCTTAGTTTAACATTATGAAAATTTAAAATACGGTTTAGCCGTAAAAACTACATAATAAAATATTATAACTGGACAACTCGCATAAATCGGCTATTCCACGTTGTCACGCGAACCGGTGACATGTTTTCTCAACAATAATATTGGATTTATAGCGTCGATGCCGTACGATGATAGGTGACGTTTCGTGCAAAAATTTTGCGTAGGCGCTATGACATACGCTTTGACTTTGCCTCTCTACTTGGTATTAATATATTGTTTACATTTTATATTATTTGTTAAGTACTGGTTTGAGTAAATAAATTGTATGGGATTTGACATTAGATTTGACGTTTCAACTTCGATTCGCTGATGACCAATAAAATAATTATAGTTTTATTAACACTGAGAACATAAAATATGCTGTTGTGCTCCATTGCTTGAGTAACGGTTGATAAAAGATCCCGTTACCATCCCCATGAATACATTACCTTCTCCTTTATCCTATTAGTTCATTTGTACTTCCATCCATTTCTTACTTTTGTCGCGAAGTTTCCCATAATGTAGATGTAGATATGTTGTTTTGTATGTTATGAAACTAAATAATAGACCCAATAGTAAATAGAAGGGGGAAATGAAGGGCCGGCGTAGTGAAACCCTAGGTTTTTCTCCCTGGAGCTTAAAATTGACGAAAACGAAAAATAGATTTATACCTACCTAAGTTGTAATATTTTTTTAAAATTTCTTACAACTGGGTTTAAAATGTCTTATTGTTTACGTAATATTTACCTATGCGTTATCTTAACACGCGTAAAGTCGTATGCTTAGTAGTTTTCATTTACGCGCAAGTTAAAAAATCAAATATCTTCCAAATTTATTACAATGTAATAATCTCATATTTTACAAGTTAGAGATGTTGTTTATGGACTACAGATAATATTTGACTATACCACTTATCTTTTTTGCCGAATTGGTTTTTCTTAAACAAATTTTTGATGATGCCACTACAAACGGACCGCGTTGTCAATAAACAAACTTGTTTTCTAGTGCATGCTACGAACTAATACGGGATTCCGACTATACTCGCACTCGCAATCAATGTTTGCTTTGGATCTGATTCTGTTTGTATCCGTTTGTGCAATTGTACCTTTGAATCTGAGTCCACATCTGCTGAAGGCCGTTGTATTTGTGAACAAAATATTGTACAAGCACCATGACAAATTGACTGGTATTATGATGATGTGACCTACACAGTTACTATGAAATCAAATGAAGCTTGAGGAAACAATAATTATAATAACAATAATTGGAAGGCAAACATACCAACCGTATACCTCAAGCAAGCACTACCTCTTGTAATAAAATAAGAACACATATGTTATATTTATTACTTTTATTAGTTTCAACATTTTTAAACTCTCCGCACCTTTCAGTACCTAAACATATTATAAGTAAAATTAGAGCTACCCACGGCTTCGCACGAATGCAAATTTTACACACAAACCTTCTTCCCTTAAAACTCTTTCCATTTGTGAACATCGTTTCAAAATCCGTTGGGTTGTTTAAAAGAAGTTAGCGGAGAAACATTATTTTTTAACATGTACATAGGTACCATCTATCTATACAGATTTTTTTTTCTTTTATAATAACTACAGTAAGTTATATAAGTGGATCATTTGTACAAAGAGCACTACTCTTTTTGAATCTAATCTTATAAAGTAATTTTGGTTGTGATAAAAGGATATATAACACGGCCGGAAGTTAGGTCGGCGCGTACCGTAGTTGTACCACACGGTACGGTAGGCAACTGTTTAAAGATATCGCAACCAACTGAATGTTATGTAGTGTGTGTAGGTACGGCTGTACGTCCATACGTATGGCCTTGATCTTACACGCAGCGCGCGCTGACTTGCGCGTGTATTCTAGTAATATTGGCACGGACGCGCATGCGAACTGCATCTATGAGAAGTTAAGCGGCGTTCACACTTGTGTACTGAAGAATAGGAGTTTTGTTAATCCTAGTTTTTTTTTGCAATTTTATTAATATGTGCAGACCACTCAAAAACCTGATTATTATTTTACTTGCGGAGGATACGTTTAGTATAAAAAAATTAATTAACGAGCTTCAACGTTAAGCATGTAACTTGGAGAGGTGGTGAACATTCGTAGGTACGTAAATAATTCAAATATTCATAATCATCATCTCATCCAGCAACTGGGCATAGGCTTCCCCCCATTATTTTCCAATAGGATCCAAACAGAAGCTGTTTGAATCCACCGTCGACCAATAGGATCCACCGTCGATCGTCCGGCTTATATCGGTAACCTTCGTACATCTACGGATCGCCTCATTTCTGATTTGATCTCGCATTGTACAAATAATCGGTGATTACCGTTTTCAAACCGATCAGATTGTCGGCCCGAAATTGTTTATAGGCCTTTGCTTTGAATCGGTTGAAAAAAAAGATCGCTGATAATAATTGGTCCTACAAAAAGTCCGTCATGTGAAGAATCCGTTACATTAAAATGTTTCTAATGAAAATTATTTAATTATAAAATTGCCTTTTAAATGATCTTTTAATGAATTTTAAAATTACTGTTTACTTATTAACAAATCTAAGTATACTAGTATTATAAAGAGGTAAAATTTGTATGTTTGTATGTACAAGGTAAAATTTGGAAATTCTAATCCGATTAAAAAAAACCTTTCACCAAGAGTTAGAATAGAATTTCAGGATTTACATAGGGTAAATATTCCAATAGGATACCAGCTATCTAAAAATAAAGATCCAACACTTGGCAAAAGTATAATGTCAGACGTCAATGTATGTCAGGTGTTATATTGCTTAACATATTTTGTCAGGCGTTATGTCTTTTATTTTTCAACGCGGACGGAGTTGCTAGTTTTAAATCATTTCAAAGGCTCTGTAAAATGTTTTCTTTTTTTATCTATCTTGAAATGACAATTTATTGATCATGTAATTGGTTGAATATTGGTTGAATATTGGTTGATAGTTTTGTATAGGTAATAATAAAACTTGTGTAGTTACCTAGTTAAGTAGATCCAGCTATGAAATTTCTAATCGGTTTCTTTCTCATAAAATCCTGAATTTACTATTTCACGTAATAGTAAATCAATTACGTAATAGTAAATCAAGTCCTATGCAACACAGTAATTGTTATTGCATCTAATTCTAATTTGGTACGTTGCACAAGGACGCACAAAAAGGACGGATGTATTATCGTTAACAAATAACTGTCGCTCCCAAAATAAACCAGCTGTGTGCGAGCCCTCACGCACACATTCACAAATTGTAAGTCTACTGTCCACAGAGATATGCCTCATGGCAATTCTCTGTGAACTAACACATAGGTACAATAGGCCGTCATCGCAGTGAGTTTACTAGCTTTAGCTTGCGACTTCATCCAAGTCCTTTTTCCCAAAGCGTTGAAACATTTATTTAATGCCTATTGCTCATTTATTTTTATAAGGCTTTGAATTTTTTTTTAACTCTCTACTGGATTTTCTATTTCCCTATGTTGTTTTCGACACCCTGACATTTCTGTGGATCTAGGGATTTAAATTATGATTTAAATCGGTTAAAAATGTAGCCTATATTACTCAGTGATAATGTAGCTTTTCATAGGTGAAAGAATTTTTCAAAATTGTTCGTTTTTTTGTTATTACAAACTAAAATACAAATCTTCTCTCTTTACAATATTAGTATAGAGTATAGAAAGGCAAGCAGGAATCTGCACTCGAAATTGCGACTGCTCATCTGATCAATATTCATTATTTCACAGAGGACCACCAGATAAAAAAATTGCATGTGTTCTGTTTTGTTTTGGTGCGTGAATAAAGAATTTTTTAGTTTAAATACTCATATCCTAACCTATTTGTCCTAAGCAAAATCCCAGTGTAAGCTGTGTAAGCTGCCTGTAGCATATTATCATAAAAATTGACTCTACTTTCGTTTCATTCATTGTATTAGTGATGGCAGTTTTTAATTAAATTTTAAAATGATAAATTTCATTTTATTGTATATTACAATAAAATGAAACTAAAATTGTTTTGACTTAAAAATAGAAACATTACTTTTCATCTAATACATATATGGAGACAATAAAGAAAGACAAATAACAAAAAAAAAACGAACATTAGCGTAAATAGGAACGCAGGCTTACGCATGTCGCGTAGTAACAATGACAACATCGTTGTTATGTTATTGGCTCATCTAATAATATGTCCACTTCTTTAAATGTTCTAGCTTGTCTATTGTGCACTCAAGGTTGTCCATGGTTATACCATATACTAACGACTTTAACATCACAACACTAACACATTGGTTTTTATGTTGTTTTTCTGAGAATTTCATAGCCTATTTATTCTATTTTTAACAACTTGTTGAATGCCAACCTCTACTTGTACAGACATTAGTACCTAGTACCTACCTGATGTACTTCCCCTTTAGTACAACCATTTACACACATTTAAAAATAAAAAATACAAGACAGGGGTGTATTCATCACCTTTTTATTATATAACTTACCTGGCGCCTGCGACTTTGTCCGCAAAAATAAAAAATGTAGCACCTGACAAAATATGTAAGATATTTTCTTATTAATTTCAAGGCATACTTTCTTCTTAGTATATTCATACCTATTATATATTCATACATATTAATATTCATACCTCCTCATTTTACTCTATAATAGCTGGAGTAAATTATAGGTATATATATATATTATAACTTTAAAAAGTAAGAATAAATGTTCATTATAAATCAGGTAAGCAATACAAATTATACAATTCGAGTTTAATATCAGTCGTGCAATTCTAGTCTAATGCAGTCGTTATTTTATTTAATAACATATCTTTCCTATTTATTCTTGCAATTCCAATTCACTGCGTTAGCTACTCTAATGATTATATGCCACTTGAATGAGAATAAAGAACAATAATTCGGCGATGTCATATTCCCACCAAAACATGGTCTGATAACGCGGATGTTAAAGTGAAAAAGGTATAAAGGCGCACGCAATTCGGTCGGACCCGTCCACTAAAAATTAAAAATAGTCCGCGAAGTGTATGAGGGGCAGAGCGAGACGGAATCTATTGGATGACATCACACCGAGTTGCAGCGCGACCGCCAGCCAGCTCTTGCGCAATCGCGCGCCCTTGATCTTGACTGCGTCGCGGGCGCACGCGTGTTTGCACACCACCTACATTTAAACTACGTACGAAACAATACCGGCTACATACTTATATTATTGCGCACGGATGCGTGATAAACCTTGCTTATATTGTTCTAATTAATGAATAGACAAAGTTCCGGATATTAAACGTGTGTATACATGGAAAATGTTAAGCTCTTCAAACTCTGCCTTTTTAATCACTAATAAATTAGGTAACGATTATTTCTATAATTAAAATTATTTTATCTATAATTTATTTAATTTTTTTAACAAGCTATCGTCGACATTAAAATATAAAAGTAAGCAAGCAATATAACACCTGACATCTTTATTGTTATTACACTTTTGCCAGGCGTTAGTTTTCTTAATTTTAGATGATCCTCGGGAACAGTATTTTTTTTCTGGATGAAAAGTACCCGATGTCCTTTTCTGTATCGCTGATAACGTGTACCTTTATCTCCTTCATCCCTCTTTCCATTAGTGAAAATCATATTAAAATCCGTTGGGTGGTTTAGAAGTAGTTATAGTGGAGAAACAGACAGGCGCGGACCGTTCGGCGACTTGGTTGCAAAATATTGTGTTTTTTTTTCTATTCAAATAAAAACTTAATTAGGTTTTATTACTAATCGTAAAAATTATCTAACTGATAGTGATAACAAATCCGTCACGTGGTTCTGGGGGAGTTAGCAGACATACAGACTATGTAAGGATATCCGAGCACAACTTAAATTTAATCATACACGTGTTCTTATTGATAATGAAATTAATGATGATAAACGCTTGACGGACAAAAAAAGTCCTAAAATTTTCCACATAATATTGCTATATTTACTCAATATTGCGTAGCCATAGGTGTGATCTTCATATATATTATCCACGCGGGTTTGAAAATGTATAAGCATAGTAGATTTTTGTTCATAGCAAAAACAATTTAAATTTTAATTACTTTGGTTTTAAGCATTGCAAATTGATAGTGTATTTTTAAAAACGTTTCTAGTTTTTTTTTTTTTAATAAAAAGTGCATTATTTGTAAGGCGACATTTAAAGTTAAATTCTTTAAAAAATACTTGGCGAACTTAGAAACATTATAATCTAGTCTATAAGATTAAAATGGTGTTAATTCTACATACTGTTATTAAAATTATGTGGTTTAGCTCATTCGATCCGGAATAATGTCTAGATCATTGTGCCAAATAATTAAATTAGCCCATAAAAAATTCCAAAAGTTATAAACAATTAAACACCTTCAAAAAATAGTGTTTGGTTTGTAGCTTATTGTTCGTAATTTTACATAATATATTTAAAAAAACAACAAATTAAATAACTTTTCTAATAAGCCAAAAATAACAGCTATGTATATGTGTAGCTTTTTTGTTAGAAGCTGAAATGGCAATGTAGAGTAGGGAGGCTGTATAGGTTCATTTTCATCATCATTTCATCCGTAGGACGTCCACTGCTGAACATAGGCCTCCCCCATAATTATATAGGACCGGTCAGAAGCAGCCTGGATCCACCGTCGACCCGTTGCTATTATCAATTCGTCTGCCCACCTTGTATGTGGATGTCCTACGCTACGCTGTAGGTTATTTATTACATGTCAACTACCGAATTAGTCCAAGGACATGGTAAAAACGCGGATAAAATAAAAATAATGGTTTATGAGTATGCGAGTTCCAGCTAATCGCGCGTTATGGCGGTTTAATGGCGAGTTTTAAGCCTAACGGTAAAGTTTACCAAGGATAACATAAAAATTCCAATACACTTGTAACTTTAGTAATTCTTGTCCTTCTAAACTATTCTCAGCGGTTTTATAATATTTACTATATAGGAGACATTTTATTCTCCTTGACAGCGGCGGGAGCTAGCTCAGACATGGGAAGTGAGCACTATTGCCTAAGGTGGAACAATCATCAGAGCAACCTGCTGGGAGTTTTCAGCCAGTTGCTGCACGACGAGAGCCTGGTGGACGTCACGCTTGCCTGCTCCGAAGGTGCCTCCATTAGGGCTCATAAGGTCAGCATGTAAACTTTTTTATACTTAACTAACGACCCGTTAGTTTATATACTTAGGCCCGGCTTCGCACGAAGTTTAATTTTTCAAGTTTGTTCAGTATTCTGAGAATATGCAGCAATTCTTTTCTAAGTATAATAATATGTAATAACCTCTTCTTTCTCCACTAATATTAATAATATGAAAGTTTTTCAACATGTTTGAGTTTGTTACTAAATCACGCAGGAAATCATTGAACAGATTGGGTTAAAATTTTACAAACTGATATAACATAAATTCTAGGTTAACACGTGGGATTTGTCTCGGTAATGCGTTCCCGTGGGATAATAGTTTAACTTGGACAGTGTTTTAACAGTTTGCATATTGCAATGAATTTTAGTGCATAGGTAGCATAAAGTTGTAAACGATTTTAATCTAAAATTATTATTATGTGACCGCATGAATCCTTAAGTAGTTGGAGAGCAAATAATCATACTTATAATGAACATAAATGAAAATTGTACTACTGTCTGCACGATCGCTTCGACTCTCACACTTTTCTGCCAGTATTTAAAGGTGGATAGGGAACTCTCAGTCCATTCTCTCTATGTGTATGCCTAAAGCACACAGATGGGGGGAATGGAATACGTGATAGGACTTAACTGTAGAGTTTGTTAACTTTTAATAATATGAAATTTGCAACCAAAAATTCAAATATTTATTTCATGAATATTATTTCATTTGTTGAAAAGAAAACAAATAATATTATTCAGGATAATTTTCAGGGCCTTAGAAATACGAGATGTTTTTAAATACATTTTCAGTTGTCAGCGGAGATACGTGTAGAAATCTTGCACATGTAATTACTTACCTATATTGTATGATTAACAACACTTTGGTAACAGATAAAGACTTAGTATAAGTATATATCTACTCGAAATTACCACAACCTAATTGTACCTATAGGTACTTGACTCAATAGTCATAATACTTTCAAAGAGGACTGATATTCGTAAATTACCAAGTAAATATTATTGTAGCAAATGGTATAGAAGTTTATTTTTATATTTCAGGTTGTACTTTCGGCGTGTTCATCGTACTTCCGTTCACTTTTTGTGGACCACCCATCGCGCCACCCCATAGTCATCCTCAAGGACGTAGGCCTAGAGGAACTCCGAACGCTAGTAGACTTCATGTACAAAGGAGAAGTTAACGTACAATACTGTCAACTTCCCGCTCTTCTTAAGACGGCTGAGAGTCTCCAGGTAAATGATATTTTATTATGCACCACACAACAGTCAATCGCCATCCAATGATATATCAGAAGTCATATAGAGTTTCGCTTAGCAACTATTGTAAAGGCCATCATAAAATTCAATAGCAACATACGTGTTAAGTGCACTGAGGATTGTAATTGGTTATGTGAATAAAATATACAAAACATGATATGTGCAACTATTATAACCATCATCGGTGCGCAATTTAATATTTGACAATAATATCTCCTAACTTTTTAGACATCCTTGTAGGTGACATTTTTTAAATAGTATATTGTTTTTGTTACTTCAGGTGAAAGGGCTAGCTGAGATGACGACTCTAAGTGCAGCCGGTATTGATACCAGAAACGTTCCGGAGCCAATGGAAGAGTGCCAACCCCAAGACAGTAGGGAATGTCCAGATCTTCACGAAAGATTGGACAGCAGAGATAGTAGGGACAAAGATGAAAAGCGAGACCCAAAAGAAACAAGGGAAAACCGTGATAGAGAGAACAAAGATTTTCGAGATACTAGAGAGGGTCACGCGAGAGAATTGCGTGACTCCAGAGAACATAGAGATAAGGATCACAGAGAAAGGGAACACAGAGACACAAGAGAACCTCGAGATTTAAGGGACATCCGAGAGTCTCGGGATCATCGAGATTTACGAGAAACCCGGGATGTTCGGGACCACAGAGATACACGAGACCTTAGAGATATTAGGGAACCACGTGATTTGCGAGAAATTAGAGATCCCCGTGATTTACGAGATACTCGTGACACCCGGGAATCTAGAGAAACATCTGAAGCCTCGCCTCCAAGAATATCTCCTTTGTTATGTGTTCGGCGGTTTAGACCTGAAACATCGGGGGAGTCTTTAGCGTCTACGCATCCTCCTTTACCAAAAGATGAACCACCCGACGAACCTATGCGGCCTTCTTCGCCAGAAGATGATGCAGTATCGATAAGGTCAAACGGCGCACAGAATGACAACATTGGTAAAAAAATTCTTCAATATGTCATATATAACTTTTTATTTTATTCTGTTTTTATACAACACCTACATATAGATAGATAGGTATTGTATATTGGTTTTATTATACAGAGGTAATATTAACACAATAACACCGACGTGGATATAGGATTTAAGTCAATTTTCCTCTTTTCTGTCTACAGTCGACTGTTAGTAAATGTGTTAAGAGCTCAAAGCGCTGAACAATTGAGCCTAATCTAATTATGCGTTTTAACTTTCTTTATTTAGGTCGTGATAAAATAATTCCCAGGTTCGATTTTCGGCTGGGTCAACTTTGGAAATGACTCAAAACTGACTCTGTTTTGGGTGTGCAAGGTTTCACCCCTTGTCAGTTATATGGTTACCCTATAACACAAGTCATAATATAATTATAAATGCTACTTTCGGGGCCATAATTTGTGTGTTTAGACTTGACGATTAGGTATTTATTAATTTATTTAATATAATTAAACATCCACGCCCGTTACCCATTTACTTCAATGTTGCCAGTCATCCGTCGTAGACTTTATTAAGCCTAGCATAAATGTCAATGTCAATGTGTCACTATTATCAATATCAGGGTCAGTGATTAAAATCAAAACAAACAAACATCAAACAAACAAGTAGGATCCATATTCAAGGCAATTTTCAATTACATTATAGGGTAAACTGGGTACGGTTGGGACAGTTTTCATTTGATTGCTTATAATTTTGTATATATACGTATAATTACTAAAATTATGTCCTAAACACAATAGTTAACTCATAGTAGCAAATTAGGAAAAAAGGGGAAACCGTCCTGAAGGTTGTGACAGTGCTTGGGGTCGGTAGTAACAGGTTTAAATATTCGCCAAAATGATTTAAAATCATTTAAATCATTTAATGGTACATAGAGTAACCAAATTTTATTATGTAATAAAATAAAATAAAAAAATAACAAAAGAAATTAAGTCTCCTAACACTAATCCCTTATAACTAATATGACACTGTAGAATATATACTTATTTATAAAAGTCTTCGTATTACGATTGGTCAAAAAAGTTAAATTATCATTTTTATTATTCATTATGCGTCAAAATACAAAAAAAAATGATATTAAATGTTAAATAAAAATCTGAACATATCTTCAAGATTAAATAAAAAATTGTATAGAAATCAACATACCTACAATATAAAAAATAGAAGAAATTTAAAGTCTATTCTTATTTCTAAAAACTAGAAAATACGATACTGAGATCTAGTCTGACTCATTACAATTGTTACAAATATAAGGGCGACTACCACTTGCGCACTTTAAATGGGACCGAAGCTCACATTTTCCCAGCTCTTCGTAAAGAAGTCTCTTGTTTCACTTCTTTGTAGGCGTCTTCAGTCTTCCTGACGCGTATTCTGGGCATCTAAAAGTAAAAAAAAATTAAATGTGACAATCGTACCCAACGCACTCTTTTGCAAGAAAACAATCACCATGACAATGCAAAATAATCTACGTACAAAATAATCACTGCTAATTATTTACTGTACACATATACGACCAATTATTAAAAGAAATCGAATAAAAATACTTACTTTTGACCATTAAAAAGTAATGTAAGCCTCTGCTAACGTTAATGTCGCACGATAGCTGACGGAATACTGTGACACACGTGCAGATGAACACGCTCCTTCTGTCTTCCTTTGCACCCACTACGGTATTCCTTATAGATTCTATAATACGACAACTTTCACAATCGTAACGTGGCACAACCGTAACCAGTCTCCCCTAATTTCGACTTGTTAGAACACTATTATTCAACAATTTTTATTACATACCTAATATCATAATATATGATGATAGGTGATTTCTCTGATAGCTGTTTGATTAAACAGTAATTGTTTGATAAATAATGACGGGCATAAACAGGAACATTCTTTGTAAAAAAAAATACTTTTTCACTTATCTTGAACACATAATTTGAATTAGGTACATACTTACTTATTAACTAAATAAATATTAAAATACAAACTTAAGATCTATCTTACTTAACCGACTGTTACGATGCAAGACCATATTTCCTAAAGAACTTTGCAACATATTGTTCCATAGGTAAGTAACTATTGTATATTTTAATTATTCTGTTGTTAATTTCAGGTATAAATATGACAGTAAACAGTCACAATACTAGCAGTAATGTTCTTGGCTCTCGCTACTCTCCAGTGGAACAAAGAATAAGTGTATTAAATACATTAGCCCACCCCGTGCTTACTCATCCGTCACACGCGTCGCTACCGAGTCCAAGAAACGAGCCTATAGCAGGACCGTCAGGCTTACCACCTGTCCAGGATGTTCCTTTGGTAAATATAGTTATAGTTATACATAAAATGCTTTTTTTCATTAATAATTTATAAGGAAACTGGCAAGTTGCAATATACTTCTCCATTTTACATATTAAACACTCCAAATCATGAATTATAAACTCTGGTCTCTGATCCTCACTGCTGTGCTGAGGACTATATTATATATAGTAACCACAGTAGTAGTAGACCAAAACCTATCTTGCTCCGAAAAAATAGACAAAAGAATTTTAGCCCAGTTACCTGACACCTCATAATGCTAATAAAACTACATAAAAATATGTTCAGGTTTTAAAGACTGATTGCTCAAACCTTCCTTTCCATTAGTGATATCCATATCAAAATATGTTGAGTTGATTAGAAGAAGTAAGAGAAGAATCTGAGAAGTTCAGAATTATTTCATACTAGCTGGTGCCTGCAACTGCGTCCATGTTGGAAAATAAAAATATTTATAAATAAGCAATATAACGCTTGACCTCTTGTTGCTATAACACTTTGGCCAGGCGTTAGTTTTTTATTGTATCTTAGATGATCCCTTGGGAAGTCCCCCAGTCCTTTTTTCTGAATGAAAGGTACCCTATGTCCTACTCTGCCTACTTGCCTGCCTGTCTTCTACTTTGCCTATAATCATTATTACAGCTATTATTTTATGTTTAGTTCATAATATCACTTTTTATAAAGTCCACGTCCACGCAAACGAAGTCGCTGGCATCGACTAGTAACTAATATTTTTGATGTTTGTCTTTCCTATGAAGTAGCTGACCAAAGTAACTATACTATAAATTTTTATCAAGTGTTTTTAAATGCCAAAAAAGGTGAAGGCACTAAAGCAAGACCAACAAGACAAAGAATGTAAACAAACTTTCTGCGAGTTGTCAAGATGGCTTCCTATACCATGAAACACATAGCGCCGGCCGCTTTGTGTGAGGGAAAAAGACAGAGGGCCGGGTTTGTTTACATTCTTTGCGTTGTCTCCTTGGCTTTACTATAGATTGTTTTACTATGCACATACTTTTGTTTACATGAAGAATGTGCTGTAAATTTGAAGGCTATTATCACTTGGGATTAATAGGTCATTCAAGTTTCTTTTTTCTAATATAAACTAGGAAAAAATATTTTTTCAGTCTTTAAAAAAGGAAATCGAATGGGACAGGAGTAATGAAGAAAAGAGTGGAGAGTCAACATCTGACTACAGATTACAGCATGAATCTGTGAGTATTTAGTAGTTCAATGTTTGTGTTGTATGTCATGTTCGTAGACTTGGTAAACTTGATTGAAATTAATGACAAAAATAGTAATTGTTAACTATTCTTAGTTAATGAAGTTAACGTGGAGTAGGCTTAAGGCAGTAAGCGCCTTAAGCCTACTCCACGTTTATGGCTAGACCAAAAAGCTTAAAAAAATGTTAACATTTGCCAATCATTGTTTTTTGCTTGAATTCCCTACTGCTCCTAAGCGGGTAGTACAGCGATTGGAAATACACCCTAAAAAATTAAGAATCTGTTTTACTTTAAACACAAAATAGCATATTATGCAAATCAATCAATATTTTCATTCAAAACATCGAGATATTCCGGTATGTAGCGCGGATGTAGCGGGCTACACCCCTCCCAGACGACCAACGACGACTCCAAGCGCCAAGCACTTAGTTAATGTGAAAACAAATTTTATTTATATACATGATTATCAATCAAGTTAATGTAGAAATTAAACCCAGTGGTGACCACAATTTCATATTTTACAATATAATATCAATAAAATTCAATACTTAATGGAAATTTATTAAAGCGTGATATTTATTAGTATTTTATTAATGTTTTTGTGGTTACCATTGTACCCGGATTATTGTTGGTTCTTTTAAAAAAAGACTTGTTTTACATTATAATAAATGCATGTTGTATGTTATTTTTGTTTGTTAATGGTATGGTTTTTTTTGAATCGGTTTTTAAAATCCTGTAAAATTTGCATGTTTTTTTATACAAAACATGCAATGAGAAAAAGTATAGATGTGTATATAAAAAATAAATGTCTTGGAAAACATCCTTATTGTTCCAATCCGTAGTTTTCCCATCGGGAGAGTCTCTTAAGTGTGAAAAGCATTTACGTTGAGATGCTTTTTTGGTTGAACCTTTAAATTAATCAATACAAATGTCTATCATTTACTTTGTTTCATATGTAAAATTAAAATATTTAATTGCAATGTAATATAGAATTGGCTTAAACATCGAAAATTAGCCTACGCTTTGTGGCGATTTAGTTAGGCAACGTAACGTCGTGTAATACGAGTAATTATGTTTAGCCGTTGGTGTTTTGAGTTATGTATGTGAACGTGCATGCTTGTTGAATGTGCTGCGCTATTTTCAACATCGAGTACTATGCCTTGCTGTCAAGAAGTTGACCTTCATTTTGTTGGCCATCATTATTATTTTTTTATCTCCATTCATTTCGTTTCATATTATATTTTTTGGGCAATTTTGTTCAACCGTTTTCTGGCCATACACACGCAAATACGCCGTAGTGTGAATCTGTGATTCGGTACAGTGGCGCAACAAGGCATTAACGCGTAGCCGGTTCCCGGGTCCACTCCTGCACATTTTTTGGGCGAAAATGAGCGTCAACTTCTTAAAATTAGTGATAGTTGGAAAGTTTTAAAAAATATAAACAAAAAGAGACTGCATCTCCATTTAGAAAGTAGCTATAGTAGAGATTTAATTGAAATTGCACAAGTTTATTTGGTACGCGGAGAACGCAAAACGAG
The DNA here is from genome assembly GCA_936446665.2 of Synanthedon andrenaeformis. Lineage (NCBI taxonomy): Eukaryota > Metazoa > Arthropoda > Insecta > Lepidoptera > Sesiidae > Synanthedon > Synanthedon andrenaeformis. Next base: position 4,806,288 of record OW387783.2, on the reverse strand, counting down.
AGAAAAGAAGTTGATGTTCTTTTTTGTGGTTGCAGGAGTACGAAGGGTCCGGTAGGGTGCGAATAGAGGAGGGCGAAAGGGGGTACCCTTGCATACACTGCGGCGCCGCTTTCCCGCACCAAAGCAAACTCACAAGGCACATTCTGACCACGCACACCCTCGACACGCTCAAGTACCGCGACGCCCTGTTGGGCAGGCCCATCGGACTGCCCATGATGGGCCAGTTCAGCGAGCCGACGTACATGTCCATGCCCGCCGAGGAGTCGCCCATAGACTTGGACATCGGGCCCGTGGAGCCGGGCAACGTAGTGCTGTGCAAGTTCTGCGGCAAGAGTTTCCCGGACGTGTCCTCGTTGATAGCCCATTTGCCGGTGCACACGGGCGATAGACCTTTTAAGTGTGAATTTTGTGGGAAGGCGTTCAAGTTGAGGCATCATATGAAGGACCATTGCAGAGTGCACACAGGTAAGAGGCAGTTTCATTCTTTCCTTCTTATGTTCCGATCAATCGACGAGGTACCATTTTTCAGACCTTTTTTTTAACAAAGCGTTATTTTTCTCTCTCTTGTGTGAAATTTTAATGGAGAAATCCGACATTTTATATTTCTTCTCTTAAAAAAAATATAAACACTATGTAACTTGTGTTTTGTACTGTTAGTTTCAGTATTACAGTTCATCCGTTATGTATTTATGTCAATAATTTTTACATATAATATCGATCATGGGTGCTCAAACGGTCGATCGCGATCGACCTGTCAATCTCGGGAATTATTGGCCGATATCGGCCAATTGATTCACGATTTTTGTATGATGACGACCCAATACACAGTTTAACCAGAATAATTGATTTTCTATTCGTATATCGAAATAATACCCCCTGCTAGCGGCGTCATTAGAACGCATGGTAATTTAAAAAAACCGCTGCGCGCGATTTTGATTCGCAACTATTCTTCTGGAAACTTTTGACAGTGAGCTACACCCTATGATAGACCCCCACCTAGTTAGGAAGGTTAGTGTATTTACACTACTTAAGTATGTGCATCACACAAATACTTGTGGCATCTAAGTACCGAGTCGATCAACATTAATTCTCAGTCTAAATTTTGAAGTTGATCGCCAGCACATCAAGTCTCACCTGAGCACCCCTGATCTAGATGAAATGACAAACTCTTAAATAAAAATGTGCGACCTTGTCGATTGCAGTGTATGTTTGCATTTAACTGAAAATAGTTTTCGGTTGAAGGTGAGCGACCGTTCCGGTGTGTGCTGTGCGGGAAGACCTTCTCGAGGTCGACGATACTGAAGGCGCACGAGAAGACGCATTACCCGAAGTACGCCCGCAAATTCCTCTCGCCGAGTCCCGTCGACACTGAGGAGGAGAGTCCGCACCAATGAATCACGATATACTTTATTATTATTGGAAATAGGTAAATGGTGAGCGTAAGAAAAGTGATACAAGAATGAACAAACAAACGGAGGACAATATGTTGTAATTAGTTAAGAATGTGATCTAAATGCCGCAACTGTGATCTGAACGATATGAATAATATTTGATATTTCACTAATAGATAATTGACACAAAACTTGTTATACGTGTTCGTTTGTTGGAGGGTGAGTTTTTGTTTTTTTTTTTTGTTTTTAATATCTCTTATTTCTTCTATAGCTTCGTCATTTCAGAAACATTTTTCAACTTAGGTGCTTTCTTTACGCTTTAGGTGATAATGAATACCCACATTTCGTCGGGTTCCTTAGAGGGCATAGCCAAAGTTAGCTAGAGAAGTGAAACTTCTTTTTATATATTTATTTATTTGGAACCCGAAATAGATACAGTTTGATCGCTTCGGCTAGGTTTACACTTCGCCGGAACGGCAAATTAATATGCATAATAATAATGTATAATTTATATGCAGCTGTACACACTATGCCGGCTCCGGCAGAACGCCCGGACCGGAGTAATGTGAACGAGCTCGCATTAGCTCGAAATTAGCCGCATGGCGTGAAGTGCAGTATGTTTTATACTGAAATCAAACTTCGATGACAAAAACATAGTAAAAAGAAGGGTTTCTTCTCAGGATAGTCATCATTAAATAAATAAATAAATAAAAATCTTGACTAACTTTTTTCCGAAACCCTGTTAAAATATATAATAACCATTAAAAATGCACGGGATTAAATCATGTTTTTAAGTTTGGCACAATTGTAATTTCATAATAAAAAGAGCGATTACTGGAGAGTTTCTTTTGCCGTTTCTTCTCTTCTAGAACGCCATTTTGTTTCCGAAACGGTATTAGTTTATAAACGTAAAAAAAATGATTTTGTTATCGTATTTTGAGAAATAATAGATTTGATGATGCGGCATCTGGTTTAATATGAACATCTACGTCCTGATGCCGGTTTCCGGCAAATCTGTCGGTCCGGCGTAGTGGGAACCTAGCCCTCTGCTGCAATATCCTTTCATTCGTTCAATAGTGGACGGATATAATATTTGGCAACTGTTTTTTCGGTGAAACGTTAGGTCTCGCGTTCGGTTGCCATGTCAAAGCTTATCGTTAATGATTAAATGAAAATGTAAAATATTGTATTAATTTAGTGCTGACATAATCTTTAGAGATTCGCATATTTATTATTAAGTAGTTCATCTCTCAGAGTTGATTTGATATACCAAATTAAAGATTGATAATGAGTGCTTTAATTATTAATTATTAGAGAAAAAAATAGTAAATTTGCACTCAATTTATAGTTTGTAATGATAATTAAAAAAAGTTAGGGATTTGAGATTTTTACTAATTTTACGTCTCTCGAGATAATTAAGATGACGCACGCTCCCCAGAGGTAATTCAAAAGCAATATTACGACATATAAAATTGTAAATAACATATAGTTTGATAATGTTGTTCTTTTTTTGTTTCTTTAGGAAATTAATTAGAGTGTAAACGCTTCGGTAGCTCTGTATTCGGCAACAAGGGGAGGGTCGTGGATGTGATTATGGGAATCAAAGCTTTAAGCGCTCCTTCAGTTCTGTCCAAACGCTACGCCCGAGCGTCCATGATGACGTTACATACACACAACGCACAGACACACACACACACACACATTCACTGGACGCGTGGACGTCGCGGGCATAGTGTGTATTTAAAAATGGTTACATTATATATTATAATATATTATATCTATTTTCATACTGCATAATACCGAGTTGTTTTACGACCTCGGCGTGTTTCAAATGCTTTTGTTGGTGCAAACGTTACTAAGCTATCTCCAGACAAAAGGTTTGGTTTCGAAAACATAAGATAAACGTTCATATGGATTTTTCTCACAGTAATATAATGATACCAACTTGTGATATAATGATGAACTCGTGTATATCATCAAGTAAATATGAAACTATATGGAGTGAAAAATGATTACCGGGAGTGTTCCGGCGAAAGCGTTTTAAACACGCCTCACAAGTTGCTGTGTTCAATAAATTCAACAGAGTCAAATACAGGGATATTTTATGGAAGTTAAACATTCATTTATTTATGATAAATAGCACCACGTTTTTATTTGTCGACAGGTTCTTTAATGGTTGCAGCTATAGGCTCGATATCTATAGTCAAATGAATATTAAATATATACAAAATAAAGCTTTGATTTGGTACTGGTTAAATGTTGGCTCACTTAGTACATAAGTCTCTCGTTCACTGTTTTTTTTGTTACTTATTCGCTGTCGGTACTCCCTGAAACGCTGAACGCTCGCCACACTCCTAGTCGCGGTTTCGTTTTAAATACAGCTTTATGGCAACGACTTAAAGATGCTTTCTATTTTGGTCAGCGTCGATTTACTTGTGACGTTTTTATTCGTTCTCACTTTTATACTATGTGGGAGTATTTTTTGAAATTAGAATTCCTAAAGTTAATAGTTGCTTTTTTGAAATTTTATCCAAATTTTAAATAAAAATCTAAATTTTCCACGCATACATCTAATTAAAAACGAGATACCACCACTACGAGTGTGGGAGGGCCATTAAGATATATATTTTATGACTCGAACTAAGAATTGATATATCAGTATCTTTAAATATTTGTTAAACTAGTGGATAGTACACAACCTGATCGTTTCATAATCTTTTGGCGTGAAACATATCATCTCTTATATCTAAAAAAAGGAAACAACGTATATTGTTGATATTTTAAATTATATGTATCCTTTTAAATTACTAGACAATTATATTTTAATTATAACCACTTGACTCGGTCGTTTGATGACATTTGTAATTGTTATTTTTTTTTTTTTTGGAATTATATGTATATTAAAAAAAACATGAAAAGTATTATTGTAAATATAGGAAACGATCTGTGATATATAAAAGTAAGGCGAGACATCTGGGAGTATTAATATTTCGATCTCAGATTGTGATTTGAAATGCATAGTTAGGCTGTTAAGACCGGAATTGGTCGAGTATGAGGCGAGATGGTTAAGTAACGTAGAAATAAGATCGTATAGGCTAAGCTTCGGCATAAAAGTCTGATGATTTTAATTTATCATCTCATAAATTGAGTCTGGATGGCTGGCTGGCTATTTTTTTAATTTAATTTAAAAGTGTTCGAGAAACAAAGTAAACATTTGTACACCTTAACAGATCTCATTTCTTAATATTTAAGTTTTAGACTTTTTTTTTTTAGAAAATAGGTTTTGTATTTTATTTTTTATTTTTAAGGCCGGTCTTCATCAAAGCGGAGATGAGCAAAGATGTATAACAAGCACTAGGGTGAATCCACCGAACAGAGATGCGTACGGACTAGAACGGAGATGTGTGTAGACTAGAGCGGAGATGTTTGTGGAATAGAGCGGAGGTGCGTTCGGACTAGAGCGAAGTTGCGCGCAGGCTAGAGCGGAAATTAGTACCACTTGTGAGTCATAGTTTTCCATACAAACATGGCAAATCTCTCCGCTCATTGGTTGTTTCTAACACTTCTCCGCTCCGCTCGTCTCGTCTCCGCTTTAATGGAGTACGAGCCTTACACACGCACGCAATTATTGTAATTTTGGATTGTGAATGTTCTACATTCCAAAATATATAATTCCACAATTTGATGTTTTAATTGTAAATGTCATTTCAAAGGTGAATTTTTTTGAAAATTGAATAAAACGATGGGGAGTACCGCGGCGTTCAAAATCTGAAGGTTTTATTTTGTTTTCTATGTAAATGTCGAATTAATGATGTGGTAGTGTCCTTAGGAAGCTCTTCCAAAATGCACGTGGTAAGGTTTTTTATAGATAGGAATAGGCGCGCATTAATCATGTCTATGGGATGTTTGTTTCAAAGTGTTATGTAGTTTGTTGACATAGACGGAAGTGCGCAATTTATTCTGGTAATAGTTATATGAAAATTTATCGATAGAGACACATTCCATATGAATTATCGAATGTTTTTATGTTTTATCTCAGTAGAGAAGGTAGGGTTCGTCAATAAATGCGAAAACATCTCGAAAATGTACAATTTTTTTTACACTCAACAAACCGAGTACACACAAACCACGCCACAATAATAACTGAACACTGAAACGTGGATTGTTTTCAGTAGGGAGATGCTAAAGCAATGTGCTTTTCAGTGTTAAGGGTAGATGATTTTAATACGATTTTTGTATTCTCTTTCACTATTAAGTACACAGATTCGAAAATGCATTATAAAATATCTATAAATAGAATCGACTCTATATACTATTTGACTGCATTAAAAATGTACTATGCATTGACGCAATTTTTTGGTTGAACGCGCTAACCTCAGGAACTACTGGTTCGAATTGAAAAAATATTTTTGTATTAGATAGTCCATTTATGGAGGAAGGCTTTAGGCTATATAACATCACGCTTTTATATATATATATATGATTTCGATTTACGTCAATTATAGCGCCATCTGTCAGTGAATAGTGACATTAAATACTGGCACACTGCAGTGACAAAAAGTCTTATTTTCATCCCATCAGATGGCGCAAATAGCAACTGATTTTTTAAATTTGTTTTTGCGATGTCTCATCGTATAATAATTACTCATACCTATATTTTCTTTTTCAATGCTGACGGAGTCGCGGGCACCAGCTTGTATAATTATACAAATTAAAATAAAAAAATTCTAACTCGATGCCGCCATTGGTTGGTTATAAATATTCAAAAATACGTAACCTTTCAGTACACACACATAGACGGTTATATTTTCGTAAGCATTTCCTTCACATGACGTCACAGGTATCATGACTATCATGTGACTGTACTTTGCAAAAATTATAAAAATGAATATCAAGAAATGCACGTTGTTATTATAAAAACATCGTAGACACGCAGTTGTAGATGACGCTGAACAAGACATGAGTACTTCGGCTTTATAAAGAAAAAAAGTACCACTAAACGTGTCAAAGCGATAACTAATAACTAAACCAAATTTCCTAAATAAATGACGATGGTCTTATACCTCATTTTAAAATGGGCGTATTAAATAAACATTTACGCAGTGTGTCCATTGTGTACTTACACATAATATTTAATTAGTTTTCCTTATTGTTCTGTTTTTGTGTCTTATTTATTTTCAGTTTTTAACTATCAAGAATTATAGTTTGGAACTATAAAATGAGTAAAACATGTATTTTTGTTTTTGGGACTATCGAACAAAGTTTAGTGGGAAGTGTTAGAAGTTGCAGTAATTTAAAACGATTTAATATAATTTTTGGTGCTGCGGTCAAATAGTGTATACTCACTTTCGTTTTTGATAAATATGTATAATTAATAATTGAAATTGTATAAAGACGTTAGCGAATTTACTGTAAAATGAAACGGAGAAAGATTATAAATTTGGTCTGTTGAGGAATTCACAATGTAAATGCATTTTAGAATAAATAAATAGATTGGTAGATGCGCTACGTCCCGGAGCCGTTTGTTGTCTTCTAGACCAGTGGTGCTCAAACGGTCGACCGCGATCGACCAGTCGATCTCGGATAATGTTGGCCAACATCGGTCGATTAACAATTTTTGACATAATCACATTTAAGCCAGAATAACCCATTACTTTTTTTATGTCAGTATAACCGTCTACTAGCGCCGAAAGGCAGCTTTATCAAAAGAACACACGGTATTTGTCACAGAAAAACCGCGGTGCATAACATCTTTGATCTTTGATTTCTGCCTATTCTTTTGGAAACTTGCAGTGACCTCTATTTTTTGTCCTATCTACGTTATAATACACCCTACCTACCTACCTACAGCTACATTACTTAAGTAATGTGCTTCACATATACTACCGAGTCGATCGCTCGTAGTCTAAAAATTTGAACGTCAACAGTTCAAGTCTGAGCACCACTGATCTAGACGAACGAAGTGAAACATTGAAACAATTATAGGTGAATGTTGCGATTTGAAGAGCTGCACATCTTTTTATTTTTCAGAGTCGAACGTTACCAAACATAAATAGCAATATTGACCTTGATTCATGTTCCTCTTGTTATGTTAAGAAAGATTGAATATTTACAACTTAAATAATAGCAATAAAATAAATAAATGGTTAAATAATGAAGCGAATTATCAGATTTGTACGTTTTATGGAAATAGTTTTTTATAATAGAGCTGAATGCAATTTAAAAAAATGATATTTTGTTTCCTAACTTTCAGAGATACTATTTATTAATTAAATAATGAATATTGATAGAATATATTTGTATGTATCGATATGTATATATATATGTATATATAAAATAGGCATTGCGGAGAGTGTTAGTGAATTGTAACATACGTGAGCAACAGTATAAAATATACGACCCCCAAGTGCAGTTATTCAAATTATAACATTTGATAGTTGTAGCCAACCCCCCGCAGAATACTCACCGCGCCGCTAGCACAAACAAATATCTATCTTATATTTATGCTCATGAAGGCTATTCCATAAATAGTCGATGACATTGATGTCTTCTTCAAAAGAATCGCTACTTACGGTATATCCTATGTCTAGACATTTGTTTCTAGTAGTTGTCTACAGAGCATGATAACACGAGAAAAATCACTACAATGAAATATTTTATTTGTTGAAATAGATGATAACGTAGATTCATTTCTATAATATTATGAATTGTGACCACAGTTTTATATTTAGAGTGCCTCTTGCCTGTACAAGACTTATATAAAGGCTGCAAATCACGGAATATATAAGTAGCGGATGAACTTTAGGAAAATGTGTAATTTTTATGGTGAAAATTGTAACTTGCGTTATGATATGTGCAGTCGAATTTTTCACATTTCTTTAGGAACTCGCACACTTACTTACACACAGCGTTCACCCTTAAACTGCGTATTGATGTGATTTCGGTCACGGCACGATCTCCGTAGCTAGCGCATTCCAATCTTATCGTCGTATCATCGATACAAGAGCCAGTGCAAAATTGTTTTTACGACCAATATAATAAATAAAATAAAAAAACAATTCATTTATTTTGTATAGTAACATTAGTATAATACCGTTGAAATATGTTGTCCACCAAGATCGATATATGGTTACGTAGATCGCAGAAAAGTTACACATACATCGGTTAGTTGTATCGTTTCCTACCATTTTTTAAGTGGCATACCTAAATATAGAACTTATATTGCAATTTTTCTAAGTTCCTGTAGGTTTATTAATTAATTATTGTATATTGGTACAATTTGTTTTTAATACCTAATGGTTTATTGTGAATTATTTGTATTTAGATTTAATACTTCTGTGACTATTGTTCATATTAGCATAATATCTATGTCAAATGTTGATGTGATGTGCAAATTTTAAATCATCAAATATGGAAATGTCAAATTAATATGTCATTTTTCTTGGTAAATGTCATAGACAGAGAAATATACTGAGCGTTCCCCTATCCAGCTGTAAAGTGAATACTGGCAGAAAAGTGTGAAGAGACAAAGCGATCATTCGGCCAGTAGTCTTTTTCTAGAATTTTGATTGGTCCACAGAGTTAATACAGACCTACAGGAAAGATAAGTATTGGCCGTATGATCGCTTTCTCTTTCTAGAGAATGGTCATTCTCATGCTGGTATTGCTCAGTCCATTTCTTTATGTCTATGATAACTATTTGTACTACCAAAAGGATGACTTCTTACATTTCTACTGTTTCGTAGAGTCAAGGTTTGTAGGAATATAGCGTCTAATACATACTGATAAAGTTGGTAATTTAATATTATGCTACTATGAATTACATTAAAGCACAAGTTCAAAATAATGTAGGTTCACTTTATTTATAGAGCTTTATCTTTGTTGTTCCTCTAGACGGGTTTGTATTAAAACGTCGTGTCGTGTCGTGATTTTCGTAAGGTAATTGAAGTATTTCATCAGTGCGTACAGTTTCAGTGTCGTGGATGGCAAAGAATGAGCACGATTTCATACAAAAGATATGGCTTCATTAAACTTATAAAGCGTCACGTCACGTCTCGACATGACACGATACTACAATAGGAATTCGGCTTTAGTGAAGGAACTGCAATTAATTTCTCCTTAAGCTGTTTAGTTTAACATTCGTTGTTGACATTTTGATTAGATGAAATCTGTTTTGCCTTTTTAACATAATTAATAGTGCATAATGTTGTAACAAGAGCATTAATTAATGTTACGTTGAAACTTTATATTGAATCATAGTTACAGTGAAATATCAGGAAGGTCGAGGATCAAATTGGAGTAATGTTTCGTCAATTGTACAACAGTCGTTTAAACAGAGAAACTTCGCTGTTGATAATTGTAACTTTTGAAACAAATATAAGCATATCATAGCTGTAAAAATACAATTTTGACAAATAAAAGCTCTACAATCATTACAGAAAGACATTTTTATTCCTACACCCTATTTACCCTGATAATTATAGAGAGGTACGTGTGTGAATTCATCGTAAATGCAAGCAGCAAGTAATCAAAGAGATCATAAACATATTTTAATATCGCATGATGTTGATTACAGATGCTGCTGGATATGTCGTGCGGTACATCGACTATCGCCAGTCCAATACCGCCGCCTCGCAGTCCGACCGGGATGCCATTGTGGTCGCCCCTATTGGCCCTACAGGCTTGTCGTCTTCGTAGGTATCTCAGCGACGATTGCATGAGCTACCAAAGTCGCCATCTTTTACATTCTGAGAGGCGAAGGTGTGGAGTGTGCCTCGCTTCGTTCCCCTCCGCTTGGCTTCTAGAACGCCACGCGGCCTTACAGCACGCCTCGCAGTCCTCTTGCGACGATAAACCTTTCGTGTGCGAACAATGTGGGCAAAGTTACAGATACAGGTCGGCCTACGTGAAGCACAGAGAGCAAAATCATAGAGCCAGGCTGCCGGCCGATAAATTGTTCACATGCGATGTATGCGGAATGCAATTTCGTTATCTCAAATCGTTCAAAAAACATCGCCTCAATCACACCCTGGAGAGACTGCACACGAAGAACACCGACCAAACGGATCCAATGGATCAAGTTTCCAGTACGAATGAGGCCTTGATAGGTCAATGCGGGGAAATGGATTTGTCCATAAAGAAGAAGAACAGGACCGAATCCCCCATAACGCCGCCCATTGAAGTGATAAACGACGCCGAACAAGATAGCACTGTCGACTCTAATGGACCTTCCGACTCTATAGTTACGGTCGACGATTCAACGGATTGTAGGAATTCTGGCGCCGAAAGCGAGAGCAAAAGAGAAGAAGATAATCCCCAAGAGGAGAGGAGACGCGTTCCAGTCTCGTTTGCGAGCGTCAGCTCCATCGCAGACAGTTCAGAAAACGAATCCCGAGCGGACAGCAGCAAGCACGAAAGCTCTAGTTCGCATTCTGGGATATTGAGTTTTCTGCAGAACGACGAAAGGCAGAGGGACAGGGAGAGAAGATTCGCTTGTCCCTTCTGCGGCAAGTGTGTGAGGTCTAAGGAGAATTTGAAATTGCACGTCCGCAAGCACACCGGCGAGCGTCCCTTCGTGTGTCTGTTCTGTGGCCGGGCCTTCGGTGGAAAGAGCGATTTGACTCGTCACCTACGCATCCATACCGGAGAAAGGCCCTATCACTGCGAGGCGTGCGGCAAATGCTTCGCGAGGGCCGATTATCTCTCGAAGCACCTCACAACTCACGTGCACAACTCTCGTTGATCGTAGACTTTGCCGTCCTCTCTTAAATCTTTTCATACCTCCGTAGTTAAATAGCCGAACATATTTGTAACAGGAAAAACATGATATTTTTTAAACCGTTTTTAAAACTTTACAACATATAATTATGGATATAAGCAGGTTTAATTAGAGAACTTACAGAACCGTTTTCATTCGATGAATTTTTGTATAGTTTATTAAATAATTTTCGATATTTATTCTTACTGATAGCAAATAATAAATAAATGGAGTATGTTTTAAGCATTGATAAAGATGACTTGGTATATTTTCGTATGTCGCCGATATAACAATAGCGCTGTTAACTAATTAAATAGTTTTAAGTGTCTTTTCATGCGTTTCGGCTGCTTTACGAACCCAAGGCGATTTTATGTTACCTGATTGTTAAGTACTTCACTTACTTACAAAGATAATATCTTCAATCCGATCTTTATAAATTCTTTTGTCAGCCTTTATTGTTGTGTAAAATGACACCCATACACGGTCCAATTGGATTAATCCATAAACATAAAGAGAATGGACTGAGCGTTTCTTATCCACCTGGACGGGGAAATGATACGGGCAGGAAAATGTGAAAGAAACGAAGCGGCCAGATGTGTTTTTCTAGTTTTGATTGGTTTTGAAGTTATTACAGACCAACAAGAAAGAGTGGAAAGAAATAGGTATTGGCCGCACGATCGCTTTCTCTCTTTCTAGAGAGTGTTCTCTTTATGTCTATGGCCTGATCTAGCCAATAGTGTATGGCTGGCATAATAAGTATGACGTCAAGTATTAAATAAAACACATATTGGTTAAATTTGTCTTATCAGCCAAATGTCCCTATTTGGACAGTTTTTACCCTGTAGGTACGGTTTGCCGTCGAAACGTATGAATGGACCCTAAAAAGGAATATACTTAGCAATGAATTTGTGACAATCACATGACGTTACTATAAAACTAGTTTCGGTTTTACGTAATTTTTTACTTGTTGCATTTTATAATTTGTTTGTTCATGAATGTTATAATACTTAAATGTTATGTTTAAATGAACCTAAATAAAATATTATAACATTGCTGAAATATGTAAATCTGGCCACTTCACGGATACGGCTTGATATTTTGTCAATAATAATAATTGTTTTAAGTTTTAGTTTATTATTATTAATATTAATTTAATTTAAACATTTTAATTAACTAACAGTCACGATTTCAACGTTTTAACGTATTATAATTTCATTGCCTTCTTACATTGATTTAATTTTACATTTGAAAATGACTATAAATAAGTTTTCTTTGCCATATTTTTGTATGTTTGTATAATTTTAAGATTGAAATCTCATTCCATTGAAAAGAAGCTAGGAAAAATTGATAGTCGTGACGATATGTAAGTAGGAGAATGCAAAAAAGCTGTGATTCGTACGCTAAGATCAGTCAACAAGTTTTAGAACATCGAAAACGTTATATATGTAATATAATATATAATATACTTAATTCATAGTAATATAAATATTTAGTTATAAATGAAATAAATACTTAGTTATAAAACAAATCTCTCTGTGCCAAAATATGTACCTCATAAAATAAACATTGAATTAGATAAATTAATTGTCAAAGACCGTTTGTACCTACCTACACATTTTGTTTTAGATTTCGTTGTTAATTTATGTCTTTCTACCATTTCGTAGCTCCTGGTCTTGTTTTTACCAACAATATTGAAGCTTGCGTCCAATTTCATGATCCAGAGGAGCTTTTCAAAATAAGTAATTAAGTAACAGTTAATTACCTAAGAATTTATTACATAAATTTATAAAGTTTTAACAGAAAAAAATACTGGTCTGCAATATAATTAGAAGTAATCAATGCCATTTTATCTTTTTAAGACAAAATAGAAACTGCCGACGATGTGATATATTTTTCAAATAGGTACTATTTTAAAAACTACCCGCGATTCTAAACAATTGTCTCTTAAAACAAAAGCATTTTCTTTAAAATTTTTTGAAAAGTAATTTTAATCAAATTTACTAAAAAATAATTTTCTACTTGAATTTTAACGTTAAAGTATATACTGAATTATATACTTTAACGTATTTTGAAAGACATTTCTTATAAGGAATTTTAATTTGGATTTGTGAATTCCTCGAACGATTTCTTTTATAGAAAAAAAGAAACATCCTTTTATACAATCTGTCCATATTTTGTAAATTTTCTATACATCTCGTTAATTTATTTCAGACATTTTCAATAACTGTAGGCACATTATATTTTTGATATTAAATTAAAATAATCGTTAAATACACCTAAACCTAAACCATTTATTGTTGCAAACTGCCATTTTGGTAAGTTTCGTTTAAGTTAAACACCTCTTAAATGTAAATAAAAATATTTTTAATTTTGATTTTGAAAGGATTTTTTCTAATTAATTAAATAATCTCACGGATACATCGTACTATATCTTCTATGCTATCTGTGTAAAATAAAATTTCTTCTTCAGGCAAAGTCCACATGATTTGTGACCTGAATAATTTATAAGAATTTTATAATCTTTCATTCGAACGGACTATGACTTCGTCAATTAAGTAAATAGTATGTAAGTACATATTGTTATATCTTGAAGTGATTTGCGGACCAGTATTTTTCGATACGGTTACAATAGTTTAATTGTTAAAGATGAGACACTTATACCTACTTTTACAGTTTTAAGCAGTCAATGCAACGAAATGATCGGGTGCGAGGATTTTTATCCATCTATTTAGTGTAATATATTGTTTTTACTATTCATAATTAGGCTGGTAATCGGGACAGATGGGCGCAACTTATCTAAACTTAGTTATAGAGATACCAGCGACAACCGGCGGCTCTTAATGGACTACATTTGCCAACATTACGCTTGCCAGTCCGTTGCCTCCTTTCCAGAACCTTCCGGTCCCAACGGCCGTCGTTTGTCTCTACTATGTCATGCCCATTGCCTCTTCAACTTACTAATCCGCTATTTACCTTTCGTTTGTCTATGGATTTCGTTTGTCATATCTGATTCAATCTCACAGAGTAACCCCGATCATAGCCCTCTTGCTGGCACTTCACATGGCTATTTGTGTTCGCTATTAGGTGTTTGTTGTATGTGGCAAAATATTTGTCGTTTTGGTAATCATGCAAATAACGGTAAATACCACCATCCACACATGGCAGTCAAATAACAAACACACAAACGTTTGGCAGCAGAACGCAAGGTGTTTACCAACACTATGGACGTGTGGTTCCATGCGTCATTAACACTCTGTCTGTTGTTATGAGATTCATTCTGAGGGTCCCATATACCTACACGAATTCATTTGGTACAACTCCAAAAATTTTAGCACTGTTTCATTGTCCCAATTCATTTTCAAGAATAATTATTTTCTTGCTAACAGCGAAAACACAAAAATACTGCACGTCCGTACAGGTTTACGGCGCACGCGCTTCTGAATATGGCCATTGTGTGGACGGTTTACTTGCGTATTTGCTTATTTGATCCCATTGATGTGTCTCGAAAAACCGACAAGCGCACGGATCCCCGTATTTGGTATTGGCCTTATTTGTCAAATAGACAAATAAGGGCAACACTTTGTCAAATAAACTGTCCACACATGGTAATTGTTTGCCAAATATGCCAAATACACAAATACAAATAGCCATGTAAAGTGCCTGACTTAAGACACTGACGAATGTGTTGGAGCTTTCCAAACGCTGCCCATCCGAGCTGGATTCGACAGTAGTTGATTTCTTTTTTAAGTTGGCGCTACAAATTGGACTGTTTGTACCAAGTACCTAAATGTATTGTAACTACGTTTCATAACCATTTCATTAATTGAAAGCATTCTGAGTTTATCCTCGAAAAATATATCAATAAAAACCGAGTGTCTTAGTCACTCTTGTGTTCTAACTAAATTTAGACAAATTAGCCCCAACGATCCTGATCACAAGCATATATTGTCGGACAGTTAATTTTGTGGTTTTCTTTAAACAGTTATAATTGTTATTAATAGTATGCAGTTAAATTATATTTTACGTAATTTTAATGATTATATTTAATGTCATTGCCAGAGGGATATATTACGTAATTTTAGGTAGATAAATAATGGAAAACTTCTAGTATAAACGAGAAGCAATACTCTGAATTTTTTTATTTTTAATACTAAATACTCTAGTTGAAGTGCGGATTTTAAACACTAAAACTGACTACTAGGTACTTGTAAATGTTGAAATAATATTTCGTAATTAAGGTGAGTTAGTAATAAAAGACGTCAAATTAATAGTAAAGAATTTTATACGTACTATTGCTACAAAAAAATTATGTAAGTACATTTTGTACTTTTCATATGACTTTTTTAGTTTTGTATTTTACCCTCTATTCTGTCTTCTAGTTCTTCCCTTATTAATAAAATTGTAATATTTTTTTATCTAATAATAGAGAATTTATACCTTCGACTAAATATTATGTATACATTACATTTCAAAGTCTTTAAAACTTCAATTTTCCTTTTTTTTTCTTTGGTTTTTCTGCAATTTTCTTTGGTTTCAGTCAATTTTTCTTCAGTTTACTTTAATTAGTGGTATATACGATATTACTATAGATACGCAAGTATTATCGTGGCCAGTTTTTGTGTTTACCGTAAGATTTCTACAAACCATCGAAGTAAACAATGAAATGACACATTAAAACAATCGTGTAGATATTTCGCCCTTATGTCAAATTTATAATATATAAAGTAACATAAAATATTATTCATGAATTGATGTTGACTGTTTTTATAATTATATCCGCTGTAGTTACTTGATGTTGTGGTGTAATTTAGTGTCTTATAGATTTAAGGTTGTCAACCACTTGTTGTTACTAGAGCAAAGTTCGCGTTCTCCGAAGTAGAAATGTCGAACTACCCCGCCAAGTAACGACGGGTGGTGCATTATTTTGGATTCTCGTAGCGTTAAGATTGGTGTGGTATTTCTTTATATCTGTTCACGTAACATACATATTTACCTATTATATATTATAGATAATTTAATTTTTAATCAGATTCTAAATTATACAGCAAATAAAAAAACAGCACTGGTTGTAAATATGCAAGTGCTAACCAGGTGAAATGTGATAAACTAGGGTTTAAGTGATGTTTTTGTTTTGTTTAACATCTTTTATTTACGTAACAATTATGTTAATTTAAACATTAATGCTAGAACATATCTTTGCAGTATTTGCTTTAATGTGGGGTACAGTTTAGTTGAAAATTCATACGAAATAAATTCGGAAACGTCCGCTATATTGAATAGTTTCAAAGGTGCAATCTGTGCTTTTTGTCCAAAATGTGTTATTAGTATGACAAGACAGAAACAAGTTTTATTTATAAAATTTATTTGTACCGCGACTTTGTCTGCGCCCCTTTTTCTTAAGTGTTTATTTAAAAATTTGCAAAATTAAAGCTAAAGAAACTTTTTTGTCATTTACCAAAAAACTTCAAAAAGTCAGATTGCCGCCTTTGAAAGTAGTCAACTCTTATTCAAGCGATTGTGAAATCTATGGGCATTATTTTTACGTATATTTAGTCCATTATCCATTGGTAAAAATACCCATGGGATATTATTTAAGCACGATTCTTAGCAGTTATTCACGTGCCATTCTGTATTAACAACCGATCGAAATACGATTAAGTATTTAGAATGACGCACAATTGTACTTTGAAAGGCGTATGTATCTCCGTCCAATATTTAAATGTACATACATATAATTTACAATTGGTTCTAGCAGTTAATTTATTCGAAACTGTTGGGGGTTATTTTACAGAAATGTTTTAAAATTTTGATTTATTATTGGATACAAATGAAGTAAATAAAATTCACCAGTAAAACTTTGGAACCGAGAGGCATATTTGTCATTCTTCGAAATTTCTCATACTAAGTATATTTTCAAAATTAATTCCGCAAAATGCCGTCGCCCTATTGGAAGTGTTTTAATAAAAAAATCATCGATGTAGATAGTGTTTTATGTATAAAAATATTTGATTATCTATTTGAATACATGTAAATTGTAATTTTTTAAAAGTTTGAAAATAGGCACGTGTATTTTACTGACTCGAATTGATAATTTGATTTGATTTTGTTACCGAATAAATATATACAAAATATGCAGACTTGATATCGTCTCGTATGGGCCACGTCGTTTTGTTAAAGTCAATGCAACTTTAATAAATAGTAAATTGTTTATTTGTAATCATAGATAATTTTGAATATAAAAAACCAACGTGTGTGGCTTGGTGGCCACAAAATTACAAAATACTAGCTCCTAAAATTGTATAAAGCCAGTAATATTTATTTTTACTTTTATGGCGCTTAAAAGCCGATTTGAAGGAGATATTTCGTTCTGTTTTTTTAAATAGTTAGTATCTCTAATTCTGTAGATAAACAGTCGCATTGCGAATCACTAAAATCTCCGTTTTTTTATTGGATTGAGTATTATACCTCAACTGTCGACCCCAAAATTTGTTTTGTGGTCATACAAATGGTGCGTTTATTACGATTCGGTATCTATCGGTATCTACGAGTCGGTTCATTGTCTTCTGTTTAGGGCCTATGCACACGACGTTTTTTAAACGAGCTGATGACGCGTGTTTTTGATTAGCGCCTTCTCTGCGCGTCGTTAGCGCGTATTAGCAAATTTGAGGCGTTTGTATCGCGCCTGCTTTACGTCTATTGAGCGTAAAGCAGACACGATACAAACGCATTAAATACGCTTTATAATACTAGTGTACAGAAGGATCACTCTCTAGGTTTAGGTATAAAAATATACTTACATACTTACTTACCCGCCTGCAAACAAAATTGAAACTTATTGCGAAAATTGCGCACGAACGCTCAATCTCCTTAGTGCGTCACAGTTTTATGGCCGAGTCGCCGCCGCAGTCGTAGGGTTGTCATGTCACATGAGTCTGGAGAGTTTTAAAGTAATTGATATATACTTACAATTAGTTAGTTGTTTATAAACAACAGTCATTTAAGAAAATAACGCCGCTTTAAATTCAGAAGTATTTGGAACGTACACGACGCGTGGCGCAGCAGCGTGGCTAGCGAGGATAGCCTAAACAGCAGAGTGGTACACCCCTGGTCCTGATCGCGTGCATAGCCCCTTACTATTCTGTCTCGCACCGACGCGTGGCCCAGCTAATGCAGACTTTATTGATGATATGTTCAAATGTCATAATTATTAAGCAATAGTGGAGAGGTGTTAGTTGGTAGTTTCGTTTCGTGCGACGTTTCACCCGGCACATTGTGGTCGAGTCAATCTCGTAGGTTATTGAATGTAGGTACATAATTTAATGTAAAGATGATTGCGTTGAATGTGATATTACTATAAGTCGATGCGATGAAGTCCACGACCTAGCCAAGAACGATCGAATCTAGACTGATTTTCGGGTAGAAAGTTAAAGTAGGCCAGAAATTTCGCAGTCATTAAGTAATTATATATGTAAAAATATTAATAGGGATTGTTTTTAAAACATTTTTAAGCCAAATCACAGTCTCAATAGTTGAATGACGTAAAACAATAAAGAGTATTTATTTAATTTTAAACATAACTTATACATGATGTTTTTATATGGAACAATTTTAAATTATTTTTCTTAATATGTATTGATTTTTATACATACCATTAAACAAGAGTAAAAAATAGAGGTAAGTAATAGTTATTGTAGATGGGTCTATTAACCGCGTGGTGCTACAATGTGTAATGATATGTGATAGAAACTGTTCTACAGAGACATTTTATTTATTGAATCTTCCATAGTTAATAAATTATAAACACATTACAATATTGATATTACTACAACGCCAGCAATAATTTGGTTTAGATAAAAATTACCAACGTTGTTCAAAACAATAGTCGGTGGTCTCTTGTGGGGATACCAAAGTGTCTACTTAATGTAAGAAAGAAGGTGTTCATTGCAGTTTGGTGGTTAGTCTCTTGTTTATTTTATAACTTATTTGAAAATATTGGCCGAAATATTGTATAAATTAGAATACACATAGCGACGGTGCGATTCTTGTGTATTTTTTGTCAACTGTTTTTTCAATATACAGTGCGTTCAAATATATGCCAGTGTCCTCTATCTTTATCCTTATCCTTAATCCTTCCTTGTTGAAATCAATCAGACAGGTTTTCACCGTGTTAATATTTTTTTAGGAATAATTCAGTGTTTTAATTAAATATTGAAGTGAAAACTACTATTTAATAATACCTCTACCCTATTTGTCATGTATCATATGAGATGGTTTTATTAATATTGTATCATATGAGATGATTTTATTAAGACTTTCGATTAAGCAATGCGATTTTAAGGCGACGAAGATATTAAAATATTGTTACCTATACATGTACTTTTTTAAACACATCTCTCTTATTTTTCATGAACATTTGTAATTTTTAACAGAGTATGATCGATTAATTATTCACCGTGTCCATTCTAATTTAAATACTTGTCCATTGTCCAAACTAACTTAGGAATATTTTGGATGTATATTACACCTATTATATCTAAATTAAATGCTATTGTGTATATTATTTCAAATAATATCGATGTGCAAAATTATAGTAAATGTCTTGGATCTCTAAAAATAAGAAAAAAAAAGACAAAAATACTTTACGAAATTTCTAAATGTGCAATAAATATGTGTGTTGTAGTTTTACTAATTAGGCGTATAAAATTATATGTAGCTATAAAAATATGGTTACCGAAACCTGAAGAGGGGGTTGCGTGGTTCATTTGAAGAAATGTTGTTAAGGTGATGTCGAAGAACGATGATCTCAAAGCAAACGGTAACTGTATTTGTGTGGCATTTTAAATGAATATTTGGCACTGAAAAAAAGGCACATTTTCCTATTATACTTAATTGAAAATCGGTTTGACAACGTGTTGAAATGGATTTGTTGGTGATTAATTTCATGATGAAATATATTTGTTTCATTAATAGAAGCTTTTTTATTTTTTACCTTTATCCTGCCTATATTTTTTACCTGATAAGGGCCGCGGGTCGACGGTGGATTCAGGCTGCTTCTGACCGGTCTGAATGGAAAATTATGGGGGTGGGGCTATGTCCAACAGTGGATGTCCTGCGACTGAAATGAATGATGATGATGACTGCCCACAAATATTCTTTCCCAAATTTTACACCCTTTGAGAGAGAAAACTCAAAGGGTGGATCCGGACACTGGATCTGTATCTGGCCTATAGTATACACGCCCTATAGGGCTATAGTAACGATATAATTTCGCAAGTGTAGACTTGTGCAATTATTCGCAATTTCAATTGTATGAAATTTGCGCAATATTCTCCCCACACAAGTTACTGTATACTAGCGCAAGTTGGTAAATCGTTAAGTGGCTACCATTAGTTTTGCTGCGATTTGTCTGTAGGAAAACTAAGGCCATAGAACTAGGACTTATGATATCTTTACAGGAATTTATTTGTTCCATTTAAGGCCAGGCCCTGTGAAACTAACTTTAAATAAATATGCTGAGTCAACCACATATCTGATCAATGTGGAATTTACATATATATATATTTTGAGACCTTTATCTGTAGATTATCAAGTCAGAAACATAATTAGGTGATTTTCATTCGATACATTTTTTGATCGAAATCGGCGCCTTTTCCGGAGAATATTACATTTTTCTACTGAACGGCTTGAGTTATATCGCCAAAAAACTGCTCGTAGCAAGGAAACATTGTTTACCAGTGATTGTCAAAATAAAATAAACTTAGGTTTATTTTTACTCCTATAATTAACGAAAACAATTTTGAGACTTACGTTGTTTAGTTCCGAGCTAGTGCACACCAATACATGCTTCAAATAATGTACGCAATATTCAACCTTACGTAAGCTGTATCTTGCGATATATATTAAAAAAAATCCTAGAGAGCCGCCGAGCAACTTGTAACTCTCGGGTGGCGGGACGTAGGCGGAGCGAGCGTAGGAATTTTTTTCGTGGGGCCTGCTCTTAATACCTATTACCAATAAATTAAATGTTTAATACCGACTTTATTTTAAAATGTCCAATTTTTACCTAAAATTTTACACAAAAATATTAAAATATCCATACAGACCGAAATTAAATTCGGCTCCGGTTTCGTGGACTAATGTGTTCATTGACTATACAGGATATTTATTTATTAAAACAAATAATGTTTCATGAACAATGACTGCTCACTTTATTTTTAAAATGTTTCATACAATTTTGATTTAATGCTTTTTCTTTAAAACCAATCCACATATAATGAAACAAATACATAGAATAGTTTATAGCTATATATTTATATTATAATATTTTTATATACGATACAATTAGCATTATATTTTGTTAGATGTCAACTTTAAACAAAAATTATTTTCAAGGAGCCACATTAATTTCAATCAATTTATTATATATTACATAGTAAAATTAATAATTATAACAGATATATTATATTGAATGCCAACAAATATTATGCTAAGTGTAATGCTAATCATTTATAAGAAAACTATACATAGGTACTGTAGAAACAGTATTGAGAAATTCAAGATTTATTCTCTTGCTACTAAGCTATACACTGCAAATTGGAGAGGAACTCTTATAAATAAATAAAAAACATATTGCACAAGTCAACCTGAGCAACTTTGAATTTCAGTTTAACTTTGTATAAAACTCCATAATAATCCATTTTGATATTTTTTTATGCTAGAATTATGTTAAAATAGATAACTACTGCATGAAACGTAACGCAAAATGCATGCCTCTGCACTTATCAATTGCATTCCAAATTCTCTGCTAACCCTTTATTAATTATAACAATTTCAACTTATTAATCGATATACGACATCAGCAGAACACGTATAAGTAATTCAATAAACCGGATTACTTATGTAATAATATTTTGTGGCTGTGAGTATAAAATATAAAAATATTAAAAAAATATCCAGTTACCCAGGCTGACTTTTACTATTTTTCTATGTAGGCATGTAGGTATAATGTCTTCAAATATTGTCATTTTTAAAAAAAAAGTATAAATAGAAACCTATTAAAAGTTAAACATACATTTTATCAAATAAATTTGCAACATCGTCTCAATGTATGTTATGGTCCCTGTCCAACAAACTTGCAGTATCCTCAAAAAAAGTTAGTTTTTTTTTTTAATAAAATCCGAGTTTTTTCATTCTCAATCTTTAAATTATTTACATTAAAATTAAATATGGTGACATTGGTTAACAATGAAATAATTTTTTGTAAAAATATAGTTGTGAAATTTTCTTTTTTTTATTCTTTTAATATTTCACAGGTGTTTACTGCATTCCATTTTTATAATATAATAGTGTTTTGTTCATTGGAGTAAAACTTATAAACTGTCATTTTTTATTTACTTCGGAACTATGTATCCATATTATCACAGGTTAAAACAAAAAGTAGAAATATTATATACAATGTGTAGGCAAAATATCTAATATTGAAAAAAAAAAAACATTTTCGCAATACAATTTACGAATTTTTAATGCTCTTTCTGTTGAGAAACTTCTTTTTTTAACTTTTGTTTACGCCATTTGATAAGTTTACTAATAAATGATCATAGATGGTCGAAATTAGAGAACTTTATTATTATTTAAAATTAAAAACGTTTTTTCTAAAGCGAAACAATAAAGTTACACCTGTATAAAGTTTTTGAAACATTATGATGTTTGTTTATTTCTTATATTTTTTAACAAATTTGTTATCCAATAAAATAAAATAAAAATCTATATATATAACACGTATCTTCATGTTCGAAACAAAAAGACATCGGCGCACATTTATCACATACTAAAATCACTATACAATTATTTTATTTGGATTGTCTCACCTGTCTCACCAAAAGTCCGAAATAAATGTTAAATCCGAATAACTTATTTTATATAAGATTAGTTACATAACATATCTCTATAATATAAAAATGAATCCCTAAATGTGTTGCTAAGCGCAAAACTCGAGAACGGCTGGGCCGATTTTAATTCTGTCTTCACTCATGGATAGAGGGATAATCAGGGAAGGTTTTTACGTAAAAAAATGCACCCGGGCGAAGCCGGGAACGAGTCGCTAGTATATTATATATATATTAGTTTGCGACATTTTCTTTATACAGATGTTCGATAAGTAGAGGTACTAGAACTAAACTACCATGACAACATACCATTGATAAAGTTTGTATACATTTTCGGTATAAATATGCAATAAACAAAAATTTACACATTGGCATTTGAGCCAACAGAAAACAAAATTTCACTGTAAAGCAAATAAAAAGAAAATTAAAACTACAAAAAAAATTGCCAGAAAATGAACAGGCTGATATCGCTATAAAAGTTCATTATATATACAAAAAAAAATGAAACAATTTATTTTGGCTCATCACTAGCGAAGTGGCACTGCAAACAGACACTCTTCACTTTAAAAAAAAATTATAAGCGCGATCCTATTATATGCAGAGATCTGAAAACGAATAGATTTAAAAGTATGTAGTAAAAAAAACAAGGCAAAAATTCCACACAAATCAACATAAAGAAAATCAATTACAATTTTAAAGAGAATTCACCTTTGCTTTGCATGTATGGGCAGGCACGATAGGACTAGAGCTATTTTATATCATAAAAAAAATCTAAATTACAAGTTCAATTACATAAAATTATTCTTTTTAAGTTTAGCATAATTAGAGGTTTGCTATAGCAGTAGGTACATTTAATTTATTTATAAATAATGTATTGTTACATGTGAAAAGTACTTCAAAATATACATATTTTTAAACTGTACAATTTATCCTTAATACTGCAAAAAATAATAATATAGACACTATAAACAATTTAATGTATAATGAATTCAAGACTCACGAGATTTCGAATATTTGTCTGGTTCTACGACACAGTTTTACAATCCATACAGTTGTGAAACGCCTTTGATGTCTGGCGACGCCGCCGCCCGTGTAGTATACGATGCCACACGCATAGACGCATACGCAAAAAATATTATTATTGTTAAGAGTCTGCTATTTTTGTCGACTGAAGTTGATTGAAAAGTGCTCTGTGACGTCTCAAAAAGAGGTGTTCATTCATTCAGATTCATTCGGTGGTGTGAAATTGAAAGGATATCAGTCAGTTGAACGAACGCATTCGCGAAGAGAGGTCGTCGTCGTATGTCCGCACATCTATAGTTGCAATTGTATTTCTGATATATCGGTCGGACGATAAAAGTATTTGGACTAAACATAAAGTGGTTTAATTAATGTACCCGAAGTAGGTGGGTGCTAACATTATGTAATCATTTATTTAAAAGTACCTACCTATCTAATATACATTTACTGTCTCGCACTGACCGACATTCATGTAACACTTTATTTTTGGATGTTTTAAGTTTTCCATTCTGTAGTCCTAAATCAAATTTAATATATTTTTATGTACAAAAGTATTAATTAGTACAAAATAAATAATAGTTCTAGACTAATATTAGTCCATTACCTACTGCAGAGAGGTAATGGACCTAAGTATTACGAAATTATTTATCTATGGAATCTTAAATCCTTGTTATATTTCGCTATCGAGGTATACCCGTACACAGAACAGGTGTTGATTTGATGATAAATTTTGAAACGATTCTTTTAAAAATCTAGTTAGTGTGCGCAAACTAAGCGGGTTCGGGGGCCGGCCGGCTTCCCGTATTTGCTCTATGGGCGGATTGTAAAACTGTGTCTACGACGACCAAACTTGACTTACTGAAGGCGTGGCTCTTAGAAGTGAAAGCCGTCGGTGGGCACGGAGTGGTCGTCGAAGTGGTAGTTGCCCGAGGTGGAGGAGACTGCCGGCGCCAGAGCCCCGTCCTCCTCCTCCGACCCGAAGTAGTTCTCGATTATCTCGAACGACTTCTGGTAGATCTCCATGTTCTCGTGCGATTGCAAAAACTCGATCTTGTCTAAACCTGTGCGCAATCACTTGTTACATATGGAAAAAAACTTTCAACCACTTCAACTATTGCTAGTGTAAATCCAGCTCATGGAGGACCAACTATTGCCGGACAACGTACCGTTCGCCAATATTAGAAGCCTTTGATAGTTTTTTTTTTTTTTTTTTTTTCAGCTGAAAAAAATATGCATTTTCTAAAATTATGTCGTCGTCAAATATAATTTCCTCTTCTAGTGGGTACGAGTTTCAACCGTTAAAACGAAAATAATAAAAAACTGACGGCCTCATCTCCATACAAAAGTGGTTTATCTCCTTCGAGTGGCACATATCGAGTGGCTTACCGAAGCACTCCTCGACGAGTACCGCGTAGTCGTTCTCGCGCTGGTCGGCGCCGCCGCGTTGCCCCGCCTTAAGTATGTTCTCGATGCCGTTAAGGGCCACCTGCACCGTCTTCGAGTCGGTCAACGTGAGCAGCTCGCACAGCGGCGGGATACATTCCTTCTCCACTAGGTACCTGCCAACAACATTCAACTATAACCAACTTCGGTTTCATTTTTATTTTTATCTACCTCGCCCGGCGAACTTCATACCACCTTAGAATAAAAACCCATTCCCATTCCCAACCCAAAAAATTTAATTTTATTCACAATTTTTTTTTTGTGAATAGTTCCGATCGTTAATAAAATAGTAATACAAAAATTTATCACAAAAATTATACTCAGTTAGTTGAGCTGTTAAAATGTGAAAGCGTTAAAACAAGCTCATTTTTTGTATTTATATATTGTATTGTAACAGTTAGAATGAACACAAGATCAAGATTATACTCCGTCCAAACATTTATTTTACTTTTGACAGCTCGAGTTAGTGACGTCCCAGTCAATACGTTACCAATCGATTTCTTATAAAAAATCGACTTTATTTATGAGGAAATTTTAATCGATTTAACACATTGATATTTTATTTTGGCTCACCATTCTATATTGTTAAAATTAATGTATTTTTTTATTTATTTATGTAGTCTATACGATGTTCAAGCGATAGTCTGCGCGTTAGATGATTCGTACAACGTCACAATTACGTCGCCTGCAACAATGTAGTATGACGATTGTGACATTTTTTTAATGTCGACTTTACTCATACTTTATTGTTAAGAAATTCGTAAATCGATAAGTGTGCAAATGTCAAATGTAAAATAAATGGTTGGACGGAGTATTGTGTGTACTTGTAGGAATTAAATACAACATGCTAACTAATTGACAAAATGTAACAGTTGAAAAGGTAGATGCATACTTGATCTGCGACTGAGTTCCGCCGCTGGTCGCGTTGGTGATCGCCCAGGCGGCCTCTTTTCGTGTTTTGAACTGAGCGTTCACCAGGATATCAATTAGCGTTGGGAATATTCCTGCGTCAATTATTGCCTGCACGAAAACAGTATCATTTAAAAATTAATGTAATGTAAAGTTAACAAGCTACAAATAAAATTATAAACCAACCAACCACTGACTTTCTATCGAGTCCAAACACGCTGTTTTCTGTAAGTGGCCGTCAGAATGTAATTGCGCTTTTGTTAGGTTGCGGATTTTTTATTTTTTTTTTGAACACTTCTTTAGGCGCGTTGGGCATTTTTGAGATGGGATAAAATGATTGAACTCGCGACAATGAATGCTTTGTTCAAAATGTCAATGTCATTTACTTGTTTTTATTTTTATTTTTTGTTACCCTTTTGTGGTACACACTTCTATAGTAATACAATAAATAGTCACGGCAGTGTCTGAGTGATGCGCACTGGCGCCATTAGTAAAAAGACATGCCTGTATCTGCGAGGCGTTGCCGGCGGTGATGTTGGAGATGGTCCAGCAGGCCTCCTTGCGGAGCGCCTCGGTGGGGGCCCGCAGCAGCGCGTGCAGGTTGGGCAGCGGGCCGCAGTTGAGCACCGCCTGCGTCTGCGCGTCGTCGCCCGTCACTATGTTACCCACCGCCCGCAGCGCCGCTGACACCACCGTCGACTGGTTGTGTCTGCCACCGGCACCATAGATACATTTAATTTTAAATTGATCATTTAAATATATTTTTATAAAGTTATCAAATTATCAAAGCTTTTAGTGAAAAATCGAAAAATTTGAAATTAAAAAACTTAAAACAAAATCATAATTAATACTGGGGAAATCTGCCAGATTTAAGACTAGTCCCATAAAAGATTCAAATCAGCAAATGATTCGCATTGATTATATCCGCTGATATCCGCAACTACACTGATACAAATATACAACTACATAATGCAGCCTAAGGACACAAATCAAAATTTTGTAATATTGAGATTTTATGAAAACGGGCACAAATACCAATATTATCTTAACCATAAAATAATCGACTTCATATTATGTCCTAATCTATATTTTGAAATTGGTTTAAATACGGTTCTTGAATATACCTACTGATAACTTTTTCTATTGAAATACTTGAAATATGAATAGTGTGAAGACACACTTACAAAAGCAATTCAACAAGCCTCCTGCACACTCCGGCATCGATAACAGCTTGTATTTTCTCGTTTGGTCCGTCGGATAAGTAGGAGAGAGCCCAACACGCATCACTCAATACATCGGCGTCTGTGTGGTGGATCAATCGCGCCAGCACTGGAATGCCTACACGAAATAATTAAGTTTTTTTAACATCCTTTATAGTTTTCAATATATCCTAATTCGATTTTAATAATAATAATAGTTTTCGACGATATTTAATAAGATGACTTCAAGTGACTCTTATAAGCCATTATATAATCTCTTATAAGCGCATAAAAGTTCACAAAAATTAAATTCTAATAAGATATTCGGTAAAAATACAATAAATAGTAAATAAATTTTATGTACATGTAGTGAAAAGCTATTTTAATGTTTTTAAGCTATTTTTATTTTGTTAAATTCACAAATTTGTAGGAAATAAAACAGAAAGGAAGAGCAGAAAAAAAAAATTAATTAACTTCAATGTTAGATCATGGTTCAAATACTTTGGTTTGATGGTATTTTACAATCCTTCAACCCTAGAGAAATTCTAAAACTATAGACAATTTTTAGCAAGTTTTACAGACCTGGTGCTACAGCTTCGAAATTCGTTGGTGGATTTTTCCCTCTACACAAATTTGATAAAGCCCATACTGCATTCCTTGTCGTCGACAGTTTTGGATATTTGGTCAGAATACTGAAATTAAGAAATTAATTTGTAGTGTTATTTTCTTGGCACATTAATCTTCGAAAATCATAATTAAAATACTTAATATACTTATATAATGCATAACTTACAAAACGTATCGAAAACTACGAATAAATAATACTCAGGAACTCTAACTCAGTACAAATTCTACACAAAAAGTGGCCCTACGTGAAATCAAAACGACGTATATTCATATTCAAAATACGAATCAATTAGAAGGTTATTAATGCACATGCCTATTGATTGGTTTAAATTCAGAACGAGAGCAGGGATTGGTTCGCGCGCGAGTTGCAATGTCAGCTGGTGAATAAAGTCAAAAATTGACTAACTTCATTTTACATAATATTGACCATCCCGATATATCGCGTATTTGAACATTTTTGATTATAAATATAATTTAGTGACTATTTACGAGTGAAAAGTGATCCCTGAACAGTTAAATCTCGTATGGCTCTTGCACCACTTCACAACACAACCAGGCATGATGATTATAACTGATTTACAGTGATAAAAACGAAAACGTACACGAAGATTTGACGTGTGCTCGCTTGCAAGAAAAATGTCTGACTAGTGGCGTGCTGTACACAACTTTTAAGCCCCGCCTACTTGTATACAACTTTCGTTGGGTCATTTTTTGAGCGCAGTTACGTTTCCTGAGTATTATTTATTCGTAGATCGAAAACGATCTGTGCATTTGGCATCGAAATAATAAAAGAATGATTTCTAGTAACTAGTAACTACTTTATTTTATTTAAAATTCTTTATTTTAAAATTAAGTTTTTTTTTTACTTTTCAAGATGCTTTTATTTAAAACATCGATTGTGGCCTCATATCGCCTGCAGCTTTTTATAATAATAAAAAGGTACTCACTGAAGCAGCGGTGGCAGGACACCCGCAGCGAGTACGGTGTCCCGACACCTGGGGGAATCTCCGGCCACGTTACCCAGCGCCCAGATGGCTTGTTCGCGTACTTCGTCGCTGACCGTAGTGTCCGTTATGAGCGCGACGAGCACTTGCACCGCACCACAATCGACCACCACCCGCGTTTGTTCAGACGAGCCCGATGCAACATTCGTCAACGCCCATGCCGCTTCAAACTGAAATAATACGGTCAAATCGTCATGCCAAAATTTCATTTCAAGTGTTTGTCTGTTAGGTACTAAGAGTCTACCACTTGATAAAGAAATGAATTTGAAAACTGACACAGGTTTTTGTAAGCCGACTGTACTTAGGCAACATCACTTGGCCCGCTAGGTTAGGCATCACAAGGTTTTTTTTGCAAATTACATCTAAAGACTAATTATATCTAAAAATGTTAAAGGAGGAACCTTTTAGTAAAACCACATTAAAATCTGTTGCACAGTTTAAGTTTAAAACATTTAAGTGGGACAGAAGGCTGGAAGCAACTTTGTTTTATATTGTGTAAAGATATATATGTCAAATTTTCCTTGTAAACTCACAATTATCCTTATGACTACTGAAACATTTTGTTTAGCAGCTCTCAGTAAAATTAATATAGTTTAAGGATATATCTTTGTTCAGTTAGAATGCTTGTAACAAATAGGTAAATTACTATATATTAATTTTAAGCATTTTAACATTTTAACCAATACTAATTCTCCCCAAATAAGCCTGCAGAATTTGTATAGCAATAGTTTTAGCCCCATAAGGTGTTAGCTGTATTCTTTAAAGTTCCCAACTGGGTTCAACTATGTACCTAAACAATCTTTTCAAAGTTGGCCTTGATCTGGATGTATGTTGCAGGGTTTTCTGTAGCCTTAACTGATTTCGTCTATTAGATAGATAATTTAAATCTATAAAATTGAAAGCTTTTATAGTTCTAAAAAAGTGTAGTCTTGGCTGTACTTTTATTTAATTATTATTATAGAGAAAGTTACTTTTGTATTACATTAAATTAGAAGGGCCCCTTGACAAAATTTGATACAGGGCCCATTTAAGGCAAGCTATGCCACTGTTTACCAAAATTGAAATTCTGTATTGCAACTAAAATAATTATTGTAATACTATTATAATTAAACATATCAAAGAAACATACCTGTAATGTTGGATTTGCACAGTTGGTTAGAAACTCTACAAATTTGGGTACTATGCCAGTGCGAATGACCTCTTCTATCGGAGGATTAGGCTCTCGACTGAGTAGTTTCCTAAATTTTTGAATTGCTGTCAATTGTTCGTGCGGATTATCACTGTACAATGCTGCTACCATGTTTGGAGTTATATCGTCATATGGAGAAATATTGATTTCGTCCTAGAAATATGAAATATAACTGTGTATTACAAATATAAAACAGTTAGTGACATCAAGAAAATAAATTATAAAGGACAAATCATCATTATGAGTCAAGCAAATGGTAATCGTAAAAAAAAATTGTCCATGAATAATATGTGTGAAATATCTCAAGCTTATTGATAAAAAATAAAACTTACACAAACCTCTAGGGCAACATCAGGAGTATTTTCTGTTGGAACATTTCTACGTTTAAATAATTGTTGTTCACGTTTTTGCTTTCTAAGTTGCACCCCTTCCTCTTCACGGCGACGACGCAGTTCATCAGTGCTTAAACCTGCATTCTTATAACGATGCTTGTGCCCACCAGACATCTGTCCAATTTTTAAAAACATCATTACTAACATGTGTCAATATATACCAAAACCTATGAAAAACAGACTTTCATTGCATGAAAAAACGTTCGACTAATTTATAAAATCAAGGCACCTAAAGGCAGTTCATAATTTGAAAGAAATTCTAGTGTGCGGAGTGCTAGAAGTGCTATTGAAATAGAAAACCCACTTACAGTGTATTTGGTTGGATATTTCGAAGAAAAAAGTTATCGTCCCTTCTTTATATATACGATTCACTGCACAACACTGCACAATATTGCAAATTGTGAAATTCGATCAACAAAATCCTATCATGTTCGATTCGACTGCATCCGCTCATCAAATCAACGTCAGTCGCCAGGTGACATGAAATTAATGATAATGACATAAATAAATAACATCAGGGCCACAGCCACAGAATAGTATATACACACAAGGGGGCCACAGCCAATAATATAATCAGTGGCTCAAGTGTGAGTTTTTATTACCCCGGTCACTGACATGCGTGCAAACATTCTTACATTGTACGAATCTTTGCACGCATGTGAAGGAACGTGACATTCATTCGCAAACTCAGCGAGTATGCGAATGGGTTCGCATACTCATTTGCGAATGCGTTGAAGGTGAAGATGATTTTAGTGCAGTTTAGTGTTTGTCCAATCCATGATCAAATTCAATTTACGCCACTCAGTACACGATACGAACTCTGAAAATGGTAAACGAGATGTCCGTTACCTACGCAATCAATACGCAATCGTACGCGAAATTGGTCGCACGAATGCTTGCACGAATGTGTGGGAGACTACGCGAAGGTTTGAGGTTCGCGCACTTTGATGTGCGTTAAAAACCGACACTGCACGGAAAAGCGCGAATGTAGCAAAAACTTCGCATAGTCATTTGCAAATGTCGTCCTACACTTGCGGGTTCGCGTATTCGCGCGAATGTGAGTGACCGGCATTAGAGTAACCCCGGTCACTGACATGCGTGCAAACATTCTTACATTGTACGAATCTTTGCACGCATGTGAAGGAACGTGACATTCATTCGCAAACTCAGCGAGTAGGCAAATGGGTTCGCATACTCATATGCGAATGCGTTGAAGGTGAAGATGGTTTTAGTGCAGTTTAGTGTTTGTCCAATCCATGATCAAATTCAATTTACGCCACTCAGTACACGATACGAACTCTGAAAATGGTAAACGAGATGTCTGTTACCTACGCAATCAATACGCAATCGTACGCGAAACTGGTCGCACGAATGCTTGCACGAATGTGTGGGAGACTACGCGAAGGTTTGAGGTTCGCGCGCTTTGATGTGCGTTAAAAAACCGACACTGCACGGAAAAGCGCGAATGTAGCAAAAACTTCGCATAGTCATTTGCAAATGTCGTCCTACACTTGTGGGTTCGCGTATTCGCGCGAATGTGAGTGACCGGCATTATAATAAGTTGTAGTATCTACAACTAAATCTACAAGTTGTAGTATTTAGTTTGTGATAATAAGTACTTTCCAATATATTACTATACTCTTTGCTACTTACATACTATATTAATCTGAGATCAAAACTGCTTAAAGGTCCAGTTACCAGGCCATAAAATTCTAAAAAAAATGGGCAAACCACAGGTCAAATCATTTAAAATTATCATTATACTTTGTTTATTCTCCTATAGATAGCTATAATGTCTATTTTTTGTCATTTAGATAAATACATATATATTACTATCAATAAATTTGACCTTTTTTTCTGTATATTAAATAAGTGACTTGTTGACAAAGAAGAAAAGTGTTTTCATGAAAAATGAATAGAATCGTTCGTCCGAAGTTATGGTTATATTATTTAACCAGAAATATGTGCACTCCAGCACCTAAACAAAGCACTACGAATATTTCTGGAGCCAGATATAGACCAACGAATCTACAAAAATTTATTCTCGTGTTAACTAAAAAATATAAAACCAAAGCAGAAATTCCTGAATATATTTCGTATGTAATGTTATTGCGTACTCGCCTAAATCACATGACTGTTATGCAATACTTACTGTTTATGTTTAAATTTAATGTTTCAGACTTGAACTTATTGAACGTTCCCGCAGTGAAGCAAGAATAAAAATAGCTAATATTTTAATGCTCCTAACAGCTCTTGCAAGTTTTGGAGCAATATTATCAGGAAAAGCTGCAGCAAAAAGAGGGGAGTCTGTCCATCAAATGAATCTAGATTGGCATAAACAATATGAAGAACAGAATAAGAAACCCAATGAATAAGTTGCACATCTTGCAACCTGTTAACATACTCATTCGCTAAGAAAAAATATTTAGTGGCTGCAAATAAATTTATTTATTTATACTACCTACATAAATTGTTTAAATCCTTTTATAGATGATTGTACTTATAGGAAAGTCAATGTAAAAGACCAGATATTTTTTTATCTATTTTACTATATACACTATACAAAACAAAATGGAAAACATGGTTTTTTTCAGTCTTCATAAACCATTAGGTTTGAAATAACTTCTGCATTTCTCAGTGAACAGTTTCGTTGTTCTCTCTTTTATAACTTCTTCTACACTTAATTCTGTTTGTAACATCCGTAACTGTAAAAAGGTTTCATATCAGTAACAAAAATAGTATTATCTAACCAGTTATGCTGGGTGCTCAGCAGCCCAAGCATTTGCTACTGCACGTTCGTTGGCCTTCGAACGTGCATCCAATACATTTAGGAGCAAAGGGTCTTTGATACCTGAATCTGGTTTGCGTTTGCAATTCGATCATGAATAACAATTAAATGATTATAAATGCTAGTTTTATATGTCATAACGAGTTAGAAAGGACAAGCAAAATTAAATGAAAGCAGATATGGTGGACAACCACATATCAAGAATAGAAATTTCTATCCAGCAATTACTTCTTTCTTTTTTTATTTATATACCTTATTGGTAAAGTCCCAAAGAAACAGCTTTTCTTTGTATATATTGACTTACAAAAACGTGTCATTACTCCAATCTTTGTTTTTCTCCATTTGACATGTATGACAGGAAACATTTATTAGGCTTAGCAAATGCTTATGACCGATTGTTAGCGTTTTCTAAGCCAGTGATACCCATTCATTGGGCTGCCAGCATTTGATAATTATAGTAATCATCACGTCAGTCTTAGGGTACCCACTGCTGGACACAGGCATCCCAAATAATTTTCCAGTAGGAACAGTCAGAAGCAACCTAATTAATGCTGTCAAACCACCTTGGTGGTGGATGCCCTATACTGCAGTCTCTACTCAATAACTTTCCAGCCCAACATTGAAACCCATAATATAGAAAAGTAAAAACTTTGCTCAAACAACTACAGTGAGAAAGATACATCACACACGCAAACATTATTTCATTTGAAGTTGATATATAATATATATATATATCTCTTTCAAGCGTTATCATTTTCTCTCTGCTCTCTTTAATGGTCAGTTGTGTGTTGTTTGTACATAAACATATAATTATCTACCTAACCTTTCTTTGTTCAGCTTGTAGCTTCTTCAGAATATCTATATCATTTTGTGCATTTTCTTTATCAGCTTTCAATTTTTTGAGGGCATCAGCAGTAGAAACAATGCAATTTTTTATCACATCCTCCCTATCAGAATGTCCTTTCTGAATTTGTAAATATAAATCTTGACAAGCCGAAGATGCATCAGACTTATATCTAAACGATTCTGTTGGCAATGATGTGTTAAGCGCATAAATGATCTTATCATCTAGCACACGCATTTTCTTTAAATTATCCTGAAAATTTAATAGATTATTTTAAATATGTTTAAGTTCTGCATGATATTCTTCCTACCTACTTCCTATTACAAACCTGAAATTCTAAAAAGTCTGGGCAAATCATAATACTGAAACAGAAAAAATCGTAAATTGAAATTATGAAAGTTAGCAATATCTGTTTTTTTATCGCTTTGGTATCTAAAAGGCAACGATTGGCGAAAAAATATTTTTCGAACAATAGTTAACTATGCATGCTATGAAAGTATAAACGAAAGAAACCAAAAGAAACACTAAGCCGAACCTCAGAAAGGGAAGATAGGTTAAAATTTTTGAACCACAGGCTATAAAAATAAAGGGTGTTAGGATCACAACACAATCAAACTAAATATACGTTAATATTGTAATGTTGCGGAATTGCACAATACACACATAAATATTCTAGTTCGCGTTGTTAGTTCTTTTGTGTTGTGGGCGTTGGCCGTTGTGGCCTTTTATCTTTTATTAACATGTAATCGACGTAAAAAAATTGCTAAGTTGGAAGAATTGAATAGGTACGAGGGGTGTTCAATAAAAAGTGAGAATGACAAGACGTAGTTATCTTTTAATACAACTTATTTAATTTTTCAACATGGTCATCTTTTAAGTTAATACACTTGATATACCTTTTTTCTAGACTTAAAATTCCCTTAGTAAAAAAACTCTTTATCCTGAGCCTCTAAAAAACCGTGTACTATGACGACTACTGCCTCATCGTCTTCAAGTTTTTGGCATCTGAGGTACTTTTTCAACGGCGGAAAAAGATAGAAATCACTAGGGGCGAGGTCTGGTGAATATGGATGATGTTCCATCAGTTCAATGCCAGCATCTTCAATGGCAGCTATCACAACGTTGGACTTGTGCGCGGGTGCGTTATCTTGCTGAAACAAAACAACTTTAGTCAGTTTGCCGCACCGTTTCTCGCGTGTTTCGTTGCGCAATTTATTTATTTGTCCTTATAAGGTTGCCCATGCTTCACTATGTGAGCCAGATATATGGCAATGCATCGGCTAGGGCACATGAGTGGTCGGATGTCCTTTTAATAATTGAAAACACGGATAGTCTTTATACACAAAGTTTAATATTTCGCACACGACTTATACAAAGAAAGGAAATAACTAACTTAAACGACAGTCTTAACATGACTAAAATTATACGCGATAACGGGCGGGCTGCCTAACAACGCGGCGCAACCGGCCATATCGAATTTCAGAAGCATCAAGCAACTGTAGTGTTCTCGGCGCGTGGCGTCGAAAAAGTATCGCGGCTGCATGGGTGCGAGCAAGAGGGGTGATGCTTAGGAGCAGGACGGGGTGTCCCGGTATATGGACGCGTTACATTCTGCATATAAATTCCCCGTAATAGTGGCTCCATGATTGTATTCGATCATTACCACCTCTTGGCTGTCCCAGAAAAGAGAGCCCATGATCTTACCGGCGGATATAGTTGCCTTAATTTCTTAGTAGGAGATGACGGTCTCTTCCAAGTCATGGACTGCCGTTTCCTTTCCGGGTCATAATGATGAAGCTATGTTTCATCCATAGTTATGAATCAAGACAAAAATCGATCAAGACCTTGCTACAACAAATCCGTTTCGGCGTACCCGTAAGCATTCTGGGTACCCAACGCGCGGACACTTTTTTCATGCCCAGGTGGTTGTGCATAATATTTTAGACACTCTCTATCGAAATCTTCAATTCTTCAGCTGTAAAACGAACTGTAACACGACGATCAGCCAAAACAATTTATTCAACTTTTTTATAATTTGATCGGTTACTGCCGTCGCAGGGCGCTCCGAGCGTGGGTCATCGTTAATGGAAGATCTCCCTCGCTTAACTCAGCACACCAACGAGCAACTAAAGAGTATGAAGGAGCATGAACCCCTAATGTTCCTTGCAAGTCTTGATTTACCTACTTAAAATCTTAAATTTTTTTGTTACCTGCTCCGTAGTAAAAAAAATTAGGCAGATATTTAATTACTGCGCGAATTTGAATTTTCTCCATTTTCGAGAAAACGTCCCGAAATGTAGAAAACAAATGACTACAATTTTTAAAATGCAAATGAAAATCGAAAACTGTTATTTTTATAACAAACGTTTAGACTTTGCCTGTCAGTATCATTTTTTTTTTCTTAACATGGAGTATCTATTTCTATCTTACTTTTTATTGAACACCCCTAGTAAATCAGAAATGAGCTTGAAAAAAATTCTGTTTTTTGTTCCTTGTGGTAGTAATAATCAAATTTGATTTTTTGTTAAAAACACGACCGCCGTACAATTCAACAATTGTAGATAAATAAAACTTCGTCATCGCCAGAAGTTTTATTTCTTTTATGGTACGGAATGTAAATGATCATAATGATAATCTGATATAATATGGCAATATACGTGTTTAATTTTATTCTGTGTTTACTCTATTCGTCTATGGCTTGATGGCTGTTGTCAATGTCAAGTCAACTGTATTGTGTTTGCTGTTGTTTGTTCTGTGCTTGCCTGTCTCTTGGTTCTTTTTCATTTCAACAAGTCAAAATGAAGTACGTTTTTGGTGAATTTTCGATTAATCTTTTAAAATTTGCTTAATCTCTTACTATTTTTGGAGGCTTAAAAAATGATCGATTCAACAAAAATAATATTGTTATTGTGTTTAATTTATTTTCAGGATCGGTCTTTGCGCTTACAGTGGATACAAAATTTATCCCGGCCATGGGAAAACCATGGTTAAGGTGGATGGCAAGGTAATTATTACATTTATTTCTGTTTATTAAGTACATATTTACTTTATAATTTTATCTGATATTAACCGTTTTGATTGCTATTGTTTTCAACTTTGTATTCAAAAACATTTATTGTGTATCTTATATCAAGCCTTCTTAAAAAGTTTTTAATAATTAAAACTAATAATGTAACAAATAATTTCCTCTTTTATACAGTTTACATGGGAAATTTATGATTAAAAACAGTATTAATATTCAATTGAAATAGTCTGTAATTTCAAATACAATGGATCGAAACAATTAACACTGAACTACCAATCGCTGTTTACCTGGTTTAGATTGATCACACAAATATACGATTGTCGTTTTTACAGTGTTTTTCTATTCTTTCTTTTCAGACATTCACATTCTTGAATTCCAAATGTGAAGCTGCCCATCTGATGAGGAGGAATCCTCGTAAAGTGACATGGACGGTCCTTTACAGGTATGTTTAAACCTAAACTCTTGACATATTGCTTTTTCACAGAAACATAAATATACATATAATTTGCTGTAGATAAATGTTCATTAATCATTAACTATTTTCCTCAAATGGTAACACAAAAACTTTTTTTAAATGTGATCTATCTTTATTTATTTATGGAATGAATAAATCATTTAATTAAATGGGTAGAAAATAATATTGACATGAGTGTGTCTTTACAATATGGGTCTTTTAAATGTTATAGAGCTCTTTAAAAATTTGATATATTTTATTTAAAAAAAAATCAACATATGTCATTACTTCAAAGTTAGTGTTTTGTAAAATTTTATTAAATATTTTATATATATATTAAAATATATTAAATATTTTATGTTTATGTTCATAAATAAATAAATAAAAATGAATTAAAGTAATTTTGAATAATATGTTCAGTTACAGTTTTATTATCAAGTTTTAGATGCTATAATTTGTTTGAAACTTTTGATATTTAGGCGCAAGTTCAAGAAGGGCCAAGAAGAAGAGCAGGCCAAGAAGCGCACAAGAAGGACACAGAAGTACCAACGGGCTATCGTAGGCGCATCTCTTAGCGACATCATGGCCAAGAGGAACATGAAGCCAGAAGTACGGAAGGCTCAGCGAGAACAAGCCATAAAGTTAGTATGGTCTCCTGAAAACCAATATTTGTAAGGGGGCATTCAAGTATTACGTA
This sequence comes from Synanthedon andrenaeformis, assembly GCA_936446665.2. Lineage (NCBI taxonomy): Eukaryota > Metazoa > Arthropoda > Insecta > Lepidoptera > Sesiidae > Synanthedon > Synanthedon andrenaeformis. Next base: position 4,767,664 of record OW387783.2, on the reverse strand, counting down.
ACGCAATTTTTGAAGACTGACTTTAACTGAAGACCCCTCCCCACATGTAACGCGTCATAACGTTTTTCTGCATCCTCCCTCCCCCTCCCTAAAACGTTACGTAACAACCAAGGGACCATTTTTACCAACGAAAAGGGTTGCCAACTTGGGAGAACAAAATACAATGACTTAGAATACACTCAAGGGATTCTCTGTAATACAGAAATATTCTAATTTGGGAGATTTTAATTCCCTATTTTTTTATTTAAATAAAAAACAAACAATGTTACGTAACGCGTTGTTCGAAAACAAACCCCCCCCCCCACCCAAACGAACCCCTCCCGCCTCTATAACGCATAATAACGTTTTAAGCAGTTTTTACACAATTTGTACGAAAACAATTAATCGCAGTTAGAACAGATTTGATCCAATTTAGATTTTATCTATTTTTAATTCTATGTCTTCGATTTAGAAATCAATTTAGTGTAGTGTGATCAAAGTCAATTTAGTGTAGTGTGATCAAAGTGTTTTGAATTATTAATTCAAGTATTCTCGAATTTTTGTTCTACAATGTTTTATAGACTCTTTCTTACATGTAAAAAACTTTAAACCTTTCATTTCAGTGACACGTAATTTATATACAGGGCGTCCCACGACTATGCCACATGGAGGGAAAGTACCTTGGATATTGTAGTTGGAACATTTTACTGAAAGAAGACATTATTTTAATTTAAAAAACAATTTAAACTGCATTCATAGATTTTTAAATAGTTACATGGTTGAACTGGGAATCGAACTCGCTACATGATAAAAAAAAAATTACCCTGTAGCTTTATCATACCGATCGAAAGGCTTCATCATAAAGATTATTTTTTGCTAAATAACATAGTGTCAGAAATAAAAGGAAGACCATGAATTTTAACATTTTTAATACAAAATTAATCATTTTATCAAATGCTCAAAATGAGTCCCATACTGTTGAATACAAAGTCGCACTCTTTTGATTATTTCACTACCTGTCGATTTTTTGATATTGTTGTGGTGGATATTTAGAATAAAAGTTCTGTTTGTAGCTCGTGGACACTTTCATACTGGTTCTTGTAAACTAAATTTTTACGCGTATAATTTACGCGTCTCGGCTCAGGATACGGCTCGATTTGTTGCATACAACCAGGTACCTACTAATTACATTTTATCATGCACTTAAATTATAATAGGGAAATGTGATGCGTACTTCTCAAGTGGGTACATTTATTAGTAATAGGTACTTATGATAATGCCGTTGTATGTCCTTACGGCAGTGTCAGCTTTTAATTTTTCTGAACAAAATTTCACATAAAATGTTAAAATTCATGGTCTTCCTTTTATTTCTGACACTATGTTATTTAGCAAAAAATAATCTTTATGATGAAGCCTTTCGATCGGTATGATAAAGCTACAGGCTATTTTTTTTCTCGTGTAGCTGGTTCGATTCCCGGTTCAACCATGTAATTATTTAAAAATCTATGAATGCAGTTTAAATTGTTTTTTAAATTAAAATAAAGTCTTCTTTCAGTAAAATGTTCCATCTACAATATTCAAGGTACTTTCCCTCCATGTGGCATAATCGTGGGACGCCCTGTATATAAAGATAGCCTATGTACTGATAATTTAGTTTTCTTTATTTATTAAATAATGAAGTTTTTGAGTTTATTCATTACAAACAAAAGTACAAATCTTATCTCTATAATATAAACTATTATTTCCAGGGTGGCAAAAGAACAGAAGAAGACTACAAAGGCTGCAAAGAAAGCAGCAGCTCCACCAACTAAAGTAAAGGCGCCGCCAAAAGCTAAAGCAGCCAAAGTTAGTCAGAAGTCAGCACCGCGCGTAGGAGGAAAACGATGAATCCAATAAACTGATAACATCGTAATCATTTGTTTTAGTACAACTTTAACCCTTTGAAAAAATTGAATAGATCTCCCGCGTAACCTAAACACGTTAACCAACATCACCTATTTCTGCCTTGTAGGGTATTTCTGTTAGATAACAAGTAAATTTCTGGTGATCGTTAGGTACTAATTAGTAAAATCTCAACATGATACCAAACCAGAAAACTGTTAATTTATGAATAGATGCAATACGTACTTATAAGAAAATCCATATTTCCATGTACTTTTACAGTATGCGGTCGGGGTCCTCGTCGTACGACGTGCGCATGCATATTGTCAGTGTAGCTGTGTATCGCTTCCCAACAACCCTTTATCCTTAACTGTCTTTAAACGTACTGTAGTCGGCAGCACCTATGGCGTTGCCTTAAAAATATATAAAAATTCATACAATTACATAGAAATTTAGGCACGCGGCCGACGACGATAGATTAGGTCGCTTGGCTGGCGGCAGAAGTTGCTTTGAAACCCGTCGGGCCTGCTATGTAAGGGTTATACCCTAGTAAAGAGATCTGGTTGCTTCTCCTAACAAGAATAAATTTTATTTGTAGCAAAGGACATAGATAACAATTATAATCGCCACTGCTCGAGACCTTATGATGGCTGGCTGTAGGTGCTCTCGAGCAAGAGCTCTCGCTAAGTCTCGACAGCAGCTGTGCACTGTCTGTGGCAGACCATAATACCTATAGGGATAAAATTGAACTATTTCTTTTTTATAAACAAATTTAGCGCTAAATATATATACATATTTATTTTCTACTAGCTGGTGCCCACGACTTCGTCCGCGTTGAAAAATATTAAGTAGCCTATCCTGTGTCCCGTACGTCCAAATGTTTATCTACCAAGTTTCATGAAAATCAGTTAATTCGTTTCAGAGTTATGGAGGAACATACATACAGAAAAAAAATCGTCAATTTAGTTTCAGTATCATGTATGTACAGCCTATAAACACGATATCTGAAAACAAAGTAACTTATAGCCTAAGATCCCACTGCTTGATCCTGCAGGTATCTGTTTTTTTGATGAAATTAATTTTAAATAAATCTTGAGAATGTATGCAATGGATTAAGGATTGGTTGCCTTGTAAAAATTAGCCGCAATTACCTGTAATTAATTTTAATGTCATTAATTCACTAGTGTAATTTGCAGCTATATGTTTTTTTAGTAAATTTCATGTCATTTGAAAGAAAATGATGTAACGAATTGAAATAAAAATGGTTGCCAGTTGGACAATGGCCGCAAACAGAGGTTACCATGTAGCCGGCCTTAGTATTAGGCCGGCTCCACACGTTGGCCCCAATATAGGCCCCAACGCCACTCGTCCAACGTGTGGATCTAGAAAATGGCATTGGCCCCAATGGTGGGGCGAGCGTTGGTAGTTGGCCGGCTAGTGTCGGTTTCATCAAAGGAATCTGCGCCAACGCTTGCGATCTGTCCACACGTTGGCGTTCTGCTCAGTCCTGTTGCAACACGCATCGAGTGCGTGCGTCGAGCGAGAGTGGCTTCCTCATCCATAAAATCACCACCGGCATGGACAAATGAAAAAGTTATAGAATTTATAGAAATTTACCAAGCACATCCAATAATTTGGGACGCAACCCAAAAGGATAATTATTAGGTGATGCATGGCGCATCATTCAACAGAATATGGGAACGATCTTCTCAATTGAAGATTTTTTAAAAAAGCGACTTTTTACTTTATTTATTTACAAAAACAAAATCACATAAACTATGACAAATTACATACTTAATCTAATATGTAGTTGTTTTTTTCTCAGTAACAAATATAAATGTGACTCAGTACTGTAAAAGCGCTTAGAGCAGTTTCGATTTCTGTATCGGACATCTTCACATTGGCCCTGACGGGACAGAACTAGTATAATAGCCAATGTGTGTACGTCCCACCAAATTTACAGTCGAACGTTGGTACCAGCGTTGGGACCAACGTGTGGAGCCGGGGTTATTATATATGCGGCTAGAACCCGAAGTGCGGCTACGCTTAGTTTTAGCCGGTTAGAACTAGGTGTACCCATTTACTCTTGGTTAAATCTAGTATAAGCCGATTGTTTTCGAGTAAAACTAGGTCTAGCTGGTGTCTTTCCGGCTAGAACTAGGTCCAACCAAACCCTAGTGGCAGATACTAGGTTTAGCCAATATCATGTCAGCTCATGACCGAACAGCTGTTTGGCAGTCATGATTTGGGTTTGGGTAGCAGTATAACGACCCTGTACTTTTGTATGTCTGTATGGGATGACAGTGCCCATTTATCTTAATCCTTAAGGTCTGTAAGCACTCTTGCACTCAGGGTTGGAAAAAAAAAACAGTTTTTTTTATATTTTATGAAACAAACAGTTCAAAATGTTTAAAACGAGTGTTTTTTTGTTTTTTTTTTACATTTTACCTTTAGGCATCAATTTCAAATCAATTATAGCGAATAATAATCCATTTCTAAACTATTTCCTAATTCACATTAGTAAAAATTAACAAAACGCTAAATATTAACGTTTTGTTGCGTAGATCAATACAAAACACTTAACATACCTACATCTTGTATGTAGGTAGAGAGAGAGCGGGGAATACCCACTAATCCAGTGAATTACTTTCTTTCGACGGCCGACATAGGGACTTTCCTGGCGGGGAGTTACCTATGCTACCTACCTATGCAGTGTATAAATACCACAGCCTGTCTGTCTAATACTTCATTTAATTATTAAAATTCTGTGAAGTATGAATGATAACTTGCTTAGATGTCAACTGCAGGACGTAAAAAGCAAGCAATTTGGGAACAATTCATATCGATTCCTCAAGAAAATACCACACCGAAGAGCAATAGGGTGCGTTGCTGTGAGGCTGAAAAACATGTTTTAATTTCAAATCCAAATAAAGGTTTCCTTATCTTAGTATTAATAATTTAAATGAAAATACAACAAAGCCTCAACTTGTAAATTTATTTTAAGCTATTTAGAGTTCTACATATATGTATATTCGTTTGGATTTATTTCCATTCATTTGCAATTAAAGATAGTTTTAAACCCTGTTTTTTTCTTCATGTTTTAAACATTGTTTAAAACTTGTTTTAAACTGTGTTTTGAAACACTTAATAAAAAACATAGTTTTATTTCAAACTGTTTTAAACACGTGTTTTAAAACAACTTGTTTTAATCATGCCATCCCTGCTTGCAATAGCTATGGCGTTGCTTGTGTTAAAAAGCGACTTATACCGTCGAGTGAATCGTCAGCCTTCATGCTAATTTTTACATTAATAATTATTTAGTAAATAAATAAATTTTACTAAAAAAATTGTGTTTAAAAAAACTGTATGGTGTAGTAGTGAAACATCTGAAAAATAAATTGGTAGTACAATGAAAAAACTCGTTTAATTTTAATCTTTTTAATAATATTTTATATTAAACAATATTGTTCCATTATAACTTTAAATTACTATCACTTTTTACCTCCGTGACGGTTTGTTTTTAATTGCCTACAATAAGTTATTTGCAACTACATTTTATAATGCATTTTATGTACTCTTGGCGAGTGTCTCAGCCTTTGCAACAACCTCCTCAATGGGGCCCACCATGTAGAAAGCTACTTCAGGAAGATGATCATACTCGCCTTGCAAGATCTTAGAGAAGCCCTTAATGGTCTCTTCGAGAGGTACCAGTTTACCAGCATGTCCAGTGAAGACCTCAGCAACCTGGAAAGGCTGTGACAGGAATCTCTGGATCTTACGGGCACGCGAAACAGTAAGCTTGTCTTCCTCAGACAACTCATCCATACCCAAGATAGCAATGATATCCTGAAGAGACTTGTAATCTTGCAAAATCTTCTGAACACCACGTGCAATGTTGTAGTGCTCTGCTCCAATGATGTTAGGGTCCATGATACGGGAAGTAGAGTCGAGAGGATCCACAGCAGGGTAGATACCCAACTCGGCGATAGCACGGGACAGTACAGTGGTAGCATCCAAGTGAGCAAAGGTAGTGGCAGGCGCAGGATCAGTCAAGTCATCAGCGGGTACATAAATAGCCTGTACTGAGGTAATGGAGCCTTTCCTTGTTGTAGTGATACGCTCCTGCATGGTACCCATGTCAGTAGCAAGGGTTGGCTGATATCCTACAGCGGAGGGAATACGACCCAACAAAGCAGACACCTCAGAACCGGCCTGAGTGAAACGGAAAATGTTGTCAATGAAGAGCAGTACATCTTGACCCTCTTGATCACGGAAATATTCAGCAACAGTCAAACCAGTAAGAGCGACACGAGCGCGCGCGCCTGGGGGCTCATTCATTTGTCCGTACACAAGTGCTACCTTGGATGTCTTATCTTTCAAGGATATTACACCAGATTCAATCATTTCATGGTACAAGTCATTGCCTTCTCGAGTACGCTCCCCTACTCCGGCAAATACAGAGTAACCACCGTGGGCCTTTGCAACATTGTTAATCAGCTCCATGATTAATACAGTCTTACCGACACCGGCGCCTCCGAAGAGTCCAATCTTACCTCCTTTGGCATAAGGAGCTAGCAAGTCTACAACTTTAATACCAGTGACCAAGATCTCTTGCTGTACGGACATTTCTACGAACTCTGGTGCCTCTGCGTGGATGGCGGCGGTTTTGTCGGTGGGAATGGGGCCCCTTTCATCGATAGGTTCGCCGATGACGTTGATTATGCGGCCGAGGGTCTCTGCACCCACGGGAATACGGATCGGTGAGCCGGAGTCCAGGACAGGTTGTCCACGAACAAGACCTTCTGTTCCGTCCATGGCGATGGTGCGCACGGTGTTCTCTCCTAAATGCTGCGCAACCTCCAACACAAGCCTGGGGCTACGGTTTTGAACTTCGAGGGCATTGAGAATGGGTGGAAGGTTATCATCAAATTGGACATCTACAACGGCACCAATGACAGCAACCACCTTACCTTGCCCCTTACCAGAGGCTTTTGCGGCGAAATCTCGTTTGTTCACTACAGCTCCTCCGAACAGTGGGGCCGCTTCTCCTAAAGATTTATCCAATACCGTCTTACCGGCCAAACGACCAGCTCTACAGACAGTAGAGAACATTTTCGTTTTTCAAAATCGATCGAAAGCACAGTGGTTAAATTAGTAAAGTTACGAGACTTTACGTAATGTAAGGAAGGGGGCAAGAAGAGGTGTGCGTGAAGTGAGGGGAGGGGAAATTTAATACCACAGACAATCAATTTTCTTTTTCTTTTTCAATTATGAAGCACGGAAACATTTAACTCTCAAAAATCACCACTTCGTAAATAAAATAAATTACATGGAAAAATAAATAAATGATGGATATTAACCCTTAAACGCTTGGTTTTGTAGGAGTTGTCGTGCCTCTAGCCCCTGACTCGTAATTTTTTTTTTTTAAGAGAAAACAACTCAATGATTTAAAAATAAACATTATACATGTAGAGGAATTTTTCATATATATTTGTGTCCATCTCTGGCGAAAAGGACACGACTGGCGGCTAAAGGGTTAATAAGTACGACAGGGTGTCTATTTTTGTTTAGATTCTGATCTTGCTTATTCTTGGTTTTTTAAATAGGTATATTTTCTTTGTTGATTTTATTATTTAAGTAGCATATGAGTTCGGAATATGTAATATTAAATTAATAATTAAAATTAGGTAATTGTTTAAACAAGTCAGAGTGCATTCAACATTTGGCATCAAGGTGCCAAATAAAGCTGGATACAACTATCCAGCGACAGTCGCGGCTGATAAATGTGCACTGTCGTTCACATCCAGTGCACCAGATTTCTATCGGACGTCCGAACGCTCAAGGACGGTCTAAAGTCACGTCTGCGACTTACGTCAGCTTAGTGTATTTGTACTATCCAGATACCTGTCAGCCGCGGCTGTCGGACGCGTCCAATAGTTAGTTTCCGCCTTTACAGCTAAGTACAATTTTTTTTTCTGCATTTATCTTTTGATTAATGCTCTAGGCATAAACTATCAAGAACTGTATTTACAACTAATGGAACTTATCATATATTTTAGTCATAGATTTTAAACAGTTTGGCGGCATATACGGAATATCGTTTTTCAATAATCCCAATTCGAAATTCAGAGAACGATGATTAAGTAATAAATAATGCTCTGTGGCTTCAACTACAGCCACAGCCACATGGTAATCTGTCAGACTGTCAGTTTTCTCCTATTTTAAAATGGTTAGGTTATGTTATGGTTTGGGTAGTTCGTGGGACTACTTTTTTGCGTTTATATTAAACTTACAAATTTAAAAAATAAAAATTGTCTAAAATTTAACCATGGAGTATATTACACAAGATGATTTGGGGTCGAACAGCACAAGAATGTAAGTCAATATAAATAAAAATAGACGACTAGCATTTTGTAACTTGTACTCACAATAATCTGGACATTTACTGAATTGATTGTTCACAAAAATATATTTCATCAGGACATGGTTAGGAATAAGTATATTTCGAATTATTCGGAGCGTCATACTAATATTACAGTCGATTTTTTTACAAAACATTTTTCGCTACGATTATGACATGTTTTTTTCTATTTTCATGTAAATAGATCTATTTATGTAAAACTATTGTTATTGAAAATATGTTCTAACACGAGAATTGTTAAAATCGTAAATCAATAACATTTTAATATCTTAACTTTTCAGATTATGTTGTGAATGTGCAGTACCCATAGAAGCTAATCCATCTAACATGTGTGTGGCATGTCTACGCGCTCAAGTAGACATCACTGATGGAATTCCTAAACAAGCTACTCTTTTCTATTGCCGGGGCTGTGAGAGGTAAATTTTTATATATTTTTTTAACAATTCATAGGAAACCCTTTCGTCAACTATCACCTACTCATGGTCCAGTCATAGGCTTGCTTCATTGATTTACTGATAAAGCTTCACTTGTCTTTATTGCTGTCAGGGTGTGTAAATAGGAAATTTTCTATTACACAAATTTTAAACGCTAAATGGTGGAAAATGAAATTTAACTATAAATTCTCACAAATTGCACAAGCTAATCCAAATCTTTCAGTACACCCTAAATGAATACAACACAAGAAGATATTTCTTGTGTAATTATGATTTCCTAAGCCAGCCTGAAATATGTAACTGGTGTAAAAAAACCATATATATTTTAATAAGATACAGATAAGATTAAGACAGTCTAGCTAGTGGAATACAAATTCTGACATCATGCAGATTATGTAAGTTGAAATCTCAGTTGGATTTGAATTGCAGTCTTCAATTTTATTTTGGATTAGAATTTGATTAGCTCATTGGATGAGTGGCTAGGGTAGGGTGCTTGTCCTAATACTATCCCAGGGGCTCTGGTTTTGATTCCCTGCAGGGTGAACTTTGAAAATGAACTTTTCAAAGTTGTCCCTGGAAAGTAGTGGCAGGGCATTTTGCTGTCATTTGGCGTGGTCTGGTGGCAGTAACTGCCATCCTTAATCAGCACAGTAAAGGAAAATCTGAATATCTAAGAAGACACAATGACTAAGATAAAGAATAAGAACAAATATACCAAACATAATACCTATTTTCACTGGAAACTGACTGATCAGATCATTCTGGTCTTGAAATTCATTACTGAAATTATGGTTGAAATTAATAAAAAAATAATCATGTTTTTGACAGATATTTACAACCACCTTCTGAATGGGTGTACTGTGCCTTGGAGTCTCGTGAGCTACTTGCACTTTGCCTGAAGAAGCTAAAAGGCTTGAACAGAGTTAAACTAATTGATGCCGGTTTTGCCTGGACTGAGCCCCATTCTAAGAGAATTAAGGTAATGTTGTTTATTACTGAATTTAGTTTGAAGTGAAGGCTTTTTGCTAAGCTGAAATGTCAACATAACATTGCAGGCTAAGTTGACTGTGCAAGGTGAAGTGATGGGAGGGACGGTGCTTCAACAAACGTTCATAGTGGAGTACAACATCCAGCACCAGATGTGCGACACGTGTCACCGCACCGAGGCCAAGGACTATTGGCGTGCCCTAGTGCAAGTCAGGCAGCGGGCCAACAACAGGAAAACCTTCTATTACTTAGAACAGCTCATACTGAAACACAAGGCCCATGAGAACACACTCGGCATCAAACCCAAGCATGGTGAGTTCGATTGAAACACCATTTTGTTGATGTTAAATATTTTCAACCAATTACTTAATATAATCTTCTCATTGTATGTCCCTCTGTATGTACACGTAGATCTTTTAAACTACGCAACGGATCTTCACTAATGGAAAGAGAGTTAAAGGAGGAAGGTTTTTATATATAATTTGCAGGTTTTTTCTGCAAATTATATATAGTGGCGGCGCTACCGTCGTCATAGCGATAAAGATGTCAGAGTGTTGTATATTTCATTTTTCAATGTGGACGAAGTCATGACGAGCATCAGCTAGTTTTTTTATAAAGTCTGTCGAATCTACAGTGTGGACTATACATACACCTGAATTCAATTAAAATATAAATATAGTAATATGCTCATTTCAGATGGGCTGGATTTCTTTTACACTACAGAGAGTAATGCGCGTAAAATGGTTGATTTTGTCCAATCGGTTCTTCCGATTAAATGCCAACATTCAAAGAAGTTGATATCACACGATATCCACAGCAACATTTACAATTACAAATTCACATTTAGCATTGAAATCGTTCCGCTGTCCAAGGACAGTGTTGTGTGCCTACCCAAGAAGCTAACGAATCAGCTCGGTTCTATATCGCCCATATGTCTCGTGCACAGAGTTACGAGTACTATACATTTAATAGATGCCAGCAGCGGCCAGGGTAAGTTATCATTTTACTATTCATGTCAGTTTCAAATGTGCACTAAGGAATAATGTTTTTATTGCTTTTAATATCAAAAAATTGAAAGCATTTGTAGTCATTGCTCCAATATGATTTATAATTTTATTTACTGGTTATTAGTATTTTTTTTTAATCTGTAAAATAGAACGTTTAATAGGGTAAAGGATATATTTTTGTGTTTGTTATGTTTTTTCAGTGTGCGAAATATCTTCTACCGTGTACTGGAGGAATCCGTTCACACCTATTTGTAATCCAAAACAACTGGTGGAGTATATTGTGATGGATATTGATATCTTAAAAGAACATGTGAGTAAATTATTTTTTAAATCTTTTGGATTCGGAGCTCATACTATGTTTAGTATTGTATATGGACTTTGATTTTGTTTGTATTAAGTGTACCTAATTGTTGTAATTTTATATTTTAAAGATGACAAAAAGAATAGTATCCTGAGTTTCTTTCGGGGTTTCTTCTCAGGCTTTTTTACGAAACCTGGTAAATTTAAATTCATAATGACGATCATAAGAGTTTCTTGGAGAAACCTAATTTATAAATAAATATTTGATTTGATTAGACATATTATTGAAGTGAAAACTTCTTTAGTGCACTTTATTTTGTGGGTATTGAAAGAAACACTTGGGTACCTTTGTTATTATAAAAGTCTTTGCATACAAAGATTATAATGGCAATATGACGACACTATTGTTAAGCTTTTTAATGCGTTTTTACTAGGAGAAGAAGTCTTTTCCTGGACAAGGTACGTTGTCCAACAAGCATGTGGTGGCCGATGTATGGGTGGTGAAGGCAAGCGAGCTGGGGCTCGATATCAGCCCAACACATACCAGGACTCACCTTGGACACATTTTGAAGCCTGGCGACACAGTTTTGGGGTAAGTACTTTAATCTTGAACGCCTAACTGAGCTAATTAGGATTCATATATATGTGGATTAAAAATTATGATCACTTTATGCTCATTTCTGTAGCCTTCTTTATAGTAACTATATCTTCTCAGAATGTTTTATATAAATTTGCCCGATTCAAACTTTTTAAAATACATATAGTTGATTATGCACTTTATTTTCATCTGTTTTAATCTGTTTAATGGCGTCCGCCGCCAAAATTCTAAGAAACATTGTTAGATTGCAAATTTTTCATCCGCTGTGATTTCAACAATGTTTAGTAATATAGAAATCTTAACATTTAAATAATGTGCTCAGACGAGGAGGATGTTTCGAGTGTTTTTTGATTGACAAAATATTTAGACGCCCTTATTTTATGTTTACTAAGAATGTTTTGTTAAAAAACTGGCGCAGTGGACTCGGTTTAAGAGTCAAATTAGGCGAAGACAATAACACTTTTCTGTCTCAACATAGAGTTTTGAAACACCTGATGTGGAGAGACAAATAAATGGTTTAATTGAATTTAAATATTGAATTGTAATCAGATACAATTTGAGTGATTCGAACGTGAACGACGTGAACTTGGACAAGTTGGATAGCGGAAACATCCCGGACGTGTTCCTGGTGAAGAAACACTACGGGGAGAGGTCGGCCAGGAGACGGGCCAGGAACTGGAAACTGAAACACATGGCCGACGATATGCACGACGGACGCAGTTCCACTAATGAGTAAGTTCTGTCTAATGTCCTCTTCTTTTTTGAAGTCAATACTTATTTAGGCTCTTTTAGTGTTTGGAAAGAACAGTCGCACTCTGTGAGCGAAACCCTCAGTGACGTTTATTTGTATGAAATAAGCGCCATCTACAAGAATTTTTACGTACTTCTTGGTTCATAATACTCAAATGTTAAGCTCGACAAACAGGCTGACGGTCCACTTGATGGTAGGTGGTCACCGTCGCATATAACAACGCCACAGTGTTTTTATTATTTTAGCATTTTTATACCTCTAAACAAAATGTCCGATCCGATTAAATTAATTAAAGAAAAAATACAATATACATTAATCTTGATTATGAAACTAATTTAGTTTGATAAGGATTTATATGATACGAACGTTATCATCTTTCGATTCTACGCGAGTTTTGATTGACTAATTTGAACAAAAAAAAAAACGGTTATTGTGACTTTACTATAATATAGACATTAGCCTTGCGAACCTTTTTATGGGTAATGATGGCTACTATAAATATGTAGTACATTATTTCACAGGACTTCAAATAAGGACTTATAAGCAAAAAAAAAATCTGTTTATTGTAATTTTCGTAGTCTCCATTCGTTTTGTTTTTTGACATTTTACTCGTTGATAATGTGACTCACTATAGGTGAAAGAATTTTTAAAATCAGTTGAGTAATTTTTGCGTTTATCCATTAGAAACAAACATACAAAAAAATCAAATCTTTGTATAATGTTAGTGTAGATTAAAAATTTTACATTTCTTTCAGTGATTACAACGAGTTTCTGGACGATTTGGAAGAAGATCCAACACTTCGACAGAACATTAATATATTCAAGGATGCCAGTAAGGTTCCCATAGACACAGATGAGATCGATCCCTCACTACCTCGCATTACTCTCGCGGAGATGCTGGATGACTTGATTATTGAGGATGAAGAGATGACCGAAGTGTGAATAGCATATTATGTATCATATTTGTTTTTAAATGGGAAATAAATGGTATATTTATAGTCATTTTGGTTTCATTTTAAATACCATACCAAATAAATTTGCACAAAAATGACACAACAAAATGGATAATAGTGAGTGTAATTTGTTTCTTTCTTATCACTAATATTAGGTACATATTTGAGTATTCAATATTTGCTCTTCAAGACACTTCTCTTATAAAATTATTATTATTTAGGTTATAAATAAGAGAGTTCATAAAAAAGGCACAAATAACCGTACAACCCTGTTTTTATACATTTATTGCAGGAGTCGTAGAGACCAACAAATTCATTATTTTTCTGCATACATATTAATTTATTAACACAAACTATATACCTTAAGACTTTAGTATTAGTACTATATTAGTTAGGCAACCCATTTGTAATTTATCAAGTACCTACCTAAGTATTTTATCTATGCACATACTCACTGAACTTGCGTACCTTTGCCTTTGTAGCTACCGAACCAAGGAAATGCATGGGAAAATAACACAACCATTAGCGGTTAAATATGGAAATAGCTCTGACAAGAGCTGTTGAAATCAGCGTGTTGTTCATATATTCGTATCGCATCACTGGATTCACGACGGAGGACGAGTAGAAGCCAGCAGCAGTCGTCACAGACGTCTTTCTTCGCAATCTTGTCAATGTCGTCATGTGTCGTCGTCACGAGACGTTGCTTCCACGGCATCGGCGGCGCGAATGACCGGCCGCAACTACGCGATCTATTTATAACAGCGCGCCCCATCAAAGTAATTTAGATTGATATATAAATATCAATTGCTGTTCGTTTGTCTCGCTAAAACTCTAGAACGGCTGCATCGATTGCAAAAGTTATGATCAAATTAAGATGACAAAAATGACATTTGGTTTTTCGCTAATAACTCAAAAACTTAAAGGGGAGGAAATTTATATACATGGTATTTTGTTGTTGTTGTTGCTAGTAGGGTATTTGGTCCGTCCAAGTCGAAACTGATCACGAGGTGACCTAGATCTAAGCATACCTACGCGACCGATGGCGACCCGTTTTAGGCATAAAAAGTATATTTTACAAACTGTGGATTAACATTACTTAGATTTTTTTTTTTGCATTCTCGGTTGGTAGTGATTTAATAACAATGTTTTTTAATCTTACTAAGTATTTGTTATCAAAAATAAATAGTGATTATGCGTGTCTAATTTTAGGGTTCCTTTGACACAATTTTAAAGTTTAGATTCCATATTAAAGCTGCAATTTCCCGTTGTCGTCTTAAGATATATTTAATGTTTTGTCCATTTTTTCATTATTTAACTGTCGGAAAGTTCAGTGACTGTACATTTATATGAAACTGTTCACACTGTGCCGGATCCGGTAAAAACGCCTAGCTCAGCATTTAGTCGCTGCAGAGCGTCGGCAGGACGCCCGGACCGGTGTTGTGTGCTATCCCTGTTCACCCGCCCGCCGCTTTAAAATTAGCACCATCAAGTGGATCGAAAGACTGTCTGACGACTTTTACATAAAAAAATAGGCAACCTCTTTCATATGTAATAGTGTCATAGCTTTTCCTATTGGATATGTTATGATTATTCAAGTTTTAATGCGTATGACGTTAAAACACAAAGTGCGGTTCGGTTCGGTACATAGGTTCGGTTGTACCGAGACAACATAGGAGTGGATAGAATAACTTAATACGGATTTTAAATACTTAATTTTTGATACAAAATATCTAAATTATAATTAAAAAAAAAGCATAATCAGAAATAATAAATATGTACATAAATCATAATAAAAAATCCACACTAAATTCTATTCAGTTTTCTGTATAAGTATAAATTTGAATTGTAATATTTCGCTCATAGAAAACATTTGTCAGAACCCGATTACCTACGTAGTAATTATTAAGCGATAAAACATCACTTTGCAAACATTCGATAGTCTTGAATTCTTGATACGTAGTGATTGATGGTGGATTGCTTTACCATTGATAAAAAAAGTCACATTAATTCAGTAGGTACAAATGTGTCCAATTTATCACAGCTAGGGCCCGCATGGTTTCATTTCTCAACTAGTTATTTCAAATATTTTAATGCGCTAACATACGTTTTAAATAAACTTTTAGTGTCATTGTTTGTTCATTTTTCACCTATCGGCACGATGAAATTGTTTATTCTTTTGTTTATGATAACGAGTTTTACGACGGCTAATAGGCTTTTATCCGTGGGTAAGTAAAGTAGTCATATTTCTATCTCAATTAGCTCTTGCCCGCGACTTCGTTCGCCAATTGTCCGCGTTGAAAAATTAAAAAATGAAAAGTCGCGGGACGCCTGGCTAATGTGAAACATCGAAAATATTTTGCTTAAAAAATTCTTAATTAAAAAAATTCATATTAGTTCCGTCCAAAGTATCGCCACGTACCGCAAAGTATTGTTGGCGCCGCTACGCCAAGAGCCGTTCTCACCCGCCGCGAAAGATGTTTCGAATCAAAAAATATAACGCCTGAAAAAACTTATGAACAATTACATTTATTCAATCTTTATTGCAGTCATAGTTTTGCCAGGCGTTGGATTTTTACTTTCATGATTCCTCGGGAACAGTAACTTTTTTTCTGTGGAATAAAGGAACCCTATGTCATTTTCTGTATCCCTGATAATGTGTAGGTAGGATGCAAAATTTCATCATGATCGGTTGAGTAGTTAAGACGTGAAAAGGTAGCAGACAGAAAGAGTTACTATCACGAAAGGCTGATATATTATTAGCCATTGCTTGGCATAAGCAAAGCACCGCAATCTCAACGTCAGTAAACGAATTTTTATTCCAGTAAGTACTATATCGTGGATTGTAATTTAAAGGGATTTCTTTTATATGATCAGTTCTGCCAGATGCCTATGAAATTATCAAGATCAAGTGGTCTGAGGTTCTGGTACGGATATTTTCTTGCAGAGAAAACCCAGACAGGATTTTCCATTGTATTTTGAAGGGTTAAAAGTCAAATCTCAATTTGGGAATATGCAAAAAACGAACGGAGTTCCGTAAATCTTGGTCAAACAAAATTGCAAAACTAAAAGTACATTGGGTGTCGCCCACGTATGTATAGGTGATTAGATACTAGAAATATTTTATGATCCCTTTTTCTAACAGGTGAATTAGAAGGATTATTTATAAAGCTCGTTAGAAAGGAATTAACAGAGTCTGAAGATCAAACATTACGTGATGTAATAGAATTATTTCAACAGCCGATGTCATCATCAATTTATGAGCAAGACGTTAGCAGATTGGTAAGTGATTCTTGTAAAGGTCATGACTAATTTCGATATGATTGAATCTGATATGATGCTCTTGTCCTTCTTTCAGACAATCCAGTGCATATTTTGCACTAGCGCATTCGCTGCTCTTTTCGATGGTGTTGCAAATGGTCAAACAAACGAAGAACTCGCAACGGGATTGACAGTTTTGTGTACTGTTCTGGGGATTGAGAACCAGAGAGTGTGCGAAGGAGCATTAGAGCTAAATATAGTAAGTACCTACTAAAATAAAAATTATAAAATGAATGCATAGGACGTCCACCCACAAGGTGGACAAACGACCTAATAAAGGCCGCGGGTCAACGATGGATCCAAGTTGCTTCTGACCGGTCCTATTGGAGAGTTATGGGGGAGGCCTATATCCAGCGGACGTTCTGCGGCTGAGATGAAGATGAAAATGAATGTGGGTAGTTTAGTCAATTGATTATGCAACTTATAAACCTGGCAATTACTCAATTAGGGTACGTAAATTGTATAACTATAGTAGTCAGCACCTAAGGAAAAGCAGGATATACCTACACATATCTCGCCTTTTGGATATCATTTATGTACTTATCTCTGCCGTTTAGTCCGTTTTCGTAATTGCAGTTTCGTAATTGGCTACGAAAGAGGAATTATTTTTCGCTGTTTCTTAATTAATTATCAAAAAAGAATTTATTTGCCGTTTCCGTAATCGAGTTTCGTAATTAACTACCAAATAAGATTTTTTTTCTGTGTTCGCAGTGAATTGGCTACGAAAGAGAAATTTATTTTCACTACTTCGTAATTAATTATTAAATAAGAATTTAATTGCTGTTTTAGTAATCGAATTTTGTAATTATCTACGATATAAGATTTTTTTGTGTTTAAATTTTCTAATAAAGGCGCCTTCGGATAATACAGGGCACTAGCGCTAATGCTATTTTATTGACTCCTTAATTAACTACGATTAGAAAAAAGATTCTTGTTAATAACACATCATTACTCATGGTTACCCTACTCGGCCCTCGTGACTCACTTGCTATGACGTTCGAAGTTCAAATTTCTTGTTCGATTTCGTGACAAGTGCAAAGCGCATTGTAGGGCGACTATGAATTAAAATAAATTAGGATAAACAAAACTGAAATTGCCAAAAAAAACTTACGTTATTTAAGTTATCTGTCAGTGCAAGTGATTGTTAGTTAATTAAGGAACTAGAAAAAAATATAACTATTTACGACTTAGATTTCACCCTGTAGAGTCGAAAAGTGGTATAGTAGTTATTCGACTATACCTAGTGCTATGCCTTGCTACGAAAGGGAAATTATTTGTCGCTGTTTCTTAATTAATTATCAACTGTGATTTTTTCTCTTGTTACAAGTTATAAAAGTTGTTGTAAGTTAAAAAAGAAAATTGAAAGTGTTTAGTAATTAACTACGAATGAGGAAAAAATACTCGAGTGCGATAACGGCAAATAAATTCTTTTTTGATAATTAATTAAGAAACAGCGAAAAATAATTCCTCTTTCGTAGCCAATTACGAAACAGCAATTACGAAAACGGACTAAACCATCTCTGCTTTTGTAGTAGAATAAAAGAAAAACGTTCTTCAAGGGTCCATTTCGCTTCTAAATATCTGACAGACCCGAAAACCTTTTTTGGATTAAATGGTGGCGGATAGGCTGACGGTCCCTCTAATGGAAGCTGCTTACTCTAATAAGACTGACGGAAACAAAAGAAGATAGTAGAAATTACAATTTCATTTCAATTTAGTAATAAGTTGGTAACTTAATTTCAATAGTATGAGAGTCAATACATAGTAAAATATGATCTGTTTCACAGCCAATAATCACTCATATCATAAGGACGACACCGGAAGCGACTCCCAGAACATTTTGCGGACTCGTGATGCAAGAAAATTCTGATTCTAATATTTGCCCAATACTTGATACGAGGTTTGAATGGAAAGTAGAATTGCCGGATGTTCCTGATGTGTCTGTAAGTTTATACCATTTAATTATGATCTTATCTATACTATTATTATGCTTCGTTCCCTGTATACCAGATTCCTAGTATATCAGATCCCCACAATACCAGAATTTGTACAGTCAACGTTCATTTTACATAACATTATTATATAATCTTTTAACACTTTTGGCGTTACTTTTGTCTGATTTAATTCCTGAAACATATTTAACAGTTCTTGATAGAGGTAAAGTTTGTATGTAGAAGGTAATCTTAGAAACTACACATCCGATTTAAAAAATATTTTACCAATTGTTGAAATAGAATTTCAGGATGAACATATATTTCATTAATATTTCACGCGGGCGAAGCTGCGGCCACCAGCTATCTAAAAATATAAGCGTTATATTGCTTTACATATTTTGTTAGGCGTTATATTTTTGATCGCGAGGGAAGTCGCAGGCACCGGCTAGTAATTCATAATGTATCAAATAGATAAGCAACATATAGGCTTATAGTACCAAATCTATAGTCCCAGAATTTCCTGCCTTGCGGAGAGTTCCTTGTACACGAGAAATTTTGAGTTGAGTTGCGGACACATAACAAATACTACGTATTTAACCCCCATTTATTTATTGTTTTCACTTTAAGTTAAATTTTAAATTTAATTTCTTTTCAGACTCCATCTCTAGATTTTAGTCCTCTTCAGATAGCCCTTCTCACAGATGCTCATATCGACCCGCTTTACGAACCATTTGGAGTTTCAAATTGCGGCGAACCGACATGTTGCAGAATAGGGCAGACTCCTGCTGCCACTTTAAGTCTGTTTGGATCCGATTTCAAGTCCACTGTTGACCATGGTTTAATTAAAAAGGGCGTAGTCGAGGTTAATGGCGATATTATGTTAGATTTGGATGTAGGTATGGAAATTCGAAAGATGAAGAGTTCCATACAATCAAGATCATTTGAAAGAGACATTGAAGTACAACCAGCCGGTTTTTGGGGCGACTATAACTGTGATTCTCCTTATTGGGCATATGATGACGTCGTGGAAAGAATTGCTTCAACTCACAAGGTAAAGTTGTTATTTAAAATGAATTTTTTTATGTTAAGGTCGACAGCCAGGCTGACGGTCCACTATTTTTCCTTTTTTTTATGAAATTTAACCATGTCCTTTTCCGTATCCCCCGACAATGTGTACTTAAAATTTCACGATGATCGGTTGAGTAGTTAAAGCGTGAAAAGGTAACCTACAGATAGACAGAGCTACTTTCACATTTGAATATTAGTAGGGATATTTATATATACAAAATATACGATGTTTTAATTATTAAAGTAAGTATTAAGGAGATTTGCTTAAATGTTTTGCAGGATATCGACCTCGTCTACTACATTGGAGATTCTATCGATCACGGAGTTTGGGAGACCACGTACGAGTTAATTAATGATGTGAACGCGCACGTTGTCGACAAATTGAGAGAAAACTTCGGTGATGTTCTGGTCGTTCCTGTGATAGGAAATCACGAGGCTCAACCGACAAATCAGTAAGTTAATGTCCGCTCAGAAATTTCATCAATAAAAAAACAACTGATTCAGCTAGTATAATGATATAGTTTGTAACATTTTATATAAACAATCAAAATGTGTGGTGATTTGATACCACAATCCCACTGTATTAAATACGAAAGTTATAACCTTTGTAGAGATTTTAAGGACGGTTTTGAACTTCTTACCATTTATAATATAACAGAATATTTGATTTAGTCAGGTACAAAAAAAAATTAAGTCAAACAAACCTCAAAATCACATCATAATAATTAATACATCGAACAATGATCTTGAGTGATCTCTTTGGATGCTGATTCCAATGATGAAAGTGAATAGGTTTTTTGGATTTAGAGGATTTTATTAGGGGGAATGGAAACAGCTGGTGGTCGATGCCACCAAGGCATTTCAGAGATAGGATATCTATTATGCATCATATCGAATTTTTACTGTATTTTTTAGGTTTGCACCTTCATCTGTGACCGGAGAAGGCTTGAATACAACTTGGTTGTATGAAGGGTTAGCAAATAAATGGGACCAGTATTTGACCGAGGAGGCAAAGGAAACGTTGAGAGAAAGGGGGGAATTTTCTATATTAGCAAGGCCTGGACTCAGAGTTATATCTTTCAATAACAATGTTGCTTACAGAATGAATTGGTGAGCTGAGTATAATACAAATTTTCATCTTAATTCATAATAATAATAATAATCTTGATAATTTTCAAACCCACAGTCTACCGATCTGTGATTTAATAAATTTATATTATTTGCCCGGTTAATATTTACATTGTAATTTATTAATAGATTTTATAAATCTTGAAGTTAAATAATTATATTAAATGGCTTTTGAAGTGAAAACTTCTTTAGGCGCGTTGGACATTTTTGAGATGGGAAAAAACCATTGAACTCGCGACACTGTTACCGTAACCGACACCTCTGTATATAAGTATGTACATAAATTGTCTCTGTACGTACATATAAACACATGCATGTTGGCATTTTTTGAGATGGAAAAAAACCATTGAACTCGCGACACTGTTACCGTAACCGAAACCTCTGTATATGTACTTTCCTAAAGATTCAAAAAATACACACGTAATTGTTCAAGTTTTCACTTTTGTTGGCACTCTCGGAGTACCATTGCTTTTTTTTATAAAGAGGATAATGTTTATATCATAAACGCATTTATTTGTTACGTTGTTAAAATAATGATAGGTGGTTGGTGTATGATCCTTTGGACGCTAAAAAGCATTTGGACTGGCTGATTGAAGAATTGTACAAAGCAGAGTTAGCTGGAGAGAAAGTGCATATTCTCGCTCATATACCACCGGGAGTTCGAGACTTCACATATCAGTGGACTAGAGAATATAACAGGATTGTCAACAGGTTACTATTTCAAAACTTTTATTCTTAATTTAATTTTAACTTAATTTGAGAATGATTTCAAGCCATGACAGTGATGAGTCTTTGCATCAATTATTTATTATTATTAAATGCAAATTACAAAATACCAGTCTCCTGTAAAAATACATTGATAGTAAATTTAGTATATAATTTTAAAAAATGTACTACAATTTAGCGGCGAAAAGTTTGAGGCCTAATCTAAATCTAATCTTCTGCGTTGGAAAATGAGAACTAACACCTGAGAAAATATTTGACGTCTTTATTGCCGTGACGACGGTGGTGGCGCCCCATTTTTTTAAATTTTGCACAATCCATCGGGAACCTAACATTTTTCATATGTATGAAATGTATCATATAATTATACCAAACATCATTCAAATCCGTTTAGCCGTTTTCCGTGAAACAGTAACAAAACATCCACACATCCTCGCAAACTTTCTCATTTATAATATTAGTAAGATTGTACAGAATTATTGAGATAATTATTTTCAAGATTCTCGTCCACAATCGCCGCCGAATTCAACGGGCACACACACTCTGACGAGTTCAAGATATTCTACAGTTTGGACAACAATGAGCCGATTAATATGGCGTGGGGCGCCGGCAGCGCTACTTCTTACACCAACTATAACCTCAACTACAAAGTGGTTACAGTCGAAACTAACACATACGTAAGTTCTCAGCATAATATTTTATTCATAATTTAACATTTCGGTACATAAGTTTATTTCTTTTAACAAACGAGTACTGAGTCTCTTGCATATTTACGATACTGACGGAGTAAGATGGGTCATTTTTAATGGCGAGGCCTACACCTTGGTTCCAATAGATTTTATTCAATCAATTGGTACCAAAATTAAAGATACAAATTGATATATAAATACTTTTGATTTTGAATTGACTAAAAATGTTTACAATATTTCCAGGAACCGACAGATATCGTCAATTACGTGTACAATTTGACCGAAGCAAACCTAACACCGCACAGAAGACCTCACTGGTTCGAACTGTACAACGTCAGAACCAGATTTGGCCTTAACGACTTATCACCATCTTCTATGAACCAAATAGTCTACAGTATGGTAACAGATAATATCCAGCTGCTAGACTTGTACGTGGCATTCTTCTACAAACTAAGCGACAACCGTTGGCCACTTATGCCCAATTGCGATGACAACTGTAAAATCAACTTACTCTGCAGATCAGTAGTCACCGTTCTATGGGAGAGGGAGAAATGCGAAGAGTTACGAAGCTTATTCTACTCTACGTGAGATGATCGCCTACAAAATTTGTAATGAAACCATGAAAAACTACTAATAAATAAATTTATTAGATAAAAATCTACTTTCTTTACAATATTTGTCCCTAATTATACACTAACTAATGTTTGAGAATACTTAACCATTTGATTTGAGGCTTCCATTGCAATACACCACATTGCATTTTGTCCAGTTCAGAGAGCTGAAAATTAAAATTTCAATTTGTACTATCCATTCTTTGTGCATAATGGATATTATATATACATATTATGTATTGTGCCTGTTTCTAAATTTTTTTAATATTTTTTTTTATCGGCTTATTTGCCATCAGTCATGAAGACTATAAGCAAAAGTGTTGGGTGAGGTTTGTTTTAGTAGAGCAGCTTTCGACCCATTTCATATATTTCTGTCAATAAAAGAATGTTAACATAAATTGAGACGAAAATATGTCTCATGCTATATTCAGTTTCAATAAAAATTTTGATTTAAAAATTAAAATTTCAATGTTGTTACTATACCTATTTTATATATAACTAGCGACCCGCTCTCGGCTTCGCCCAAGGTGCAACTTTTATATAAAAGAATCTTCCCCATTTATCCCTCTTTCCATTATGTGAAAACTGAATTAAAATCGGTCTACCCATTCTCGAGTTTTAGAAGCATACACAAATCAACAAGATTTTTTAATATAAAAAGAAAATGGCAATATATGGTGCTTGTTTCCCCTTTTTTTGAATACATATTTCTGCCAAAAAATATATTAGAATAAAATGAGACGAAAATATATCTAATATTATTCAACTTAAATAAAACTTCCTAATATTTCAAATATTAATATCATAGCTTAATAGTTATTAATTGATTTTTAGAAATGAAATCAAACAGACACTATTTACTATTTAGATCTTACCTGATGCCTAATAAAATGTAGAATTCTTTCTACATTTTCGGCTTGAACATCTTCTGTTAGATAATAAAATCTTCTCCAAATAGCTCCAGCCATAATTTTATCATCATCTAATCCTTCGTCGTATGCAACTAAAGCTGCTTGAAATTGTTCAGACAATTCAGTAATTTGTTTCCTAGCTATCGATGGATTTCCACCCTGAAAAATTGTAACTTAAGTAGGTACAAGTAATATAAATAATTGTTTTGAGTGTCAGTTTAATTCAGAAAGTTTCTGGGACAAGATTACAGGAATCTTATCTTTATAAATAAAATGTGTATATGGAGCTCCCTTAAATAAAATTTCGAAATTTTTAGTAAATCTTCAAATTAGTCCAGTGGGTGATCCTGTGAAGTATAGTAGCGTCGGATAAAACGTTTTTTTTGTTTTTGATGGTTTTTTGTCATGTTTTCTTTAATTGTCATAATTAATACAAAATTAGTTTTTTTTTTTAAATAAAAATTAAATATTGCCTGACAACAATATATCAACAGAAAAGACTGAATAAAGCTTGTTCGTGCGACTTGGCCACACTGCTTTTTCTTAGGTGTTAATTTCAGTCTTAATGTATTGCAATTAATATTAAGTTATTTCAATTAAAATTCTTCTGTAAGTTACCTACCTCCAACAATTTAACCCTATTAGCGACATCTGCCCATAACGCCTCTATTATACAGTTTCGCACGAAATGTCCATCACCTTTTACATATTTTGGCTTTTCTCCACCGGTTAAAGATATATCTTCTGCCATATATCGCACCAATAACATCCACACGTGCAATTCAGTGACACTGAACCATGACGCAAATGTATCTGGCAGGTGAAGTTTTCTAAACCACTCGTTGTATTGAACATTGGCAGGAACACTTTCATACAGAAAATATCCTGTTAGTTTTAGACGCTAAAAAATAATAAGAAAATAAATTATAGAGGGCGAATTTTCAGTCTAAAAGAAATATAGCATCATATTATTGTGGCTTTTAATAGCAGGGGTGTTGTGGATGTTCCAATCTGCATCCGCAAATGCAGAACTTTTAATGCAAATCTTATGTGAATGCTGATAGGGAACTTATTCCTAAATCTCGCAGATTTCCCCAGGATGAACTATAGCAATCCTATAGTTCAATTTTTTAATTTGAATTGTTTAAATTTTGGTTTGATATCATTAAATCTGATCTTAAAAGTTATAGGTCAACAGACATTCAAAGTGGAAATAGGAAATAAATGTAAATAGTTACTGTTCTATCAGGATCCATCCATCCCACAGCTTTCATAAATTTCTTTAAATAGCCATCTTCTTTTGCTACTGTGGTTTGTTGTCTTACATTTGAAGCTTCAGAATATAGATTCATATCACAGCGTCTTGCATAATGAATACTCCTCAGACTGCCTTGTGTCAAAAGCTATCAATAAAAATAATACACATATTATTATTATTTTTCATTTTATTCTTAACCCATCTCTATCATTACTATTATTGTTGTCTAAAGGTTCAAGCAGGCCCACTAGGAGTTATTATGAAATCTTTCAGTAAGTACTAATCAAAAATAGATAAGAAAAAAATGCCTAAAGGGAAAAGAGCAGAATTAGGACAAGTGGAAGAAGCATTTCGCATATTTTGTTTACGCACCAAAACACAAAACAACGTTTTGTTGTCATAGTCTTCAGTAAGCAGCATTACCGCCATCCGGAATACTGAATACAGTGTATTGCTTGTTTCTCTAGTCCTATGTAAGGTATACGAAAAAGCCTTAGAAAAACTTACGCGAGACATGTAAGCGCCACGATATGTATGATACATGATAGCCCAGCACAACTATTTATAACCAAATATCATGAAAACATGAGGGCAGTACACACAATTCTTTTAATTATAATTATATACAATTAAAAGAACAATTACAAATGTTTGAATTATAATACACAAATTATTATTTAATTAATATCTACAGAATAATCTGTAGATATTTCATTAATCATTATTGTAAAGGACCTAATAAAAGTAGTTTTGAATTGATAAAAATCTCTTCTATTTTATTATAACGAAAAATAATCTTGTCAATTTGGTCAGTAACACTTACAGACAGAGACAGTATATATCGTAGAGGGAGGATGTATATATAATAAGTTACTCTATGAGAAACACCTTCACAGAACATTACTATATTATTATATTTCAGATACGAAGTATAATAGTGTCAATGATTTCAGACATTGCATAGGATAGAAATACCATAAATTATATAAATCACCAAAACACAGACTACTATATATACTTTATTCAAATAAGACTCTGTTAAAAGCCTACTTATTTTAGTAATCTATAAATTAATTTTAGACAGTTAAACCACACTGTTAAAATAAAAACAAGTATTACTTCATTCCCTCTGCAAAACAGTTCTGTTGTGTTCAATATAAATAACTTATCCAAATTACTGTTTTTATCGTCACTCAGCACAGCCAAATATATAATAAACTGTTTAAAAAAGAAGAACTTCAGTGGTGCACGCAAGAAAAGAAAATGATGTATGAACCGGGGGAAATTTGTAATGGCGGAATAACCCGACTAAGTCAAGGCGATTGCGAAACCCATTAAGTTATTAGACATCGCCGATTCTCTAGTTTGGCCGTATTATACATCAAAACCACAAACAACCATCGGCGCCATATTTATGTGTTGCAAATGTTGCAATATGGCGTCTTTCATTTCAACTGTGTTTGTTTGTTGCAGTCGTAGAGGGAGGATAAACTAGAGAAGCGGTGAGCGTACACTGGAAAGGGATGGAGACACAGTACATACGAACTCTTGGGTTGCCACATCATACACTTCTTACCCTGTTTATAAATCACACAGCTTACATCATTGATCATCATCACATCAAATTACTATTAAATACTGGCTGTTGCCCGCGGCTTCGCTCGCATTTTCCCGTGGTAAAAAGTATCCTCTTTCTCCAACCTTTCAATTATCCCTATTCAAAAAATCAAGTCATTCTGACTCCGATACGACGCGACGGAATGGCAAACAAACTCACTCTTGCAATATTAAATATGGATTATGATGAGTCATCATTGATGACAATCATAAATAGTATTAACTATGTAACTAGCTTTTGGCCGTGACTTTGCTAACGCGTAATTTTTCTCATGGGAAGAGATTTTTTTGCTGTGAAAAGTATTACATAGCCGTATTAAAGTTAAACCTTGTTCTTTGAAACTTAAAACGGCATCAAAATCGGTTCAGTAGTAGTTATTTCACTTAATATGAATAATAAAACAATTTATGTGATAACTTTTATTAATTTATTTTCATTTTTATTAACTTTTAAACTACATGAAAACGTTTAATATATTAACAAATGAACAACATGGATACAGGAAAAATAAAACAATAAATGAAGTACTTTTTGAATTCTTAGATATAATTATGACAAATGTAGATACTAAATCTCAAATATGTGCTGTATACATGGATATGACGGAAGCATTTAACCATGCAATTCTTCTTGAAAAATCTCGAATATTGATGGAATAAGAGGTAATGTACTAATCTAATGTTCAAGAACTGTTGAACATCCTATATGTCTTTTTGCCGATCATAGCACAATGATAATAAAATGCAGGCACAACGCTGCTTTAAGAAAGATTATATTTTGGTTAAATAACAATAATTTAAAAATTAATTTGCTTAAAACAAATGTCATGAGTTTTAGTCAAAGGGTACGCGCTAAACCATATATAATGAAGAATGTCGAAGAATTGTTAACTTTTTCATCTTCCGGTAACACTGTGCGTCAAAAAGTTTCGAACATATACGTGTGTACTCAGGGTTCCAATTTTGACAACCAGTAGCAGCAACCCATTTCTTCATCAAGCCAAGATCCTTAGGAAAACTGTAACTAACCGCAATCGCTATTTACTTACAGAAACAAAAACACATAGTGCTAATATAATGCGTAAAACTAAACATTACCCAACATTTAGGGAAAAAAAATATTCATGCGCTGGTATCCCTAAAATGTGTATAATCCTACTATATTAGGTTACATGTAATTGCTAAATGTCACCGATAATTTAAGATGGCTACACAACTTGTACGGTTTATAATCTCAAAACAAGATCTTTTGTGATCGAAAAATCGTAAAAATATCATCTAAAACAGTTGTTAAATGTGTAACAAGACATAAATTAGATGTTTACTGAACATGCATGCAAAAATTATTGCATTTAACCAAAAAATAAAGTACTTTTTTTTTTGGTTATGAAAGTTTATGTTTTCAACATATTCGCTCTGATTGGCTTTTACAGCCTAAAATAGAACAGTTCACCATTTTCACCACGTTCACCAACACGTACCACACCTAACACAATACCTAGGAACTTTGAAAACTACTTGAAGTATGAAAATCGGCAAAATAAAACGTACTCGTATATTGACCAAGAGATTTGTGTGCCACACTTTGAAGTGTGGCAAACAATAGAAACGCATACGCAAAGAGAGACAAAAAATTAATAATATGTCTCGCTCCCTCATAGGTAATAAAGCATAAATGTGTCTCATTTTCACGACTATTATTATTCTAATGACAACTCTAGTTTATCCTCCCTTTACGGTTGCAGTGTTCTCGAACCTACCGATTTTTCGGTATTTCTACCGATATGGGCTCTGTTCTACCGAAATACCGAAATATAACGATTTTTCTACGATTTAAGAGTATACATGGAAATTCTCCCGATTTCTCTACCGATTTTACACTTTTAAGTTGGCAACCCTTTTCATTTATGTTTAAGTTACGGGGAAGCCCTCAATAGTAAGTATGGACCTAGTGCAAATTTTGGGGATTACCCTTGTATCCTATAACTTTCATCTTTAATATTTTATCACTTCCCCATTCATCTGCTAACGTTGAACGCATATTTTCACATATTAATCTTTTGAAAACAAAACAGCGAAATAGGCTGTCTACTGAATCAATCACTGGTCTATTACATGCAAAACGACTCTTTAATACAGCTAATTGTTATGATTTTGAAATTAATTCGAAGATGACCGCGAATAATAATGTTATAAATTAGTCTGTAAGTTTTTTTTTTTTCAATAAATAAACGAATTTGATTGAATACTGTATTTTTTTTTGTCAAATATCTATTTTGGGTACAAATATACCGATTTTAGCTGGCAACTCTACCGATCTCGCTCTATGACGTTCGAGACCACCACTGGTTTGTTGTTTATTTTTGGATTTTTCGGCAAGCAGAGTATTGATTTTTATAAAACTTGCCAATATTTTAGTGTTTAAATACTCTTTCTTCGTAGTGTTATATTGTGTATCGTGTTTAGTGTTCTAGATGCCGAAAGTAAGCTGCGAAATATGTGGCCTAAGAACGAGTCGCATTGATAATAAAAAACGAATATTTTTGGCCCAATTCCCGCTGGATGAAGATAGGTTAGTACATATTATATCTTGCTGCTGTTCTAAAACCATGTATAATATGATTTATTGGGACTTTAGTTCAAATTCTCGAATAAAATTGTATTGCATGTAAACAATAGTGCAGTGCCATTTTTTATCGACAATCGGCAAAAATTTCTTTTTTATATTATTGCACTGAATGATAAGAAATGAACACATGCATACACCCCAATGTACCAATTGGTTTGTTTTAGTTTTATTTTGCCTTTCTTTTTTATTTATATGTATATTTTACTAAAAAATAACATTTATTATTCATTTACTTTCTAGGTGCAGGCGAGACTTTGAAAAGAAAAAAATAACAAATGAAATGCTGTTCCATGTATCGGAATCTCTGCCAATCCATTGAACGATGAGGTTTTTAGTGAATTCCCGCTCCATATTGCTAAAAATGCTGTAAGAGATGTACACATGCATACACCTCAATGTACCATTTGGTTTGTTTTAGTTTTATTTTGCCTTTCTTTTTTATTTATATGTACATTTAACTAAAAATAACATTCCATGTCGATACATGGAATGTTATTTTTAGTTGGATTGACCCAATGGTCAATCCATTGAATTACTTTATGAAATTATTAATACGTTATACATGACATAATCCAATTTTTATGTGTGTTACAGAACCTTCAACGTCGACCTTGGATACTGCCGTAATTAACTTAAAAATAAATAGATCCTGCAGTCCTCAAAGATTTTATGTGAAGTTACTCTTGTGGCTAGGGAGCTGGGTGCCAATCGGCGATAACCGTAAACTGTATGATAGTAATAAAGCAATGATTGTAATTATTTGATTTTTTATTTGTCATTAAATATTTAAAATTATGTGAGGGCTTTTTTTGGGATTTTTCATAAACCATAGACTATAGAGTCAATTATACTATCGACCTCATTTATCGAAACAATAGCACATCCTTATTTTTTTTGTTCGTTATGTTGGCAGCATCGTACTTTTTAATTTTGGTTAGGTTGGTACTGGAGCACTTCGTCCGACTTCGTCGCTGGCATAGTAGAACAGTGAATTTCATTTTCATTGTATGGGAGTCCCCCGTCTCTTGTAACGTAGTGATTATATACTCTTTGCACGCACCGCTGCGATTTATTTCAGATAAATGTATACAAAAATGCCTAGAGGTTTACGACGCCTTTAAAATTTACAGAAAATTATGTTAATCAATGTTAATCTTCCTTATATTTTATTCTCCATGGTCTATGCATTCAAGGAAAAGCTTAATATTTTTGCTTGTTTGATACTTGTTGTAGTTTCACTTCGTAATGTACCATTATAAAAAT
Source organism: Synanthedon andrenaeformis (assembly GCA_936446665.2). Lineage (NCBI taxonomy): Eukaryota > Metazoa > Arthropoda > Insecta > Lepidoptera > Sesiidae > Synanthedon > Synanthedon andrenaeformis. The sequence continues at coordinate 4,737,204 of OW387783.2, read as the reverse complement.
TGAAATTATTTTTACCCAAGTAGGTAGAACACTTAAACCTCTTTAATTTATCGCTAATTGTTTTGTAAATTTTCGAGTCATTATTCATGTCATTTCTTGTAATTATTTTAATTCACAACCATCGGTGTCTCAATACTAACAGAAACATTTACGGTTAGTGATTGTAGCCTTATTTCACAAACATGTATTCGTAAATTATACATGTTATATTAGTATCAATTAGTATATAATATAGTTCATTGCAGAGACACTAATATACTATAAAATATTAACAAAGTTAGTATTAGCAATTTATTAGTGTGTAATTAATTTAAACATTTAATTTCAATATAACATTAATAAATTTAAATTTATGACAGCGTTATGGTGGCGTTATGCTGTTTGGGTTCTGAAGATCTCAAGTGCAGACCACGGACCAGCAAGTGCAGCAAGGGATGTTATGGTCCGCCCTCAAGATGTACATCAAACAAAGAGTATATAATCACTACGTTTTAATGTACATTCCACATGTGCCCAGCGTACTAGTTAGTCTGTGCATGTGCCGCAAGTTGACGCTTGATCCAGGCTGCTTCCAAACGGTTCTTATAAAAGAATTAAAAGATTCTAGAGGAGGCAGGCAGCAGCGGACTTGGCTGAATGAAATGAAAATTATGTACTCTTCGCACACGCGTACACAATAAATATATAGACAAAAGATGAGAGAGATATAAAGTAAAAAATCAACCCTCATTACCGATATCGAGCCTTGTCTTTCTGTATGTATGTAACAAGTTGGTAACAAGGACAAACTCAGGAACAGAAAGTTCCTTTGTGCACCGCCTGTAGTATTCTGTGACATAGATAATGAAGTCATAATGTAGATTCCTTCATACACGCGTCACATCACATTTAGCTCCATATCCATCACATCATTCAGTCAATCAGTCATCACAGCACAGAGTCACGGAGTCACCGACTTTTTCCTTCATTTCGTGATCACGTTACATAATTTTGGGCTCGCCGATTTCCAATAATTTTGTACCAACTGCTGACTGCTTCAATTAATACAAAATGTTCGGAGCTATAAGTCGGGCTGGAAGCGGCTTCATAGCTGCTAAATCAATTGCTGAAAAGGCTCTCTCTGAGTGCAGCAAAGTCACAGCAGTATCCGTAAGTAACAGAAATTATGCAGCTAAGGCCGCAGCAGGCAAAGGGCAAGGTAAGGTGGTAGCAGTTATTGGTGCCGTAGTGGATGTCCAATTTGATGATAACCTTCCACCCATTCTCAATGCCCTCGAAGTTCAAAACCGTAGCCCCAGGCTCGTATTGGAGGTTGCGCAGCATTTAGGAGAGAACACCGTGCGCACCATCGCCATGGACGGAACAGAAGGTCTTGTTCGTGGACAACCTGTCCTGGACTCCGGCTCACCGATCCGTATTCCCGTGGGCGCAGAGACCCTCGGCCGCATCATCAACGTCATCGGCGAACCTATCGATGAAAGGGGCCCTATTCCCACCGACAAAACCGCCGCCATCCATGCAGAGGCACCAGAGTTCGTAGAAATGTCCGTACAGCAAGAGATCTTGGTCACTGGTATTAAAGTTGTAGACTTGTTAGCTCCTTATGCCAAAGGAGGTAAGATTGGACTCTTTGGAGGCGCCGGTGTCGGTAAGACTGTATTAATCATGGAGCTGATTAACAATGTTGCAAAGGCCCATGGTGGTTACTCTGTATTTGCCGGAGTAGGGGAGCGTACTCGAGAAGGCAATGACTTGTACCATGAAATGATTGAATCTGGTGTAATATCCTTGAAAGACAAGACATCCAAGGTAGCACTTGTGTATGGACAAATGAATGAGCCCCCAGGCGCGCGCGCTCGTGTCGCTCTTACTGGTTTGACTGTTGCTGAATATTTCCGTGATCAAGAGGGTCAAGATGTACTGCTCTTCATTGACAACATTTTCCGTTTCACTCAGGCCGGTTCTGAGGTGTCTGCTTTGTTGGGTCGTATTCCCTCCGCTGTAGGATATCAGCCAACCCTTGCTACTGACATGGGTACCATGCAGGAGCGTATCACTACAACAAGGAAGGGCTCCATTACCTCAGTACAGGCTATTTATGTACCAGCTGATGACTTGACTGATCCTGCGCCTGCCACTACCTTTGCTCACTTGGATGCTACCACTGTACTGTCCCGTGCTATTGCCGAGTTGGGTATATACCCTGCTGTGGATCCTCTCGACTCTACTTCCCGTATCATGGACCCTAACATCATTGGAGCAGAGCACTACAACATTGCACGTGGTGTTCAGAAGATTTTGCAAGATTACAAGTCTCTTCAGGATATCATTGCTATCTTGGGTATGGATGAGTTGTCTGAGGAAGACAAGCTTACTGTTTCGCGTGCCCGTAAGATCCAGAGATTCCTGTCACAGCCTTTCCAGGTTGCTGAGGTCTTCACTGGACATGCTGGTAAACTAGTACCTCTTGAAGAGACCATTAAGGGCTTCTCTAAGATTTTGCAAGGCGAGTATGATCATCTGCCTGAAGTAGCTTTCTACATGGTTGGACCTATTGAGGAAGTTGTTGCAAAGGCGGAGACACTCGCCAAGAATGCTTAGGTATCATTGTTGTGAATGGAAGAGGATGTAATTGTATTTCTTAAATATAGTAATATCTAATAAGAAGTCTTTTTGTTTATAAATCAACTAGCTGACCAGAGTTCTTGCCCTGCCGATTTCATATAAGAATACCCATTCTAATTTCCAACTTTTCCCATGGATTTTACAAAAATTTACTTTCACACTAAAAATTAAATCTTACACAACTATGAATGACACAATGAATGACGTTTGGTATTTTGACTCATTATACACATGAGAATTTCCAGCCAGTTATCTCTCAAAGTGCATAGTTTATAAAGCATAAGTAGTTCAATTAGTAGATCACTTTAATGAAAAATCTTTATTTCATTATTATCGAATCTAATAATACAAATAATTCAGATCCTATTACGCCGACAATTTAACAAATACGATCAAATTTATATGGAGCAAGGAATAAATCTTAAAATATTGCAAAAATATCATACGTAAAACTGTCCAATAATTTAAGTAAGCACTGGTGCCCGCGACTTCCGTCTGAAAAATAAAAAATATATAGGTACCTAGGCAGTTCTTGCTGCTATAACACTTTGGCCAGGCGTTAGTTTTTTAGTGTTATTCACATAAGGACAGATTTCAAATGATCCTACGAGAATAGTAATTTTTCTGGATGAAAGGTATCCCATGTCCTTATCCCTGTATCCCTGACGTGTATGCAAAATTTCATGATGATTGCTTGTCATGAACCTAGGTTCATCTGTTGAGTACCTAAAGGTGATGAAACTGTGACATTTTTAGGATTGTGTCAAAATGGTAATAAACCAGCGTGAAAAGTTAACACAGACAGGGTTACTTTTGCATTTATAATAATTATTAGTATTGGCCAGATATTCTGATGTATCAAGCAGTTCACCCATATCACCTGGGGGATTTAGTTAGGGGGATCCTGGTGGACTCACCCATATTTGTTTATTGGCTAATGTTTATATAATGATGTGATTGTACTTTTTCTGTCGAATATAAAATCTGACGAAAAAAAAATCTGTCAAAATGGTAATAATCACGCTTCGGCCGCGTACGTAACCTGAGCTTCGTAACCAGTTACGATCGACTACTTTTTCGGCTTTGTACGAAACCAGTTGCGATCGAAAACTATTTTGTTCTTATACGAAACAAGTTACGATCGAAGACTCTGTCCTTGTATGAAACCTCTCGACTATATTATAAAACCAACAGACTCTTTTATTGTTATATGAAAACTTTACAGTAATATGACAAGTGACACCTATATCTACACATATATAAAATTATATTTCTATTTTTCTCCGCCGTAGTTTGGTAAATTGTCTACGTTTGCGATTGAACTTCTTGGTTTATTATCATAGCTACTCCTGTAATATACTAGTTACTTTATATTGATACAATAAGTGACAACGTCGTCATCAATAACTAGAATTCGAGTTTATGTCCTTTATTCATGCCTAGAAAAGGAAAGGTTAATTTTTTGGCGAACCAGCCCAAAGAAAGTTGGTTTAAATAAAAGAAGACAAATAAATAAATTCTATAATGCGTAAAACAAACTAAACGAAACTTTTACTTTGTCTGACAAATATATTATAATAATATTTTCTAACATTTTCAAATAAAAAATTAATTAATGATATTTTTTTTTAAAAACAAGCTTTTATTGTGTCCTAAAAAGAAGAAAATAAACTTTAAATTAAATCAAACCAGTCAATTTAGTAGATGTATTACACAATTTATTAAATGATATAAAAGCTTGTCGCGCTTAGGGCCTGTTTCACCATCTGTCAAGTAGGCAAGCCGTCATTTAAAGTCACCGATTACGGGGATGATGGAGCTGATATACCTTTGTTTGTGCGGTAAAAGTCCCAAACATTAAAAAGAAAATAATGAAAAAAAATCGCCTTTCGAAGGATGCACTTAACCGAGTGCATATTTAATAAAACATAAAATTATTTCTAAAAGTAACTAATCAACACTTTACTTGTAGTTGGTGAAAGAGGCCCTTATAGTAATAATTAAAACGTAAAATAATATGGACATATAATTTCAAGACAATGCAGGTTTTGGCGAACCAGCGGGTTCGCCAAAAAATTAACATTTCCTTTTCTAGGCATGAATAAAGGACAAACTCGAATTCTAGTTATTGGTGATGACGTTGTCACTTATTGTATCAATATAAAGTAACTAGTATATAACAGGAGTAGCTATGATAATAAACCAAGAAGTTCAATCGCAAACGTAGACAATTTACCAAACTACGGCGGAGAAAAATAGAAATATAATTTTATATATGTGTAGATAAAGGTGTCACTTGTCATATTACTGCAAAGTTTTCATATAACAATAAAAGAGTCCGTTGGTTTTATAATATAGTCGAGAGGTTTCATACAAGGACTAAGAGTCTTCGATCGTAACTTGTTTCGTATAACAACAAAATAGTTTTCGATCGCAACTGGTTTCGTACAAAGCCGAAAAAGTAGTCGATCGTAACTGGTTACGAAGCTCAGGTTACGTACGCGGCCGAAGCGAATAATCACACAATAAAATAAGCTAAATTAGCCCCGCCATTCTTAAGTGATGTTCGGTCATACATGTCGCGATTTAATTTATTTTCTTATTTTTAAGTTTCCTCAATGTCTTGTGCATTCATTCGCATAAAATGAGTGGATTTAAATTAAAAACTCTTATTCAGATATTATATTTTATTGGGTTGCTATAATATTATATTGTGTAACTTGGCCAACAGTAAATAGCAAATAGGCAAGGTTCAATATCAATTTATGAAACCTTTACCTTCATCATAGTGAACTTTAGAAATCATCCTTCATTCATCAACTTAAAAATATTTTTTAACTAAACAAAATATATAACTACTTTGAAAACAATAATAAAGATACAATACCTAATCAAGCTGTTTATTCACATGCTTAACATAATTATCACATTAGATTGCCAAAAGTACCAAAAAAAGTATTGATCCAGTTTCAGGCCACAATACTAAGAATTACGGATTTTGATAATGAGTAAAAGTGTGTGAAAACAACTTTCAATTCATTAGTGAAAACCGTATCAAGAACGATAAACAACAATTATGCATGTAATTAGCAGAAAAAAATTGTAACTGTGCGAAGCCCAAACAAACTGGACATTTTGGTACTTTGACTGCTTCCGAGTTCCGTTCCATTACAACCAAATCCCAAATAGACTGAATTTTAAATCGACTATATAAATCCTAATTCGACTGAATGACAAATTGACTTAATTTTTAATTACTAATGTAAGCCGCACATTTCTTTAATTTTTATGTTAAGGTCGATAGACAGGCTGACGGTCCACTCGATGGTAGGTGGCTACCATAGCCCCCGGTCCTTGTGCATAGGACCGAGTATGGGTCTCGGTTCTGCGCACGAAGACCGGTACGTGTCGCAGAGGGTGGAATTTCTTGAATAGCTCGGTCGCTCAGTGGTAGTTGAGCAACGCGCGTGAAGACGGAGCTCTACTGCAGGGAAGGACCGTCTGGCAGAATACTGCAATCGCGGCTTTGTGGAGGGTGGTGAAGACCCGGTAGTACCTGGCCGGCCACTAGGCCGCCCTCTGCATTCGTCCGGAAGAGTGAACACCCTGTTGGTGTATCTTAAAAAAAATGGGGCTGTCGCGATTGATGTGGAAATATTCAGGCGGAAACCCCCTTTATGCCGTGGAGATAAGCGGTCACACGAGCAAGGGTTACATGCTCGGTGGGGATCTGGTTCGCAGATTTACCAGCGCAAAAAAAATTATAAAAAAATAAAAAGGGTCAACTTTGCAAATAAACTTTTTTACAATTGAGTCGATTAGTTTCAAAGCAATCTGTGGCATTTCGTCCAAAATGAGTTATTAGTATGGCAAAACAGATAAATTTGAATAAAAACGTTTTATTTATTCATTATGTAACAAAACTGGAAATTACTCATTAAAATCTAAAGTTGGGATCACACCTGATATTCGAGGAATTAAAAGGAAATGATCCCCTCTTTTACGTTCACCAAAAATTCTTAGTCAGATTGCCGCCTTTGAAAGTAGTCAACTCAATTGCAACTGCAAATAACACAGTTGGCTCTGATAAACAATAAACATGGATAATATTTTTCAATCTTCAAATATTCAGTCAATTTGGCACTAGGGCATTTCGGATTTCAGTCATTCTCATTTTAATATTTGGTTGATTTGGGAAAGGTAATTTAATTTGCATTTCAGCTAAATGGGAAACAGGCAATTTGGATTTGGTTGTAATGGACCGGAAGCCTTTGACTTGCATTCTTGGATTCATCTTCCATTGGTATGTGAAGGTTCATGGCTAATAATAGTCCAGGAAAATTTACTAACAATATAAAATTAGTCCCTCAGGGGCAGGTGAAAGAAATTTTTGATTTTACCCTTTTGAGGGGTGAAAAAACAAAATATACAATTATGGTTTGGAAAAAAGTTTTAGATAAATATTGTAGACAATTTAATTTTGCAAAAAATGCACATAATTTTTTAAAAGCCTAAAAGTATCAGAAATAAACACTCCTTTTTTTCACCTCTTTACAATGAGAAATCCAAAATTGCTTTTACCCATCGATATTACATAATCTACTAGAAACATATCAAAAATGCTCCCGAGGCACTCAAATTTTGATTTGTTGGTAAAGATTCCTGGACTATAACGTTGATGACTAATTGTGCTTTGCATAGCCACCAGAACCTTTTTTCTCCTTCAAGGACACAGATATCGCCTTTCTTCAATCATGTTTATAGAAAGTGTTAGATTCTCGGTCTTAACTGGAGTTAATATTAAAATAGATAAAAGAATCACCTTCGTTATAAACGTAATTGTAAGGCTTGAACAGATACTTAAAATTCGTTATATTTCTTGCACCAGAATACAATTCACAAAGTTTCAGAACATTTTAAATCTACATTAGTACTATCTACAACGCCTGCGGTGACTACTGAATTGTTTTCTTTACAATTATTGGTAGATATATCTTTTATTTTTTCAAAATTAGTCCCATTTGTATTACTTTTGTTTGCTTCATTAGTCTTACTATTACAATCAATGTCAACAATTTCATTACACACGTCCGTAGGTTTGTCCTTATTGGAATTACATTTTTCAGTTTGTTGAGCAACTTTAGAGTCAGTTTTGGGAAATTTCAAGACTACAATTTGATCAGAAGATCTGTCTTCATTAGATAAACGTCTAGGATCCTTAATTTTAATAGTTTGGAACTTAAGTGGATTGCTAACGTTGCTATCTTTATTTCTATTTATGGGTTTTATCACCAAAATTTTAGTCTTCATGCCAGCCTTAGAGATTTCGTTGAATTTTTGGTTTATTAATGGATGTCTTATTACTTCTAAACTTTCACGACTAAATTTAATGGGTAAAGGCAACGGATTATTTTTTACAGTGCCAGAAGGCTTCTTTTGTTCATCATTATCGTTGCATGCAATTTCTTTGATAACTATAGTATTTTCCGCTTTAACAATTTCTTTGCTGTGATTGCCATTAATTTCATTGTCCATTCCATTTATTCTTTTATTTTCTCTAGATTTCTCTGGTGTTGTACATTTTGATACATCTTCAATGGCCCCTTTGTTCGGAGACATTTTTCCATTTTTAGAAACCTTAGGCAATGGAGGTTTAATGAATTGGTTAATCTGCTCTTTACGTTTATTATAAAGAGCATAGGTTTGTACTTTCATGTGAGCTGCAGCAATATCTGTAGCTTTTTTAGATAAAGCTATTAGAGCCCCAGAACAGTCTTTAATACTATTAGAGATAATAACAGGATTATTATTAACTTGGTTATCAGATTGAGGTTTTTTCTTATTCGCATTTGTTTTAGCGGTCGCTGTGAATTGAAAATCTTTGTATGCTTGAGCATCCGATTTCAGTAAGTTTGATAAATCATATTCAAAATCTTTATTTCTAGGTTTGATCTTATTACGTACAGGACGACGAGATGTTGCCCCATAAGGTTTTTGATTTTGATCATTAGTTCCCCTTTCTTCCACATCATCTTTATCTGACGAATTTTCTTCCCATGTTTTAGAGTTTGAAGAATCATTATCAGTCAAGAGTGCATCTATAGCCATATCAAGATTATTATCTTTTTCACCGTCACCTGAAAAAAGAAAAATAAATTTATATATATTATGAATCACAAAACCTATGTAAATAATTGTTTAGTAAACTCTTATAAAAATATTAAAACACAGATAACATCATACCCGCTGAAACAATTTCATTTCTTTCCTCCCTCTTCTTCTTCTTTATTCTAATGTTTTTATTTGGATATATTTTCCTTTTTTTATTGACTGTCTCTACACGAGTATTGCTTGAACAACTATCATCAGATAATCGACTAGAGTCACTAGAACATCTGCTTGGACGTCTGGAATCAGGGCTCGATTTATTAGAATCATTTATTTCATTTTGTTCGACCAGTAACTCCAAGGCTTCCGGGCCGTCCAAGGCCTTTATTGTACTGCCATAAAAGTCCACGTCACCTTTTAATTTGTGAACAACTTTCACATGCTCAATCAATTTGTATATTAAATAATGTTTGAAATTACACAATTTACAAGCGTAACGCATCCATCCATAGTGACCGGCCACATGTTCGTAAAGTTTAACTGTATCACAAAATTCTTCGTCACACCTTGTGCATGAAAGATTTTTAATATCTGCTTCAATTTTTTGCTTAAACGCCGTCATATTACTTCTTTCAGATAGTTGAGCAAAAGGTAGGCTAAATGTCCTATTTGACTCTGTCTCATTCTCAACTACGACAGTCTCTTTTTCATCATTCTCAATTAGATCGGTTACATCCACTACGGGAGTCTCTTTTCCATCACTCTCAATTACAGCCATTTTAGTCTCATTTAAATAAGTTGGTTCTGTCGTCTTTTCAACATTGTTTTGTGGTGACATATTTTCAATTTGTTCGGATTCTTTATTACCTACAGTGGTCTCAACTTGTGGTTCAACTTTTTCGCCATCTTCAACAGGTGGTTTATCTGTAATGGAAAAAGCAGTAGAGTAACATTTTAAGTTCCTTAGGAATTTAAACACAGACTTGATTTATATATTTTTGTAATGTCCACTTGATGGTCGGTGGCTACTGTTGCCTATAATACAAGCAACACCACAGATGCTGCAAGTGACGCGGACTGCTACTCTTGCTGCCGACCATAGCAGAACTAAGGATAAGGGACTGGGAAAGGACAGAGGAACAGGCTCTGCCATCCTTTACTCACTCACATAACAGCACACACACTTGCTGTTATTTCAGAATGTTCTTCTGTAAAGGGGTGGTTACTGTCGCCAGACAAGCTGCCCAAATGACTGAGAAACGCAGTGTGCCCTGCCACTACTTTACGAATCCAGACCGAGCCAACTTTGAAAAGTTCAACATCTGTGGCGTTGTTTTATACGCGACGGTAGCTACCTACCATCAAGTGGACCGTCAGCCTATATGACGGCCTTAATAAAAAATTAAAACTTGATCAAGGCTGAGGTTCATAATACGCCGAGGGAGTATAGCAGTGACGCGTTGGCTATAACTCTCTCACTCCCTTAGTCGACACGAGCCGAATTCACCCGAACGAGCGTTTCATTCAATGCTCACAAAATAAAGTGCACTAAAGAAGATTTCACTTTAAAATAGAAGTAACCGAGCACCTGTGGCTTCGAGCGGCTTTGAGAGGAGCCTGATAGAGGCGGCGGGCCCCTTGATGCAGTCCTTCCCTATCTGGATCTCAATCCTCTTAGCGTCGGGGCGACGGTTGATGGCGCGCGCGCGTGGCTGGCAAGTGTTGAGGTGCGCGGCCAGAGCGGCGCGTCGCTCGAAGTGACGTCCGCAGCCTCCGCAACGAGGCAACCCACTGTCGCCCTCCATATTATCTATCCATTCCTATTAACAATTTTTCAATTCAATCATTTTTACACGTTAAAGGTCGACATAATATACCCATATTATGTGTGTTCCTGACAGATTTGTATGAAGGAGACGGAAACTACCATGTGTGTTGTTGTAAATAACTAAATAAATAAATTATAGTCGGATTCTATAATCGAACCAACAGGAAAAAATCCGGAAAAGGGTTTAGTACGATACCATTTAATTTAGCAGTCGGACCACGCGGTCTCAGGGAGCATTTTCACATGTTTGTGATCTTTCACACAGAGCAGAGCGGAGAGCGGGTGGAAATGGGCTTTCACACAGAGCGGAGCGGAGAGCGGGAGTAACTAACTACATTTATTTATTCAGCTAAATTCAGCTTTTATCAATAGAAAACACAAGTTTTGTATGGAAATGCGTATACGCGTTGTTCAACTTTTAAGAGTATATTCAGTTTTCGTGACAAATAGGCAAGTGTTTTATCATTCGCATGCTAACGACAAAGAGCCGCGCTGTTCCGCCTCGTTCAGCGTTGTACGCGGGCCGTTCTTAATGCCTGGGGGCCTAGCCAAGTGTGCTTTCTTCAGTCGTTTACGCTACGCTAAGTTACACTACGCTAAGATAAAACTTGGTGATTGGACTAAATTTTATTTTGACGTTACAATAAGTTTTCTCTTAGCGTAGCGTAAACGAGTGTAGAAAGCACACTTGGCTAGGCCCCCTGGTTTACACAGTGCGAGCTGCTGACTGGACAGTTGAGTGCTCCTATATCTATCTATCTATGTCGTATGTCAGTAGCTCGGCTTGCTTAAGCTGTTTTCATGATGAGAGTAGCTGCCTAGCCTCTTGCGAGTTATTTGATCACTACTAAAAAACTGTGATAACTTGATAAGGTTACTAAGATTAGATCAGAAACTTTGAATTAGAAAAATTGGCGAGCTAGTGCCGAACGCGTCTGGAATTCCGGCAGTTTTATCAGCCCTATAAATTCGACGGTCCGGCGACTAGAGAAAACTCTTGTTTTAGGAATGACTTGACCTGGTTTGGCCATTACCAAATGTTAATTCATAGGTCATCGATATAGACTTCATTAATATTCATGCTTCATCAAAATATAGTTGCTTTATCTCACATTATACATAATATACCTGATTCTCGTGTTCAAGTTTTTCCTGAGAGGATTTCTTCAGGGCGGCTACTTTCAAATTCATATTTTTCCTTTTCTCATAAAAGGCAGGGGGATTGTTTATTTTGAATGCTTTTGACTGTATTGATTCTCTTAATCTTCTCACTTGAGCTGCAGTTTTGCTGTAAAATACTTCAATTAAATTGTGACATGTTGAAGACATTATAACTCTAAATAATATTAAAACGTGAAATAGTATTTCAAGCATTAACGACTCAGCGGATTTGGATGAAAATTGGCACATCAATATATATTTTATCACCTGGATTACCATATAGTATAATTTTTATCCTGGAAAAATCTTAGGTTCTCGAGGGATCGACTAATATATAAAGTATTGAGCGCCACTCGTCATAGCGATAAAGATGTCAGATACAATATTTACTCAGGTGTTATATTTTTCATTTTTAAGGCGGACGAAGTCCCGGGCACCAGCTAGTGTATAACAAAGTTTATGCACAGAAATAGAAACGGTAACATTACCGGTGAACTTTAAAAAGATGTCTAAACACACTCCACGAAGTGGAAAATACATCCATACAATCCGGACACGGGTACACAAGACGCGTTTCAACGTGTTTGCATTTCATGTGAAATCTAAATGTTTTTTGTGTAGAGAATTGCATGTCACCTGAAATAATAACAAAAACGCCCAATCACACATTATCCAAGATAAAAATTAAAAGGAAAACAATAATCTCTTCAGCGCCATCTATTTCTATCTGATTGTAAATTTGTACAAGCGATCCATGTAGATTGCAGGGTTCACATGAAAAGTAGTTTTGTATTTTCACAAATATGAAAAGTAGTTTTGTTTTGCCTGGCGGCAGTAATCAATCACCCCCTTATGATACAGAAGACCTGTGAAATTACAGCACATGTGCTGTTTGTGTTTCGATGAGTGAGTAAAGCCCGGTGTACACGGGTAGAGTAAACGGTATAGTAGCATGGTAGTGTACTAATTTTCTTACTAACTATACTAATGTAAACAGTATTGGTAGAGTAGAGAATGAGTAGAGTACTAAAATATGAAAGAGTAGAGTAGCTACTATCGCGGGCAAGCTACTCTACTACTTGCCTTCCCCCACCCCTGGTTTCTTACAATTTTTCGATGAGTGTTCATAGTGTTCGATCAGTGTGACGTACCAGTTTCTATAAAAGACTGATGATTCTCGTGTAAACAGTTACTCTACTAAAACTGGTAGAGTACTTGGAACGGGTAGAATAGTACGCTAGTTGATTCTACCATTTACTCTACCCGTGTACACTAGACATTAGGAATGCCAGAGCCCATTTCCCCTAATCTTGCTGCACTTGCAGCACCTATGGCTTTCCTTGTTTTATGGGCGACTGTAGCCAACTACCATCAATTGGATTTAACTTAAAAAAGTAATAATAATAATGATAATTCCTATGAACTTACAGATTTTGCATTTAAGCATATTTAATTCATCATCATCATCACTTATTTGTATGACGTTATCTGTGGCAGTATCAATTTCATCCACGCTACTTTGTATTTTGACTTTTCCTCCACTTTTCAACACAACTTTATCCATTGACAATATATTATTGAGTTCTTCAACCTGAAATCGATGTAAAATTACATTTACAATATTTATATTAGATTAGTGAAAAATGCAAACATTTTTCAAATTATCATGCCTGTCTCATTTAGTTATTTACATGTTCACTCTTGCTAGCTACACTTCCAGAAAGTACTTATAATTGTTTAAAAAAAAAAAAAAAAAACTTGTCGACAATGTAAACAAACACTTTAGTCCTTATTTCTCCGTGCACTATAAAACTAGACAATCAAATTTGATTTCCTTCATAAAGTATTAACTTTCTTATCATTCTTAACTCAAATCACAAGAAAATATATTCATTAAAACTAAATAATTTCACTAAAAACTGAAATTCTATTTGCGGTTGACGTTTGCACGTCAAAATTTTGTTTCTTTGACATCTATCTTGTCTCTGAGTCAGTGATGTTACGAACTTAATTTCAAGATATTAAATTAAACAATATTTTCCAAATCAAATGTATATATATATTAACACATTTTATTGAAAATTTAGGAAAAAATAAAACAAAAAAACTGTGTTCTAAGAGTTTGTAATGTGATTTAAAAAAGAAAATCGTATTTAGTGTGTTTATTTTTTTTAAATTGTACAATACTTGTATAGTAAAATTTGTTTTAATCTAAAAATACCCTGAATATACAATATTTTAACCCAAATGATATTTTACATTTACATGTTATTTTATTTTACATTAACTGTTATTTTACATAACCTCAAGAAATTCTTTTATTTCTGACTTTGCTAGGTAATAAATTTACAAACAGTGAGTTCAGTAATCCACTCTATACTTTTACATATTTTTCATTTACAGACGTGATTTTTCATTTGTAGTTTTCAATAGTTCCCATCACTAGTTTTTAGATCCAACCATTGACAAAGCTAATATGGCGGATTGTTTACATTATCGACAATAATGATAAATGAGTAAAACATTCTCAAGTGAATATCACAAGGTTCACTATCTGTATCTGTCTTAATATCAGAATTACTTTGACTATCTCATAATTTCATAGACTATCTATCTATGACAGGGATGGGGAAACTTTCTCCTTCGCGTGCCAATATTTACTAACGAAATATATGGCGGGCCAAGTTGTTGCATTTTTGGCTATATTATTTACTGAAATAAAAATATTAATAGTTATTTTCTGAAAAACTAATTTATTGTGCAATATTACAAAATAACTATTGAAATAGGAAAGAAATTGAAAATTGCAATTGAATTAAACTTTTAAGTTAGCTGCGAAGTAGAAGGTTGAGAGGAGCACTGATCATAAGCCGGCTCCATTTGTGATGCTGAAATTTTCAACAGTGAAAAAAGGTATACGGTTAGAGTTGAGTCCCCATCCCAGTTCTATGCTGTGCTTGGATTTTTTTTAATATTATTTGTATAAGTGCTAGGTTGCATCATATGTTTCTTTATTGATTTTTTTGGTTTGCTTTTATTCCCTTCTTTTTTATTTGACATATTTTGATCTTCTTTCGCTCCGTTCTTCTTTTCTTTGTCTCATTCCTTCCTCTTTTTATTCTTTTTCACTTTTTTCTTCTATTCCAGTTCTTGTCACGCCGCCGACGTAAGAACAGAAGGTGTTTTTTTTTGTGTTCCTGACAGGTGTTTTAGGTAAAACAAGATTAATAAGCTTTCAACTTTCATTTTAAGGACGCGCAAATGGAGTGTTTTCTACGATATTATTTGCCACTTGGATTTCGGTATAACTTAGAGGTGAATTTGGATTATGCATGTTCTCTTCTTGGAAATATTTAAGGAGTTTAACTTGGCAGACATAGTTTTCTTTGGTATACCGTTTTCGTCGTTGCACTCCTCTCTCAGAATGTTTTTAGCTGGTTTCTTCAATTTATTTTTTGTATAGTAATAGCATGCCAATAATTGGTTTTACGTAAAACCAATTATTGGTTTTACCTAAAACTAAATGTAACAAATATTATACGTTTATGAAAATATGGCGCAAAATGCAAAAAAAGTAAAATAACAGAATCCAAATTATTCGCACTGTGTTACTAAATTAGAATCAGGTTTTATTGTCAAACCAATTATCGGCATAGCAATAAATTAAAAACTAACAGTCAAAGCTGCAAAATGACAACAAAAATATGTAGCTTCAACTATACAAAACCATAAACATATAAACAATCATGGAAAATCACAATAATTTATCACATAAACAATTGAAACAAGGAGCCTGTTTCTTAACAAAATCTTAAGTAAGAAAATTCATTGGCTCAAATAAAATTTGAAAGTTTGACAATGTTTAAATCATCTGACTGTTTAGCAATTCATAACGACCAGAAATCTAAGATTTATATTTAAAGATATAATTTAATTTTTGTCCAAGTACGGTTTATGGAATAGTTTTCTTATTTTTTAGAGAAAACTTTAGCATGCCAATACATTGGAGGGGTGCCAACATGAGGTCATGTTACCCTATATAAGCAATATAACGCCTGACATTTGCATGGCTATTACACTTTTGCCAGGTGTTAGTTTTTTTTTATTATAGATGATTCCACGGGAACAGTATTGCTGTACCGGTATTGCTGACAATGTGTATTAAAAATTTCAGATTATCAGTTGTGTAGTTAAGGCGTGAAAAGGAAATGGACAGACAGAGTTACTTTCAACATTTTATAATATTAATATAGCATATATAGTAATGTATACCATAGTATACTAGTATGGAGTATGGATTCCAAATTTCTTCCCAAATTAGTACACATTAAATTAATAGTATGATACATACTTGCTTATGCATATTTTCCAACTTTTCCTCAGTGTCATAGTTTACACTTTGATACGCAGCGACTGCAGTGTCTGGTACTTTTTGCAAAATCATTTCACCTTCAGAATCATTATTAATTTCTTTAGTCTTAGTTGTCGCCTCTACTACTGCTGTTAAATCTTTAGTGAGCGGTATACGGTCTTCATCTTCATTTTCCACATCATTTCTTTCCATCAACAATGACTCTTGATAACCCTTTTCTATGGTTGTTATTTTCTTTATATCCATGGCCTGGAACATTAATAATAACATTTAGAAAACATGAATTGAACAAATCTGTAGTATACTTTTTTAATCTTCTATACTTACGACGTTGTCTTTCATAAAGTGTCTGTGTTTAAAAAAGTTATATTTATCTGTACAGAACATTCTTTTATGAGATACAAAGTTTGGCAAACTCCTAAACATACTACGGCATACTTTGCATTCGTAAATTATGTCACATTCGCGTGAAAGCATTCCTTTCAACTGAAAAAAAAAAAAATCTTTCATTAGTTTTAGGTATGTTATAAAAATTCTAGTTTTTTTTTCTAACCCTCATAACACAATTTTATTTAACCACATATAATTCATTGTCATTTAATCTAGTACAACATACATTAATCATATCCCTTATCCTTAATCCTAGTATTGTCAGCAGAACACTTGTAGCACCTGTCGCCTATAATACAAACAACGCCATTGTTTGTGTTATAACACAAACGACGGCGACGGTAGTTATTAATCATCAAGTGGACTGTCAGCCTGTCTGTAGACCTTAACATAAAAATAAAACAACTTATTATTATGTACCGTCAATAATAATTAATTAGCTGTCCAACCTATAATGACTAATTTATTATAATAAGAATAAAAACAAAACAGGGGTTTCAAAGAACAGATATTTAATGAAAATTCAATCACTCACCTCCTCAGTAGCATTATCAAAAACTTTGACAGCCTTCCCCAATCCTGTAATACTAGTTTGTATTGGCATTCTCAGATGAGAAAAATCCAGTTCTTCATTTACATCATTGTAATTATGAGTGTTTTTAGTTGCTTTGTACTGATTGCCTTTATTCTTGGAATTAATTTTGTTACCAGCCATATTGATTACCTTCTAGAAAAATGTGAAGACAAATATAATTAGGAAACTGAATTACACTGAACTATGCGCAACCGATGAAGTTGGGTGAGTACTGCATAAAGTCGTCCAAAAATTCGATGACAATGAAGTAATCACTACACCAAATAGATGTCGTAACATACCGCTTATAAAATAAAATTTGAACTTCGTGCAAATATTAATAAATGGGAAATTAAATATATTACCTTAAAATCTCCTAGTGAAAATATGTTATTCTAACGATTAAACATGTATTGCTTTTATAACCACGAGTAATCTAAGCTCCCAAGATCCTTATGGTCTCTCCCTCAAATATAAACAACAGAATTAATTTTCTTTACAAAGTAACATATCGAATAAATTGTTTATTCAAAATGGATTACGAAGTAACTATTTAAACAGCTCTACTTACATGATAAACCCTGAAATGGCTAACTTCAAAATCCTAGTTTTCCGACAAATGCGTCCATCACGCCTCCATTTAACAAATGAATATATATATATACCATAGATAGAAGGAAACCGACCGAAGTACAAGTCCGTTAGCAACTTAACAAAAAAATCGAATGTTATCACAAATATTTGAAAATGTATTTTAAAATAAAATGTGTAGCTTAATGCATACTGTCTTTATTAAAGATAATAATTTAATCCAAGACATTAAAAATTTATAAATTATTATTTTGTCTATCTATATCCGGGAAAACCAAAGAGTATATAATCACTTGATAATAATAATAAATATCTGACTGCCATCCATGTCAATGTCATACCTGTGGTCATACCTACATAATCAGTGACATGCTGCCACCAATCACTGACCTGTAATTAATATAACCACTGGACAGGCTGTCCCTCTACGGGCTGTCCCTTGGACCAATTGTGATTATTGGTCCAAGGGCTGTCCCATACAAATGACCAAAGAAATCAAACGACAGTTTCGTGTACCATTTTGAAACGCAACCGTAAGAAAGTACGGAGAACCATAGAGGTATAATAAGCGGAGAACTAATTTTGACGTTTGCGTATTTTTATTCCATAGATTTATTCTATTTGTTAATGTCTTGGGCAATAAGTTTATTTTTGTGTCCGCTTGAGTTTTGAAACATGAGGAAATGTGTATTCTGTAAATGTTCCATGGACAATTTTAATTATTGCACGACTAATTTTAGTTCCGGGTACTTTCGCTCCATAGCATACAGCGCCAAAATGGCGTTTTTCAAATAGGAATAAAAAAAATTGACTTACTTTAAGCTCAGTCTCAGAGTAGAGGGAGAATATATACATATTTTTTATTGTTTTGCTAGAGTGTCTATGTCTAGTTGTCTACTGTCACTCCTGTCACTGTCGAACCGGAGCTTCTTAAAAACGTATATGTAGGGATAAAACGTAGTATAAACGTAGTGATTTTATATACTCTTTGGTTCATATAACAAATAAGTTTAATATAATAAGTAGACATTCTACATTTAAAAAATTAAGGTAAATAAATGTATATTAATCAGTTTCATTGTATTCAAAAATATTCGCGGTGAAATCATGAATATTATATATTGACCATCTAGTCTATTTGTAACTTTATATTTACAGAATTATTAATTTATGAATTATAAGATTGGACACAGAATTTGGAATCCTTGAAAAACTGCAGAATGGCCACTGAATCTGAAGTATCTGAATATAAACAAAGAAGATGGCAGAACGTGAGGAAATTATTAGAAAGATCTGGCCCATTTTGTCATCCAGATTTTGAACCGTCTGCTGAAATATTAGATTTTGTGATGAATTCATGCAAAATATTAATAGTGGGCGCTGGGGGACTTGGCTGTGAATTACTCAAAGATTTAGCTTTAATGGGTTTCAAAAAAATTCATTTGGTGGATATGGATACTATAGAACTATCCAATTTAAATAGACAGTTTTTGTTTAGGAAAAACGATATTGGGTTATCTAAAGCTAAATGTGCTGCAGAATTTGTCAATAAGAGGTAATTTTACATTTAATATTAAAGTTATTAAGTAAGGTTGCTGCTATGTTATATCTGGCATAT
This sequence comes from Synanthedon andrenaeformis, assembly GCA_936446665.2. NCBI lineage: Eukaryota > Metazoa > Arthropoda > Insecta > Lepidoptera > Sesiidae > Synanthedon > Synanthedon andrenaeformis. The sequence continues at coordinate 4,717,937 of OW387783.2, read as the reverse complement.
AATAATGTAAACATTACATTATTATATGCCAAGGGGGACTATCAAGGAGGACACCACTGGACACCTATGAGCATTTCAAATGTGCTTTTGAATGCTACCGCCGTAAGCTTCGTATTAGCTGGATACAAGGGATTGGAAAGGCACAGGAACTCACTAAAACCAGAGTTGGGCACAAGACCGTAAATCCGTTAATCGTTAGATAAAGAAGTTAACATTTTAACTTGTGTTAAATTTCCTCAAGTCCGTTAATCGTTAATCCAGTACCTACTATTCACCAAAAAGATACCACGTTGACCTCGCTGCGTAAACACATTCTGACAAGCACGTTCTGGCTGATTGGTACTGTCGAAGCAAGCCGCGATAGACAAAACAAGTGCGGCGCAGAGCGTGCCGCGAGTGAAACGAAACTATGTTTTGCCTGTGCGTGTGTGAGTGAGTGAGAAAACTGTGAAGAAATTTGTTGCATATGATTCATTCCATTACTCAGCCGGCACTGAGAGTGACGACTGACAAGTGTTTTGTTTATTGTTATATAAATACTACATACTTTTTGAATTTTGTGTAAATTTAAATTATTATAATGAATATGTATTGTATATAATTAACAGCAGAGCTTCCTGATAAGGGCTTTGTAAGTATAAAAGGAAGCTCCAGTCAATGTATAAATATTGTAAATTTGTGAAATAAATATATGATTTATTTATTATTATAATATTTATTCTAGGGTTCCTGGATGTGAAGCGACAGCACATCATTGTACCATTCAAGAGCTCGATGAGGGCTTTTATCGACAATTCCATATAGTTGTCTGTGGTCTGGACTCTATTGTTGCGAGGCGATGGCTCAATGGAATGCTTATGTCTTTACTTCAGTATAACGACGATGGTATTTTTTCAATATTTTTTTTTACTATAGATATATAGACTATAGATTACCAAAATTGAATTTAAAAAGTCATAAAAATCACACTTGTTCACTTTTTCAAACACCAATAATAAACTTGCAAACTTGTTGAAACTACAATAACTTCATTAATCATTAAACACACATTAATTGGAAAAAAAGGTTTCCTATGAAGGGCCCATTTTGCAAATAAACTTTGGCTCTGGTCTTGTCTTGAGGTTTTGTCCCCTCTCAATTGTATGGTTATCCCATAACACAAAGCCTATAATAGTTCTTACTTTGCCCTATAATATTTTTCTTTATATTGAAATAATTTAATTTTTATTTAATATATCCAAAATGTTATTAAATCACTAAAGTCACGTGACAACGAACACCAATCAAAGTGCATCACTACATCGTTTAGTTAACATTATTTGATTTGGGAACAAGTGACGTCACAACGGTCACGTAATAAGTGTGAGTTTTGGAGCGAAAGTTGCAATGGAGTTTAAAATACACGGTTTTTAAAGTATCAGTTGCGTTAAAAAAATTATATTAAATATTTTAGGCTATATTAGGTCCTACTTATACATAATTCTAAACACTTTCCCAAAAAATAGTCAACATCTTTAAGGTGAGAAAAAAAAATGAAGATGATTAATAACTTCACAAATTTTTCAGGTAGTCTCGATCAAAGCAGTGTGATTCCATTAGTTGATGGAGGAACTGAAGGGTTTAAAGGAAATGCGAGAGTGATCTTACCCGGAATGAACGCTTGCATTGAATGCACTCTTGATCTCTACCCTCCGCAAAAGACTTTTCCACTTTGCACCATTGCTAACACTCCTAGGTAATGTCTCACGGCGGGTAATATTGGGCAGTTTTCAGTTCTAAAACTCCCGGTAAACCTCTTTATCTTAACTCAGGGGTCCGGCAACCTTTTGAGTCGGAAGAGTTAAAAATTACAATTTACAAAAAATTTTCATGCCAACAATAAATATCTAGTAATTGCATAAATAAAGTTTTTGATAAAAAAACTAATCTATTCATAAGAAAAGTATATATTTTTATCTATATATATGTAGTGTGTGGCTCGCGAGCCGCAGGTTGCCGACCTCTGTCTTATCTCATTGAAACGTTTACGTTTTAGGTTGCCGGAGCATTGCGTTGAATATGTAAAAGTATTACAATGGGCGAAGGAGAATCCTTGGGGCAACACTATAGCCCTGGACGGTGACGATCCACAACACGTCGCCTGGGTACTGGAGAAGGCACAAGAGAGGGCAGTCAAGCACGGAATCACCGGAGTCACTTATCGACTTACCCAGGGAGTCCTGAAGAATATTATACCGGCTGTGGCAAGCACTAATGCTGCTATAGCGGCGACTTGCGCCACTGAGGTTGTTATCTTTACTTTCAACTAGCAGTTGTACGCGACTTCGTCCGCGTAACTTTTTAAAATATAGCCTATGTTATACTCGCTGATAATATAGCTTCCCAACAGTGAAAGAGCCTATTCAATCCAAACAAACAAACAAACTATCAAATCTTTCCTTTTTTAATAAGTATAGATAGCATATGTTACTCGCAGATAATGTAGCTTTCTATAGATGAAAGAATTTTTAAAATAGGTCCAGTAGTTTTTGAGTTTATTTATTACAAACTTACAAATCTCCTCTCTTTATAATATTAGTATAGACTATAGAAGAATAGATTAGCGTAGATTTGTATAGATGAGCGGTCCGCTCCCGTCTTCTTAAGGATGCAATTTTTTTTTTCTACAAATTACAATATATACAGAAACCTTCCCCATTTATATCGCTCTTTCAATGATATAAATTGCTTATAGTTGAACCACATCTGTCAGCGCGAAATCGCATTTTTTTCATGCTCTATCCTTTTCTATCTCACAGGATCATCATTCCCTAGAGTGAGAAAGATAGCGTGAGTGAGCTATTTCGTGCGGACAGATGTGGTTTAATCCTTAAGGGACAAAGTTAGCACTTTTGGCAAGCACGTATACAGAGGGGGGGATAGTTGGGATTTATCCCCCCCCCGAAATCTGACTGAAAAAAAAAAGTTTTTAGCCGTCTGTTTATTTATTCGCTTGCGTGTTCTTTCCTAAGGAATAGAATGGCGGGCGAGAGGCTTACTGGTCTCGCTCTATTGTCTATTCATTCCGCTTTGGCGCCAGATCCTGATATGGTACTAGACGTAATGGCTGCCAGCGGAAACAGAAAAATACTTATATAATTATAGTGTAGTACAGTGAAAATTATAGTACAGTGATTACAGCAAAAAATATAGTACAGTGATTACAGCGATTTTTACACAGTTCACATGGTTGTTTCAATGTTTGTCCCCCCCCGAACCAAAAGTCTGGATACGTGCCTGACTTTTGGTACAATACACAAACTTGTATTGTGCAAACAACTTAAAATATGTTCTTACATAGCTACAAACTTTGTTAAAATCAAATTTCAAGAACCAAACATCGCTTTACATTGCTGCTTATTTAAAATTGTCAAGCAGAGTAGTAAAACAGAATTTAATTTAAGCAGTATTTTTATGTGTGAATAAGAGATTTCAAAGCTCTTGTATATTCTCTGTTGTATTTTACAATTTTACTTTGGTCCAGAAACTATAGAGTTGATTAATTATTTTACTTCACGTTTTTATAGCTTATTGAATGGTAATGTTTCTTTTTTTTTGTAGGTGTTTAAAATAGCGACATCTTGTTGCGCTAACATGAATAATTACATGGTTTTAAACATGGCTGACGGTGTCTATACGTACACGTTCAGCGCAGAGAAACGGAACGACTGTGTCGCTTGCAGTAATACGAAAAGAACTATGGAGATCGATTTAAACGCTAATTTGCAAGCAATCTATGACAAACTATGTGAGGATCAAGCGTATATGATGAAAAGTCCAGGTTTGTACTACTTTTTTAATAAAATAGTAAAAAGTAGTAAAAAGCTGGTATGGAAAAGATATTTCATATAAGTTATTATTGATAATTGATACGGTTAGATTAGTTTACTGTAAATCTGTTTAACTTGAGAATGTATGTTATGTGTTATCTTAATTTTAACATGATTTTTAAATCCTAAAAATAAACTCCATTTGAGTCCTAAAACGAAAAAAGAATTTATTAAAGAATTTATACGAGCTTCTAGGATGAGTGGTCAGGGTGTTTGCCTTAACGCTCTGTTCTAGGGTTCCCGGGTTCGATTCCCGTGTGGGATAACTTTGGAAATGAACTTTTCAAAGTTGGCTCTGGTCTAGATTGAAAATTAGTGCCAGGGTACACTGCGTTTCGCAGTCACTTGGGCAACCAATCTGGCTTCAGTAACCACCTACAGCACAGAAGATCACCTTGAAATAATAGCATGTGTGCTGTTGTGTTTCGGTGAGTGAGTAAGTGACACCAGAGCCCACTTCTCTATCCCTCCCCATGATTTATTTTTAATCCCACTATGGCCGGCAAAAAAAAAAAATTAGAGGGAAAATTAGTTCATTAGAAGTTAATTATTATTTATTGATGTTTCAGGTATAACTACAATCATTAATGGACGTAACAAAACTCTATACATATCATCCATAAAGAGTATAGAAGAGAGAACGAGGGATAACTTGAAGAAGAAAATAACTGAACTTGGCCTATTTAATGGAGCTGAAATTTTGGTGGCCGATGTTACAACACCAAATACAGTTACAATAAAATTAAAATTGGCTGAAAATATGGATGTGGATATGCCACGCTAAGTTTGTGTAAACATTTTTTACTTACTCTAAGTGAAGTGGCAGTATTTGGAAATTGCCACCAAAATTCTAAAGATTTAGATACTTTGTAATACTGCTTATCCATGTATTTTTATTTGTATAAAAATGTATAAATTGAAATTAGTTTGTTTTAATATATCCATGAGCAACGCTGCTCTATTTCTAACTCACAGCGTAGGCTTACAATTAGCAAGAAAAGTTAATAGGTAAAATACGTAAGATGAAGAGATAGGTAAGTAAGTAAAATAAAAATAAGTATATAGGTAAGTAAGTAAAATAAGTTAAGTAAATACTTACATGAACGCCTCTACCATGTACCAGGTAGGTATGTAAGTTATTTGTATTTAGATAAGTACCCTTTTCTAGATATGATGGTTTAAGTAAGTATTCTAGAAATTTCCGTTTCAAAAGTTGGCCTACACTGCTGATCGTCTATCTATAGGCTATAGGCTATTCAAATTTTGCCGCCCCACCGACCGCTACAATTCGATACTTCATATTAATTTAAATTGTTTTGGCAATGAAATTGTAACTATGATTTGTGCACTATAGTATGACTATAGTGCTATAATTATACCACATATTTCCGTAATTAGTATATTTATGAACTATGATATTGGTGCCAGTTCCTATATTGTTTTTACAACTCAATGCTTTAGTTACAATTGCACAAGAAATAATTTTTCGGTATATTTCGGAAGATATAAAAGCTCAATCATATACTAATAAGGCCCGGTAAGGTGCTTTAATATTAATTTCTATAAGATAAAAATAAATATATTTTGGCCACAAATTTGCCGCCCTTGGTTCCAGCCATAGAGAATAGAGGTAGGGAGGACAAACTCTATACTGGAGATATAGTCTTCATTGTTCGCATGGCTGTCATCCACAGCCTCCATAAATAGGAAGCGCTGTAGTAGTAATGGGGTGGTCCTGTAGTAGAATTTTATGTAAGGTGGTTTCATGAACTAAAACTAAATATCTAAAACCTATGCAATATTATCTGCCCACAAATCCACATACCTCTTGGTTAGCTCATTCGATTGGGAAATTAGTTGCATGCAGCATTTTTTCTTTTTAATGTTGTTCTACCTTTATTGTGTAAAACAATTACTTAAAGCTTTTTTAGCAAATATTGAATAAAATAATAGGCTTGTTTCCACTAAGAATAAATCGGATGGCTTAGAGTTTTTAATAATTAACCATGATAATTAGTAAACAAAAAAACAACTTTTCTATTAAAATAATAAAAGATTAATAATATTTTTGGAAAATAAAATCGACAAAATGAGGCGTTTAATCACGTGACATTAAACACCGATCAGAGAAGCGCATGGAAGCGTGACGTCACACCTCGCGAAACGCCATGTTGTAGCTGTCATTGACACAATTGAATGTCATAAACAAACACGACTGTTTCGCGAGGTGTGACGTCATTCAAGACGCCATGACAGTCTTGGCCTTTTTCGCGGTCAATTTCAAGTTCATTTCTAAAAACTCAAAATACTAATGTAAAAGACCTATTTTTCTTAAAATAATATATTTTTGGGGTGAAATAGATGCTAAGCTAAAGTTTTAAACTAATTTCCAAATTTTGTCAACTAGCCTATTATGAATAAAATATTGAAAAAATATCATAAAATAATTATAATAAAATCAACATAGTACATATAAGATTAATCTATAGTGGTTGACAAGCAACTGACGTTTGTTGCTTGCGTCTCTGCTTGACTCTCTGAGTCTGACGTGGTTTTGGTTGGTTCTACTGCTGTCGAGTCGACACTGAGAAATTTATAACCAATTTGTTTTATGTATTTATTTATAAGTGAAAAATAAACATGTTAGACAGTATATTTGACGATGTAAAACGTATGAACAAAAGACAGGTAAGAATCATTTACTGTAGATAATATAGTGGCTCTTATAATTTTTATTTACAATTGTTCATATTGTTTCATTGATTTTCAGTTTATCTACCAAGTGTTAAGCTTTGGTATGATAGTGTCTTCTGCTCTTATGATATGGAAAGGCCTTATGGTTGTTACTGGTAGTGAAAGCCCCATTGTAGTCGTGTTATCTGGTAGTATGGAACCGGCTTTCCATAGAGGCGATCTACTATTTTTAACCAACTATCCCGAGGAACCGGTGCGTGTCGGAGAAATTGTCGTCTTCAAAGTGGAAGGACGAGACATTCCAATTGTACATAGAGTATTGAAACTTCATGAAAAGTAAGTTATTTATATTAACTCTTCTCTTTTAGTTTTAGTCAAAAGTCTTAAAATGATTTCAACGAGGCATCTTAAACTTTAAAATATTCGTAATTATTGTTTAAACTATAAAAATAATAACAAATAAAACAAGTGTATACTTGTAATACAATAAAATAGTTGGGCATTTACCTATAAGTATAAAGTATTTTACTTACATATTTTTAGACTAGAGTTGCAGCAGATGTCCCTTACACTCTCTTCTTGAAATAAGCATATTGTAAATTGCTATTAAGAGATAAGCTCTCATGTTCTAAGTTTATACAACTTTATAACTTTATACCTTTCTATAATGATCTTATAATACAGCTGCAGATTTTGACAACATTAATCTTAAGTAATCTTAAGTATTAATAATTTAATAAATATTGTAACTTTTAGGAACAATGGTACAGTAAAGTTTTTAACTAAGGGTGATAACAATAGTGTAGACGACCGAGGTCTATATGCGCAAGGTCAACTGTGGCTTACTAAAAAGGATGTCGTCGGTCGGGCTAGAGGTTTCCTACCTTACGTTGGGATGGTTACCATTTACATGAATGAATACCCAAAATTTAAGGTAATAAAATTTCAATTAAATATTAAATGCATGTTAATTTAATGCAATGTTGTATGCTCTTTAGAATGGGTCAAATTACATGTGGCAATATTCTGAATATTTTTCAAATTATATGTTAAGGTCGACAGACAGGCTGACATTTCATTATTAAGTGAAATGGTAGATGGCTACCATCGCTTATAACGCAAACAACGCCACAGGTGCTGCAAATGCGATGCCATAATAGTACGATTAACCCGGCGACAGCAGCAGCACACATGTTGTTATTTTACAGTGGTCTCGTGTAAAGTGATGGTCACTGCCACTAGAGGGGTTGTCCAAATTACTGCGAAATATAGTGTTTTCATAAGTCCCAATCAGTTTTATTAGTCAAACAATCAATTGATGATTAAAGCAATATTTCTGCTATGATTTTAGTTTTACAAGTGCTCTGTAATGTTACTTTTTTAAAATTTGGCTCTCAAATAAGAATTTGCAGTTTTCTAGTGTTATTTGGCATTTCTAAGCCTCAATTGAAAACCTTTCGGGTGTTTTCCGACGGTCCACTGCACTACATGATAACAGCACCAAATGGTTTCAGACGCCACACTGTATGAACTGTCTTCACACACAATAACATCACACAGTGTAACAAACTATTTTCAAAACTAGTTTGCTTGCCTTGCCGTGCTATACCGTCTCTTACTCAGCGCCGGCACTAAGTAACAGTTTCTCTCAGTTGTTTTATGTAGACAACGCCACACAAATTTTGTTGAATAATGTTTGAATCTCAACTGTAACAATACATTCAAAAGCTCTAACCTTTCTAGAATTATATTAATAGGTAGTTGTTAATAATTTATTAATATTATTAATATGTTTCTTTTCAGTTTGCTGTTTTGGCCTGTTTAGCAATTTACGTTCTAGTTCATAGGGAGTGAAGACTTAATTTGAATCTTAATCTTAAACTATTGTTGAAGATTGAAACAGCATCATTTTGTGGATGTATTTAATTTGTATGATTAAATGATTCTTTTTAGTGATAAATTTACAAAGTTTTAGTGTTATTCCTAATCCCTTGAAAGGCAATATTTTTACAATCTTTTTTTTTATTAAAGAAAAAAAAGTGGTCACAATATTTTTTTAAAACACTCAATAAAACACGTTTTTCTCATAGAATAGAACTTTTTTTTCCTTGCATGCCATTATGTTGTCAGCTTCGTATTCATGTAGCTATGTACATATATTATAATAATATACATAATGATTATATGTAGATCTACATCTAAAGAAATGAAAAGCTGGTCTAAGAATGATTATTTGGATTTGGACTGGATTGAAATATTAACATTATTTAACATTATAATTAGTTACAATTCAAATGGCTGAAACATTGAAGCTAATACCTATAAGTAGATGTTGTCACAAGAATGGTGTTTCCAAGTCTGTTTTACGACTTTATCTATGAGAATGAGATTGTAGTATGTTAAAGAATATCTTCTATTACATCAATATATTTTTCCTCTCGCTTTCCTGCAATATGTGGAAAACGTAGTGATTATATACTCTTTGATATGTGGGAGTAATTTCGTGCAAAAGTGGCGGCTTGGTGGCGGCAGTGTGTATCAGTGTTGCCATGTCCAAAATCCGGTCGACGGTGATACCATCAAAAAACTACGGTAGATTTTACTAAATTACGGTGACTGGACTGAAGCCACTCATCTCGAAACATCTGCTTATAGTGTTTTCTTTTTTTATTCGGCACTTCTACTTCAGATTTAGAATCGGAGCTACTTTCACTCATTATTAAGTTTAAAACAAACAATTATACAGAAATACTGCAAAAAGTTTACTATCTGACGTCTTACTAAAACCAAAATGCAATGAAACTAAATTAAATTGTAATATTATTACTTGAAATTGACACGCATAAACGACCACTCAAATTATTAGCATTTTAGGCAAGTACATATTTCCTCTAAGTACCGGGAATTCCCGAACATAATTCATTCATGAAGATTGGGGTGCGTTCATAACACAATATTTTTTGTGTTTTGGTGTGTTAATTTTTTTTTATACAAAATCTAAATCTTTCCAAATTACGGTAGACTTTGTCACCGTTGCCATGCGTCTACGGTAGGTGGTAAATTTGTGCTGATTACGGTGCATTTACCGTAATTACGGTGCACATGGCAACACTGGTATGTACGTACCGTGCTCAGATAAATAATTGCAATAAGCATAGATTCCGTTCTAAAATAACAACAAAGTTACATCAGTTCATACTGTATTTACTTATGTCATTGAAAAGGTGTTAGAAAGAGATGCATATGCAGTAGTATTTTCGTAATTTAGAAGGTACGTCGATAAAAACACTCATGAAAGGTGAGGTTTTCTTTTATCAAAAAACATAAAAAAGACATCAATTATTCATTTGACCTAGGACCAATAAGCGCGCAATCTACCGTCGTTGAAACAACCTAACCATGCCATGGTCGAGCTGCGATCCGCCATCTAAAATGTGCTCAACTTTTCTTATAGATGTCACTAGGAGGATCACGGCACAGATGTTACACAAATTACAAATATTATAAATTATTCGATTATTGTAAACAGCACAGATTTGTAACAGTCTGCTGTACACATTTAGGCGTTTTGAAGCGCGCGCTTTGAACTATGAACTAGGCCAGTTACTCAAGACATCTTAGGTCGCAATAAATTGCACTGTCTTGATTTTTTGGTATGTTGTTAGGATAGATACCAGTAGTGTAAAACCAAGTTTGCAGTTTCGAAAGACCTGTGCTAACTGCACGGTGCTCGAAAAAGTTCGAGTTTTTCACTTTCAGTTTTTCGTTTTCGCGTAAGACTCCACGGCCTCTCTTGCGTTTCCAGTGCGAGATGTTTCTCCCGCCGACATGCCAGTTTAAATGACATCCTTCGTCGATTTCTTGCCACCACTAACCAACCACTAACGTACCTGCAGTCCTAGAATCAAAGGACATCATACTTTATGTTGGGAAGAGACCTGACTGGATGTGATTCCCTAGAATATGTATAGACCGTTAGTGTACCAGTTTTAATAAAATATTAAATTTAAAGTTCTAAAAATGTTATTCCCGTTTTATTTGTTCTACAATGCTTTATGGTATATGTTATATATTAAATTAAAATTCAAGTTGAATGTACATATAGATTGTATTTTCTAATGACAGTGAAAAAGTATCAACACGGTTGCTAGGTGCTAGCTTATGTCTATGACACGCCTCCGCCGTTATTCCCAGGAATCAGAGGCGCAGGGAGTAGCTGGTCAAGGTGTCGAATCCATACACGTCCGCTGTCCGTCTTTATCTCGTAGTGTACGTTTCCTAGACGGCGGGTTACTGAGCCAAACTCCCACTTCCTTCCAGATATGGAGTAATTCCGAGCTTGTACTCGACTCTCTAGGGCCAACTTCCTTACGCATGTATTGGCTCGTGGAGGAACCTTCGGAGGTGCACGTAATTTTGCTACAAGTCTTGTTCGTACTTCTCTGCCTAGCATCATTATGTAAGGTGTATCTCCAGTTACAACTGGCGTAGCTCTAAGGGTGCTCTTGACCGTACGGAGTTTCTGTAATAGTCCGCCGCTCTCCCCCTCTAGTTTATGCAGCGATTTCTTTATAGTTTGCACAAAACGTTCCGCTTGTCCGTTGGTTGCCGGATGATATGGAGCTATAGTTTTATGGACTATTCCATTCTTGGTTAAAAATTGTTCAAATTCTTGTGAAACAAATTGTCTTCCATTGTCAGATACTATGATGTAAGGTACTCCAAATGTGTCAAATAGTTCGTCTAATTTCTGGATACAGAATGTGCTGGTTGTCGTTTTGGTTGGAATGATTTCTACCCACTTTGAAAATGAATCCACGATGATGAGTAATTGATAACCCGAAATAGGGCCTGCAAAATCGATGTGTATTCTTTGCCACGGTCCAGAAGGCTCTTCCCAGTGGTGTAGGGGAGCTTTCGGTGGTTCGTTTTGTTCTAATCGACAAGTTCGACATGATTTCACTTTGTGTTCGATATCTTTATCTATATTCTTCCAATAAACATAACTGCGGGCGAGGAGTTTCATTTTTAATATACCAATATGTCCTGTATGAAGTTCGTCTAGAATTTGTTTCCTTAATTTGTAAGGGATCATTATCCTTGTTCCTTTTAAGATGCATTCATTTTGTATCGTAAGTTCGTTTTCTTTATATCCTGACTCCCTGAGTGAAACGCCTGATCGCAGTTTTTCCAGTAAACTTCGTAATTCTTGGTCTTCACTTGTTTCTTTAGAGATTATTTCTGGAGAGATATTTAGTGAGTTTATCTGGCATAGTTGGAATATGTAATGTTGATCTATGGTGTCATCGTTTATCTTTTCAACCGGAAAGCGTGATAGAAAATCGGCATTGCCGTGTTTTATTGAGCTTCTGTATTCAATATCGTAATCAAAACCAGAAAGAAAATGCGCGTAATGAAATAATCTCATCGTGCTTAAGGTCGGTAGGGTTCGATGCGGGTGAAAAATTGATGTAAGAGGTTTATGATCTGTGATTAAGGTGAATTTTCGGCCATAACAGTAGTGGAAAAACTTTTTTAATCCCCAGAAGATTGCTGTCGCTTCTTTGTCAATTTGACTATATTTCTTTTCACTTTTGGTCAAGGATCTTGATGCAAATGCTATCGGTCTTTCCGATCCATCTGGTAATCTATGGCTGAGAACAGCACCAAGCCCGGTCGGTGAGGCGTCTGTAGCCAGTATTAATGGTTTATTCTGATCGAAATGTATTAGGACTCGTTCACTTAATAATTCTTTTTTTATATTTTTGAGACTTACTTCGCAATTTGCTGACCAATTAAATTTTGTACCTTTCTTCAATAACTCGTTCAATGGGTTCGTGATGGATGCGAGATTGGGAATAAACTTGTTGTAATAATTTGCCATACCTAGGAATGTTCGTAATTCATTAACATTTGTTGGGCGTTGTGCATTTAAAATTGCTTTTATCTTATCTTGGTTCTTATGTAATCCGTTTTTGTCTATGGTGTGTCCTAAGTAATTAATGCTTTGTTTGAAGAAATGGCATTTTTCTTTGTTCACTCGAAGGTTGCTATCCTTTAATTTTTCCAGGACCTGTCTTAACCTGTATAATAGTTGTTCTTCAGAGAAACCTTGAATAATTATGTCGTCAAAGAAACATTTTACTCCTTCAAGGCCCTGTAGTAGTTGGTCCATAAATTTTTGCCAAAGGCTTGGAGCTACTTTAACTCCGAACATTAGTCGGTTTACTCTAAACGTACCTTTATGTGTACTTATAGTTTGTAATAAGGCACTTTCTTCATCCATTACCATGTTCATGTAGGCTTGGGTGATGTCTAAGGTGCAGAAAAGTTGACCACCACTCATTTCAGCTAAAATGTCTTCAATAATCGGTATTGGGTATTGCTCGTCTTTAATCATTTTATTTAAAGTAACTTTGTAATCAGCGCACAGTCTGATGCTTCCGTTTGGTTTTATTATCGGTACGACAGGTGTACCCCACTCGGAGTGTTCGATTTTCGAAATAATTCCCTGTTTCGCAAGTCGGTCGATTTCATTGTCTACTTTGGTTCGTAATGCATATGGTATTCTGCGTGGTTTGATAAAAATTGGTTGGGCGTTTTCTTTTAGTGTCAGGTGGCCTCGTACGTTCGGAATTTCTCCTAGATTTGGGTTGAATACGGTTGTTTCGTATTTTTCAAGTAATTTTTCAAGTTCCTGTGATATATTTTGCCTTGTTTGGATATTTCTCATATCGGCGAGTTGTATATTAAATTCTTTCATCCAGCTTCGACCTAAAATAGGATCGACATCCTTGTTAATTATGTATAATTTTCCATAAAATTTTTGATTTTTGTAATTGCATTTCACATAGATTACGCCCATGGGTCTGAAAATTTCGCCGGTGTAAGTTTTAAGTTTCATGTTAGTCCCGAATATTTTCTTGTTTATGTTCAGCTTTTTGTAGTCATACAGTGATATTGTAGAAAGTGTCGCTCCGGTGTCAAATTCCATGTTGACTTTTTTTTCTTCAATGTCAATGGTTATTATGTATTTGTCTGAAGTTTCACTCTTAATGAGGTTGATTTCTCCGGTACTATCGGCGCTTAGACTGCTAGTAGAATTGTCCAGTAAGTTCGTTTCATTACTGCTACGTTTTTGTAGGCAGACTCGAGATAAGTGTCCTTCTTTTTGGCAGTTACGGCACGTGCTTTTTATTGCACCGCATTCATTTGCTTTGTGATCATCTTTTCCGCAGCGGTAGCATTTGCCCCTAAGATCTCTAATAGAGGTAGGTGTTTTTAAGTTACTCCTCGGCCAGAGTGTTGGTCTGTTTTTCAATTTCGACACTTTGTTGATACCAGTATTGTCTTCTGACGATTTTAAGATAGATGAAGATATGTTTGAATTTTCGTTCTTTCCCATTTCCATTGATGTTGCAATATGAACTAATTCTGCAAATGGTGTTGTTTCTCTTTCTTGTATAATTTTTGTACGAATATCTCCATCTTTTAAACCTCTAATGAATTGTAATGACAAGAATTGTTCAAGGGAGGGTTTCTTGCAATGTAAGCATTTAAAATCGCAATTCAATGACAATCTCTTTAGTTCCGATGCGTAAATAGCAATTGTTTCATCTGCATGTTGTAATCGTGATATGAAAATATGTTGAGACGCCCATATACTTGGTTTTGGATCAATAAAATTGTCTAAAATATCTGTAAGTTCTTCAAAGGTTTTGTTGATCGGGTCGTCTGGAGAGCATAGGTCGTGGATTCTTTCATGTATGTCCGGGGGTAATGTACAGAGTAACGTGTAAACTTTTGTTTTGGAATCCGAAATGTTGTTGAGTAATAAATATACAGAAAGCCTTTTAATGAAATTCTTGAAAGTTTCTTTTTCTTGAAAAGGTTGAAAGTTAAGTCTCGGCTGTGATTCGCGCTGGGAACAAGATGCGACCGCCGAATGATTTGTACTATTTGTTTCTGAAGTTTTGTAAGCATTCAATATTTGTGAAAATTTTGTTTGTAGAATAGTGTACGTTTCATCTACCTCAAACCTGTATTGAATTTCCGCATCTATGTTTTCATCTTCGGTTTCTAGTTCAATTTGTGTCTGTAATTTCTGTAATCCTTGATAAGTATTTTGTAGTGTACTCAGTCGTGTTTCTATTTCTTCAAAAGAATATAATCTTTGTTCGTCTTGTAAAGCATTGCTTGTTTTCGTTAGCACCCCACGTAGGGTGGCTCGTGCACGTTTTACTTTTTTTAATTCCAACGACATCGTCGCCGCCAATTTGTTATATATTAAATTAAAATTCAAGTTGAATGTACATATAGATTGTATTTTCTAATGACAGTGAAAAAGTATCAACACGGTTGCTAGGTGCTAGCTTATGTCTATGACAGTATATTTATTAAAAAAAAATTATTGCTTTTTATCTAAGCCTTATAATCATTAAAAGTTTAATGAGTAGTTACAAAATAACAACATTCTAGAGGCCATCAAAACAATAAATAATTAGATAAATACCTACTATTTTGTGTAATGTGAGCTATTAGGTAAGTACATAAGTAATATACCTACACAGTAAGTAGGTACTAGTTATTGACATTTTTACACCGTGTTGAGTGACGTGGCATATTCAAGTTTGGTGAAAAAGATAATATGATAAGTGAGAATTTTGAGCTGTTCTGAAAGATTGATAGTGTTGGGATTCAGAAATGACACTTCGCAGGATTGAGCTTTTGGTAATGTTACGGGTCAGTGATTCAATCCATTTACGATAGAAATAGGGAACATAAAAGTAGAGATGTAGATGGGTATAATGTATAACTACTAATAACTAGGTACTCTTTTTTTTAATTTTAAGGTCTGGCTTGGCATACCTACTACGACATCCATACGGAGCAAGATTATTTTTTTTTGAACCAAAATCAAGTCGATTTTGATAGTTGTTATAAAGTATCCTACTGAACTATTCAGTAGAAATTTTACAAAAATCTTCCACGTTCAAAAAATGTTCACGTCGTTAATGGCACAATCATTTAGATTTAAATTTATGGAATCACTAGCTGATGCCCGCGTTTTCATCCGTGATTTTGGGTGCAATTACCCCAAAAAACGGCATAACCTCAACGGTCATGAGGCCTAACCTCAAGTCCAATAAGTCATGACTTTTTACTTGATACCTACTTATATTTTTAAAAATGGTTTTCTTTCTTATCCATCCATTAGCTCTTACTAATTGTGTTAAGTTATTGACTATAATGGCGGATTTTGTCTTTAATTTGGATATTATTTCGTCGGTGTTATTGACATCGCTAAGGTGATTTTTCCCATATTTGTTATTTCAAAATTATTATTATTAGTGTTTCACCTTTGCTAGACAGACCAAACTTGAGGATTATGTGGATTGGATGTTGGTACACATGAAAAAAAAAAAAACGGTGTTTGTACCATTAAAGGAAATCGTTATACAGATGTTACAATTTTTTATCATTTTTTTTTCAATATGGGGATTACCTGAAGAGCTCTTGCTTTTTTATATTATTACTTTAAGTCACAACAATATTTGTGCAAAATTTGATTCCTGTCAGTTACATAGATTTGGAGAAAGAAAAGAAAACAGTTTTCGGTTTAACTGGGTGTCGTAGCCCCCTGAGGGGTAGTGGTGGGGTGGAATTTCGTACATCATGTTATCTCTATATAAAGTATCATTTGGTCATAGTTTCGAAGATGCCCCAGGCTTTGGGGGCACTTTTCACAAGGCTATCCTGCTATAACCCTTTAGGGATCGAGTGAAATATAGTTCTCTATTTTTGGTTTGAAAATACGATAATGAAATAATACTATTTTTAAAAATAATCTTCTAATTTATCGTTTACATTGTCATAACTACTTATTAAAGCCAGTCAGCACGGTAATATTGAAAGTATTTTGGAACAAGATGGACAGTATTTGTGATGAGTAACGCCCTAATTACATATTTACTGAAAACATACTCGTACTTAGCTTCCACAAATACTTACAAAGGTAGGTAAATGTTCACGTCGTTAATTTATAATTCATATATCTAACGTGTAAGTAAGTTTTTGTACAAGCATCAACGATAATGTAGCATTGCTATGTTTATACGATCATTAAGCGTTTACTGACTGTTTATATTTGATTTAGACTTTATTATTTTCGTAATCTCCTGTTTAATCTATTTTTTTGAAGCTACAATTTAGATTTACTTATACCTATTTAATTTATACGCATAAAAATATTTGACAATTTAAAAAAGGGTATTGATTTACATAAAACGCGACTCCACAGTTTATGGGGCAATCAATCAATATATTATTAAGTAAACTTCTCTTACGGAAGCTCCTTTTTAAAGGCAGATTCACAGTACATACTTGTATTTGCTACGAAAAGTGGAAGGTATATTACAAACGCGTGCTATAGAGGAGTTAATACTTTATTCGGATGGTTGGTCCCTGGGTGGCTGTCGCGTTCATAAACAAGTGCAGTCGGAAGTTTGGCAGGCAAGTTTTTGCGTATTTACTGCGCGAGGGGACCTGCAGCCTGCAGTTCCATTCCTATCTATACTCACCCGAGTTATATGTGACTTTTGGCAACGAAAACGAGCTCCAATGTGTCCGTATAGGTTGGCTACCAAAAGTGAACGCATAGATTTTATTGGTTTTGCTTTATTATTGTCGAAACTAGCAATAAAAACCCAACTATTACTTGGTCGTTAATAAATTTATGCGAGAAGAAAATATTGTTTATGTTTAAATGGCATTATTATTGTCACTAAAAATACCATGAAGTCTGATATTATACTTTGGGAGCGTTGGATCTTATTTTCAGATAGCTGGTGCTCCCGGTTTCGCCCGCGTGGTATTTAGCACACTGAAATTCTATTCTAACAATTGGCGAAAGATTGTTTTAAATTGTATGAGCAGTCTAGAGATTACATACAAACAAACAATTTATATACAATTTAAATCTATAATGTAAACATACGAAATCTCGCATTTCGTATGATGTCAAGGCATTTTACAGTTTAGATTAATTTATCACTTACCTGGCCACTCAACTTTTTAAAAGCCAAAAACGTCTCTAAGCAATATGCACGCCAACTTCACATTGTTGGTTAAGAAACAAATTCACGGTAAGAAAGTGTATTTCCCCTGCGACCTTTTTACAAAGTTAACAAGGTGTAGCCTGGGAAATAAATAAGGGAAAGCAGCGATTAATATTAAAAACGCGAGTTTTTTACGCTGTACACATTAAAATATTAAATCATGTTACTTACTATATTTAAGTTCATAATAAACAATTCATGTATCTACATATATGTAACTATGGTCAAAGTGAAATTAAGATTATAGGAAAGTATACTACATAATATTGATCTCTTTATTCTAGTGTGATACCGGGGTGGCGAGTTATTCTTTAGAGAAAAGCGAAACGCTTGTCTTATTTGCAAAATTATAATTTTATCTTAAAAACTACGTACTTTACTAATACTAATACGTTATACACCTATATACATTGTAGCACTGAGCTGTTTCTAACAAAATAGCGATTTGGATTTCAAATATTTTTGAAGTCTAATAACTCTAAGCTTCAAAAAAGGATCTAACTTTAAACAAAGCTAATGGCGTGCTCACAGCTCTTTTAACGAACCGATTTTCATTTTGAATTTTTTTTAATGATGACCTGGAACGTGAAATTTGGTAACATTTGAGTACTTGTTAGGATTTTAAGTTGCAATCGTTATAATTTAGATTTCTAAACTAGATTTAGATTACCTGAGAATAAAAAATTTTTTTTTAAATAATTTAATGTTCGAGGTCTGGTGTGGTCTAATGTTCACAGATTGTTTATTTTTGTGTAAATTTATATTGCAAAATTATACGCCTACTTTGCGCTTATGTCAAGTAGGTATGAATCAGTTTTTATTTTAATAAAGCGATTCTCATGAAAAACAATATTTCACTCTTAAGTTTTAAACATATTTTAAAATTGAATAAATCACGCGAGCTAAACCACGGACGACTGCTAGTTAAGTAAATATAATTAAACAGTCTAAAATCGTAAACCATTTCGTTGTAAGAAGGACTTTAAACGATTTCCCCATTTTTAAAGTCCAAAGTTTAAAGGGGCCCGTAGCCATAAGTATGCTCAGGTAGGTAACGAGCACTTGAGGCCAAGTGCTGACTGACTCGTGAGCATCCCTTTGATCTGGGCACCTTTTAAACGAGATGCGATGGCCTTGTCTAATGAGATGAGAACGATTTCAATAAAACTTCCCATTGCACTCTTATTAACCTTTCCACTAAACACTTTCAAACGTGTTTCGGTTTTGATTATCTCCTTCCCATAAGTATTATGTATTATTTGTTGTTTATACAATACTATATACTTATATATATATATATATAATAGTATACTAACTACCCGCTCCCGGCTTCGCCCAGGATGCAATTTCTTTTATCCCTCTTTCCATCTATCCATCCATCCATCCATTAAAAAATACCCACCTCGGAGATATTTTGGCTTATAAAGAACAATTTATAATGACAAACTCGTACTATATGTAATTCGCATGAAGAGTCGAAAGGGTATACAAAGTAATTTCCTCTGATATTTTGGTTGCACAGAAATATTTAACTAAATGGTCGTATAAAACTCGCTCGATTTAAACTTTGTAACCATAACAGAACGTTTGCATAGTTGCCTACCTTGTTAGTTTATTACGTTGTGTACCTATCTGTCTGAAAAATTATTATATATTATATTAAAATTTTACTAACACTTGCATAATTCGATCTTATATTGAGTATTTTGAGAACAATTTTTCAACTTTAAAGTTTTAAAAATTCACCTTGGTGTGAATTAGTAGTGGCAGGGCACAACGCGTTTCGCAGTTACTTACGTTGGTGGCAGTAATCACCTCCTTACAAAGACCACCGTGAAATAACAGCATGTGTGCTGATGTGTATTGGTAAGTGACTAAGGGATACCAAAGCCCATTTCTCTTAGGACCAGGACTAACCTCAGACCGAACACAATTTTTACCATAATGAGCGCAACCTAATATTTTATGTATTAAGGTGCAATATTGCGCAAAAAAATTTTGTAGCTCTTCAGATAACCGGGTTTTTCTTAAATATTGTGTAAAATATGAAAAAAGAAATAAAAGTAGCAGATTCAAACTTTAGTGTAGAACGTAAGTTAATTAATAAGCCTAAAAACAAAAGTAGTTGTCACGGAAAATTTTTATTACTGTGAACAGTAATTTTTTTTAGCAGTATTTTACTATTTTTTTTCTCAGAAAATGGATTTTTTTATATAAATCTGCTCAATTCAAAATTTTTTCAATATAGTCTATGCATTTTTATAATAATTTGCAATAAGTATTTTTATCTAACTTGTGATTTTACTCTAAGAAGTCAAACTAGGCGACGAAAATAACCTGTAGCCACCTAGTAAAGTAGCCACCTACCATCAAGTGGTACCTTACCTTTATATATATATATATAAAAGAAAATACATTGTAGCGTTTCCTAAAATTTACATTAAAACTCTTTCAAAAAAACGTTAAATGCCCAATAACAATCTTCTTAAAGAAAGTCAATATTATAAAAGCGATTATACAACTCAGTTAAAAATGAAATAAAAGGCGTGTACTTAGTTATAATATAATATAATTTTCCGAAAGATCCGAAGTTTCAATATGTTAAAGTTAATAAAGATAACGTTCCTTCCTGCAGCTTTTACACCTTAATCACAACTTCATATATTAAAACGGAACATGATAGTTTTATCGCCAGATGTCGCTTCATATTATTTAAGGATAACTAATATGTTTCAGCTAATTTTTTTTTACGATAATATATCACTTAGGTATATGTACTAAGTTTAGAACTAAAAAACTACTAAGTCTAGAAGCTGAAATTTAAAACATGTTTATTTTTATAATGTAAACATCTGCTAAGAAAGGATATTTCAAAACGTGAACTCCGTGCGAAGCCGGGGGCGGTTCCCTAGTTACTTATATATTTTTATCAGGCGTTGATTTTTTATTTTAGATGATCCCTTGAGAGCAGTACTTCTTTTTCTGGGTGAAAGGTACCCTACTACGTACCTACTCTGTACCCCTGACAACGTGTATGGAATATTTCATGGTGATTGATGAAGTACTTTCCGAAATTTGCGGTTTTGAACACAGGACCATTATTTTTTTATCTATTCTATACTAATAAATAAAATTGAAGTATATGACTGTAATGTAAAAATAACTGTTTTTTACAAAATGTATTTGTTTAATAGGTATGTTAAAGTAAAAACAGTACTTATAACAAACAAAAAAAAATTCCGTCTCGACTTGTCTCGAGTTAATTACTTATCTATGGTAAAGCAAAAATTATTATAATTTAGTTAACATGTTTAACAGTATTTTAAAATATTTCAGACTCCTCTATTAAAGGTATCACAGCTAACTCGGAACAGTGCAAGCAAATTAGTGTGTCCTAAGAGGTTTGAGTGTATTAGCTTTTGCTACATGCTTACACAACTTGATTGGCTCAAAGCTCTTCTTTCCCGTCAAAGCGCACTGTCTTCATTTACACGTATGAACATTTATTTACCTTAGATACCATCTTATATTTAAACTTAGACAAAAATCAGAAACATAGACGTTAATACGATATTAATAAAGGTCTCTTAATTGTGACTTAATTTTATCTTATTACCATATAGATATATAATTTCTAAAGTTATATACACTTACTTATAATTATGATAACTCCATATTCAGTGTTTAATATTATCCTTGTACCCAGTTACGGTTTATATTTGGATATCTATTTGTAATATTAATTAATTAATTTAATGAATTACATGATGAAATAAGTTGATATATTTTTTATTTTCGCCTTTTAAGGCTTAGAACCTCATGTAAGGTGAAAAGGCGAAAAGTTTCCTACCTGGGTCATAATCTTAAACATGAGCGATACAACCTGCTTCAGCTGGTGATGATGGGCAAAGTCGCTAGAAAGAGTAAAGTTGGGCGAAGGAGGAAGCTGTTTTAAGTAGGAGGACTGTTCCAGGCTGATCGTCAACCTTCAGTAGTTAGAGAGGCACCGCTAGAAGAAGGAGAATTGTTACTCGTCAATGTCTACATTACCTCAAAGAAGTGTTTAGAACTTTCAACCGGGCGTCTTCAATAAGGAATCCTTTTAATATTTAAACAACAGTGAAAGAAAGATGTTATGTTGCACGTATTTTTCAAAGAGCTACAAATGGCTTAACATTAACGAAACTAAACTATTGTTTAAAGATTAAAACAGGTGTACGGCGGAGATCGTTAGACCTCCATTTCTCTTACGTAGAGAAACATAAACGGGCACCCTTGGCGATTACTTTCAAACGCCTGAGACATAGTTAATGAGGTGGTGAAATTGTACACACTCTTAACAAAATACTGACTGTCGTATACAATATTTTTAGCGTCATTAAGTGAGTTTCCTGATCGCTTCGACATTATATACTTAAAGTACCTATATATTAAGTCATATATCCTTATATCTATACTTCTATACTAATATTATAAAGAGAGAAGATGAGTAGGTATGTTTGTAATGAATAAACTCAAAAACTACTGGACCGATTTTGAAAATTCTTTCACATATAGAAGGCTACATTATCAGCGAGTAACATAGGATATATTTTATAAAGTTAAAAATGAGTAGTCATATCATTATATCTTCTCTTACAAAGGTAATTTTTAAGTTATTAACTCATCAGCTATGCGAAATTGCAGGTAAAAATCAAGTGTCTTCATATGTATGTATAAATAAGACAGTATAAACTCATAACATTGTCGAGTGAATATACCCAATAGTCTAACGCCTAAACTAGGTATCAGTTAGGATTATAGTTTCAATATAACGATGTAAGTTGGATGCACCACTTTGCAGTGTTTGTCGACGGGGTCTAGTTTAATTAGCGATTACCGAGCACTCAGCGTCTAACGCCTCTACTTAATTTGAGACATTGTTTGCACTGCATAAAATTATTTCACTAATAAAATATATGTTTTTGGTAATAATTAGTTAATGTTTAATTAGTTTACGAGTATAGATCGAAAATTTAACAAAAATTTGGATTTTAAATTATTGTTTAACTAGGGAGCCGCCTGCGGTTTCACACGCATGCAATTTTTTTCTGCAAATTATATATACAAATCGTCATAATTTCCGGTTAGTTAGGTGGTTTAGAAGAAATTAGCGTAAAAACAAACAGAACAGCACACGTGCTCTTATTTAACGGTGGTGTTCAGTAAAGGGAGATCGCCAGACGGGCTGTCCTAAATGACTATGAAATGTCATGCCACAACTAAATTTCAAAAATTCTATTTTTTCTAAATCCGTTATTTATAATGATTGGATGCCGAAAACGCATCGTGCAGATCGTTCAAAGATTTTTCAAGTTCTTCTACGAACGCATTATAAATTATGACCTCCCCTAAAGCAAAATTTACATGCAAGGGAGGGTTGAAGTAAAAACGAAATTTCAGCTTTGCATATTTTATAATGAACGGAAGAATCATTCTATGAAAATAAGTAATTTAAGAAAACATTGGTAATAAACTAAGCCGCACCTTGCTTGCTGTCTGATTAGATAATAGTGGTATGATAAGGACTTTTTCAATTTTTAAAACTGCTTCTAAGGTATTTTTGTGAATCTCATTACGAAAAAAATACTTACCCATTTTTGTAAGACACTCTAGAAATTTGATTTTCCCTTTGTTTGTTTTTTGTTTCGAGAGATTTTTGTTAAGTTCCTATTTAAATTTGGGTACATATTCTTATTTTAATTATAAACATTCGGTGAATGAAAAATGTTATGCAATATACAAAAAGTACAGGTTGTATATTTTATTATATTAGTATATTATATTTAAATAGTCTGCAATGACAATGAAATTAGGTACATTTCACTGATAATGCATTTGAAACCTTATATCAAATGCAAGGCCTTATTATTTCAATAAGGTTCCAATAAGCATTTGAAACCTTATTGAAGCCTTATTTAAAAAAAATCATCCGAACAACTCGTAATAAAAAATATTTCAATTTGATAGAGTAGAAACCAGATATAACTACTTCGGTTATATCTGGTTTCTACTCTACTATAATGGCTAGTTCCCTGCCGAATCTCTTAAGTACCTATTATCTAACTGTGTCTCCAAGAAAGTAAAAGACAAAATTGCAAAAACCTGGCTATGGGATTTTGATTATAATTTTCGTTTGAAAAGCCTTTCTTTGTAGCCAGCACTTGAGCTTGAGATAATACTCTTTTTATTAAGCTTTATTGTCGTAAGTCTGCGGAGTTTTTAAAGTGTTTTAGTCGGATGCAGTATTGGCGGTCTCCTTTATTATTATGTTATTGCAGTCTATTCTGGTTGAACGATTCTATTGGAATCGTTGCACATAAAGTCATCAACTTCGGATCAAAGTGTCTGCAGGATCGCCTCGATTCGCCCACGGTAAAATTGGTTGTGTGACAGCTAGACTTGAATTCTATTTTCCAAATAAATTTTTTAACATTTCATGAATAAAACGCGAGATATTAATCGATTGTAGATCTATTATCTATACACAATTATTATTTGTATACATAATGAATAAAATTTAATTGTTTGTTTGTGATGTCAAAATAATTGATTTTTATTTAATGTATATCAAAACGGACCTATACGGACATACCTTGTAAAATCCACAACTAGATCTGCTGTGGTACAGTGTGCTCGTGATGCCACAAACCATCGATGTATACAAACAGAAAAAAGTGGAGAAGCATCGCAGGGGCGGCAATCCTCCTTGTACATCATCCGCACGACCAAGACCACTCTGACAAGAGTGTGCGACTAAATATATAGGTATAGGTAAGATACTTATACCAAAAAAAATAAAAAATAGAGGCACTCCGGGAGTGCCGACAGAAGTGAAAAATTGAACAATTACGTGTGTATTTTTTGAATCGTCAGGAAAGTACATACTTATATACAGAGGTGTCGGTTACTGTAACAGTGTCGCGAGTTCAATGGTTTTTTCCTTATTTAGACTTCTCGGCAAAAGTAGAGGGGGCATGCGCAGTATTCAATTCGTAGGTCTGTTTGACGGGCAGAGGAGCGTGCGGGGCGGGTGAGCGTTGGTGCCGACACGTTATTGGTAGATTTAGTCGCTCTTCCCCTCCCGCACTGCGATCGCGCGTCTCGTGTCTCTGGGGTACTGTTACGTACAGATTGTTTTATCGTGTTAGTAATACGTCATAGTGAAAAAATGCCTAAAAAAACCTTCTTCTTGTTTTTTATTTTCTGAAAATACTAGCAAGATAAGTCACAAGGAAAAAACTAGTGTTACAATAATCTTAAGTTAGTAAGGTGCAAAAATACGAAATAAAAAAAAATATCATTCCCCTTAGCAATTTTGTGCGCAATTGTACACATGCGCCGATTGCCCCTACTAGTTTCGCGGACCGATCTTAATAGAACGGGCGACCTATACGAGTACGTTTCCGTGCGTAACGTGCGTTAAATCAGCGTTAGTGTAGGATTTATTTAATATGTA
This sequence comes from Synanthedon andrenaeformis, assembly GCA_936446665.2. Taxonomy (NCBI): domain Eukaryota; kingdom Metazoa; phylum Arthropoda; class Insecta; order Lepidoptera; family Sesiidae; genus Synanthedon; species Synanthedon andrenaeformis. The sequence goes on along the minus strand of OW387783.2, from coordinate 4,692,759 downwards.
AAAAGATTCATATGTAGTATGAATTGATCTTTATTGTAAGTCAGGTAAGTATCTTATTGTATCTTTATTGTCACCTTTTATTATCAGGTCTTAAGTTGGGGTTACTCAAACCTTGTACAATTCAATCCCTGTAAAACACAAGTTTGTGCATTCATTGCAAAAAAGGCCACATTTGTCTAAATTTCAGGTTCCCCGAAATATCAAAGAAATGTCCACACCCACAGGATACCAATAATTATCCTGGGTGTGGACATTTCGAGTAAGGTCGAATTTAGGTGTCATTTGGAAGATAAATTATTCCTGCAATATTAAAATTTCTTAAAAAGGTTCCTAGTATATTTTTGTTGTAATTAAGTATACCTACCTACTTCATTTTTCTTAATCATTATTGATTTGTGGTAATATAGTGCAAACATATCAATACATTTAAGCTAGGAAAAAGGGATTCAATACAAAGTTCTTCAGGGCTAATATGCAAAAAAAAGCAACTAATGAAAAATACTTTTGTATATATTTTTACATTTTTGATCCTCTTTTCCTCAATGTAATATACACGAGTGGTAAATTAACGAATCAGTCGGAAGTTCTCGTATCTAGGGCCCTTGATCGGGCAGCCAAGGGACTCATAAAATGAGATTGGCCCAATGGCGACGGTTTATTGAGTTATTAACATGGATATTTGACTTAAATATTTTCTATGCCTCAAAGGGATTCTGCTTGTTTCAATATAAAATCCAGTGTTTTAGGATAAAAGACGCAAAATGTACCAAAATCAGATTTTGTTGGAAAATAGTTGCCAAAGTATACGTTAATTGGACTGGATGAAAAGCTATAATAGGGGAGCCCAAGAGGGGATTCTGGGATTTACTCGAGCACGTCAGATTAAGGTATGGTAGATTAATTACATGCTGAAAAATGTGCATTTAAATAATCTGATAATTTGAGCGTGACGAAAGGAAATGGTAAGGTCACAAAGTTGCAAAAAAAGTCACATTGACATTCTCGAGCGCGTCAGATTAAGATACGGTGGGTTAATTACATGCTGAAAAGTGTCCATTTTAATAATCTGACGATCTGATGATCTGAAAAAAAAAAAAACGTTACCTAGACATTCCCCAGCGCCGTACATTTTTTTTATTTTAAAGAAAATAATGCAAGGAAAACAAAAAACCTTAATCTGACGATTTGCCCAAGCCAAAGTAACAAATATCGTCAATAAAGTTTAGTTTATACAGCTGCAGGAAAACATGTATTTCCTAATCCGATTTCTCTCTCTCCCTTTCGCTATTTCTCTATTTTTCACTCTCGCACCATACCCACATGCCAGCCATGATGCCACGTTGCCATCACAGCTGATAACAGCACTCGTGGTATTATATATATATACAGCGCTCTGGCAGGTTGGTTGTATTTTAAGTTCTATGAATTAAATTGTGTAATGTTCTCTACAAGGCCTAGATTAGGCCCCATATGGAATACTGCTCTCATCTCTGGGCTGACGCGCCAAAATACCAGCAGGATCCATTTGACGCCTTGCAACGTCGAATTATTCGAATTGTTAACGATTCAATGCTCACACAAAAACGGTTAGAACCCCTTAGTTTAAGAAGGAATGTAGCTTCTCTTTGTGTGTTCTACCGGCTGTACAATGGAGAGTGCTCTGATGAGTTGTTCCAACTAATGCCTACCCCAAGCCCCAAGCAACTAATGCCCCTACTAGTTTTTACCACCGTACTGCGCGTCATAGATTCGGAGTTAATCCGCATTACTTGGATAAGGTGCCACTACGCACAGTCCGGTTGAGTAGAAACTTTATCCCGCGGACGCACGAACTTTGGAACAATCTCCCTCCTGGGGTGTTACCACCTAGCTACAATATGGACTAATTCAAGCTAGCCGTAAACAAACTTTTACAGGGTAGGCAGCGCACTAGCACTCCCCTTGGTTTTGCTCGTGTCCTTAGAAGACGGTAACCACAATATATATACGTATATGTATATGTATATAACAATATACAGTGTGTCCCTGGATAAAGTGCAACCCCAAAAGGGGGTGAAACTAGATCAAAAATTATCGACAAAAAAAAAAGAAAAAAAAAATTTAAATTATTTTTTTATGTACCTTATTGATGAATTAAGATTTTGATTACTCACTAATGACTCTATTTACAAAAAATCGTTTTTTTCCAAAGTAGTGGGTCTATTTTATTAAAATAAAAACGATAATCATGCCAAATGATGTGTTAGTTAAGATAAAATAATAAATAACTCAAAAACCCCTGGTTATCGTGACTTAAAGTTCAATTTTTATACTAAAATTAAAAAAAATATGCTGTTATTTTCAATAATCTATAAAAATCTTAAAATTAAGCCCATAATACTAGGTATTTTTATGACTAATTACTATTCTCTATTATAATAGCTTTACAACAACAAAAAAATCGGCGTTCTAACACAAAAAATACGCTGGCTAAAGATTTTTAAAGTTTACTGATTACGTCACCACCCAGGTAGAGATGTTTAGGCAGCGTACTTTTTGTGTTAGAACGCAGATTTTAGTTTTGTTTTAAAGCTAAAATGATAGAGAATAATAATTAGTCATAGAAATATCTAGTATTATGGGGTTAATTTTAAGATTTTTAGAGATTATTGAAAAAAACAGCATAAAAAAATGCTATTTTAGTATAAAAATTGAACTTTAAGTCACGATAACCAGGGGTTTTTGAGTTATTTGTTATTTTATCTTAACTAACACATCATTTGGCATGATTATCGTTTTTATTTTAATAAAATAGACCCACTACTTTGGAAAAAAACGATTTTTTGTAAATAGAGTCATTAGTGAGTAATCAAAATCTCAATTCATCAATAAAGTACATAAAAAAATTATTTAAATTTTTTTTTCTATTTTTTTGTCGATAATTTTTGATCTAGTTTCACCCCCTTTTGGGGTTGCACTTTATCGAGGGACACACTGTATATATGCTCCAACGACGACTTACGGTATTTTCAAGTGTGTTTTTTTGGAACAATAAAAAAATACTTTATTATTTGTGTTTATTTGTATGCCATTTTCCGAGCATTTTTTATCACATTCAGTGATTAAAAAGACATGAAAAAGAAATATATATTTTTTTTAAATCGTCAGATTAAGAAAAATCCCCCATATAATATCAGCACAATCAGGAATTTAAGTTGAACCGTCTGTATAAAAATCTGACGTGCTCGAGTATGTCAATATGGCATTTTTTTTGCATTTTTCAAAAAGCTGCCACGAATCCGAATCAGTCTTTTGAATGGGAGCTTAGTTTGGGTACCCTTAACATCCCCTCTGAATATCTGACATAATAATTTCTGGTGAAGTTGATAAAGTGTAGTCAAGTTTATTGTAAAATAATTTTAAAAAGCTTGAAGACGTATAACTACTGACTGAATGAGATGAATGAGAAAATTAAATGAATGAATACCTATTTCAATTACGATATTTTAATTACGACTATTGGGTATCCACTAGTTTAAAATTACCTCTGGCAACCCACCTTTGTAGCGTGCACGCGATAATAAGATTATTTAAAATATCTAATTATTTCAGTAAAAAAAAACGTGGGTTTTTAGAAGTAATTTCTTAACGAGCCATAATTTTCCACAAATTTAAATATCCGAATTAGCAACACATTTAGCGATTTATTTTATTTATATAGATTTATTGTAATTTTATTTCATTCGCAAACATTTAAACGCGTTCACAGGTATAAGTTAATTCGAGCGGCCAGAATTTAAGCGAGCCCTCCTGTTTGAGCCGGCCATTTTTTCTGTTATATCGGACCAGTAGACGGCCAGCGGGCCCGTAGTACGCTAGCGCATTATTAATTACCGTCTGTCCAAGCATTTAATATTTTACCTGACTGTAGGATCGCTCCAACCGCTTCAGCCTTAATCCCCACTTAATTTCCCATATTTCGCCATTTTCAACGTTATCCGCAACGGAAACTCATTTTTTAATTTAATGCGATTAGTTCATGTACCGTTTTGTTGATGCCATTGCTCAAAAAAGCTTGCTTAACTTAGGATGGAAATGCTGAGGAAAGTTGACGTCAATATTTTTATACTAGAGGTATAGTATAGCTTACACTGTATCGATCTAACGAAACGCTCTCGAATGCAATATCCGCTTTCAAACGAGTTTTTAGTTCAAAAAACTATTCGGTCTCGTCAGGTAAACTTCAGATGCGCACTATAATTGGAATTTCGATACATAGATAAAACTAAGCCACATTCAACTAAGTATTTTATTGAATATACAAAGCGTTGGTATATTCAATGAAGAGGAATCTTAGAATTAGTTGGAAATAAATTTATCTCGAGAATTAAGTGTACACTAACTTTTAATTTATGCATGTTATCTATCTACATCTTTATCTGCATATAATAAAATCGTAAACGAGCTGTGTGTCTGTTTATCTGTTTGTGCCCGTTAATCTCAGAAACGGCATAACCGATTTGAATGCGGTTTTCACTAATGTATTCATTAACAAGATTAAACTGTAGGATACTGTTTAAACTGGAAAAATGTTAAGTTCCTGTGAAATTCCAAAAAATATGATTTCATATCATATAAAGTTACTGTTTGTTTGTTCAGGTGGGGATAACTTATGGATGAATAATTTAATCGCGTTGAAATGAGTTGAAACCGAATCCGACCTCACTCAACCTTCCTACTAAGAGGATACTAAAATTCGCTATTGATACATTTATAATCCGTTGAAACGAGAAATAGAGTCGTAACGTTTGTAATTGACAAGCGAAATATTTTTCTTATTTTTTTGTCCATTTCTTGTTACGTATTTTTTTCTTTTTTTTTCTTTAGAAATTAAAAACATAATATTATTGCATTAAGGAAGTTATTACAACATTTAACACATTTTTCAGTGTGATTGTAATTTTATAAAAATTATATTTTAATGTCTAATTTAAATAGACTTTTGCAAAAGAATTCAGTATGCTATTTTATAAGTCAGTGTTTGGAATTTAGCTTCCTAGAAGACTGTTTTTAATGAGATCCGTCTTTAGCTTTAGTCTATAACAGACACGTCTTTGTATCTCCGCTCATGACTGGAAATACTTATCTCGAAGCACAAAGATGGCCCTGTCATTCAGAATATTAATAACTTAGTAAACAATAAATGGGAACATCGTAAAATACCAGGAATAGTAAATTTTCACTTTGCTTCAGAATCTGAAAAGGAGATAAGGGTAATTGCTAATGAACTTTTACAAGTACTTAAGCATTGGAAGGGGACTGTTTACTGCCTCATTGGTGTTTCTCTTGACGTGTGATCGTAAATTTTTTACGTCGCGATTGAATGGTCCGCCCTTAACTAAAGCAGGGTATAAACTTTCACAATTCCAGTTTACGGCACCATTCGTGTTCATTTTATAAATGATGTGCTTAAACATTTTATCTATTGCCGTGTACATTTTTATAATGTTACCTAACATTCTAATTTGATGGAAACTCAAATTTTTTTTTGCGTGATTGAGTAACAAACATTCATCATCACCATTCACCACAAACTTTCGCATTTATAATATTAGGATAAGTAGTAGGTTTCTTTTTGTTATATATTTTTAAATACTTTTATTATTTATTACGTTGTTTTAAGTAATATTAAAATTTAACTATTTTAGTAAAATATTATTAAAATAAATAATTACCTACAATAATTCTATTGATAAATAGGCCAGCACAGTATAAAAGTGTACTATGCTTGTCAACATTCTTGCCACTAGATTTTTAAGAGAAAGAGAACATGTCGATAGGTCAACAGAGGTGGAAGTGTGGCGTCACGTCTACGGTTTATTACACGCTCGTTTCGTAACTCTTCGTGACTCCGAGTTCCGATATCTACGTGTCCGATTGACCCCGTAATGACTGTCTGCCGACAGCGAAACAAATACGACCGCGACGGCCCTAAACTCTTTCTGCATCTACATTGTATGTAGTTCGTTATCTTTTCTGTTATTCATACAGTTTTTTTTATCGAACTTTTATTCGAAATTACTATTTATAAATATGTTTATGATGAATTGTATATATCCTATGCAAGATTTATTCACCATTTTTTTTATTAATGTCAATTTCGACAGACAGGCTGACGATCCATATGATGGTAGGTGGTTACCGTCGCCCATAACACAAGCAACGCCACAAGGTGATGCATATGCGCTGCCGATCATAGTAGGTACAAGGATAAGGGATTAAAAAGGATAGAATAATGGGCTTGGCATCCTTTTCTCACTCACCGAAACACAACACATTGACATCTATATCTATAGGTACCAAATAAAAAACTAGTTATAGTTTGTTTGTGGCCACAAAACTCAAAAATTTGCCGATGAATTGACTTGAAACTGGTACACAAGTTTCCACTTTAACTGAAGAGTGTTTTTATATACTTTTTATTTGAAAGTTATTCAATAGTTATAAAACTATTTAAATGAAAATAAAATATATTTTTTTTTAACATTAAGTATTATTATATTTCTTAATATTAAAAGTCTTTGTTACCTTAAGTTGACAATACTTGTAACTAAGGAGAAATTTTATGAAACTGCTTACCGTGGGCGCTTCAGTCTTAACGTTATCATTTTCATACTTCAATGAATTTTATACCAGTACGGAAAACTTTTTATCTAGAATAGTGCAGCTTCAGTTTGAGGCTATTTTCGTGTTACATGTAAATGGAGGAAATCTAAAATGTCTATTGAAGTTAAAATCAATGAAAATAGAAAACTGTAATTATATTCATACCAGGAATAGTAAATGTAGCGCTTTTTATTTCCGTCGGTCTCGTGAAAGCCCGTCTTTACTCGGACACAAAAGCTATTTTAAATATTGCTCCGGGATTTACCCACTAAAGCCTTACTTATATACGTTACCTAACATGAGAATTACTTTGGGGAAATAAGCTTTGTTTGAATTCAAAAACATTCATGAACTAATATTGCGTTGCGTCATGTTTTGTGGGACCGATATTTTAAATTAAAACTATTGTTCTCTTCGTTATGCTTTTTTAAATTGTTTGACACAAATTTTTAGTTGTACAATATATTCCAGGTGTTTATTTAATATATGTATATATAATTTAATGACAGTATTTTCAACACCTCAAATCTCTGAAAGTATTCCCATGAAAATTTGCATACACATTATCAGGAGTACAGAAAAAGATAGAGAGTACCTTTCTACCAGAAAAAAATACCGGAATTAAAAAGGAATCAAAAATCTGAAATAAAAAAAGGAATCAACTAACATAATCTTCACTTAACATTAGGTGAGAAAAAAAATATCAAAATGAAAACAACTTTAATTGTTGCAATTAATTACAAGTAACTTTTTCAGTTCTTCATTTATTCATTATTATAGACGCAAAATTGCCTGTCTGTGTGTCTTCTATAAGATGTACTTCGGAGAGTTCCGTACACTCAGGAGCTGCATGAGTTTATACCGCTTTTGCCTTTCTTCTATCGTACATTCAGATGTACGGCTAGTTACCTCATCTTGTCAACATTTCTCTTTTTCGGACCAAACGTTTTAAAAACTCTTTCAAGGCTTGGAACTCCCTGCCGGCGTCTGTGTTTCTAAACTCATATAACCAAAATATTTTTATAGTACGAGTGAATTCAATCGTCCGGGTGAACTAGCCCTATCGCCGGCTTCGTCTCTGCTGCACGGCTAGATCCTAGCCAAGAGGAATCCCATTAATAATAACAATAAGAAAAGTTTATTAAAACAATCCCATATCAGAAATAATGATGTAAATATGTGTGACATATTTACATCATTATTTCTACTGAAACCTTAAAAACGGGTCACGTAAAAAGTCCTCATGTAAGAAACAAAGTGTGCGAGGAATGTTAGTATGAGCACCTTTTTACGCTTAACTGTGCTAAAGCTTTTCAAAGAAAATTAGATATCGATGCGTATTTTTGTCAACGGAATTTGTTATCTATAAATACAGTACAAACAATTTAATATAAAAGGCGTCGAATTGACGCGTACAAAGGGCGTACGGACTGATCGTCGGATCGAAAACAAATTAATTGCTATCGGTTACGTTCCACTGTCGTAATTGCTTTGTTCTCGCGCGGGTCGATCGATCAAGTGAGAAAAATTAATTGTATTCGTTGATAACCCTTAGATGTTAACATAACGCTCTCACACCCAGCCTCGCATTTTTTCGAACACAAAAAAGTAATAAATTATTCTGTGAAGTCTTTTAACTATAGATTCGCCCTGGCTACGTACAAATTTATTTTATTAACCTGCATTGAATGCCCAAGTATACACGTTCTTAATGACTGTCCGAATAATATTTACTGATATTTTAGAAAGGTAAGAATGCTTTTTTTAAATTAGTAAAGTAGAAACAGTAATAACACAATCTGCTTTTTAAAGTGACAATTATATTGGCGCAGGTAGGTCACAAGACTTAAATATAGAAATATTTACATCTCATTTAAGTCTGAAATAATAAGATTATAATGTATTTCACATTATGAGATGAACATTAAAACAGTAATAGCAGTAAGTTTCTTGAAAAAATACTAAGAGTAACTCCAGTTGGTTGGTATCTCGTTCGCAGAATTTCCCACGCAAAAAGAAAACAGGGCGACAATCACAAGCGTCGCAAGATTGCAAGCGAAAAAGGCCAAATGAATCAGCCCAAAATAATTATAGAAAGCTATGTAACATTTCTCTCTTATGTATGAACCTTATAGTTTATATCTTTGGTTGTTCTTTGGTTGAATCTTTGGTTAACTTTATAGCTTATATCTCTCGACCTCTGTTTGTCGACAGCCAAGCATTCTATTTGTTGCTTACTAGCGACCCACCCCCGGCTTCGCACGGATTCAATTTTTTTCCTAAATTATATGAGTTAACGCCTTTTTTGTTTAACGCTCTTTCCATAAGTGAAAACGGTATCAAAATCAGTTAGGTAATTTAGAAGAAGTATTTGAATGAAAATTTTAAAGAAACTTTTAAAACATCAAGAAATGAATGGTGGTCATAACGGAGCATAAATTTGTTTTAAATTGTAAGAAGATAAAAAATAATTGCATAAACATGTAGTTGTATATCCATTTAAAACAGTGATTACCACAAATACACAGCGACGTTGACTAGTTCTCAATAGATATAGTATCGTGTTGCAATTTGCACTGAGAGACTGCACTGCACTGGTGCACTCCGCAGCGCGTGATTGTTTGCACAGTCCGATCGCTCGATGAATTTGTATAGTGATGGACGACCGATTTCACTTAATTCACTCGAGTTAACTGAAATTTACGTTTCATTACAACGCAATCCTTTCTCTTACTGGTTTAGTTAAAAATCAAAATACGAAACATCCAACGCTAGACTTGAGCCTTTGCCAACAGGGTCCACAAAATACCTAGGAAAAGTAATTTATTGCAAAGAACAAAATGTAGACTAGAACTATGTAATAGAAATGTTTATGTAATTAAAACTCTGTAGACGTGTTTTTAAAATCCAGCTGGATTGGGTTGCCAGTGATGACGTATGCCGAAGCGTGGCCTCTCACGGCAGGACTGAACCACAAATTTAAAGTTGGCGACATAGCCAAGAGAATTAGCAAGTTGAAGTGGCAAGTTGATCAGTTCAATCGTGGGATATCGTTGAGAGTGGTCGTGTGTCGTGTGCTCTGATGTTTCTCTAAAATTTGTTAGTGATTTTAAAATTCGTTTCTCGCTTGCTCGCGTGGAGTTTGAATGGGTGGACTCCGCCCATTGGACGGTCTTTGTGTGAGACAGTAGTGTTTAAAAACACAGTACAGTACAAAACTAGTAAGTGCGAGCTGGGGGCGGAGCCGGCGCGTCCGGATTCGATCTTGGGTCGTTTGGAGCGAGAGCCGCCGCAGCGGGTAATCGGCCACGGCGTATTGAAAGACGCTTAGTGAAACTAACTATATTATTGAAAAATCTCATCATCAATTTGTTGTGCTGGAAAGTTTCTTTCTTTTGCTGAATAATTTATAAGAAATTCTGCATCAAGATTGTCATAATAGTACCATAAATTACTACTTATATTAAGAATGCCAAAATTAAAGCGCACACCTCCACGAACTCCTGTCTGCGATCTGGACAAATCACAATCTGATCCAGAAGTTTCAATGGTGTCCAGGGATGAAGAAGAAAGAAACGTAAATACTCTTCCACGATATAAGAAATCGGACTTCTCGGCGGAAATGCAGTTTCAAAATTTTAGGAAGGAGATGCTGTCGGTTTTGGCGGACATGAAAGCTAGCCAAGAAACTTTATTAGATAAAATAGCGGCAGACCATAAGTCTGTATCTTCGAAATTGATAGCAGAAATTGCGGACTTAAAAGCTCAGAATCGTTTAATACAAAACACTAATACGGAAATAGAAAAGTCTATGGCGTTTCTAAGTAAACAATTCGAAGATACCAAAAATGAACTAGCGGCTTTGAAGACAGATCGAGAAGCCAATAAGGAAATCACTCAAGATCTGGAAAGGAAAGTTCAAGATCTACAGCAAGGGTCCCGTTCATCTGTTATTGAGATGCGCAATGTCCCACCATTGGACAAGGAAACTACAGCCGACTTAACACGGATTGTGAGCCATATGTGCAAAGAAATTAAAACTATTGACATATCGGAAAACCAAATCCGCGATATTTACCGTCTTCCGGGTAAACCCAACGTAAATCGCACTATTATTGCAGAATTTAGCTCAGTATCTGCTAAGAACTCCGTGCTGTCATCTCTACGAGCCTATCAAAATAAAAAACCCAAAGAAGAAAGGTTGAACACCAAACATGTAGGAATACCAGGAGAACCACGCCCCATTTATATAGCGGAACATTTACCAGGCACTACGAGAAAACTTTTCTACCTTGCCCGTGAATTCGCCAAACAACACACATACAAATTTTGCTGGGTAACAAACGGAAACATCTTTCTTCGCAAGGCCGAGGGAGCGAAACATATTTTGGTTAAGTCTGAGCGCACCTTAACGGATCTAGAACGAGAACAGTGACTATCTTGCCAATGCGAAAAATATGACAATCACATTCTAATTTTACTTTTGTTTTTTGTAGACGATCTTATTTACTTTTTTAAAAAACATAATATTTTTTGTTTCGTTAATAACACATCCATTAGCGCAATAATAATTTTCTTCTACCTCTGTGTAACACACGCCGTACATACCACACGTATACATATACCCACCTTAATAAATTATTATAGTACCATGTCATCTATTACACTAAATCACTTTATACATTTTAATATACCCACATTAATAAATTGTTACAGTTTTAAAGTATTATTAATTTTATTATCACACGCCATACATTTTAATATACCCACATTAATAAATTGTTACAGTTTTAAAATATTATTTATTATATTTTCACACGCCATATATTTAAATATACCTACATTTATAAATTATTATAGAATTATTAGTTTATCAGTATTATCTATTATATTAACACACGGCATACATTTTAATATATCTACATTAATAATTAATTACAGTATTATTAGTATTAAAATATTATCTATTATATTAACACACGTCATAAATTTTAATATACCTACCTTAATAAATTATTACAGTATTATGTTAAGTTTTAATATAACAACGTTAATAAAATATTACAGTACTATGTTATCTATTAAAATATTATTATATAATTTTAGCTGTGAGCCCAATGTAAAATACTATTTACTTATAAAATTCCTAAATTCCCCTTATAAAATATTTCTTTATAGTCTACTACTTTATAGCCAATTAATCGACTTAATGGGGTTCAATTTGTCTGGTCCTTTATATTCTACCAATGGCTTCTATTAACTCCATAAGCTCGGAAATTGATGCTATTGATGTTGGGCTTTCACAGCTTTGTGCGCCTGAAGAGTCAAAAAAATTTATAAGTGTAAACAAGAATTCAATTCGGATTCTCCACATGAATATTCGCAGTGTCAATAAAAACTTTGATGGCCTCTGTACTCTTATGTCTCAAATAGATCTAGGTTGCGATGTCATTGTTCTCACAGAATGTTGGTTGAGTAAGGTGCATAACATTCCAGTCCTCGATGGTTTTCACTCTTTTGCCACAAGGGATTTTTGAAATCAGAACGATGGCATTATTGTTTATTTTAAATACAACTTAGAATTTAAAATCCAGGAACCTTCGTTCTGCTATGGAAATTGTTTAACCTGTTGTGTGGGTAGTGGTTTGGCAATAGTGACCGTTTATCGCTCTCCATCCCACTCCAGCAAAGAACACATGGACAAATTCCTTAACAGCCTCGACACAGTTTTGAATTCTCTCTCTAGTTATCCTAACATTCTTCTCATCGGAGATTTAAATATTGATATAAAGGAAGGTAATAACGATAATCGTTCTAATGACTATCTCATTATGAATGCCTCTCACGGGCTCCTACCGGCACATCTTATTCCCACCAGAGAAAATAACTGTTTGGATCACGTCTTAATTAAAACCAAACTCAAGGTAACTACTTTGGTTCTTCGATCTCATTTTACTGATCATATGCCATTATTGGTCTCGCTTGAGCTGAGAAGTTGTGCATTTGGTGCTCAAAACAAAGTTCCCCGAATTAATTTAAAACAAATTGCCAATGAAATAAATGAGACGGACTTTTCCCAAATTTTGAGTCAAATTGATCCTAACCTTGCTACAAATGAATTTGTGGAAGTACTATCTACAATTATCTCCAAACACACACAGTTAGCTACATTATCTAGAAGAAAGAGGAACTTGAAGCCTTGGATTACGCCTGGCCTCCTTAGATGTATCCATAACCGAGACCGACTTCATTTGAAATCTAAATTAACATCTAGTACCCCTATTGACATCATTACATATACTCGGTATCGAAATTTTTGCAACAATTTACTTCGAAAATTAAAAAGACAATATGAAAAAAACGAACTACTTAAAGCTAAAGGTAATTCCAGAGCAACATGGAATGTTATAAAAAACATAATTAATTTCAATAAACCTAAAGCTCATCCCACTGAATTACTTAAATTTCACAATAATCCAAAAACTTCTCTTAATGCAGTTAATAGGTACTTTGTGGAGATTGGAAGGAAGTTAGTGTCCAGAATTACACCTTGTCAAGAACGGCTGTTCACTAATTTCAGTAAACTAAGTAGTTCGGCAAATTCATTGGGTCTTTTAGAGGTAGAGGTCGAGGAAATAGAAGCTATTATTATGCATATGAAATCGGATTGTGCTGTGGGCTGGGATGGTATATCAAGTAATGTGCTAAAGTCATGTCGTCAGAAGTTAAGTCCTATCATTAGCCATATTTGTAATAGATCTATCCAAACTGGAATCTTTCCACGGGCTATGAAAAAAGCTATCGTCCATCCTATTCACAAGGGAGGGGATAGGGAGAATCTCAGTAACTATCGGCCTATTTCCGTTCTGCCACACATTTCTAAAATTCTAGAGAGGGTGCTGAATAATTCCTTGACCACCTTTTTGAACCAATATGATCTCCTCTCTAAGAATCAATACGGGTTTAGAGCGGGGTCGTCAACAGAAGATTCTGTCGCGGATCTTGTTGAGTCGGCAGTTCGAAAATTGGATAGGGGGGAGAAATGTCTGGCTATATTTCTCGATTTATCTAAGGCTTTCGATACTGTCCATATTCCCACTCTCATCTCAAAGTTACAATTTATAGGCGTCAGGGGTATTGCTTTAGATATTTTTAAAAGTTACCTCTCTGAAAGATGCCAGAGCGTAAAAATAAATAACTTGCTAAGTGAGAGTGAAATCATATCTTACGGTGTTCCACAAGGATCCATACTTGGCCCGACATTGTTCCTCATTTATATTAATGAATTGTGCACTTTGAACATCCCTTTCTGTGAAATTTTTACCTACGCAGACGATACGGCACTTTTGGTTCATGGGTCTAGTTGGGATATTGCGAAAGTAAATGCTGAGAGGGCAATGGAAATCGTTAGAAGTTGGCTCTCTGCAAATCTCTTGAGTATAAATGTGGATAAGACAAAATTCATTCCCTTGAGTATTGGATCCACTACGAAGCCGCAATCTGATTACACGATTAATACTTACATTGGTGACACAACTATAAATACACATGGATCTCCGTTGCAGTCCTTGACAAGAGCTTCTAGCTTACGATATTTGGGAATCATTATAGACGAACACCTAAATTGGCATTCTCAAATAGAAGCTCTTACTTCTCGTGTCAGACGCCTTATCCTCATTTTTAAGACTCTTCGTGGTTCTGCAGACATTAGTACTCTGAAAATGGTTTACACTTCACTTTGTCAGTCTGTAGTGGCGTATTGTATACCCATTTGGGGTGGGGCAGACAGGACATCGCTTTTGAAGTTGGAGAGAGCTCAGAGGGCTGTTTTAAAGGTCATGCTTTGCAAACCTATCAGATTCCCAACTAGCGAATTGTACAATGTTGTACAGCTTCTAGCCGTCAGGCAGCTTTTTGTACTACGCTCCATATTACGGAAACACCAGACTGTTTTACCAATAAATGTACCAGACAGTTCTAGACGAGCGAAACCAATCTGCGCGAAGGTAGCCTGCAAGACCTTCTTTGCCTCCCGGCATCACAATGCCCTCAGTTCCAAGCTTTACATTTACCTTGATAAAATTTTAAAAATTAATAAACTTAACAAATATGAATTAAAGGTTAAGATTACTAATTGGCTGCTAACCCTAAATTATGATGATACAGAGCAGTTGATAAATGATAAATGTATTATTAGTATTAAATGAAATCAAATTAAATTATGCATTTATTAATATATATTATTTATATTTCATATTTATATATTTATTTACATTACATATTTATATATTTATCTATTTCATATAGGTACTTTTTTTAGAGATTATACATTCATATACTTAGTTGTAATTGTAAGCACCACGGTTGTATTCACTGACTCCCGAGATACAGGTGTCCAACCTAGTTCGGGAGTTAGAGAACTATTATGTTAAATTTGAATTTATTTAAAATATGTATATTTAAGCTTGTGTAAAAAAATGTGTTTTGGTACAAATAAATATTATTATTATTATTAAATATTATTATTATTAATGGTCACACCTGTCGCAGAGCGGATAACGAGAGCGGTAGAAGAATGGAATTGAAAAGCGTAGCGTATGTGACGCCCTGCGACCAGGTGGAAAGATAACCTGACAGGCTTCAGCAAGCGGCTTGATGCGAAGGAAAAACGGCCGTGCGTGGTGGCGAGCCTTGGTAGAGGCCTGCACCCAGTAGTGGAGGCTGCTGATGATGAGTTTGCGCAAATAAAGATTATTTACTTATTTACTTATTTATTTATTTATTTATTCCCTACAGACCAATTAAGCCCATGAACAAAAGCATCCATTGTCTTCCTTATTTTAATTATTGCTCATAAAAAATTAATGAGAGATGATTAAAGTTAATAAGATATTAAATATTCTCTTTGTAAATATTGTGTACAATACGCTTAAAATAATTTCAAAAACGATTTGAGGAGCCAGTTGTATGAGTGGTTAGTGTGAGTGCCTTAACTTTCTTTCTCAGGAGTCCCGGGTTCGATTCCCGGTATAGGGTCAATTTTGGAAGCGAACTTTTGAAAGTTGACTGTGGTCTGGATTTACGCAGTTTTCGCATTTGCGTTCGCAGACATTTGGGCAGACCATCTGGCGGAAGTAACCACTTCCTTATGAAGTCTTTTTCGTTGTTGTTTTTCGAAGAGTGAGTAAGGGATGCCAGAGTCCATTTCTCTATTTCTTCTCAGCTCCTAATCCTCAATCGGCAGCGCACCTACAACACCTGTGGCGTTTTTTGTGTTAAGGTAGCCACTTATCATTAAGTGGAGCCTGTCTATTTACCTTAACATACAATACAGCAAAAAAAAAATTGTTCAAAGAAAACGATATTTCTCTATGAAGCGTTCGTGTTATTCAAAACTAAAGTGAATTTTCTTGGTGATACTCGTACATGGAGATGCTCAGACTCGAGCTGTATTGGATTGATGTTATTTTAGATTTGTTTATGTTTAAGATAAACTTTAAAACTATTTGCTATTCATAGAATAATACAAACAAAACACAAACGAGATAAACAAAACCTAATACTAATATTGAAGAGAATAATATGTTTATCCCGAAATACATAAGTAGGCGTCAATAAATTGAAAAACGATGTTATTTGATAAGTATATTTGAAGAGAATGCAATGGGAGCTTAACAAGAACGTGTTTTTATTGTGAAAAGGGCGGGCTTTAGGAAGCGAAACAAGATTAACAGCGTCAAGGGCGTATTTCAACATTTCTTTCACACATTATGTGTAATAGGCGTCACAAATCAAGACGTCCATTAAGTTTTGAGAGGTTTTAGAAGAGATGAATTCTGTAGTGAGGTAGAACACGGGGAAGATTTCGTTTGGCCTGCATATAAACTTATAAACATAACTAATTAAACATCGCAATTAAAGTTACCTAATATTGGTATATAATTGCAACAGTTTGTGAGGGTGGATATATGGATGTCTGCTCTTCCACGCAAAAAACTCCTAACTGGATATGAGTGCGAATCGCTGGCAAAAGGTAGTCTTATAAAATTGGCATGTTATGCGAAAACTTAATGCGCAAAATCATATTATCTATATAAATAAAATCAGAGTGTCTGTCTGTGATTTGCGAAAAACTGCCTCAAACTAAGCTTAGAGAGTCATTCGCATGCTGTTAAAACGTAAATAACTTTTTTTAGAATTTTTGTCTGTCTGTCTGTCTGTCTGTCTGTTCGGGGTAATCTCAGAAACGGCTGAAGCGATTTCGATGAAACTTTGCAGACATGAAGAGGGGGTCGTCAGGAGTAACATAGGCTACTTTTTGTTTATGTAAATTGCGGTACATACACCAAAATAACATTTTTTACAATTTTTGTCTGTCTGTCTGTTTGTTCCGGCTAATCTCTGAAATAGCTAGACCGATTTTGACGGGACTTTTATTGGCAGGTAGCTGATGTAATAAGGAGTAACTTAGGCTACGTTTATTTTAGAATAAATACACCCCGGACGAAGCCGGGAGCGGGCCGCTATAAACAATAAAAAACGGGATCTATGCAATATATTCGAGTTTTTCAAACGCGATATTTTTTCTTTTACTGAAAAAAAGTTACTAACCCTGTGACAATAAAAAAAAAAATTTTTTTTCGTTCATAACAATTGCATTTGTTGCTAACAACTGAAACGAAGGTTCATGCAATACGATGAGTTCTCCTTGCGGCATATCTTTTCTTTGGCTGAGTCGCTCATTATGTATTATTAATAGGAACGGATTTTTTTTCGCTAACATTCTAGAAAATTCTAGATGTTTATTAAGGTGACCAACTATTTTTTGTTCAAAAAGAGTACACTTTGCAAGCAAGTATTTCATAGGTGAAAAGAAAAGAAGAAAAAACGATAAAAATTTCATTTTCTTTTAAAAAAATATTTTTCTTCGGAGTGGATTTTTTTTTTTGCTAAATGAGGATGTTCGTCTAATAATGTAGCCACATCCGAACAACTTTCATTTTGCATATTAAATTTGACTGTTAAGACGGCAGATAATGTTTTTACAGAAAATTGCGACTTCTCACTGCTCCAATAATCATTCCCTAGTGAAAATACCCTTTCAACAGCAGCATTAGTGCCTGGACAACATAAGGAAATTTCTATTAAAACTTTTAAATTTTCATGTGGGATATGTTCTACTCTAAAATTCCGAAAAATGCGAAATTCAAATCACTATCAAACTCATGTCTGGTGTTTGCTTATAAAATTGAAATAAAATAATCTAAAAAAATGTTTTAGAAATACAAATGAGTATAAAAGAATACAAATGAGTACTTCCAGAGTACAGGATTTGAAAAGAGTACGGTTTGCGAAAAAAGAGTACAAAACTCAGTAAATGAGTACAGTTGGTCACCTTATGTTTATAGAAAATTCTAGAAGTTTTTAGAAAATTCTAGAAGTTTCTCGAAAATTCTAGAAGTTTCTCGAAAATTTCAGAAGTTTCTAGAAAATTCTATGAAAACTTTCTTCACTTTTTCAGATAATTTAATATGATTTTTTGAAATTTCAGAACATGGTCAAAATTTTTAGAAATTTAAAAATTTGTTAAACCTGATGGGTGAATTGTTATATTTATTTCCAAGGAAGTAGAGTGAGGCTATCTTAATGCATAAGCATCATTCTCATTAAACTCGAAAAGTCTGTGTACACGAATAAGTTGAAACATTTATCTTTTCTGCCTAACGATCATCACTCAGCTTGATAGACAGCTTTAGTATTCATCATCGAAGTTTTGAGATAGAATATACCCATATTTCGCCGAACTGCGTTCTCTTATCTCAGTTGAACTAATATACACAGGAAAAAGACAAAGTTACGCACAATTAAACAAAAATCAATTCGTTCACGCAGACATTATTATTAAATTTACGTTTTTTAATATTATAAAACAAAGTTCCCCCGCCGCGTCTGTCTGTCTGTATGTTTGCGATTCTCAAAAACTACCGAACGGATTTTTATACTGTTTTCATTAATGGGAAGAGCGTTAAACGAGGAAGGTTTCTACATTTAATTTGCAGAAAAAAATTGCACCCGTGCGAAGCCGGGAAGGATCGCTAGTTTTATAATAAAATGCGGATTGTGATCACAATTTTTTTGTCTACAAAATACAACTTATACAACTTAATTCTTTATAATTGTAAAAATATATAATCATTAAAAAAGATAATCTGTGCAGTTTTACTTCGCGTTCTTATATTCCAAACCCGCATGTTCGAAATGGCGTTATATATTTTTAGATTTTTTCATATATAAGCGCGGCGTATGAAAATTTATGGGAGTAAAATCAAATGTCACATGTCACACATTACGTGTTACAGGCTATAATATGCTTCAATACATATTAATATAATATAATACATATAATATATTTATATTTATATCCATTGATATTTATTTGTGAATTGAGAAAATTAACAAACTAATAAAGCTAACAAAATGCATTCATTTATCCTCATTTACTAATCTATGTATTTTATAATCGTTCGTAAGGAGTAAACTCCAGTCGTGCGTCGGAGCTGACACACACACTTTTTTTATATAATCAAGAAATGGTATATTTTCATACTTACTAGTAGGTACAGTTTACAGTTTCATTTATTAGGGAAAAACTTCATTACATGCATAACTTTGACAATATTAAAATTATTTTTTTATATAAAATTAATTATAAAATTATTTTTTTGTATCGTTTAAACCAGGGTTCCCCAAACTATTTTGGACAAGTGACCCCTTTTCAACAATGAACTGTTACCTCAGACCCCCATGGTCAAATTACCTACTTTTAAGACCAACCCCCTTATTCATAATGGTCCGCTAACTTAAAGCAGCTATCTATCTTAGTCTATCTTTAGTTTTTTCCTATTGGTACAAAATACCTAGGTACTAAGGTGCCAATTAGAAAACTTTGCACTTGGTTAAGTGAGTGAAGTTGATTTCATTTTCTCGTCAAAATTTAACAAAATAAAAAGACAATCCAATTCAGTAAATATCAAGTTTAATTTATAATTATTACAAATTAATACATAAAGCATCTTAAGTTGGTAGGAAATTATATTTTAAAAACTATTAATTCGCAAAGAGAAAATAAAACATTCAGTGCGATGGATGAACCTGGTGACTATCTACCAATCTAGCTACATCCGGTTCAATATTAGTGAGTTGCAGCCTTAAATCTCCACGTTCGTTGATTTTCAAACGGTTTCTTTGTTTTGTCAAAATGTTTGTTACCACACTGAAGCTTTTTTCAACTAGATATGATGATGGAAAAGCGATAAGGTATTTTTCAGCAATGTTCCACAATGTAGGATACTGTGTTTCAATTTTGCGTTGCAACCAGAACTTCTGATAGCCTTGGTTGAACTTTTGCTTAAGCTCTTCGTCTGTGCTGATGGTAATCAACTCTTCTTGCATTATCACATTGGCTTCTTCTATGGCTGTGGTGTTATACGGATTTATTATCCATTGAGGAATTTGTAAATTTAAAAGATCATCAAACCTCTCCGTAAAATCCTTGTGTAATGCGTCCAAGTGAGTAACATATAATAAAATGTCATCATCTTGAAGCATTTTTGGTAATTTTGACAAATGCGGAAACTGCGAATATTCTTTTCTGCCTAAATTTTGTTTATAAAGAACTAGTTTACCCACGAAGGCCGATATTATTGATTTTGTTTTAATCAAGTTAAGATCATCACCCTGTAGTTGCAAATTAACTTTGTTGAACATTCCAAAGATATCAGTCAAGTAATAAATATCTGTTTTACAATTGTTCAGATTTTCTTTCAAATTCGGATCTTTTTCTTGTAAAAACTCCAACACAGATTCAAAAAGGGCTGAAAATCTTTCTAAGCAAGAGCCTCTTGATAGCCAGCGAACTTCAGTGTGCAGAAGTAACCGAGTAAAGACTTCGTCGTTTTCGTCACATAGTTGAGCAAATAACCGAGAGTTCAAAGAATTGCTTCGAATCTTGTTGATAGCATTTATTACATATTGTAAAGACTTATGCAATCTAGGACTCAGCTTTTTTGCTGCTAAATGCTGCCTGTGAATCACACAGTGAATAACCAGTACATCAGGCAGTTGTCGCTTTAAGTGAGCTATAAAGCCACGATGACGACCAACCATAGACGGTGCACCATCAGTCGCAACAGAAACAATATTCTTCCATGGAATAGCTTTATCAGTAAAAAAATGTTCCACGGCCTGAAAAATCGATTCTCCTCTAGTATCAGTCTCTAAATATGCAGCAAAAATCAGTTCTTGGCACATATTTTCATCTTTGATAAATCGAACATATCCTAACAATAGAGCTTCATTGCCGGGTAATGTAGACTCGTCCAACTGGAGAGAGAATCTGCGGGTCTGTAAGAACTTGCATAAAATGTTTTCCACATCGCGTCCCATCTCATCTATGCGTCTCTGAACGGTGTTGTTGCTCAAAGGTATTCTCTTTAAAATATCATGTGCGGGTTTGTGCAATACATTGTTAAGGACCTCCGCAATGGCTGGTAAGATAAGCTGCTCTCCAATTGTATGGGGTTTCCCCGACTTCGCTATTAGTAAAGATATATTATAGGACGCTCGTAAACCATCATTGTCTCGAATAGATGATGACGCAAACATCGATCCTATGGATGGCCTTTTGTCTAGTTTTTCTTTCAGTGCTTGAAAATATGACAAGGGCTTACTTTTTTTGTTAGCATGTACTCTTGATAAGTGGTCATCCATTTTTGAAGGCTTCATGGCATCGTTACTAAATACTTTTTCACATATGAGACACATCGGGAAGTGTTGATTTGATGGAGATGCAATAAATCCGAACTTCAAGTAGTCCAAACTGTATTGTCTGCATTTTTTTTTCGTGTCCGCCATCATAAAACTTTCAGTAATTCTGCAAACAAAAAAATAAGGAACCTAAATAAAAAACAATAATAAACTGTTAAATTTGCACACTATCTTATTTTTATCACACTCAGTTAATGGATTCTTGTTAAGTATTACTGACTTACTCTTTGATAAACTTTGATACCTATATTGGGAAGTAACTACAGTAGGTAATTAGGTATAGAAACTTCGTATTAGGTAATTAGGTAGAATAAGAACGAAAACCAAAGACTTAAGTGTTAGTAATTTTTACAAATACAATTATACATACCTATTTAAAATATGTTGTATGTTGTGTTTAACACTTTTTCAGTCACTTTACTTCACTTAATTTAGCTTTGTAATAAGTTTGTAATCTCTTGAAATAAATGAGTACTTAGCTATATGAGTTTTTATCGTTCAAGCTCCAACGAATTTCAAAACGCAAATGAACTTTCAACCTAAATGCAAGCTCGTTAAATAGTAAAATATCAGGAACATGTTTGGACTTGATCATGAATTCGTTCGTCTTAATTCGCGTAAAGCCGCTATCACACTATTCAATTTGAACGATTCCAATTTAGGAAATCGGAAGGTGTGATCGCAGTTAGAACAGATTGGATTCAATTAAGAGTTTATCCATTTTCAACTCTATATCTTCGATTTAGAAATCAATTTAGCGTAGTGTGATCACGAGCTCACTACTTAGATTCCTAAATAGGAATCGTTCAAATTGAATAGTGTGATAAGCACTTTATCGTCAAATAGAGAGCAAGTCAAAACGCCGCTGAAAGACGTACGCTCCAACTCAATCTTGCACAAACTTGTCCACATAGACTTGCCGAGTTTTTCATCTTGTACGAACTTGAAACTTTACATTCCTGGAACATTATTTCCTACAAAAATATTAATTATTCTTAGTACACGTAACACAACATAAACAATACAGTAACTACCTACTTACCTATCTTGAAAGTTTTAAATAAGAACTTGTGTTAATATAATAGGGGTCGATTTTTAGACCTCGTCGACCCCCAAAATCACTTTTCGTTTATGTCGACCCCTAGGAAACCGATATCGACCCCAAGGGGTCGATATCGACCACTTTGGGAATCCCTGGTTTAAACCAACATAAATTGCCGAGAGAAACGCGTTATTCTGGTATAGCTTCCTTTTAATTAGTGAGAACGTTGAATTCATCTATGGCTATATGCGATTCTGAAATAAAATTATAAAACTGGATTAATTTTTTTTTGCATGAATATGTATTCTACAGGTATTTATATATATGTTTAGGGGTAGATGGCGCTGTGACAAGTCCCAAGAAACAAAACAAATAAAGGCTATTAATGACGTCTATCCAACGTAGCATATGTTGGATAGACTTGAAAAATCCGACTTGCATTTCTTGGTGCGGCCAAAAGGTGAGAGTACTTCTTGTGGAGCCTAATTTGAGCCTTGAACACAGGCGTTGCCTCGGGTTGAAGTGCTGTTTCACTTTGTTCAGTACACCGGCCTTCTTTGACGCGGTACAGTAACTTTCGAAATGACTCCGAAACTAGACGCCTCTGGATATAGGTAGGTAGTAGGAATACAGGTTCACACTGAAACTGTCTAAGCGTACGGTTACAAACCCATAGAAATAATAGGATAGAAGGACCAGGTTTTAGTCTTTATAATATTTATCTTATATAGTAATATGGTGTAAGCTTTATAATACCATGAAGTGGTTAAAAAGTGTTAAAACAGCTTAACTTATAAATGTGAGTGAGTTTGTTTATGTGTTTTTTACGCCCCGAAGTTTTGCGTACACGTCGTCAAGGGTTAAAAAAAGAATACAGCGTTACCCTTCGTCCAGGAAAAAAGTATTGTTTGCGAGGGATCATCTAAAAATAATATTTAAAAAATCAACACCTGACAAAAGTATATGGGGTATACAAAAATATATTTATATAACAATTAAATAAATGTTTTAACAACCAAAGAATAGGAATACTCCTCGGTGTTGCACGTATCTTTACTGTAGCACTCCCAATGCAGATTAATATTGTCCTATTTTAAGAATATATTATATTCTAATTTAAGTATTGTTACAAATAGAATGTAGTATTAATATAATATTTGAGCGAGTAGGATTCTCTTTGAATTTCGCATACAGTGCTATTTATGAAGTAACTTTACGTAAATGATTCTATCGCGTGTAATATTCAGCTTTAAATTGTGAATATACGAGGAATGTGTGAAATATAGTTTGACAATAGTGCTATATATTACGTAGATGTTATATTGAGTTATGTAAGCGATTGCTTACCTAAGCAAATCAGCCGTTGAATATGCAACACTTAGTTTAGGAGCTCAGTAAGCACATGCTTAGACTATTAATTTCCTACATCTCTGCGGTTTAAGATTACTTTGTGTAATCCTTCCGAATCGATAGTTCGATATTGGGGTATTAAATTTTAGTTAATTAATAAACGCTATAACCGTTTGGAGGCATTTTTATCCTGTAAAGTTTCGGCAATAATTTCAATGTTCGCTTCAAACTTGACATCGGATTCTTCTTTATATTTTTTCTTATACATATGGTAGGAATTTCAAGTTTCAGGTAAGATTATTTTACATTTTTTTTTTTTATTTATTTTAAATTTTATTTATAAAATCAGTTTATTTATACATTAAATAAATTTAGTAAAATTAAAACATATTATATTATAATCCTAAGTTAAATATATTTACACATTAAATAATATAAAGCATCGGTCCCTTTGGAAGGGTCCCAAGCATGCTGGCTGCATTACCTCGTTGTATGGCAATGCTAATTTGTTGCCCGAGGTAATGGCCAGCTCTATTATCGCCGGTTATGTCGACCAAACGTTTCGACAAGATGTTAAAAATTTTTAGCGCGTTGGGACCCCACGGACCCAGAGATTCGACACCGAAGGGAATGAATATGTAGCCGGTGCCGATATCTCTGTATTTTTGAATTTTCCGCTTTTCGGCCGCCTCCGCAGCAGCACCAGCTGTGGTAAGTGTTCCATGAAGGTGGGACGGTGCCAAAGTGTCGACGCAGGTGGCATCCCACACTAGTGGACGACCCATCCTCCATGGAACTAGGGACATCCCATCAGGTCTCTTGCCATCATCACGCACGATACCATTTGGTTCAAGAATGGAAGGTATATTAATGGTGGCTAGAGACCGATGTATGATGTCATTTATGCTGGCGTGTCTTGAAATACGGCCGGCGCTATTAATGCAGGAAAGTCCGTGATGTCCCAAGCGGTCGACATCCCTACCACAGGGACAAGTGTGGGGGATACATACCTCTGTACCTAGTCGGAGTCCGATCGCGAGACGGAGAGTGTTGTTGTCCAGAAAGGTGCCCAAGTTAGGTGAGGGCACGGCGTGGAGCCAGAACCCCGACTCTCGGTTTTTTAACGCTCTCAATCTAGCAAGATCGGGCCCCGAAAAGCTCTCCAATAAATTATCATAAATAGTTTGACATTGTATGTCATCCCAACTCCTCTGTCTTTCCGGATTTTTTGGGGAATTTTGACTCGGAAAAGCCATATTCCAGGCGGTTCGACTCTCTTCCTGATATGCAACCTCATTGTTTAAAAGGACAGGTCCCAAGATTTTTCCAATGAGGTTACATGTGGCATGCACTGAAGAGAGGAAGGCCGGTAAGGCGACACTAGAAATTTTTCGTATCCCTAGCCCACCAAAACGGACTGGTAGGGATGCTTGAGTCCAGGACTGCTCCTTTAAATTTATATTTAAAATTATTTCTAAATTCTGTTTTACCAAATCATCTATTTTATTGAGTAAATTTTGACATTTCCAAATAGGGGATGAGCGGAGCAGAAAAGTAAATTTAGGCATAAAAAGGCAAAATTTAAGAATAAAAATAGCCGAATGGGAGTTAATGCAGACTAGTCTGTTGGAATAAGTTTTGAATTTAGTAATTTTCTCTTCGAGTACAGGTATCATGGCTTCTTCGAAAATTGGAGATCCTAGGAGAGAAAGCGAATCTTTGTTTATTACTTTAATGTGTTTTGCCAAAACCTTAAATTTTTCTATAATTTCTATTTTAGTACTGCTTATAATTTTTTCAGGAACAAAAAGTTCACATTTATCCAAATTTAATTGTAAACCAATAGTTGGAAATGCTGATAGTAATTTTGAAAAATCTGACAGAACAGACTCAGCTTTACCACCTAGGGTTCCGTCATCAAGATACCACACATTAAATTTAGAATTTAGTTCATGAATTATAGAATTTATAGCTAAGCTGAATATGGCAGGACCGAGAGGATCACCCTGTTGACAACCAGTTGCTGAACAGATTTCATGTTCCCGAAACATTAATTTTGTTGGATTTCCATAACTTTGGGCCAAATAGTTATAAATTTCTGGGGTGTTTGTGAAGACTTCTTTCAACAGAGTGTCCCGATTGACCGAATTAAATGCATTTTTTAAGTCAACTTTAAGCAACACTTCACATTCTTCACTGTCTATAAAAGTACGAAGAGCATGTGTTGCAGCTTCGCATCCACCTTTAATGCCAAATCCTAATTGAATTGGTTCAAATTTAGATTTTAATTTTTCCAAAATGTGTTTTGAGCAGATTTTTGATGCTAAACGTCGAAGTGTAGATCCAACAGCAACCGGTCTGACCCCTCCATCTTTTTTGGTCAATGAAATCAAGTTTGCGCCGTATAAGATTGGTAATATTTCAGGGTGAACTTTGCCTGAAAGCATTAAGTTGATGAGTGCAGTGATTGATGATATTAGTTTTTTACCAGATTCGCCTGTAGTGTGTGAAATAAGGTCTTTTAAGTGTTGGGGGGAGATGCCGTCTAGTCCGGATGCTGAGCCATTTTTAAATGATTTGATGGCTGTGATGACATCTCCGTATTTGATTTGGAGGCAGACCTCTTGCGTCGTTGGTGGGTCTACGTTGTAAAGTGTTGCTGGAGCTGGAGGATGTTTTGAGAGGAGAGCTGCCAAGGTATCATTGGTATCAGGAGATATCACATCACTTGTGAAAAGAAGACGCGCGGCACCTTTGAGATCACCATCGCTAACTTTATTTTCCACGAGCTTGAAAATATTGTTGTGTTTGTCATTTCTAGTATTTTTAAATGTTGGTTTAAAATTGTTGTCTGCATTATATGAACAGTTTGTTTTGATTTTTTTTGTTAAACTTTCTTTATTATTGTCTAATTTTGCATGTAGGATATTATAAGAAAAATAGAATAGATCTTTCCAATCTGATTCTGAATTGTTTTTAATGATTTTATTTATGATTTTTGTAAGTGTTTCAGCGACGATAATTCTAGCACCGCGTGGAATTCTTTTCACAATGGGTACGCAACGTTTTAACTCGCTTAAACTATTATGAATGTTTTGAGGAGATGTGAGGATAGGGTATGACGAAGTAGAAGGCACTAATATATTGTTGATTTGTATGTTCGTGGTTTGCACATGTTTCTTTGTGCAATGAATGCGAAGACCTCTTCTACTATTGAAAGATCTATTGCATTCATTGCACAAATGAAGGGAGGGTGCTGTGATATCCCCTGTATCCGACACACTGCTAGCCTTACTTATCTTGAATTATCTTTGTACAGTAAAATTATATAAATATCAAACTAAATTAGAAAACACAAAATTGCAAAAATATAAAATTGGAAATAGAAAAATATTGTCATAAATTGTCACATTGTCACTTGTCAAATCTATGTTACAATTTGATGTTATAATCTCTTGCTAAAATATATATATATGTTCCTTGGTTATAATTAATGCTGACTGTATTATATTTCCGATTTCACTTCGAACAAATCCAGTTGTTGAGCTCTCGCATCATTCTTTTGATATTTCCGTCTGAATTCAAAAGCGTTTTTCAACTCTTGCACGCATTTCACATATACGACTTACAGACACTATCGGTTTTCAGTACCTCAGATTTCAATCGTATGTGAATTCAAATGTCAAGCGTTGCACGATCTCACTACAGCAGGAGAGTCCATTTACTGGGTTTCAATACACCTTTTTTAATATTTATATCGCTTAAACACCACACAATATATACAATTTAAAATTTTATATGTATATAATCAATTTAATTTAATTTTAAAAATTTTCTTTTTACGGAGCGCAATTTTGACACCTCAAAATCTTTGACATTCGCCATTAAATCCATTACATTTAATTAGTGACCCATTCCTGGCTTGGCCCAGGATGCATTTTTTTATGTACACAAATCTTACTCGTTTATCCCTCTTTCCGTTTGTGAAAACCTTTTTCTTTCTGTAATATTGAGAAACTTTATTAAATTTTTAGATACTACGAGTACTTATATCATTCATTCTTTCTGCTTCTCTGCTAACTACTTCTTAACCACCCAATGGAATTTGTTACGTTTTTCACTAAAGTAAAGAGCGATACACGAGGGAGGATTGTGTATATAATTTGCAGAAAAAAATTACATATGTGCGAAGCTGAGGTACCTCGCATATTTTGACTGTCAACAAAGATTTGCATCAATTGTTTTTATACAATACAAATATAAGTTAAACCTTATTGTCTTAAAAATATTTTCTTTAAAGTAAAATAAAATGCTTTATAATTATTATTCAATTTTTACTTTTTTAAAAAAAAACTTACATTGTAAACATATTTATCTTATGTTTATTTGTAATATTATGTTCTCTGGCTAATGGCGATAATCTATAAGGTAAACCAAATAATTGCTTAGGTACATGCGGCAAGACAATAATACCGCAATTGTAATGGTTGTTTATGATAATAATCTGTTATTACAATCAGGAAAAGAAAGGAAATGTTTCACGACTAAAAAATTCGAATTTACTCTGTAGAAATGAAATCTGCAGTAATTCATTAAAGAAGTGGTTGAAAATATTTTTCTACATTGTAACTACAGACTTATCAGAACTTATGTGAAACTTATCTTTTTAAAACCACCTATCTAGTGTTCGCCTACTGGTCTTAATTCATGTTTGAATCATTTTGAAGGTGAAAAAAAAACTCCCTCCAAATTTACTGAGAACATAAAGCTCGTCAATAGATATTAAAAATTAGTTCACACACGACTGGGAGAATTGTACAGCTTAGATATAATAATATTTTCATAATATCTTTGAACCTCGTAGACCTCGTAGCTGTTCGTAGCGTAGCTACGAAATACGTAGCACAAACGAATCTTAGATTTTTATTTACAACTAGCGACTCGTTCCCGGCTTCGCCCGGGTGCATTTTTTTACGTAAAAACCTTCCCTGATTATCCCTCTATCCATGAGTGAGTGACAGAATTAAAATCGGCCCAGCTGTTCTCGAGTTTTGCGCTTACCAACACATTTAGGGATTCATTTTTATATTATAGATGTTAGATTAATTTGATTAATGAATATTAATATTTTGAGTTTTATAGGCGCATTCGTCATACATTCGCATTTATAATTATTATTTTTTAATTTTTATATTTTTAGACGATATAAAAACGATATAACGCGGACGAAGCTGTTATATCATAAGAAAAAAAAACTAATGCCAAATTTTTTAATTTAATAATGTTCTTTTAAAACAAGTGTCTTATAATAAATACAAATTTAAAATATCTCTAGAACACGACCCACTCTTTCAATAAAATACAAATAAATACTCTTTCAAGAAAATAGAAAACACCCGACTAAAATACATTTCCCGTATTCACAAGCCCCACGAGCTATCTACCTAATAGTACGGAACGTCTTCACTATATCAGATATCCAAGTTGATTCTCGTATTATTCTTGTTCACAGACATACCCGCATGGAATCTTAGACCCTCGTCAGAGTATACCGAGATGTAATTCAATCTAGCCAAGCCCATCAATCTGTAAGGTCTCACGCATATATTTCTGTTGATTTGACAAATGAGTACGGTGTGGCGTCTATTCGCAGCGGATGGAGCGGGAACGCGTCAATTGAAAAATATATATTGCTTTATGAGTCGGGATCACTCGTGTCAATACCCATAACGCGCAGGTTAAGTGCGAAAACATTTCAACGAATAATTCGGTGAGATTTCTTCTTTTCAATATCATAATGTTTTTAGTGACTAGGCTATTTCTTTTTTATATTTCTTTTTGATATTCAATTGCGTGGTGCGTGGACCAGTTAAGTTATAAATTTATTACACATTTTAAAAATTAAAGCAGTGACAATGCACACTGCGTTTCGCTGTCATTTGGGTAGCACGTCTGGCGGCAGTAACCATCCCCTTAAACTGTGAAATAAACAACTCGTGTGCTGTTATGTTTTGGTGAGTGAGAAAGGTATACCAGAGCCTATTTTCCTATCCCGTCTCAATCCCCTGTCGTTAATCATAAGTTGGTTGGCGGCGCATTTACAGCACATGTTGCGTTGATTGTTATAAACGGCAACGGTAGTCAACTGCCATCAAGCGGACCGTTGACCTGTCTGTCGACCTAAACATAAAAAAAATTGTGTGTGTCAGTTCCGACATACGACTGGAGTTTACTCCCTACGAATGATTATAAAATTTATATTTTAACAATTCGAACACGCCGAAAGAACAACATTGTTCTTTTTTTAAATATTATTGTGTTGATGGCGCAATATCTATGAAACTTCTAAAATATTCAAAAAAAAAGATCGTAACTACAACGCATTCGTGCTCGCATTCCGTGTGATTAATCAGTAATTAATTCCAAATGGTTTCAATTAATTAAAATGAAAAACAAATTTACTGTTATTTTCTAACAAAATTAATCGAGCCAGCGATGTACTACTACAGACATAATGTGTCCAGTCGGAGTACTTGACATTGACATTTACGATCGTTCTCGCCCCAGTACCCTGTACCAAGACATCTAACGACTGATAACCGACAATTTAGCGATACATGAAATTCATTGATTATGTATTGTAACTTTGGATTGCTATATATCTGAGTATAAGCATTTTGGAGCATTATGATTAGGTTAAGGTAACTGCGTATACTCTATAGAATCATCGTTTAAATTTATTGCTCTTATTACAGGCCACACCCTGTATAACAGTTTATTACTCTATACCTACGAAAAGTTAGGTTTTCTTTAATTAATTTAAAAAGATTTATTAGTTTTACAAAAAGTTAACATATTTAATTTCCGAGATAAAAGTATGCATGAGTTAAGGTGTTTATTTAAATTTTTCATAAGGATACTCACAAATAACTGAAATATAATCTTAGAAGTAGTATACATATATTTATTACAAAAGATTGCAATTTTTTATAAAAAGCGCTATAATTTTTTCACTCACTTCTACATTAATTGGGCTCAGAGGTGGAGTTTCTAAAAAAATTCAACTCGCTACCCCAGTACGATAAAATGCTCTCATGATTTTTGTGGTATAGTAATGCGTTGAGTAATAACTCATGACTTGATAACATCGCTCGTGTAATATTGCTTCGGTATTCGGAAGTTTTCGTATATTCCTCTCATCAAATCTAATGGCTTAATAATATGAAGTTTCAGAGGAATGAACAGAACCGAGGGAATATATTGTTATTTTTAACTGCCAAACCGAGTAGTAGGACTTACATTACAATAATTTATTGCATAACTAGTGGCCCGACCCGCACCGGCTTCGCACGGATTTTTCTGTAAATTATATATAAAAAACCTTCCTCCTTAACGCGTTAAAAGTAAAGTAGTTTAAAAGATCTAAGTGTATTGTTTTATACTATGTAAAGGAGATTTATATATAATAAATTAAAAATTATATTAACATTAAATAATAATTTATTTTCAACTAGTTGTTTATATAGAAATAATATTATTAAGTTAAATGTTTTAGTTTAATAAGATTGTTATATTTACTTTATTTCAAAAAACATTTTAGTCGATGACTCAGTTATTTCTGCTGTCATTTTATGATTTTTAGAGCTATGCTTTTTAATTAATTGGGTCTTTGACATTGCCAGGATATTGTAAACAATTTGTGAAACTGTCTTCGTATATAATTGGCAGTATAGCTAAGCTTTCTAATAAACTATACGGTCTTTAAAAACAGTAGATGGCATAAGCATATTGAATTATATATTTACTTCAAAATCTTTTATCAGTGACAAGGAATTTCTAATGGTTAGGGTGATTTTATGGTGAATGAAGTTAACATTGTGAACTAGTTCAGTGGTTGGCTAGAATGGTAGGTATTTTCAGGTATACGCGGGGCAAATACGTGTAAAAACTTCAAACAGTTGCACCCTGGGTTCATAAGCGTCAGTCGTAAATTACGCAACTCTCCCTCATTACCGCGGCCGCCCATCCGTAGATGATATGAGGGTGAAGGGTTTCCACTCCCGCTGTCTATAACGTACAACCATAAATACCCCTCAAGCGCTCACTGCAATATGCAAGCGACATGATCATACTTCAAATTGCCCTCGCATGGATTTTATTGAGATTCATGTACTTTAATAGTTAAATATGTTACATTTACATACTCTTAATGATTTTTATACATAAAGACTGCTAATTAGAAACGGTTCTGATAACAGTATGTTGTTCCAAATACATTTTACATTTTCATAACTGTATGCATCCGTTACGAACTTGTTAGTATAGGTACACATATTCGAAACTGCGTTTGCGTGCTGCCTTATGCGGCTTCATCTGTCTAAATTTGAATTCCAATCGGGCTTTTAGCTCATCAAGTGTCTGCTTGTGTCATAGGCGATGATAGCCATCTACAATCAAGTGATACCCTGTCTGATCCTTTACATAAAAACGTTCTGGCAATTTTCATTCAAATTCTTTGAATATTATACACGAGTTTAAGTAACAAAAAATCAATGTAGCTGAGAATATTACTATCCGTAGTCATAGTCTGGGGAACCCTCACTATTACTCTCCTTATAGACAAGACTTCAATAAAATAACAACACATCACTTGTACTGTTGAGTTTTGGTAACTAAAGAAAGTCTAAAAGTCTAAAGTACTTGGTGTACTAAAGTCCATTCCTATATATCCTGTCCTTTGTCCTACATCCTATTTTCTTTCTAAACCTTTCTCATATTCATCCACATTCCACAATTCCCCGTCGACGGGGCCTCAAAAAACATCTCAAAAAATGTATTATATATTTTATTTTTCAAAGCGGACGAAGTCGTAGGCACCAGCTAGTTTATAATATGTAGAGAATTATTAAAATCCAAAAAGTGGCTTGTTCAAAAATAAATATGAAAGTTTTCGTTATTAGGCTCATTTAAACCCACAATTATATTATATTAACCCAGATACTGTCAGTAAAGTTTAATTACATCATATTTCCAAGTCAAATATATCGAACTAAAGTTATTATAATTTCAAATGTAACTCTGAATACCACCGGATCTGGTCGGGAAGGACTTCGGGTACTTTCACAACTTAAATAAAGTGAGGATACCAATAAATTAATTATTAACTCACGATAGTTTGAACTTCTTTTAATATTACTAAACATAAAATATTGTGTTTAACACGATTTACAATCATTTAAAACCCCCTTTTTTTACTATCATTTAAAAATTGCACTTTTTTAAAGTTGTCTTTTATTATCTACTGGTGACCCGCTCCCGGCTTCACCTAGGTTTGCAATTACATACCTTCCCCGTTTATTCTTCTTTTCATAAGTGAAAACATAATTAAAATAGGTTTTGGAGACACTACAGCTTTTTTGTCATCTTTTTCTTTCCTTTTATGATTTCGTCTTTTCCTTTTATACGACCACTTGAACACTGTTAACCACTTTTGAGTGCTTATTTTACAGTAAACACTTAAACTCACTTGAAATTAATGATATATAGCACATTGAAAACTATAATAAGAATAGTCCTTAATAATTGGCAACAAAATTGTAGTCTTACTAGAAAATAATTTCTGATACAAACCAGGTCGGCAGGCGGGCAGGCAGCCAGGCTGACGGTTCACTTGATGGTAAGAGACTATCGTCGCCTATTAACATAAGCAACGCCATAAATGGTAACAATTTTACCACTTTAGAGACATTGCCGACTTTAGTTGGATATACAATAAGATTAAGACAGGGAAATGCATTTTAGCATCGGTGAGGAGCTTACTCACTAACCGAAATATGCATTTAAGAATTAAAAGCACATATTCTTTTATTTCGCAATCGTTTTTTGTAAGGGGGTGGTTATTTCCGCTAGTTAGGTTGTCCAATTTATGACTGCAAAACGCACTGTGTCCTTGCCACTACTAATCTATAATTTCTTAAACAAGGGTCTGTAATTCATAAGCTGATGGGTCCGTAGTTGCTTTTTTATATTGGCATGCTGGCTGGCAGTCTACTTAATGGTTACCTTCGCATAAGAACACAAGCAACACCATTTGCCGTGCTCTGCCGACCCTGCAGGAATTTGTTTACTAGACGCTTTAAGAAACCCATATTATAGCTAGATGGAAACACCTAAGAAGGGGAGATGGTATCGAAGTTTGTGCAGCTTTCCTAATAAATAGGTACATATATAATAATGAAACTGAAACAGATTCTGCGTCTCAGTTTAATAATACGCAGTACGCGGTGACATTCGAACGTGATATCTGGGTGTATCTTTGATAAACTCTTGCAATATTCATGAATAATAGATTCAGATGTCAAAATATGACATCTCGAATGCGGGATGTGTTCGACAGTGCTGTCACGTTCAGATGGCGTGTTCGGGTGCAATTTGCTCGATCGCACCGCCTACTGTAATAACGACTTCCGTACCCCGTCGCGGCGCCTCTCCTCAAATTGGTCGCTTATCACTAATCTACGGTGTGGAGTAGACTATTGGTTGAGCTGGTTGCAATTTGTCAACGGCGAGCGGTGGTTAGTTGTTTCCTCGTTTACAAATTGTTGTATGGTTGACATTATGACTTATTCGAGGAATCGACTCAACGATCTAATCAAGAATTTCTTGGATTTCATGTATTTATGACTTTATTAGTTAACTTAGTTCTTTATTAATTATAAACGTCACACATACGAGCTACAGATAATTATATCCTTGAATTTAGTTATTGCAACTTTTGAACTACAAATCGGCAAGAGATGGAGCATCACAAAATATTTCATTGCTTTTTTATTTGGGGATTTATTTACTACGATTAGCAATGAAATGTAAATTGATTATGTATTCGACTATGAAACATAATATTTTTATATTATTGATTCTGCTAAAACAATAAATGGTTTTACGGAGACTAAGCAAGCAGGAGGAGACGGAAGATTATTATTTTATTTTTTTTATTCATCCTATTTTAGTTAATGCCTTGTATATTTTATAGGTAGGTAGCTAATAAAATAATACTAACTTTCTTTTCACATACCATCATGATGGTATCCAGCATGGGTCTAGTTGCCAGTCCGATAATGTATTTTAATTTTTATAAGGATATTGTGAGCGAGAACATAACATGGATATTTTAAATCTCTAATCAGTTCGTGTATTGACCTATAAAGTATATAGCATATATGTATAGTATACGTACCTATAAAGCTGACTGACATTTGGCACAGGATTAACATATAAAAAGGAACATATGGAATGAAATTATTGTGTAATCTCGGAATTATTATGCACTGTATGTGTTCGTGATTTACGACTGGACTGAAAACTTTAGTATATTTCTCCGGAGTGTGTTCCAACTTACTGGTTTATTGCTTCCAGAGATATTATTTCAAAGAACTCTTAGAATTTATTCCGCACATTCGTCTGGGTAAGGTAATCCCCGAGGCTCTTATTCGGCTACTTAGTTCAAATACTAGTATGTTCCGGCTGTGGATAGTAAACCTCTTTTGTACATATTTGAACGTGAAATGGGATGTTGACGTTACCAAGAGTGGGTTCACAAAGTTTTAAACAAAGACATCCTAATCCAAACAGGTTGATATTAACACGGAAACATATGTACATACAATATGAACTAGTGATGATAAACAAATATTACGAATGCTCTCATTATTCAGAGGTACATTCGAGCAATTTATAGCATCTGACGCTTTGGAAATTTATGTAATGTGACTAAATGTATATCTACTGTCTGGTATTAGGCAATTTCATTGCATGATTTGATGTCTCCTATGATTTCATAATATAAAATTAGGTAGCACATTGCAATCTTTGTACTATAAACAAAGAAAGCATCCTAATTGACGTTAACGCAAAACGTAGGTTCATATAATCTAAACTAGTAATGATAACGTAATATTATGAATGCATTCATTATTCCGAGGTATATTTGAGCAAATTGTGGTGTCTGACGCATTACAAATTTATGTAATTTATATTTAGCAATGACACAACTGAATTTTTCAGTTATATTATATTGGGTAGACCGCTATCTTGTTTCGCTATCTCTTCCTACTCCCTTATCCTTGACCTGTAAGTTCGGCAGCGCATTTGCATCACCTATAGCTTGCTTGTGTTAAGACACCAAAGTAGCCACCTACCATTAAATGGTCGTCAGTATATCTTCCGTCTGGTGGTTGAAAAACTGTTGCATTTCAGCGCGTTAGTTGATGCCTCCCATCCATTATCCTATCTAAGTTGGCATCAAATTTTTATCTTTGCATTTGTGTCCCTAGGCGAGGCAACATTCTTTCTCATAAAAAAAAACAGGGTGAACTGGGAAAAGTTTATTTAAAAATTCATTAGATTATTAGACGTCCATTGATTTCATTAGATTTTATCGGAATACGGATTTAATCCAATTTGGATCAGTTGAGTCCAAGTCTAATTGGTAAAGCTTTCTCGCACCTACGAGTACCTATAACCAACGAATTCTTTAAAAGGAATTGCTCATATCTATTGCCGCAACCTTCAAGAATTATTTTTACTAGTCACGTTTCAGTTTTAGAAAGTGGTCGAAATCACCCCAAAATTGCGGCAAATGGTAGGGTGTATTATTAAAGCATGTTATGTTTGTATGTCACGCATACTCTAGAAATGTCATTCGTCACAGTTTGCTCTTGGAAATGTGTAACCAGAAACTGTTAAAACACCACGACCTAATGCGTTCTATTATTGAGTGAAATAAAGCTTAAGAATTATTATTGGGAAACACGTGAACCAAGCTCGTTTTGAACAAAGCAAATATTGCTTCAACGGACGCTTCAATGGAGTCAGACAGAGAAGCTGCGAAAACACTAGTTTGGTTAGAAAAAATATTAGCAAATATTATATATATATTTTTTACAGTAACGAACGCACTCGTGTTGCGCTTAAAAACTTATACATGACAACTCTACTATAGGTTTTCTAGGGTTGTCACTATGAAATAAACTATCGTATTTTCAGACTATCAGTTAAAGTTAAAAATCTTTAAAATAATTTACTTCTATGAATTTAAATTGTCATAAAAATTACAATACAGTTCTAAACACTTAACATCCTTTAATTAAACGCTGAAATTATTATCGTACATTTGGAACCATCCATTGGAAGAAAAGAAATTATCTACTTACTAGCTGCGCCCGCGAATTCGTACGCAATGTACCTAACATTCCAGGGAACCTAAGATTTTTCCAGGATAAAAATTATCCTACATGTAAACCCAGGCAATAAATTATATGCGCCAAATTTCATCCAAATCCGTTCAACTGTTTTTGCGTGGTCAAGTAAGAAATCGCGAGGGATCGTCTATAAATATAAAACATTGGGCGCGATTTTTTATTTTTTAGACGATTTAATTTAGACCAATTAAATAAAGGAAAATCATAGGTATATGTACAGAAAAATAAAATAGTTCAAAAAAGTAAAAAAGCACAGCCCTAACGATAAGCGCTGTCTACTATTTGCACACTGTGGGTAAAAGCCAAATATTTAACCAGACACAAGCATCTCTTTAAAAAAGGTTCACTCATTATATTTTATATCTTTTATATTAGACATGAGCATACAAACCAGTTGAGTTTCACGCTTGTCTTTTGTAGCGTTCTACAGAACAAATAGCACGGGTAATCAGAAAACTCAAAATTCACAATTTTGTTTATAAAAAAGGCAAAATCTTTTAGACAATTTAGATCCAAGCTGTCGAAACATGTTATCTCACTCAAGTCTTTGAATTACTATTCAAAGACTTTGTTTTGATGGCTGTAATCAAGAATAATATTGTTAAATTTTAAATATATTTTTTCTATCCGTTCAATGTTTCGTTACCTAATTAGGACTTCGTCCGCGTTGAAAAATATTAAGTAGCCTATCCTGTGTCCCATACGTGCAAATGTTTATCTACCAAGTTTCATGAAAATCAGTTAATTTGTTTCAGATTTATGGAGGAACATACATACATACATACAGAAAAAAAATCTAAAAATCGTCAATTTATAGTTTAAGTATCATGTCTAAGAGCCTATAAGCACGATATCTCTGAAAACAAAGTAACTTACTCCATGACCTTCCCTTACAGATTTATTATTAGTATTGATGATGATGTAAGTAGTTATAATATTTCATGAGAACAAAAGAAATATAAAGCTAAACATTAAATATGTCAAGAAAATCATTTTGTGTCTGCCTCTGTAGTCCCCTCCTTTAGCAACTTAGCGTGTTTGTGATCAATAGAAAGTCGGGGCTTAGTTTATAATTTTTATTAACTTACAGCTTGTTATATAAACAAAAAAGGTATCTAATAAATTGTGTCACAAATAAATAAATAACATACCATGTTACTTTGAAGGCATTAGGCTTAAAGATTATTAAGATGTGCTGCGTAGTAGAAATTCTCTGGCGAGCTAGAAGGTATGTGAAACTT
The DNA here is from genome assembly GCA_936446665.2 of Synanthedon andrenaeformis. Classification (NCBI taxonomy): domain Eukaryota; kingdom Metazoa; phylum Arthropoda; class Insecta; order Lepidoptera; family Sesiidae; genus Synanthedon; species Synanthedon andrenaeformis. Next base: position 4,654,396 of record OW387783.2, on the reverse strand, counting down.
AGTGCACCGTGGAATGTTATTGAATTTTCTCTTGCGAGATAAAACAGGGCACGTCTTTTGTCTTTATATTTCAGAACAATTTTATGAAATTCCAAGTCTTAAAAATTTCCAGTTTCTTTTACGCTCACAACTACAATTAGGTGTTCTTGAAATTGTTTTTATATGTATGAAATTAATAAGCTTTTGAAATTAAGTTTATCTCATATAATTGAAAAAAAATATAGGATAAACCTTAGCTATTTTTTTTAAGAATTAAATTAAGTTATACTTGATTGTTGAAGATTAAAAATTGTTCAGTAAAATTAAATACTTTCATTTTTTTTAGGATAATATTCTCATTATTATTATTCAGAATAATCACCATCCATGACTGGTTAGAATAAAAGTGTGATTTTTATTACAGAATCACAGCTGCAGTTATTGTTTGTAAAATTTACGTAGAAAAAAAAACTTTTGTAAAAGAATTTTGTTCAGTTTTCATTATTGTTTTTTTATTTTTCTATTAGAAACAAATGCGTATTCTAAAAATATTGATTTGTTAAAAAATCTATATTTTCGTTAAAAAATATATCAATTTGGTTGGTTGCTTGTATATTCCAAATTTTAAAACGAGTTACATGTGGCTTCATGGTTCTTTCGAAATTAAATGTTACTTACTAATGGAAAGTGATTTGTGTACTGGTATATAATTTTCAGAAAAAAATTGGGTCGCTAGTATGTTATAAAATTTAAATTTGTAAGTTTACAATGAAAGTATTTAATTTTATCATGAGAGAAGTTCTTATGTTGTGCAATCTCTAGAAGGATGAAGCCATGAGAAGAGCTACTATAATACTACTAGTTTAGTAATTACAAAGAAAGAGTAATAACCCCCCAGGGCTTGTAACATTCCAATGCTCATTTGTTCACATGAAATTAACAAAGCCTTCGCTTTTGACACGTAAGATGGTTATATTTAATATTGCCTACGAGTATTTGGTAGAGCGGAAACTAAGCACTGTGGGAGTAGAGCTTTAACGTCAATCTTTCATTGTGTGTTGTCGGCAGACGCGAATAGGAAGCATATATTATGCTTGTTATCGTTTGCTACAGAAATTACACATGCGAATATAACAAGAAATACGATATTTTCGAACAAGCTGTGCTCGCAACTTCGTACAAGCTGTACTTCGTTTTTTGAAAATTCCACGGGAACCTAATATTTTTTCAAGAAAAAAATATCACATATGTTAATCTAGGTAATAAACTATCCGTGTGCCAAATTTCATTCTATTCCGTTCAGCCGTTTCTGAGATTAGCGTGAACAAACGCACAGACAGGCAAATAGAAATTCTTAAAACTATTTTTTTACCTCCGTAACACGAGTAGGTACAACGTGTACTGTAAATATTGTATTTTTTGAAAATAATAATAATAATATAACAATTTACAGAGACGGCTCGTTTATGAAGACGGTGACTGTTAAAAGTACTGTTAAAATTATTATTACGGTAATCCTTTAGAAGTTATGCAAGTTCAAATGAGTTTTGCATTCTTGTTATTATATTTTTTTTTTTCGTAATTAAAGTTTTAATTTTGCATAATTATAGCAAGTTGGTGTTTCGCGTTTATAGCGTTGTACGTGCTTGGTATTTCATATAATTATTTGTTCAAATTAGCAAAATGCCATTAAATGTCGAGTTCGTGTTTAGCTTTTACTGAATACAAATACAGTGCATCGATTGCTTTTATAATACGAGTATAGTTCAATAATTTTGTAAGAGTTGAGTTTGGATTTATAAGAACATTTTCAAAATTTTATCCGATTAAAATTTTTTTTTTGCTAATATTTAAAATTTAAACTATCGCGAAATAATATCTTCAGATGGGCAAAGCCGCAGACAAAAAATAGTGTTCATAAGAAACATTTCGATAATATAATATGTTTCAAGTGTTACATATGTTTTTGTCGTCGTTGAATTTGGTTCTATATTGTAACTTGGCTAACTTGTTCACTATGTGGTCTAGTTTATCGACGATCAAGCTCTAGTTAGTTTGCGTGCGTCCCGTTCGTTGTTAAAAGTTTTAACAGCCACATAACAACTCTTATTTTGCATCATCAAAAATGATGTTGTTTCTGAAGTTTATGTTATTATAAAAATGTGTAATAAATCTTTAAATAGTTTTCGATTTGATCTGTTCCAGAAAGTTCAACTTGAGATCTCAATTAAAGATTAGAGTTTGATGTATAATTTATATGTGTTAATATGTGATTTATATTAACGTGTTTTCACATAATATTGCAAGCATAATAGTCACAACCATTTGATGATTGTGACTATCATGTTTTGTATTTTGTGTCATTTTATCATTAGCTTTTTTTGTGAACAAACTGACTGACAGATTTTTATTTATTAAGTCCTTGGTGGACTTAATAAATAAAATTCTGTCAGACGTGCAACTATTTTTTGAAAGATAAACATGTAAGTAGTGGCAGGTCACACTGCGTTTCGCAGTCAGTTGGACAGCCTGTCTGGTGGCAGTAACCACCCCCTTACAGAAGACCACATATGAAATAATGCTGTTGTGTTTCTGTAAGCCCATTTCCCTATCCCTTCCTAATCGATTATGTTTATGGTCGACAGAGCACATGCAACCCCTGCGGCGTTGCTTGTGTTATAGGCGACGGTACCCACCTACCATCAAGTGAACCGACAGAAATTGTTAATACATATTTAACGACACGTTTGGTCTAGTGGTTAGTAACCTAGCTATTAACCAAACGGTCGCGGGTTCGAATCCCGCTAGGGGCAAATGTTTATGTGTTAACATTTACCTTTGTACCTGAGTATGTTTGTATTTATAATATTTATGTATTTACAAAAAAAAGTAATGTATGTATTATATCAACTGTCTGGTATCCATAATAGAAGCATTAAGTTGCTTAGTGTGGAACTAGATGGTGCTGTGTAGAATGTGTGAAGATATATTATATTATTATTTTATTCTGAGGTTTTATTGTACTAATTGCCCCAGTTTGAATATGACGTCACTGGAAGCACTAAATGCGACTATGTCTGAGCTATGATTGTCACGTGCGCTAATTACAAAAGTGTATATTCGTGGCACAAACAGCCGCGCTACGGACTCCAGGCTATTGTCCGCAACTCCCGTCACCGGAGCACCGTGTTTGCTCGTCACTATGTGATTCCATTCAATCACTATCTATACCACTATCGTTTCATAGTTTACACGTATGTATTTCTAAGCGGTAATGATAATAGATTTGTAAAGATAATAAAGCTTTCCGAATAATCTTGCCAATTATCTACTTGTGTGAGCGCTTTGTGAGTTTGACTGGTTAATTAATTAAATTCTACGTGTTTAGTTCCAATTAACCAATATGAGAAAATAATATTGGAAATGACAATTATGTAATTAGAATAAACAAAACATAATCTGTGAATGACGATCAGATTCGATTTGCAGATTAATGACCATATATTACTTGGACTGACTTTACTTAAGTATGTATCTAATGGGATAAATTATCACAGAGTTATTTATTACAGATTGAAATCTAAGACTCAGGGGTGCAGGAATGACCAAGATTCCAAACATAATTTGTCTTGACTATAGAATTATTAAATAATATTTTATAGCTCGAGTACTCTTTGTTGCAGCTGAACTTACAAAACCAAAACTTTACAAATTGCCATCAGTAGCATATCATCTGATGTCCTAATAGATCATGACTTAAACAGGGCTATAATAAAAGCAAAACATATGAAACGTATCTACGTGTTGAAAATTTTGCACAAAGGGTTCTCTTGGTCGCTTCATAAAACTAACAATATTGCTTGCGGTAACAAGACAAGAATGTTTCTCTTGAGCCCATATTTGTGGAGCTATTGTCTCGCTCAGTCGACTTTAGGGGCTTGAGCCTGCTGTGTTAGGACTGCATAGACATAGACCATTGTTTAGCTTTCTTCACCCGCAAAGACGGATTCCACACAAAAGCAACGCTCGTTTCTGCACTTGTGTTTGTTTTTGTTATGCGATTGTAGGTTTTGAGTGCGCCAGGTGAGGGCGAATCTTCGCTCGTTTGTGAACTGGAGTGGATACATCTGCTGCACTCACATTTTTAGACTAGTTTACCTCGCACTTGTTCTGTAATTTGTTAGTAATTTCAACGTGCTACTAATGTAAGGCCAGTAAGATGAGATTAAAAAACTCTGTACAGCTGATGTTAATGTGTACTCATTTGATGTTCCCGTTCAATTTATAGCATGGTGTATTTTTGTTATTTATTTTATTTTACTTTATCTATCTTAATTTTTTTGATATATCTGTAATATACGGTACTTTTGTCGTTTCGAAGGTTATTTAAACATTTAAGTTATTTAACGTAACTACTACATACTATTTTAATTAAGAATTCATAATACAATACTACAATTTTGGCATTGATCAAAGACAGGTAATAATGCTGTTTAATTAGATATTTGTACAAATTCTCGATAAGAATTTCAGCAATGTGAATATATTCGTGCCTCAGTAGATACGTATTAAAGGCGACGGTAGCTACCTACCATCAAGTGAACCTGCCCGCTGACCCTAACATAAAATAAAACAATAACAAATTTCGCAACATATATCCTGTAGTATCTATTAGGTTTGTACAAAATATTTAATCAAAGCGAAATCAAAGCGAAACAGTTTTGATATATTGGAGCAAATCCTTTATTTTATAGCTGTCATTCTCCAGACACGATGTCCGCTAAGTAAAGTCATAATTTTGAAATATGAAAATAATGCCAAAGCAACGTTCCATATAAAAATTTGCGATGGTGTACGGGAGCATGCAATTTGCATTTTATGCTTCAACGCGAGACTTTAACAAAGGCTTGTAAGAAACGAGCGACTGAAAGAATTTTCAGCGGTAAAAAATATCGGACGCTTTTTTCTTGTAACTTGAGAGTAATATGTTTATGACATTAAATCTTATACAAAATAAAATTAATATGCTGTCTTAGATCAATAGGCATAATTTATATTAATATTTTATATATGTATCTGTACATGTATATGTTGCTGAACTCTTTCTAAATTGCTGCACCGATTTGGATAGCCAGTCTGGCAACAGTAACCATCCCCTTACAGTAGACCATCGTGAAATAACAGCATGTGTGCTGTTGTATTTCGGTGAGTGAGAAGAGTCCCGAGTAAAAGCCGACCAAACGGATGAGAAAGTCTGTAGTTTGCGGGGACTCTAAGGGATGCTTGTTTTCCTTATCCTATTCTATCCCTTATACTTAATCCTACTATACGGCACCCTTTGTGTTGCTTGTGTAAGGCAATAGGCGTCGGTATAGCCACCTATCATCAAGTCGACCGCCAGTTCAGTTAGTATTTAAATATAGCTAACTGAAAAGCATATGAGAGTAACTAATATCCTGCTTGCTTATAGTGACAATCGGATTCTACAAGCTCGAAGCGTTCGTTGTTATATCAACAAGGAGATCGATTTGAACATAACACTATCGCTAAAACCGAGTATAAGGTGTTAAGGATGTCCGGAAGATGGTGCGAGATGAATTGATCGCCTTCGACAAGATTGAGTGTAGGAAGTCTATCCATAGGGATTTGGAGTTCAGCAAGCTTCGTCCTTCAGTTTTGTGTTAACAAACTTGCTTACACTAAAGATGGATAGTGAAAGATGGTTCATTTATTTACCTACTTAATTAAGATGAAGCTCTTTAATACACATTAAGTTAATTACATCTTTTGCAGTATTTTTATTTATTTATTTATTTATTTATTTATTTATTTATTTATTTATTTATTTATTTATTTATTTATTTATTTATTTATTTATTTATTTATTTATTTATTTATTTATTTATTTATTTATTTATTTATTTATTTATTTATTTATTTATTTATTTATTTATTTATTTATTTATTTATTTATTTATTTATTTATTTATTTATTTATTTATTTATTTATTTATTTATTTATTTATTTATTTATTTATTTATTTATTTATTTATTTATTTATTTATTTATTTATTTATTTATTTATTTATTTATTTATTTATTTATTTATTTATTTATTTATTTATTTATTTATTTATTTATTTATTTATTTATTTATTTATTTATTTATTTATTTATTTATTTATTTATTTATTTATTTATTTATTTATTTATTTATTTATTTATTTATTTATTTATTTATTTATTTATTTATTTATTTATTTATTTATTTATTTATTTATTTATTTATTTATTTATTTATTTATTTATTTATTTGAATTAAGTAATTTGTATAAAAAAAACATATATTCAGTATCGGTCATATAAAGAAGAAATATAATGCCAAGCAGATAATGCCTGTTCTGGTACCACGAAATAATATTTTAATTTTAAGATTATTTTAAGGTATTGGTTTGGTTATCAGGTTAATCAGGTCATTAGGTATATTTTTGGATAATTGTGCTTATTTGTTTAGATATGGTATATTGAAAAGTAAAATTATTTATACTAATAAATAAAAATTAAGTGTCTGTTTGTAATGTCAAAATAATCGCGGAGATTTGAAAATTGTATCGCTAGTAATACTTACGTAAATATATTTTCGTAATTTTTACAATTAATGTTACCTTTATTACAAAGAAGTAGAAGAAGTGGCCCAATCGATGGTAGGTGGCAGTGGATGGATTTCATCGATCGTTAAGTGAAATTAACTTTGAGGCTTCTTTAAACTAGACCGCGTTCAATTTCGCCCAAAATAGTCGACAGCAGTGAGAATAAATTTAAAAATTTCCTGCACTGAAAGTGACACAAAACCTAGGAGTTTCCTACGGCCTAGTTAGAGTATAATTTATTCTATTTTTCTAGTTTTCTCGTCTAAGCACGTTTGAAAATTCCACCAAGTTCACCCTGTATCTATAATTAATTTGATCTAATAATAAAGCTTATTAATTATTGAGCAATCATTAAACATCAAACTTTTCATGTCCATATGCTAATCTTATTTTTTATATATATACAAAAGTTAATTTTTATATGATGAAATGCTTAAGTAAATACTTATTAATACGAAACTAATAAAGTACAAATAACCTTGTGATGACAGTGTTTATGAGATATAGGTACCTAGGTATATATTTTAATGTAAAAAAATTACATGTATAACTTTTTTATAGTAGGAAGTTACCGCACTTTATTTATTTATTTTATTTTGACTATAACAAGTAACGCTACTAGGGCTATAGATTAGGATAGAATAAGATTATATGTATACGTATACAGCCATTTATAATATGGCTAGTATAATTCCCGGCTCCCGTCTTCGCCTAGGAAAAAACTCAATTAGGTTTTATTATGTACATATAAAAATTCTGTGAAAAAGTTATCTAATTTATGATGAAAACCGCATCAAAATCCTTTGGGTGGTTTAGGAGTTAGCGGCCATACAGACAGACGCAGAAAGCGACTTCAGTATACTATGTAGATAATTTTGTATTAGTGGAAACTCAGAAGTAGCTTCAAATCGTTTGGCGTAAACAGTGCAGCAGATGTGCACAGCCGGTCTCTTTTCAAGGACTTTGTTCAACGTTTTACTTTGTGATATCGAAATGAATAAGCACGAAATGAATTTTAGTTCTTTTTTTAAATTGGGTAAAAGGAATCGGATGAATTTGTAAAAAAAGTGTTTAGTTACAATGGATGTTAGTTACAACAGATACATAAAATATTATTTAGTATTAGTAAGCTTTATAATGTGGTATCCATAAAACATAAATAAAAAAATTATGTAAGGTTGAGAGTTTCGTTGGGATAACCCCGCAGTGTCCCCTACACTGCAGGTTAAGTAAAAGGATTTCCCAACGTTAAAAAAAAATCTTGGTCTTGGAATCTATTGTAGATGTATTATTTGTAAATTATATGAAAAATAAGTGGCGTATCCCATTATTTCCATTCCATATTTCCACTGATGGAAATTCTGGGACCAATTGTCCCAGTAATTTCATTGCGATTTATAATTCCTGCGATCCATTGCATTGTCAAACTCGGGGGTTAGTATGTAATTTTTAAATCTAGCTGGTTCTAAGTATCTATCATCATCTCAGCAGTAGGACGTCCACTACTGGAGATATAGGCCTCCCCCGAGCCTCCCCCATATTTTCCAATAGGACCGGTCAGGAGCAGCATGAATCTCCAGTCGACTCGCGGCTCGATATTTATCTATTTAGATTTTTATCTATAGATAAGTTCAAACCACAAAGAGGTAAAAGTTTAAAAAAAAATCTATATAAGTACAGACGTAATAGATAATAATATAGAAGCTGGTATCAGTTAAAATGGTTTTATAGTAAATATATCTTAGAAACGCAGAAACGAGTATTTCATGCAATATAATATTGTTATCCATCACGTGTGTACCATAAGGTGCACCAGTCTGCAGTCTCCTAGTTCTAAGGTCGTAAATCTCACGAATTTACAGCTCATATATTCGTAGCTACAGTTTTAGCAATAAAAGGCGAGTTAACTAGTGAAATAATTAAACTAAAATCTCTTTAATGTGAAATTAACAAAAAAATCAATGGAAAGTTTGTGTATCGCTATTTAAAAAGTTATACATAGGTACTTCCCTTAATTTGCTTGTATAGAAAGTGTGTATTCTTGAAAAAAAAAAAAAACCAAATTACTTTATCAAAAAAAGCGAATAGTAGTCATGAACCCTTCGTAATAATAGTTTTCGATATTCTATAGTTATGGACTATTTGACTTTCTATAAATTTTGTTAAAGTTTATATTGATATTTAATGTTAAAAACTAATTCAAAATAAAATGAACACTTGATTTTGTAAATTTTAAGGTAATGAATTATATTTAAACAAAAACGTCTAAGCCAAACCAGCCTATTGTGTTTTCGCAAATAAATAAAATGTAAATAATACAAGGGAACAGAACAAAGAGTATGGTAATTTGCATAATTCTGTTCACCTTCCAGCCTTTGGTCTTGCTTGATACTGCCCTGGGCTTGAGCCAAACCGAATCCATTTTGAGAGCACACAAAGATTATAAGCTTACATTCATCGGTCGGTCGTTCAAACGCTTGTATCCTTAAAAATGGAACTGGAAAATAAAATATTTAAAAAGTCTTTTTTTACACAAGACTATTTAAATTTGTATTACAGTAATAATTTAAAGAAACTAACTACTCTTGCGTAACTAAACAAAAAAATAAAAAGGTGAGATGTTCTCATACTATCAATGTTGAGTATAGGTGGGCTGAATATTTCTCTGTCTAATAGACAAACTGATATAAAGGTTCATATTCCTTCCTGTAAGTGTACATTGTTTCACTCAATTTATTTGAACATTCCCTGTGTTAAGGTAAGTTCTATTTTATAAAAAGTCTTCTTAACTTATTTTTAGTTATTTTCTCAAACCTTAAATATATTTTTTTGAGCGCACATTAAACTTACCGCTTAGTTCTTCTCACCATTAATTTTATTAATGACAATTTGGGAATTGTATATCAATTGGTATAACCAATTATGGGATTAGTATTATAAACAGTTAAGAAAAGCCATTTTTATTATTCATCTTTGGATTTATTTTATTATTCTTTAATCAATATCACTCATGCGAGGGGCGAAATGCTGTAAGCGCAGTTTATAAGTACTTAAGAGTATATTGCCGCATAATTTATGAAGATGTTTAGTTTATTTTTAATAACATTTATTGAAGTAATCGGTTGATTTGATTTAATCGAAAGGAAAGGATATTATCGGCGTATAGTATCTACACCGACTGTAGTGAGGTTAGGCTAGGTAAAGTAAGACTTGTTGATTAATGAATGTAACATAATTAATCAGCAAGTGTATCTGAGCGGCGTCCCTATCGTCTCGGTGACTCGATCAGTTTTTATTCTTTTAGAGTGAATTATAGCCAGCCGGAGACTCGTTAAAAAGAACACGATCTAGAATTACCGCTGGCTAGTCGGGCGACGCGACGGGTAACCCGCTTTATGTGCTCTTAATGCCGGTTCCCGGAGTTGTTTCATCCACTTCAGCTTAACGCGCATCTTAATTTAAGCTTCACTGAGGAACATCCACTGGGTGCAAATAAAAAAAACTTACCGACTTGCCGTAAATAAATTTATTTATGTACATAATAGCTTTTGTAAAATTTACCTGCTTGTGAGACCTAGTTATAAAAAAATGATATTTAAACATTAATGAAGAAACACTAGGAAGCCAATAAAAATCCAACGCTTGGCAAAAGTATAATGTCAGACGTCAATGTAGTATGTCAGGCTTTATATCTTTTATTTGTCAACGCAGACGAAGTCGCAGGCACCAGATAGAAGAAGTCTGTATAATTAATGCCTTTCTATAAAGTGATTCGGTCGTCCACGCATGGCTTTATACAAACAACGTTAAAACAAGTTTCACGTGAAGAAGTTGTGTCCAAACAAACCATTCAAGTTTGTGGTTGAAACTTCTAAATCGATTAGTGAACGTAACAGTTTGTGAATGTTGTGAACAGAATAACTTTAACTTGACCAGTTGATTTTATCGTTTGCGTTCAATCATTATTGTCCTATGGTTTATAAAGAGTTTTTAATGTAAAAATAATTATTTTACATATAAGTAACTAGCAGGTGCCAGCGGCTTCGTTCGTCCTCGTTGAAAAATTAAAAATTATATGAGTAATATCTTTATTGATATCTTTATTGCTGTAATAATTTGGGCTTTTTAGATAATAGCTCGAGAACAATAATTTTTGTCTCGATTAAAGGTACTTGACCTTTTCTGTACCTATAAAAATGTGTATGAAAACATTCATGGTGATCGGTTGAGTGGTTAAGGCGTGAAAAGATAACAGACAGATAGTTATTTTCACATTTATAAAATTAGTGATAATCATATTGGAACTAATAAATTTGCTAATTAAGTATAGCCTATGTAAGCCATTAAAATTTATTTTTCGGCGAATTAATTAGTTTTATTTTATATAAAAACCTTGAGTGAAAAATTATCTAGCTGATGGTGAAAACCACATCAAAATCCGTTACGTTGTTTAGGAGCAGTAATCGGTTACACTAACAGGTAGACGTTAAAAGCGACTTCAAATTAACTATGTAAAGATGTGTAAAGTAATATCGTTTAAAAAAGGATAGATAAGCAAAAGCTTATTCTTTTTTATTGTAGTAAAATTGTACATAGAATTTCAATCAAAAATGAGAAAAAAATAATTACGTTATTGCAAGTACAAATCTGCCCCTGAAATCTTTTGCTATTGTTATAGAGGAATTTTCTCCTTTTCAACTCGTCAAACAAATTTTCCGTAACAGACTTCGGGACTCACCTCGAGGATTTAGGAGATCTACGAGCTTTTGTTATTACCGTTTGTTTGCATTTTCTGTGTTCTTTTTTTATGTTTACTAGTACAGTAATTTTTTTGCTAGACATTTGTTTACTTTTGAAGAGTTTTGTGGTTAAAATTTTTGAACCATGTTCCCCAATTGTACTAATTAATGCGTAGCAGATCTGGTAACAATGAGCTTTAAGTTCGCCTCATATTTTGATAAACTCGTTATTAAGAATGCTGTAGTGCGGAGCTAACAGTTATTAGAAAAATTGCCTAAAAACTTGCAGTATAAACAACACCAAATACAAAAAAAAATAGGTATCTGAGGGTGGCAGGCCGTTGATCCAAATAAAGACTAAGCTAAGACTAAGCAAAAGCTAAGGTTGCAGATGCGCTTCTGATATATTCATACAAAAAGAAATATGAAATTTTTCATATATGTATAAATTACAAAATTATCCTACTAAGCTAAGACTAAGCAAAAGCTAAGGTTGCAGATGCGCTTCTGATATATTCATACAAAAAGAAATATGAAATTTTTCATATATGTATAAATTACAAAATTATCCTCTTTTGACCAAAGTTCAGTAGCACACATGCTGTTATTTCATTGTGATTTTCTGTAAGAGGGTGGTTACTGGCCGCCAGACACCTTGCCACTATTTTCCAGATCCAGACCAGAGCCAACTCTGTAAAGTTTGGAAAGAAAATTTTCAGTTAGACCTGCCAGAAACAGAACCCAAGACCCCCTGAAGCAGACCGCTAAGGCAAGCTAAGACAATGCAGACGCTAGACAACGCTAAGGCGACCATAGGCTCGTAAACAGTTAAGTTTTTTCGATCTAAGTAAATTAGCTGCTGTGGCCCTTTTTTTTAGTGTATCGTTTTACCTATAATTGAGATGGTACTTATGTTGAATTTAAATTGCATACCTTGTTTTGAATAGTTTCTAATATTTTAGAAAATAAATTCAAATAAAATATCAAAACTTTTTCCTTTCACTACATGAAAAGTACAACCGATAAAAATTACGAACGAAGAAAATGTCTTTACTATACCTCTTCAAAATGTAAAGGATGTAGGGAAACGACTGCCAGGTTATGTTTCAGTGCTTTTATGGGGAAATATGATATGTTCTCTAATAAAACGTATTAGTATTCATCGCAAACGCAAAGATTCCCGTAGAGGAAGTGTGATGGCCAATGTTTTCACCGTAATTCATCCACTCCAATATCTGTGGGATTGAGAACGCTAAGTTATGGCTGTAACAATTTCGTATTGCCCTATAAAACCTTACTTTCGCTTTATTTATTCGCAGTAAAATGATCAATATTCGATATTGCCTTTAACCCCAAGCTACATTTTGGAACTTTATCCTCGATATTTATTTGCTGTGCAAATTCCGTTTATTTAATATTAGTGGCGGGGTCGATTATGATCCGAATTGCCCAACCATTAGATGTAAGATGTTAAACGAACGAATTAATGTAATAAGGTTCAATAAAATATTCGAAAGTATCCCAGTGTTAGGCCCAGCATATAGACGTAGCTATAATATAAATATTTTCTTCAAATGTCTGTGTAGGATTTATTAACTGATCACCTAAATTTAACTGATGGATTACAAGCGATATCGTATTAATTTAATTAAAATTAATTAATAGAAGATCGAGATTAATTAAAATATAATTATGAACTCCATGTTATTATTGTCATTAGCTATTAGTTGTCATGAGTTATACGCCGACATTATTAGTTTTTTTTAAAAATTAATATTATTAAAAAAAAAAAAACTGTAAAAATGCTATGGTATCCTTAGGGTTATAATTCCATATTTTTCCTCTATACCTATGAAAAGTAACACTGACATTTGTTATTTTTCATTAAAAGGAATATTCATGTAAATGAATTAAAAAATAAAGATTTAAAATATGTATTTAGTTAAAAATTTGCTTAAAATTCTTCAACGAAACTAGCGGAATATGTGTCCTTATCGGAGTTTTTACGGTTGCATAAAGAAATTCGGAGTGCGTTCAGTGAGCAGGCCAGTCTATCACGCTATCACGTGAGTTATACGAGCGCAGATAGTGATAAGCGTTGAATCCGCACCCGGACACCACATTAAAACCTCGTTAGCTCTCCTAACCTTTACAAATCTTATATTATAGGCCAATACAGTATTTGAGGCCGAATTCCAATCGATTATACCATCAATAATTCAGACAACTTTCGGTCTGATTTTAGAAAATTAATAAGAAAAATATGCATAATTGTACTAAATACTTAAATAAACATCGTTGAAAAATTTTTTATGTCTTAACACATAAAAAATCTTGGTCTTAACCTTTGTCGACCTTAGTCGACAGACAGGCTGACGGTTCACTTGATGGTAGGTGACTACCGTCACCTACAACATAAATAGCGCCACGGGTGCTGCAAGCTGCACGCTGCCGACCATAGCAGGATTAAAGATAAGGGATTAGGTAGGGATAGGGCTCTAGAATCCTTTACTCACTTATCGAAACAGGGCAGCGCTAAGAATTGGAAAGCGCAGCGTGGGACGCCCTGTGGTCAGGTGGACAGAACAGACGTCCTGAAAGCTTCGCGGGAAGCGGCTGGATGCGAAGGACAGAGGACCGAGCGTGGTGCCTTGGAAGATGCCTACATCCAGCAGTGGAGGAGTGACACAGGCTAATGATGATGAACTTTTAATCAAAATGACACAATATTTCGTGAGTTCTGTGGTGAGTGAGTGTTTAATTATGTACTAGCGATTTTCATGAAATTCATGTTGACTTTATTTTTTCCCTGAATATTAGTTGGCTTTGAAATATTAGGTATGTATTTTCAATTAGTATGTATATTCTATCCAAAGCCAATCTACATTGTGCTAGTAAATTCAAACCAGGTTTATCAGATTCTAACATGTCGGAGATGGTTGCAAGTTATCATGTTGTAAGTTATTGTAAGTTATCATGTTACAATTGGTTATACATCTATATCTATACATATTATAAAATAAATTGGAGGTCCGTCTTTGTCTGTTTCTCCGATAACTTCTTCTAAGCCACCGAACGGATTTTGATGCGGTTTTCACGAGGAAGGTTTGTGTACATAATTTGCAGAAAAAGAATTGCATCAACCCTCGTTTTAAATCTAACTAAGAGAACGCATATTCACAAAATGTTAGGCGATCTCACTTTGTTACATATATAAATTATTACTTGTAATTTATATCCCCTTCGTCGATTCCAATACAACGATAATACTCATAGATATTAATTGTTTCCGTTTTTATTGCTTTCAGAAAAAAAGACTGCTTTTTTGTTTTTTTTGTATGTTTATCTACCAAGTTTCATGAAAATCAGTTAACTCGTTTCAGTTATGGAGGAACATATTAGGGGTTAAAGTATGAAATTGCCGATTTGTACTGAAAAATAAAAATTCGTTTTTTTTTTAATTTAACATATTTATTTAATCAAAATAATTACCATTATTATCTATACATTGCTGCCATCTAATAGGAAGCTCATTTATGCCTTTGCGATAGAACTCTGGTGATCTAGATTCGACAAACTGTGTGAAAGCATTTTGCACTGCCTCCTGAGAAGAAAACTTTTTATCACGCAGAAAATTGTCCAAATCACGAAAAAAATGGTAGTCCGTTGGAGCAAGGTCTGGCGAATACGGAGGGTGACGAATGGTTTCTAATTGCAGTTCCTGTAGAGTTAAAACGGTTTCTCGTGCTGTATGAGGTCTCGCGTTATCATGGAGCAATAATGGTGAAGATCGATTCATAAGTCGGGGCTGTTTCACTGCTAGTTTCGCTATCATTGTTCGGAGTTCGGCGCAGTAGACATCTGCCGTTATTGCTTGACCAGATCGGAGAAAGCTATAGTGAATAACACCACGCTGAGACCACCAAACAGTTACCATTACCTTTTTATTGGTAAGCTTTGCTTTAGGACACTGTTGCGGCGTTTGACCTGGGGTCAGCCATTGCATTTTCCGCTTACGATTATCGTAAAGAATCCATTTTTCATCACATGTCACAATTCGATCCAATATTCCTTCATTTCTGTATCGATTCAACAAGGCAACGCAAGTTTCAACACGCGTTTCTTTCTGCAGATCAGTCAAATCATGAGGCACCCATTTTTCATATTTTTTTATTTTATTGATTTGACGCAAATGAGTCAATATTGTTGGTAAGGTAACGTTAAACCATGCCGCTAATTCCTGGGTAGTTTGGCTCGGATCGGCTTCCACCATCTCTTTCAAATCATTGTTATTCACCTGTGTGGGCTGTCTTCCACGTGGTTCGTTCTTCAAATCGAAGTTTCCATCACGAAAGCGTTTAAACCAAAATCGCACAGTGCGTTCATTAGCAGTCCCCTCTCCAAACGCAACATTAATATTGCGAGCTGTTTCTGCCGCGTTAGTTCCGCGTCGGAACTCGTATTCAAAAATCACACGAATTTTCGAAGTATCCATCTTTATTGTCTAAGCTGAATAAAAAAAACAACTGAAAGTTGATAATCGAATGTTGCACATTTTTTAAAAGAAGAACTACATAGGTACCGTATGAAAAAAGTTTCACTCAAAAATCTCAAACCATGAAGGTTCTATGTCAATTCGAAGTACCTATTACAATAAAACGGCAATTTCATACTTTAACCCCTATTACATACATACATACGGAAAAAAATTCTAAAAATCGTCAATTTAGTTTCAGTATAAACACGATATCTGAAAACAAAGTAACTTACTCCATAACCGACCCTTACAGATTTATTATTAGTATTGATTATTATTTGGTAAGTCAAATTAGCGGAGAACAGGTGAGGTGTGAGCGGATATATTCCAGCGCGCGATACCTTTCACATACTTGTATATATGTATAATTCTATATACATATATACTTTACACATACAAAAAGGGGTAATTTTTAATAAGCAAACTTTATATTTTAGGCTCACAGAAACTCAACACCAAAAAAATCAATAAAATCCGTTCATTATAAATGGATTCCGTCATTTTCCCTTAAAAATATCTAATTGCACTGGACTAATTCTAAAAGTAGATCAGTCACATTATTGATGTGTGAAGAAATCCTTAATTTTTTCAAATGCATTGACTGCAGATTATCACTGCTTTTAATACATACATTTTAAAAATTGCAATAAATTAAACTCTGAAAAACATTTGCATATATATTAAAAAAAAAAGTTTTATTAATCAATTATGATTGTGTAGTCTATTATTTCTACCAGTTTTTGATTTGAAAGCGTGGAATTAAATCTTAACTAAAGTACAAACAAGTGAGAATTATAAATTAGTTTTTAAATTCGTTAAGTGCACCGTTAGAGCTTATCTATAAAAAACATCAAAATTAAGTCTAAATAAGGGTCATATTTATATAATAAGTCACCCTCAGATTTACCCACAACTATAATGTTTCCCTTAGTCGATGCGGTACTCTATTTACAGTTTTTATTTAGAGATTTATTAATAATATTTTCAATTCGCACAAAGTTGTGCTTATGTATAAAAATGTTTTCATGCATTAGTTTTAATGACTTACTTATTTTGATGACTCAATTAATTAATAGATGTGGTTCAAGTCGAAACTCTGTTGTAGGTTAGTTTTAAAACTGGTCACAGTATTTTCTCTACAACATTTTTCTTTGTAAAAGATCGATAGCGGGATTGCCTCTCTCTGGTAACAGTGTAGCTACAGCAGTCTCTTAGGTAAATTGTCTAAACTTATTCTAGAGCTATTGTGCTTACATCTGTCAGTCATCCCGCAACTTTCACCTACACGATACAGAAGTGCAAAGTAAATAATTGAACTTTCGCCGAGCGTTGAATGCTGCGCAGGTAATGCGAGTTCGTATATTGTTTAGGTCGCGTGACTAATGAGTTTTCTTCTATTTCTTATTGTTTTTCAGTTGTTGACCCGCCACTATCGACGTTTTTTAGTCGCGAGCCGCCGGTAGAACTGGCTAATTATACCTTTGAAATGATTTATATACACCGATTGTTATGCTAAAGCTTTGTTTGGTTCACAATATTGTTTTTGAATTAATGTCAACAAGGCATATTAATGTGACGTTTTTAGTTTCACTTATTATTAGTAAATTTTCGTTTGTTAATAGGCACTACTGTGAATAGAGAACAGTCATTTGCATTATAACCAACTAACCACCCGTGGCTTCGCACAGATGATTTTTTTTTTGTGAAAATTATACACAAAAACCTTTCATGTTTATCGCTTTTTCATTATTGAACACTGTATAATCCGTTCGGCGGTGTAGAAGAAACACACAGTATCGGCGACTTGGTTGCAAAATATTGTTTTTTTTTTCTACTTACATAAAGTTTTAATTAGGTTTTATTCTATATACAAACCTTTTCTGAAAAATTATTTAACTGATGGTGCAAACCGCATCAATCCTTAGAGTTGTTTAGGAAGAGATAGCGGATATTACAAACGAACATACGCGGAAAGCGACTTCAATTTATACTATGCAAATATATCAAATAAGTACCATAAGTAATAAAATAGTAATAAATAATACAATAAGTAGTAATATCTAATCAGATCTTTGTATTTTGATAAAGTAGATACTAATCTTTAACCTGTGAAAATGACAAAATTCAAAATTACTTGTATACCTCTCTATAAGTGGAAAGAGCCAACTCGATTAAATATTTGCGTTGTTAAGTGGTCGTAGGAAATCTTTGGTCGTAGGCAAAAACTTGTTTAAAATTAACTTATTAAGAGCTTAAAGCCTGTTGTTTAAAGTTTAAAGCTAAAATATAGTTTAAAGCTAGCTTATTTCACAGAATTTGTACTTGGAATATTTAAGTTGGTATAACAACAAATTTTGTGAATTGTACGTGTGTTGTGTTTGAATACATCATTGCATGGCCCCAAAGGTAAGCATTGAATGGCTTGTGTTATGGAATAATCATACCACAGAGAGATAATTTTGAAAAGTTTATTAGCTTGCCCGGGTATCGATTCTAGGAGGTCTGAGCCAGAGCGCTAAGTCTAAACCTTAATCTTTCGTATAGTGTATTGTACTGTTTTTCTAATATGTTAAGGTAACACGAGCAACGTCACAGGTGCCGAAGTGTGCTACTGACCATAATAAGATTAAGGATAAGGCATTGGGAAGGGATAGGGAAATGGGCTCTGGCATCCCTTACTCACTCACCGAAACACAATAGCACATATGCTGTTATTCCCCTGAGACATAGTGTTAAGGCGTGCACCTCAAGCATTTATACAACGGGCTCGTCAAATATACTTTTTCAAATTTAAAGACCAGTTTTGTAAATTCGTGCATATCTTGATAAGATAAAGGATAGAAAATGTAGGAACAGAGGAATGGTTGAATCATTTTCTTAACGAAACACAACGGTATACTCGTGCTGTTTTTTCACGACTGTCTTCTGTACGAGTATAGTTCCTGCCAACTACGTACTTTAGTATTTTTTTAAAATATGCTTTTATAAAAATATACTATTCTGTAAGAAGGCAAGAGCGTACTTCTACTGAAACAGTAGAAGTTTTTTAGATTTTTGAGGCACTGAATTTGGATGAGATGTTTTATGTTAATTTCAATGAAACACTGGTAAAAGTATTTAACAATTTTCAAATAAACATGTAGCGAATTTTGTAACGCATTGAATTCAGCAAAAGACCTTCACATAATTCGGATAAAGATGAAGTTCTGGGCCCGTACAAAGTTTCTTTTAATTTACCCTTGCTCAGTTGGTATTACTTTTTCTTAGACGTCAAGGTATGCATGTGGTTTAAAAGTAATGACCGTGTTGTGTTACAATACGCCAGGGAGGCTCGTCTATGCCATATTTAAAATGATTCCTGTATATAAAACAAGTTTAAAAGATCCTACAAGTTTTGAACTAAGTTTTAGTTTTTCTTTTCAAAAATATATTTTTTTTTGGTTATACTTAAACCTATCTAGTTTTTAGTATACAATGTGTTCCGAGCCATTTTTTGTTCTTTGTTTTTTTAAGAATTTTTGCTCTATAAGTTGCAGATTAAGTACGATTCGCATTACTAAAAAAAAAACTTTATTGAACAAAAAAATATTTGTCGTATAACATTATCAAAAAATTACCGTTATCGATGTACAATATGTATATTAATGAAACGCAATATCACAATTGCGGCTAATGTACGAAATTCTCGCTTTAAGAGGTCGTTAATTATGGTCAGAGTGTACGGGCCCGTTTATGATTACGTGATAAAATAGCGCCTTACAATTCTATCAATATTGTTAATCTGAATGGTGTTATTCTTAATCAAAAGCTCTTATTAAAGGGTAGGGGTATCTATTATCTATTGCAGGACGTCATCTTTGTCATAGGACGACATTTATAATTTTGAATTTATATATTATTTGAATTTAAGAAAGAAAAAATATATTATTTAAAAGCGCAAATAGTATGCACTCATTACCAGTTTCCACTAAGTTCGTGCAAATGAAGTCAGTAATAGGTATTTGGGAGAACTTTTTTTCTCAACTTACTATTATAGATGGTATTTATTAACAGTTGCGGGGGCCGAGGGTAGCTATTGCCGAGGGTTAAGCCTCCTCCACCACGACAAGATCCTGGCACACCTAGGGAGGGTCCAAAGTTGACCCTGCCGGAAATCAAACACCGGTACCCCGGGAACAGAGAGTTAAGGCAAGCAGTCTATCCTCTGTTCATATATGTACGTTATTCAGTCCATTCATATACCTATGTACGTTAGATAAATAAAAAATATGTCATTCGAAAAAACACTTCCAGAAAGTATTATATTTAGTAAAACAGAGAGTATATGTAGGTACACTAACCGAGATATAAACTTTGCAGCAGTAGCTTAACTTGAGGGCATATGAGCGTAGTTTCTTATTTACTCAACTTTGGATTTACTCGCGAAAGCAGCGCGAGACTGTCTTCTTTTAAGGATTCTTTATGAAAGCCGTTCGTAAAGCAAACAGCAAATACCCAGGAAACTAATTTATTACAGCTATATAATATTAAAACAATTAACTCCATCAGTACCCCCTTTAAAGTGTAGGTAGTATGTTTGCAGAG
Organism: Synanthedon andrenaeformis; assembly: GCA_936446665.2. Classification (NCBI taxonomy): domain Eukaryota; kingdom Metazoa; phylum Arthropoda; class Insecta; order Lepidoptera; family Sesiidae; genus Synanthedon; species Synanthedon andrenaeformis. The sequence continues at coordinate 4,633,906 of OW387783.2, read as the reverse complement.
AGTTTCCACAGACGATCGTAGATATTTTTTAAAGCAAAGTGGGATAAAAAGCGCTGCGTCTGTGTTTATCTTCCAGCTACTGGAAACCTTACTTGAAATATTATTGACCATTAAGGCTCAGATTAAAATAATGAACATTATTTTATTTTATGTTATTATAGTGTATTGCTGGATCTACTATAAATTGGAATATTACTCGGTCACGGAATGTTCCAACTTATACTGTGAATATAACTGTGCAACATAAAAAAATGAAAGTAGGACTTTTATTAAATTTAATAAATTCAATAATTATAAATTTTAATAAAATCAATAAAAGGTGTTTATTCTTTTTAAAATCTTAAAATCAACACCAGTATGTAAATGCGCTGTGTATCCTAATAGGATAAAGTGATAGAGAAATAGACTCTTCATAATGCTGTGTAAGAGGGTATAAAATCTATTTTTTTTTTCAAGCACAAGAAATATATTTCACGCAAACAACAGATTGTGAAGCATTCATAAAACCCTCGTTCATAAGTACGGGTTTAAACAGCAAAACACGCAGTTTACGACAATTGAGCCATTTGCAACTCAATCTTCACTTGTTCCTCGGATATGGTAACATTCAGATGCAGTTACCGACCAAATTGGGCGCTTCCTCAATTTTCAAGGAGTTTCTCGCCCGTTTGCTTACACGGAACTAAGAGAAATTGGAAACGGCTAGTTACGTCTTTTGAGGTGGAGCGAAAGTTTGTTAGTATTATTATTTTATTAAACTTTCTTTTTTTTAAATTTTCTTTTTGTAATTTCTTTTCTGTATAAACCTTCCTCGTGTAAACGCTCTTTCCACGCATAGTGAAAGAAAACGCATTTAAAATCCATTGCGAAGTTTAAAAGATCAACATAAAAGCTACATACTCTGTACAAGTGTACATATTTTTACTACGGGAAAGTATGGCAAGTTTCAACATACAGTCTACAACTTACAGACTTACAACTTGTCTGTACAGTTTGAGATATCTAGTGATAAATAGCTTATTCTTATCTAGAAAAAAATGAAGTCTAACTCTTGGTACTTAGATCTTAGAGTGTGCGTCGTCCGTGAAATATTTTACGATTCTTGAAGTATGTAGGTACAAGCTTGCGGAGGTAAGGTTGAGTTTTCACGTATTCGTCCCCATTCGGTGATTTGTAAAGATGTAGTGTTACACCCCTCACATGTATATCTTGTTAAAGCTGTTGCAAATTTGTCTTCGTTTGATATTTTATTTTTTAGGTCTCAAAGAAGTTTTGTCCTATTATGTCTACACTAATATTATATAAATAATTTTTTTTCTATGTTTGTAACTGATAACTCAAAAAATATTTCACTGATTTTAAAAATTGTTCAAAATTGTTATAAAGCTACATAATCAAGCGAGTAAAATAGGCTGATAATATTTTAAAAAGAAATAAAAGAGCTCTGCGAAAAGTATAATGTAACCCAATGTATCAAAAATGCAATGCAAAAACTATTGATGATATATAAAATAATGTACTATTATATATATATATTGCAAGTAATATATATAATAACGTTTATATATAACATGTAACATGTATATATATAATAATACTCACTATATAATAACGTTTGACAGAAAGACACACAATTAAATTAAACACATTTTCACTATTATAATATTAGCAGGATTAGGTTTAGGATTAGGAGGTAACAAGCATTTTAAATCTTTTAAAATAAATTGTCCATAACCAAAACGTTAACAACTGATCAATGAGTAAAAAAAATTGAACAAAAAAGTTTTTACTCAAGAATGAAAATATAATTTTTCTGCATCATAGTATGTACGAGTATCTCAAGAAAAAAAATATTAGCCACTCAATTCGATATGGACTATTTATAACACCCAAGAGTACACTAAATTGTATCCTCATGAATGCGTTGTATGTATTGTGCCAATTCAATGTGTCTTTGTGTAATAAAAACACATATTGTTCATAATAACATTTCTAATCCACGTCTAATTCTAATTTTACTACATATAAAATTAATTAACCATTATTAAAAATTAATATTTAATAACGCCTAGAATGATAAAGTATTTGATTTTACTATCGTAGTAATTAAACAATTTGAACTAATTTTTAATGTCTTTTAATGTTACAGTAAATATTTAGTTATTTATTTTAATTTCTGTTGGTTCCATATATGTAGAATACATATATGGAGTTTCATAATATGTATTTGGTCTTTATAAAAAACAAGATGTATGAATGTCACAAGGCAGAGCTTTAATATTATATTTTTAAAATTTGTGAACGCAGCTTTTGAAAATACTTAAAAGTTTATGAACTTTATTCTAAGATATCCTTTCTGTAGCAAGGTTCAAATTATATTACTGAATGAAACATATCAATTAAAATATTAATGTAAAGTAAATATTATGGTTTCTTTACAAGTTCTAATTTTACTTCCAAATGTTTAATGTAAAAGTCTTATTCCGAGAAAGTGTATCGAAATGCAAGGTAGAACTCGGCCCTTTATCCATTAAAAGTAATAGATTCAACAAGGGCCAAGTTTTTATTTGACAAGGGACCACATCGGTGAGCTACGTGGAATACTATACAGGAAATGAAAAGGGACACTCTGATTATATTGAACTTAAGAAAACTTTTTCGCTTACAGGAAATAATTTATCATTTATCAATTTCTAAATTAAAATTATACTTTTTTCCCTATTGAATTTATTGCACCTTTTGGAGCTCGAATCCAGCTCGGATGGGCAGCGTTCGGGAAGCTCAGAGAAATCTTCACGTCCAAAATTCCTCAGTGCCTCAAAACAAAAATTTTTGACCAGTGTGTGTAGCCATGACATATGCCGCTAAAATGTAATTTCTAACTCTCAAGAATGGACCTCTTAAGAAAGCTAAATATCGCTCAGCGAGCTATGAAGAGAGCTATGTTCGGGGTTACACTGCGAGATCTAATCAGAAATGAGGAGATCAGTTGACGAAAGTTACCGTCAGAATAAAATTCAATAAAATCGGAATTATATTAAAAGGCTATGAAATACTACGAAAATTTTTAAAAAAAATGCCGTTCTATCCTTTAATGTGCGCCGGCCCGAAAGCACTCAATTCTATGTAAGCAATGTATGGGAACTTTATTGATTTGTTTGTCTGAAAACACAGAATGATCGGACTAATAGATTTAAAATAATTTTACAGTAGATTGAGATCACGATTCGATATATGAATGTAGGTATTTGAAAATCACCTTATACTCAATGAGTTATTTAATTATAACAAAATTTCTTGACATTTGAACTTGAACCAACCCATTGAACTAGTAATTCACCATCAAATGAACTTTCAGCTTGCCATTTATCCGCCATTATAATTTTTTTTTTAATATTTATCATGTAAATTTGTGACATGAGCATTTGTAACTTTTCTGAAATGATAGATAATAAGATTATGATGCAACATCTCAATGATTGCAAACCAAATTTACTATGTTGAAATGAAAACAAACCAGTGAAATAGGAACGGTATGTTTAACGTATCAACTTTTGTTTTACGACTGGCAAACACTGCTTTTTGTGGAGCGAAACAGAAATGCAGTGAAAATATAAAAATATCGCTGTAGCGAGATTCGAGGTGCATTGATTCCCCGCGGGCACGGAAGTGTTCAATACGCACTACTCGCTACTGTTGCAAGTAAGTAATATTATTCTTTTATATTTTATTACAGACTTAACAAACTATCGTCATCTTATGTCCATTCTCTCCATAATTTTCCAATAGACCGGTCAAAAGCCACTGTCGACAGTGGACAGGCGGCGTGTCGCCTGTTTTTAGGTCTTACCCTCTTTTAATACCACTGCCATAGACTTTCGAATAGGTTCATCCTGGTCTTCCACAGGGGCAGCCAAGTATTCGTCAATCTTTGTTTTTGTCAGTTTTGTCGGTCTCGGTGGCACTTGTCAGGTGAAGAGTTACTTAAAGATACATTCTGATTATTTATTTTTATTTTACCATCTTGCAATGAAGATTGTTCTTGTTGAATATCACGATATAACTGTAACTAAAGTTAACATAACTTCCTGTAGGTTATTTATCTTTTTACTGTTTCACTCAGATAGCGTATTAAAATTTGTTAATTTTAAATATTACGTTTCATCGATTCTGTGCTTGGAATTTTTTTATATTAGCAAAAGAAATGCCCACGCGAGGGCGTGGGCTGTTTAATAATTTCATTCAAAGAGGATTTCAAGTAAACACCTAAAATAGAATCAGAAAATACTTAATAATCTAAGGTAACTAAACTTCTTACACAATGACAGACGCGAAATAAAGTTACATTTTTGCATTACATTCTATCTCACTTCTACTTGTTCAACTACGATACACGTGTGCTAAGAAGACATCGGAAGGCATTAAGTGCTTAAATTCTAACATCTTTAATGACTTCTATGACAATAGGTAAAGAAAAAATAAACAATGACAGTTGGAAATTTCAGGAAGAAGTTGGAGGCCTCCTATCGTCTTCGGAAATATTAAGTCCGATCTCTTTGTATTGTTTTTTGGATATTACTGTAAGTCAGTTAAAAGTATTTTTATTAATAGCAATTATTATTTATTAAAATAGTGCATACAGCCTCGGCACAAATATAAAGAAGGTTGCGTGCAGGTATCTGAGTGCGTGGAGTCAGGAGTGGCCCCAGCGCGGTCGTTACTTCACGCGCGACCGCCGCCCGGTAACGAGCAACCACATAAAATAAAATGCCAGCGAGGAAGGGATCCTCTAAATTTACCTAAATGCCAAATAAACTGTGAATTGCTTGGTCGTTTTGAAAGATTCCCAGCTTTACGTGTTCTCTGATATTTACACGCCCGTATAAATGCTACCGACAATTGCATTTGTCATTGTTTTGTTACAAATTCGCCTTTTAGCACTTTGTAAATGCTAGTGAAATGGAGATCGTCTGCTTCATATTTGTAACGTTGGCTAATGTCAAACAATTTCGTCATTTTACAATGTTTTGAAATCTATATATAATAATATATATAAAAGAAATTGTTAGTTCCATCATTTACAACTAGAGAACGGCTGGCCCGATTTTTATAATTTGTTGAATTTGTCTCCGCCCCGAAGAGCAGAATAACTGTTAAAACATATAAAATATTCGAGTAAAATAATTGCAAATAAAATTCATTTCTCATACATTTTGTATGGGACAGCATGAGTGCTGTTATGTTTCGACGAATGGGAAAGGGAAGTCAGAGCCCACTTCCTTATTCTCTTTTAATTACTAATTCATTATACTACATATTAAGGTCGGCAGCGCGTATACAAGGAACACCTATGGCTGAGCTTGTGTTAATATATGGCAGGCGACAGTAGCCACCTACCATTAAGTGGACGTTCAGTTTGTGTTTCGACCTTTACATTAAAAAATTAAATAATATGAAACTTCTTATCTTAACTTACATTTTATAAAATGAAGTCGCTCTCCGCTTCTGTCTGTTTCTCCGCCAATTTCTTCTAATCCACCCAACGGATTTTGATATGGTTTTCACTACTGGAAAGAGCGATAATAGAGGAAGATTTGTGTATACCTATAATCTGTAGGAAAAAAAATCATTGGTGCGAATCCGACGCGGGTCGCTTTTATTATATAGGTAAAGTAAACTTATGCTTTATGCCTTAACTTTATGCCTTAACAAAATAATTATTTATTTGCGTCATGAGCAGACTTTTTCGGCTCCAATAACTTTGAAGGTTACATTTCTTATGTTGTTTGCGCTCAATAGAAATTTAGGTTAAATTAGTTCCAGTATATAAGCGGCAATAAAACGAAAATAGACGTATCGTAAATACAAAACGTTTTATAACACCGTTCATGTGAAGTTAGGCGGGTGATCGTAGGCCAGATAACAGAAGTTGGATGAACTACCAAAACATTATGTGAAGGTGGCTCGTGCAATTTAGTAAACGGACTATCGCTTTGTTACTTACATGTAACTTAATATTTTATGTGTTTCAAACATTATACACATTCGAAATTTCCTTTATTACATGGGACCTATTCGTTGTGATTTTGTAATGTATATCCAAACGTTTATTTTACAATTTTAGATGCATATATTATCTACTATATGGTGCCCGCACTGATTGCGTTAAAAAATAAAAATATATAACACCTGAGAAAATTTGTATCTGAGATTCTTATCGCTGTGACCACGGAGACAGTGTCGCCCAATTTTAGATAATCCCTAAGGATCTTAAGATTTTTCCAGGATAAAAAGTAGCTTATATGTTAATCCAGGCAATAAACTATCCGTGTGGCAAATTTCTCCCAAATCTCTTGAGCCGTTTTTGCTTGAAAGAGTAACAAACATCCATACATCCTGACATCCTTAGTATAGATAGACTATAATGATTTCGAATTTCTATTGTTGTTAAGTAGTTATATTAATAATTCTTACTCAATGCTTTGATTACCTATTGTAAATTTTGACATAAATATTTTGTATGGGTTTAAAACTTTTAATGTTTTTTAATTGCAAAAACTTGAGTGATTACAAAACTAACTCACTTTGTGTAAGATTTTAGTTTCCTATACTGTTATTCTTAAATATTATTTGGTTAAAAATAAGTTTAAAGTTGGTTTATAAGTCACCACCTTTGGAACCGTTGAAACGCTCACGCTACATATTGGATATAACTACTCGTATATTAAAAGTATAAAGAAGTTTTAAAATTATATTAAAGTTATACTTTATTTAATTTATTTACTTTACTCAAAATCATTGCAAATGATTTTCTTTAATAATTGTTAACCTATTGAAATAGATTCCTAACAATATTTTTTTCATGTCTGCTAGATAGAAAGTGTTGAGATAGTAACTTCTGTAACACCTTATTTATACATGTTATCTTTATATTTTTCCATTTTTACCCAATATTTGTAATTTACATTTTGTAAAAAAGATTTAGGTAATAAATTTTTTTTGGTAAAACAGTTTTGGTCGTTCAGAGGATTATTTATCTTGAATACAAATATAAGAACTCTAATTTCTGTTAAGGATCATTAACTAGTTAACATTTTATGTGATATTGCAGTACAGTAATATCGTAAGAAGATCTCATAAATCACTGGTGTCACAGCTTAACAATGTCTGACAGATTTGAGCGCGCAGCAGATATTCAAGCAATATGTCATATAGTCAGACCATGAAGCTTCACTTCTCTATTACACGGTTATGAGTTGCGACAAATTCTATTAGAGTCACTGCATACGTAACGTGCCACGTACATTTTGGAACATGTGTCTATTACTGTTTTGCAACAAAATAATATTAGTAAACTACTGGGAACCATTGTTTTTACGACTTCGAATAAAAACATTTAATTAGTGTTCTTTGCATATGCATTGGCATAAAAAATAATAATAATTAAAATACACATAGTGTTATAGTTATATAAGTTTTAAATTATAAATGCGAAAATTTGTGAGGATGTATTGTATGGATGTATGAATGAATGTTAGTTACTCTTTCACGCAAAAACGGTTCAACGGATATGGATGAATCCTCTGTATGATCTGAGGATGAATCCTTTCGATTTCATTTACTCCAGGTAATCATCAATACATCAAATGAAAACAGCATTTAAATCGGTTAAGCCGTTTCTGAGATTAGCGTTCACAAACGCACAAAAAGACGAAAATTAATAAAAACATTTTTTTTTGTCGATTCGATAATAGAAGTAGGTACTAATAGATAGAAGTCAATAGAGTACCTATACACTCTGCGATGGTAGACATTCTTCCAGGAATAGTCAGCAAATTACATGTGGCATGACTGTGACTGTATTCTAACTAATCCAATTGGGAAGCACTAAGCTAAAAATAGACTAAGGCTATCGTCGGGGTCTAGGTCTAAGTAAAATATAATATTGGTCTCTGAATATATGCTCTAGTTCTATATTAGTATTGATAGTAGTACTTCTACTAAGATAATAAAATTGCGGTTTAACTTGATGTGATTGCTTTTAGAAAAAAAAACCACTTAGGTAAAGTATTCTTTACTTAAAGTAAAGACAAATGAAAAGCTCAGATAAAATAAAACTGCTTGCATTTCGTAATAGTCGTAATAGCAACAATAGTCGTCTTGCATGGTGCTTCATCGCCAAAAGCAGATTGAATCCGAGCGAAGCTTTGCTGAGCTGTCAAATTATAATTAATATCTTAGATAATAGTAAAAAATATGTGTGATGTATCTACATCTGTAGAAGCAACCTTATTAGCACTGTCATAAATTATGTTATACCTATCCTACTAGTCCTACTAATATTAAAAATGTGAAAGATTTTGAGGATGGATGGGTGGATGTTTGTTACTCTAACACGCAAAACCGTCTGAACGGATTTAGATGATTATTACCTGCATTAATATATAGGATATATGGATTAATATATCATAATCAATAGTATAATTGGACGAAACCCCCTTTATGAATACTAGCTATATGAACTACTTGGAAGGTCTATATAGCTATATGAATCGCAATATTGCATACTCGATCACGAGTAGAACTCATTGCATGTTTTTTTTTATTTTGTTCTATTATAAAAATAGTAGATCAGTTTGGAAACGTTCCATTAAAATTAATCGAGTCCAATCTGTCATAGTGTGCAGTAGAACTACTTGGATTTTTTTTGCCCAAACAGTTCTATCGTAGATAGAACTAACCGACTCTCCATACTGCGTAGAGGTTTGTGAAAGAGATAGACGTACATATTGTTTCCTTCGACGACTTCACTCGCGAAAAGTGCCCTTTCGCTACGTTCCCTTTGAAATTAGAATTGTTTCCGAGACGGCTGGCACCCGGCACATGCCCGGCACATGCCCGGCACCTCCGGCACGCCCGCCAGTTCGGTCACAGTACTCTAACGGCAAACTCGCATGTTTGCCTCCACTGAGAAATTCAAGAATATTACGCACAAACTTTCCCAGTACTACTTTTCATACATCAGGCATTATGTTTGTTGTGATACTAATACTTTGAATCTTTCCAATATAATAGAAAGCTAGTCGTGTATTCATAAGTTCAGCAGGGCCGCATTTATTTTCAAACAAACTGAAATACATGCTACTGTCACGGAAATAATTAAAACTTTGTTTGCGAGTTTGTAAAGTCAGTTAGGAGTATCACGATGAACAGTTTTATTTTGATTTTTACGGGAAATTGTTTACGGTAAAATTTTAAAGGTTAGATGTTATTTAAGACGGTCATTAGAGTTTTATAATTGGATTTTATAAATTTGTATTATGTTTTTCTTTAGGTTGGAGAATAATTGAGAATTATGTTTTTAACCTTTATGATTCGTTAGTCGTGATCTTTTGTTGAGTGCCTACTGCAAGAATTTTATTGAAATTAATGGCATTTTTCTAAAACTTTTTTGTGTCATTTACTTTGAGCTATACCTAATGCCATTGTGTATTGTATTTACAATACATTATTTACAATATTATTTACATTATTTATTATTTATAATTATTTATTATATAATTATTATTATATATTATTATATATTACATTATTTATTATATAATAATAAATTATTTACAATACAATACGAATCTCATCATATTAGAAGAACCATCAGTTATACATTTAAATAATTTGTTTTAATAAAATCATAATGGAATTTTATTAGAATTTTCTTTTACTTTTTCTCTTTTTACTTTGAGCTAGTTATGCCTAATATCAACGTGTACTGTAAATTCCCATAGATATACCTACATATTGCATGAATAATTCTTATACGAATTTCTTCATATTAGAAGAAATTCTTCACATAACTGAATCAGTTAAGTATACACATTTGAATAATTTGTTTTAATGACGTCATGAAATTTTATTAGATTTTTTTCGTTTTTTCTGTTATTACTTTGACCTTTTAATGTCACTGTGTATTGTAAATTCAGATAGATATACATCATGTTTAATTCTTCTATGAATTTATCATATTAGAAGAAACCAAAGTATGTAGATTTTCGCATTACATAAATGACATTAGATATAGTTACACATTAAAATTATTTAAGAATAAATACTTAGGAGATACGCTTATCGCCAAACCGATTAAAATATACACTATTAAAAGGCTATGTAGAATAGTTTTATTGTCAACAATCAAAACACAATTTGACATGACTGTGTAGATTTTCTAATGACAGTTCGCTGGTTATGAAGATATATGAAATATAATATATATAGGAAAGACGAAGTAAATCTAACTCGGCATTATTACGGAATAAGTTTTCAAATGTAAGTACATGCCGGTAAGTCTCATTTTCTTCTGCACATTGCATTGGCATCAATGTTCACATGCCGTCATGTTAGAAAATGAACAAAGACTCAGGATTATATTCCGCAAAACATAAAATTATACGGCTTCATAGCTTGTCTGGGATTATAAGTTGCTTGGAGAAATATAGATTTATGTTACTACATTTCATTTCTCTTATGTTTTGATATACTTAAATGATACATACACGAGTTTTATGGATTGGAAATGATGGATTCCTATTTGATGGAATCATAAACCCTTATAATTTTCACTAAGAATATTATTAAAAATAATATTAGATAACAATTTTGCCCAATTTAAATATTTTTTAATTGTTAATATAGTTGTTCGTTACAATAGGGTTAATATGCATTAAGAATAGAAACGCTGTGTTTGTTATATGAGTGAACGTTACAGAAATTTTTAGGTATGGTTTTAAAAATTATTAAATATATGTACTTAAACATATATTATTTTATTATTTTATGTATGGGTAATTAATATTCATGTTATGTTATTATATAAGAGCAAAATGGGAGTTACTTTTCTCCTTTAGAAAATTATAAACCATGAAATTTTAAAGAAAATATTTAAACGAAAAATGAAAATTAGAGAATAAAATAAGCATTAGTTATAAGAAAACTTTTTCGTTGGATAGTAATTAAAAAAATAGAACATAAAACAAAATAAGTACTTAATACACAATAAAGTATAAAAAATGTATAAAAAATCAATAAAAAGAAAAGTTTTGCAGGGATAATTCAAAAAAGAATAAATCCGACATGCAGCCTCAAGATGGCCTTTAAAAATTTAAACGAACATTGAAACTTTCCTTTATATATTTCTATGGTAGATAGTCAGTTGCAACAACATACGTTAAAAGAAGTTGTATAAATTTTAATGGGTGCACGGCATTCACGACCACCTGGGGGGAGTTGCAAGGAAACGTTCTACCACGCTTTTCACAGAAGTCAATTCTGTGGCGCCGACTTGCCGGACGAGGCTTACTTATTGGAACTGGAAACAAATAAATTATTAGCAAGTTCTTAGAATCCACGTTATGTTGCAATTTGAATACATTATAACTACACATAATATTATTCATATTATGTTAAGGTATACATGTATAAAACGTGTCCCAAAATTCAACGATAAGCGGGCACTAGATGGTGGATCTGCTATAACTACCTACTCGAGAAAAAAATAAAGAAAAAAATATATGTAATTTTTTTTGAAATATACAGAAAAAATTTGAGATGTTTCGAAAATTGACACCTCTTAAGACATTTTTAACTACCATGACCACAATTTTGCAAAAATTTCTGATTTTTTGTATCGGAAACTTAAGTAGCACTGCTATCCACCACAATCCTTAAAGATCCCAGAATGCCTGTAGTTTTTACACAAAAATCATACAAAATTATATTTTCTCTAAAATTTTGAAAGATTTTTACTTTCAGTCCACTTTCACTCATCGTGGTGTAAGAAAAAAATATGTTCACTACTGTGGCAGGCAAGTTTTTTTAAAAATTGGCGCATTTTGGTCAATCCAAATTGATGTCAGTGAAGCCACATCTGAAAAAAGAGATACGAAAATTTGTTCTTAGGAAGTAAGGCTTCGATTTCACATAATTGAGCCTTTCAAATAATTGATTCATTACATCTAATAAATTGATATGATATTAGAAATTTGCTAAATATTGAAATTGTAGACATTTCTTGTTTATTATTTATACAAGTATTATATATATCTACACAATTTACGAATTCAAGCCTTTGCTGTAGCTAGTTGTTCTTTCTTTGGAGAAGAGTGGTTATAGACAATATCACTTTCTACAAAATATCAAAAGCGAATAAATAATAATAAAGCTAATTGAAACGAAACGATTCTTGTATTCTTGTGAATACAAGAACCGTATCGTTTCGATTTCGTATCCCAAAAGCCCAAGCACCTGGCTTAGGTCATTCTTCCAAGTGCATGTTTGAGTAATAATAAATTTGACATCAGACATCCACGACATAAAAACAATATATTCTTTAGGTAACTATAAGGCTTCCACATTGTGGTCACTTGCATTGACTAATGATATATGACTTAGTTCGCAAGCATTGGTATCGTTTACAGCCACAAAATCGACGCATAGGAGAAACCCTTCAAAGTCAGTAAGTTCAAAGTACACATATTCCATAATATTCTCAAGGAAGTGTCAAGAAAAATATTTTTTTAAATTGACTAATAGCTTTTAAAATTATAAACAGTTGCGTCTAATGTTCCCTTTCCCACGGGGGTTATGCAAATGTCAATGTCGATAAAAAGCTTGTAGTAACAAAATTTATATTTTAACTTTTTGTCTTGAGCCAATGAAGACTCGATAGCTATTATAACCACATTTCTGAGCAAATGTCAGAAGGGGATGGTTAGTGAGGGTCGTATTCTCGTGCGGCAAAGAAAGAGAGGGCAATAGTGTAGGGGTGGAACCTCAAATGGTGGTTGCAAGAGGATTGCACTAGTTGTCTGTCGAACGTGGGCTAGGGTGGTCGTGTTTACTAATCAACCGGATGTCGCCCAACAAACTTTTCACGGGATTTCGGGAAAATTATATCGGGTTACCGAAGTTGACCGACGCCCCCTTAATCACTTCTTCGCGTGTGTCGAATGCAATCCGAAGGAGCGGTTACCGTGCGTTTCATGTTGTAGTTTCGTTTTGACGATAAAAAATATTGAGATTATATTTATGGTTTATTTGATTTTTGAAAAATATAATTATTATTTTTAAACTAATAATGTCAGAACTTGTTAGCACTTCGAAGGAAAGTTTTTAAGGAATTACGGAAACTTAAGAAAAATCTTCGTAAACAGTGATGAAATAAATGTACAAACAAACTCTAATGTAATATTTATAAAATATGAGAACGCATATACTAATACACTCAGTTTTACAATATTCTTCATTGAAAAGTGGAAAGATGTTATTCGCGTTGCTCATTTTGGATTGGTTGCTAGCGAGCTCAACGGACGCTACGATACGTAAGTATAATATTATTTGTTTTTACACAGAAAACAATGCAAGGTTTATTTGCACACGATATAGCTAATTATAGTGATACCGTTTTAATAGGCCACATTTGACATTACATTTCTCCCCCCTTTCTAAAAAAATTGACGGTCCATAATCTAAATTTTTACCTTTAGTTCAAGTATTCGATATATTTTTAAAGTAATAATGCACTTTATATGTCAGTAAATATGTAGTTAGTTTTAGTAGAAGTGACTTCAAAATTACTAAATAATTCCGCCCACGAGTAGCCTTTAATATCCGTATTTTGAAGAGAGTATTGTGAAGGATAATTTATTGAAGGCCCATTAAATATGAAAGGCTTAAGTAGATTGATATGTCCGTGATGGTCTGTAATTGAAGAATTTTTCTTACCTCATACTTATATAATAATAGCTGGTGCACGCGACTTCGTCCACGTTGAAAAAAAAAAGATTATAACGCCTGTCAATATATGTAAAACATAGGTATAACAATATTCCTCACATACATTGACGCCTTTGCCAAGCGTTGGATATTTAGTTCCATTGGAATTTTTAGCCTATGTCCTGTCCTGAGGGCCACATCAGGCCATCACGTTTGCCCTTTTCACGATGTTGCTTTAAAATAATTAAGCAGAACTCGAAAAATTTGCTTTGGCTACTTCTATTAATTATTATATGTATCTGGCAATATTTGTCTTTCAAATTTTTTGCCGGTGTTTAGTTCCAGCCCGAGTCTTGCGAGCGCAAATCTGGGGATCTACTTAAAATGTTTTAAATCGAATGAGTAGTTTGGAAAATTACATTCTACAGACAAACATACACACGTTACCTCTTTATAATATTAGTATATATAGATTTAAGTAAAATTACAATATAGTTATAGCAAACCGTTAAAAAATAATATAAAATAGCTTAGAATGAAATACGAGTAGCACCTGTTTGTCGAAAAAAAAAGCACCTAAATTACAGAAAAAAATAACTTTATTTATTTATTACAGAAAAAAGTGCTTTATTTATTTATTTATTTATTGAATAGGTACTGTATGATGTTTCAGTTGACTTAATATAGTTAGGCGTGAACATAAACTCATTAGTCATTGTTGTACCGGAACTATCAATAGGTAAAAATCGTTACTTTTCTAGGTAAATCGTTTTTTTCTCTAAAAGTAATGGTTGAAAGTTAATCTTAATTGTTAGAGCCTAGTTGTTCTAACAATTAATGCGTGTGTGGTCTGACAATTGTGTAATGTACCTATGTAGGTATAGTTTGCATGTTATTATTTTTATTTTTTATTGTTTACTAGATATTATATTCAAATTAAAAAAACAGATTATACATAAATTATGAAAATGTACATTATATTTTTTAGGATTTTATGGCATTTCCAAAAACATCCACAGGAATACTTTCTATACAAAATTATTTAAAAATCCAAATTTGTTTGATCCAATCTTGTGTAATAAGGGATAACACAAGATAAAATAATACAAACCATATAACTAGGTATATTGACTGATGGAGCTGCTTTGAATTGAAGGATAAACATTTTTTAAATGGCTAGGTACATAGTACTTTTTGCCTCAGTAATGGCCTAGCTATATGTACTTTTCAGTGTTTAGTAACAATAAAAGAAAATGTTTAATGCTTTATAAGCTCTTAATGGTAACATATACTTAATGATTAGGTTTTTATTTGCCGAACCGAGTTTAGTAGCCTTGACTTTTTACTTGAAGTTAGTCAACTGTAACTTCAAGTAAAATTATTTATAAAGTACGCTTGTAAAAAATAAATAGCCATATATAACTATGGAAACGTATTTGTATTACGTTACGGTTGTGGCTAAGACAGGTACCTATTTAGGGTCTACTCGAGCTCGTTAGTCTATTGGCCCTAGGGAGATCGTGCAATATAGTTGTAGAACAGCTCTATAATTTTGTTGTAAGCTATAATTTATTAGGTTTAAGTTAGAGAGCAATTTACTATATTATGGTACATGTATACTTTACGGTGCAATATCTAAAGTACATACGAAATACATTGTGTTTTGGAAGACTGAAATGAATGATCGTCTATACATAGTTAGCTTTCCGCATCAAGAAGAAGTCTTTTATGTACCTATATAGGTACCATACAGTTGCTGACAAAGGCCAAACGAGCGTGATTAATGTTCGTACAAATTTTATTTGTTTATTTTTTTATGTAAATATTTGTAGGTAGGTTGACCGTCCAGTTGATGGTAAGTGGAGTTGTCTTTGGGAATACAAAAACCGATAAAATAATAAAATAACTTTGTAAATAGTATGAAATAAAAAGGCTATTATTCTATTACTTTCTTAATTCTAAATTTTTATACCATAAAAAACAAAATATAATATAAAAAAATATAAAAGTAATTTTCTACTGGTAGCGGCAGCAAGACCTAAACTACCGAACTACCGGTGGTTAGAACTGCAGAGAGAGGTACCTACCTCCTGTCAATACGTGCCGTGTCATTAAGTACTACCTTCTGTATCTAAGTGAGAGGCTGGATCAAGGCTGAATCATGCTTCACTATAATACCGTATTGAACGACTTACGGGACGATGATTGTGGAATCGAAATCCCACATGGTGGTCACCTTGTGAGCCAAGTCTATATACATACTTGCGAAGTTTATTATTATTATTATTTTTATTACATTACTTTAATTGAAAACCACCAGACAAATATTAAATGTTCACTTATTGAGACTTTTTACGTAATATTCAGTAAATGTGTGTTACCAGTGATGACGTATGGCGCTGAAACGTGGTCTGAACATGGTCAACATTTGTATAATTAAATAAGAATAAACAGTCCAATTAGGTAGAACCAACTTCGAGAAGGAGATCAATCGATGAATCCAGCTCTAATGAGCAGCGTTCGGAAAGCTTCGAGACATCTTCTCGTCTAAAATTGCTCAGTGCAGACAATGTATGCTGTCAGTGGTGACATATGGCTCTGAAATGTGGTTTCTAACTATGGGCCTCGTAAGTAAGCTCAACGTCGCTCAACGAGGTATGGAGAGGGCTATGCTCGAGGTTACACTGCGAGATCGAATCAGTAATGAGGAGATCCGAGTCGCATGAAAGATACCGACATCAGCCGGCGATTCAGTAAGTTAAAGTGGCAGTGGGCAGGACACATTGTGCGGAGAGTCGAGGGCCGCTGGGGCCGGAAGGTTCTTGAGTCTGTTAGAGGTTTGAATTTTAAATACTGGTTAGTTAATTTCTAACAAAATTAAGAAACATAATTTAGAATGTAGTTTAAAAAACAAACGAAGGGGTTTTTTATAAATGTAGTAAGTTGATTTTAAGATATTAAGAAGTGTGTTTTTAGAAAGTGTTTTGAGATAAAATTATACATAGCTATGTAAAATAAAGTAAACAAATTTGATAAGAAAATTTATTTAATATCTTATGGGTCCTGTGAAAAAGTCGTAAAAAGAATACAGAAATAAAAAATAAATTTTTAATATCTTAAGAGAGTCAAGGCCACGGACCGGCCATTGCAGCGTAAGACGTCCACCCACAAGGAGGAGAGACGACCTGATAAGGGCCACGAGTCGACGGTGGATTCAGGCTGCTTGTGACCGGTCCTATTGGAAAATTAGGAAAATTATGGGGAAGGCCTATGTACAGCTGTGGACGTCTTGCGGCTGAAAAACCATGACTCAGTCGACGGTATTCAGTGAAGGTTCTTGTACTAGCTTCTAAAGAAAAATATACAGGCAAAATAGCAAATCACTTTGCTTGCCTAGTTAGAATAACTCGGCTAAATTTGACATGCAGTCAATTAGTGGGGCACGGTCCGCTACGGGGAGCGCTCGTAATTTGTCAGTGACAACGCCGGAAGGAAACAAGCCTAGTTTTAACAATATCAACCACTATACCGTCATTTAGAAAGTAATAAATCACATTGTACCATCGCAAGTTTAATCGTTCAAAACATAAAGGGCTACCCTTATTTTTGTTTCGGTTGATTGAGTGTTCTTTAACTAGAGAAGTGTCATTTAAAGGGCAATTAAAATTTAATTGTACACCCATAATGACACGATATTAACAAGCAACCTATTAAGTGTCTTTACCGAATACTTTCATATAGAAGTTCAATATTAAGGTTTGAATTTCGTGTGTATTTACATCAGATGTTTGTGTGTGCGACAAGCCAGAAAAAAGGCAGCACTAACGATTTCCGTTTTAATGGTTTTGTGGAACATGTATTTGTGAGGCCTTGTTGATATGGCGTAAAGGTTAAATTATTTTATAAATCTATATCAGTTTTGACCTGTATTTGTAAGCGTTATTTCGTGAGTCGCGTGAGACCAACCTAATTTAATCAAAACACGGCTTAGCAAAGGCTGTTTGGCAATAACTCCTTCTTGTCACAAAAAAAAAAACGAGCTAAAATTTCTTGAGTGCCCTAAATAGGATAGATTATTTGATTTATAACATTATTAATTACAATTTTAATTATTTTTAGGCTAAACAGCCTGAGTTGTGGCTGGGTATCACCCTATTATAGAATTTACTGTGAAATAACAGCTCTTGTGTCTATATGTGTTGGTGCATATTAAATCTTATTCTATAACTTATCAAAGACGGCAACTCACTTTTTTATGGTAAGGTTGTCAGACAGCCTGAGAGTCCACTTGATGGTAGGTGGCTAACTACCGTCGTCTATAACACAAGCATCGCCATAGGTGCTGCTTGTGAATTAAGCCGACCAGAGTAGAATTAAGGATACTTAAGGGATTAGGAAGGGATAGGAAAATAGGCTCCAGCATCTATTACTCACTCAACGAAACACAACAGCACACATGCTGTTTTTTTCACGATGGTCTTCTGGGTGTTTACTGCCGCCATAAGGGCTGTCTAAAAGTGCAAAATGCAGTGAAAAAATTTAGAGATCCCTACGAAAAATACAATAATGTAACACATGGTATCAATATTTTGTCAATATTTGACGTGTTATTAAATTTCTCTTAGAATCGCACTTTTTGTTTAGAAGTTATGATGAGTATAAAAACGCTAAAAGTGAATAAAAATAATGCTGCGGTGTAAGCGTACAGCCCAACGCTTAGACTATTAGTTTTTTTAATTTTTTGTTTAGTTTATAATACGAGTACCTATTACTTTTTTTTTATAAAATTATATATTCATATTTCAAGATGAAGTCCACGCAAACGAAGACATTATAAATGTTTATGCAGGCATTATAAACAGTCATTATTTTAATGCAAGAGGAAATGTTAAGTAGTTAATGAAACAAAGAAAGGAAATGCGATAAGTATTAAGAAGCCTAAAATGTATGACGGTTTTGGTAGCGAACAATTATTTCTCGCTATGATGTCTGTCTGTCTGTCTTATTTCTTCTAAATTGCGTAACGGATTTTAAGCCGATTTTCATCATTATGATGGCTATGGAAATTTCTTCCCGAAAGTAAAAATATTTGATTATGTCTTCCTAATGTTTAAATTAGCTATTCCGAAATCTTCATTACTTGTATTTACATATTTAATAAACAATATTAAAAGAAGATAATATTATTATTAATATAAAAACTTAAAAACTAATTTTATAATCAAGTTTAATAAATAATAGGAAGTCTTAATCTTTTATTAACATTGTTCATTTAAAATTTAACTTTTTTAAGAAGTTTCCCTTTAAAAATAAATTAATAATTTCTGCTATTATTATGGATATTCACAAAAACAATAATATTATGTATATTATTATTATTAATTATTACTGCATTCTATCTTAGATCAGTCAAGTTCTCAAGTATCTACTTGACCCTGTAAATGATATAGTCTAAGGCTGTACCCGCATTGCGAAATTCCACCGCGCGATTTTTTCCGCAAAATTCTGTGATATATAGAAATTGTATGGAGCTACACGCACTCGCGAATAAAAAAACTCCATACAATTTCTATATTGCGGAAAAAATCGCGCGGTGGAATTTCGCAATGGGGGTCCAGCCTAAGATCCCACTGCTTGATCCTGCAGGTATCTGTTTTTTTGATAATTTCATCAACCTGTTCACACCTGGCAACCCTAACACTGCGGCCGACTGAGAGCTGGCAACCATTTTTATTTCAATTCGCTACATCATTTTCTTTC
The DNA here is from genome assembly GCA_936446665.2 of Synanthedon andrenaeformis. Lineage (NCBI taxonomy): Eukaryota > Metazoa > Arthropoda > Insecta > Lepidoptera > Sesiidae > Synanthedon > Synanthedon andrenaeformis. Next base: position 4,614,379 of record OW387783.2, on the reverse strand, counting down.
AAATGACATGAAATTGACTAAAAAAACATATAGCTGCAAGTTATATTAGTGAATTAATGACATTAAAATTAATTACAGGTAATTGCGGCTAATTTTTACAAGGCAACCTATCCTTAATCCATTGCATACATTCTCAAGATTTATTTAAAATTAATTTCATCAAAAAAACAGATACCTGCAGGATCCCACTGCTAAGATCCCACATCTTAGACTAATAGTCATGTTTGAGTACTTACGGCCTTTCTGTAGGTCAAGTTCTTGAAAAATAACCGTGGTAGTTCAAAACGCGACGGATTTGTAACTGTGCTAAGCAAACTACATTGCCTACTACTAAAATTATTAATGTTTCCGTTTGTTAGTATTTTCTGTGTAAACAATGTCGTCCCATGGTTCCAATACTTCATGAATTTTCCGTACTGTGATGATACTTAAACTGTTCTAGTTTTTTTCCTAATATCCGCTCCCTTAACCTAACTATGAATGTAAAGTTATAAATAGACTTATTAATGCGATAAGGCTTGCTTTATTTTGAAGTAACAAAGTCATTTCAAAATTTGTAGAAATGTGCCATTGATATATTTTGATGAGAGTCGCGCAATTTTTTAAAAGTATTTAGCAGGACTAATTATAAGATAAAACGATATTATTACATTAATATTTATAAGATAAAAGAAAATTAAGTTGGATCAGTCCTCTGTAAGCCAAGAAAGTTAGTTGAGTCTAATCCCAAATTTTAAAAATAATTATTTTGAAGATTGAACTCTAAGATTTAATTTTATAGGTAAAAATTTAATTTTTTTCAATTTTATAGCTATTTTTTTTTATTTTAAATTTAAGTGAAAGGCTATATTTTTTTATGTCATGTACTGCATGTCTCTTGACATCGTATTTTATAAGAAGAGGTAGTAGGCATTCTGATAGATTTATTATGGCTACCATATCTTTAAAATACAAACAATTTAAGAGGATAGGTAGTTAATGCATCGGCCGCCACACCTATTGGATTTGTAAGAAATTAAAATTGGTAAAAATATGATGCTAAAGGAAATGGCTAACATTCCTCGCCAAAACTCGTCATCACACTGTATATTCTGTTATTTCACCATGTTCTGCCTCTTTCATGATTGGGAACATAAATTCTGCCTCCGTTAAAAGTTTTTTTTGGTTGTTATTAATAATGAAAATTATCCGAAGAATTTATTATTGAAAATAATTTATTATTCCAGATATACGAAAATGATGCAATAATAAAAAGCTATAATAAATGCAAATAATGATCAGCGAATTGATTTAACAAGAGGGTTGCAAATTGCAATATACCTATCTCACAGATTCTCTTCGATATTTATTCGCGAGTAAATAATGAAGAGATCCTGGAATAGATGTGTTCACATAATTATAAAGAACATTTTATCCACTGTTAGAATTTTAACTTTCTAACACTGATTATACAACTATACAAAAATTAAATTACTTGGGAACCTGGAAATTTTTTCGTATTTATGTTTCACATGTGACATTTCTTGAGGAATAGACAACATTCTTAGATGACAAAAAGAATGGTACCCGGAGTTTCTTTCGGGGTTTCTTCTCATGATTGTCATCATCTTGGCTTTTTCTTCGGAAAACCTGGTAAATTTAAATTTATAATGACGATCATTAAGTTTCTTGGAGAAATAGAATTGATAAATAAAAATTTTGATTTTTGATTTTAATTCAAAATACGGATATTTGTTTATCAACTTTTTTTAAGTTTCTTATAGTTGGTTCAAGCTAATTTCGTAAGGCGTATAGATACAAAACTTCTTCGATGATCGCAATTTCCATTAGTGAAAACCGTAACAAAATCCGTTTAGTGGTTTAGAAGAAGTAAGCGAAGAAACAGACAGACGCGGAAAGCGACTTAAATTTATAATATAGGTACTAGCTGGTGCCCGCGACTTCGTCCGCGTTGAAAAATATATAAGCAATATAACGCTTGACTTCTTGTTGCTATAACACTTTGACCAGACGTTACTTTTTTATTTTATTTTAGATGGATCCCTTGAGAATAGTACATTTTTTCTAGGTGAAAGATATCCTATGTCCTTTCCTGTGTCCCTGGCAACGTGTACAATCGGCCGCAAAAGTCGATGAACACATTCAATAGTGCAAAACAACTGAACACTCAACGCGCCATAAGTCGTTGTCAGGACTAGAGAACAAAATAAACTTCACGTACAAACGATCATAAAAAGCTTAACACAACTTTTTCCATAAGTTGCTCAACAGTATTATTTCAAAAGTCACTGAACATCATCAACGTCAAAATTAGATTAACAAATCTTATTTTCTATGTTGTTGCGTGTTAATCTAATTATGGCGTTCTTGGAGTTAAGCGATTTTGGATAGTTTAACATTCTTACGGGAAGATATCGATATTGTAATAAAAGTAATGCAACATGATAATGATATTTTTATTTTAATATTATTTTAATCAAGGTTATTTAATGGTCTTCGATCATTAATTAAATAAAAATCACACTTATTTTATACTAGCTGGTGCCCACGACTTCGTCCGCGTTGAAAAATATTAAGTAGCCTATCCTGTGTCCCGTACGTCCAAATGTTTATCTACCAAGTTTCATGAAAATCAGTTAATTCGTTTCAGAGTTATGGAGGAACATACATACAGAAAAAAATCTAAAAATCGTCAATTTAGTTTCAGTATCATCCTATAAACACGATATCTCTGAAAACAAAGTAACTTACTCCATGACCGACCCTTACAGATTTATTATTAGTATTGATAAAATATAAACAAATAATAAATAATCATATTATTAATTACATAAATTCATGAAATTAATGAAATCAAAATCGAGTGTGCCCCCCATTCGCATCAATAACTGCCTGTAGCCTTTCATGCATGGAATTAACCAAGTTTTGGCAGGTATTTAAGCCTCTGAATGAGTCCCAAGTACTGACCGCATGGTTTATCACCGCTTCCCGATTTCGTGGTGTTTCATTATCCCATGCCTGCACCATGAGAGCCCATAAGTTTTCGATGGGGTTAAGATCCGGACTCTTTGGTGGGAAATTAATTTCGACAATTTGTTCTCTATTTGCCTCAAACCACGTTCTGCAAATTCGTGCTTTGTGTATAGGACAATTGTCATGAATAAAGTTTAAAGGCCTCTCTTCTGGCAACATAACATGTGTCGTCGGCAATAAAACATCATTCAGTATGTCGCGGTAACCCACACTGTTTAGGCGCCCTCCTATGTTTACTAATTCTCCAGGGCCACTAGAACACATCCATCCCCAGAAACCTACCGATATTCTGCCACTTGACCGGTTAGCTAAAATGTTGCGTTCATGATATCTCGTGTTATTAATACGCCACAGAGATATACGGCCAGTTTCGGACGAATGAAATGTTTTTTCATCTGAAAATATAACCTTTGTAAAATCGTAATTTAAATAATTTTCAGCAAATTCCAATCGTAGTGCTTTGTGTCGCGGTGTTAATAATAACTTTCTAGCCGGTATTCGGTGATGAATACCTGCTTAATGTAGTCGACGTCTAACTGTACTGACGGACAAATTGTTTTTAAGGGCTATATCAGTATTACGAGTAAAACTGTTATTTAGGACATTCCTTATCATGGTTTCATCTTGTTGGCGTGATGTCTTTCTAAGCCGGCCAGTTTTTTTTACATTGTTTACATTTCCAAATTCACCCCATCGTCGAAGCCAAAGGTAGACAGTGTTTCTCTAAAAAAAAAAACGATTAAAAAATCAGTAATCAATTTCATTTTATTTATTCATCAATAAATTGCAAATTGTGCTTGAATATATGTTTGTTAATATAAGCATAATAGTTTATTTGATTTAAAACTAAGTAATGATAAGACAATCTAATCCAAATAACGCACATCCTTTATAATGCGCACTGCCAAGGTTTGGAACTCCCTGCCGGCGTCTGTTTTTCCGAGCACATATTATAACCTGAATCTATTCAAAGTTCGAATGAATGGGCATCTTCTGGGTGAGCTCGCTCCATCATAGGCCTCATCTTCGCTACACATCTGGATGTTGGCCAAAAGCAAACCCATTTTATATTTAAAAAAAAAACGAAATAATTATTTATTGTTATTTTTTTTGTGCGAAGTGAAAAATGTTATAGTTATCTAACTCACATATATAAAATACAACTGGTCGCTGCGATATAAGCCTTGAGCTTAGTGCGGAAACCACTGCCAACTATGCAATGTAAATGTAACTAGAATAAATAAATAAATAATAAATCAAAACTACTACTTACGGAAACTCCCAATTCTGTCGCAATATCTGTAATAGTATGTCCTTGTTCTTTGAGCAAAATAATCTTATGACGTTCATGTTCTGATATATGCATATTAAATGACATTATTTTATTATGCTATCTATCACTTGAACCTTGTCAATTATATAGATGAACAAATAATAATTATAAGTAGTAACTGTAATTTAATTGTTAAAAGCACCTTTGAACGTCAAAATAACTAACAGCATTCATAAACCGAGGGTAAAAGCAAAAAAGCGAAAGCGTAGGTAGTGGTTTTGAATTATTATACTTGTAATGGTTTCTACCATTACTTTCGTAAATACAATAAATACAATTAAAATTATATATTTAAAGTTAAATCTAAAATAAAATTCTTGTCTAAAATCTAAAATAAATTATGTCATTGAAGTAATAATAATAATAAAAAATAAAAAATAAAGTTAATAATCCGGTATTCATTACACAACGCCACCTTGATTAAATTATATTAAAATAAAAATATCACCATGTTGCATTATTTTTATAACAATATTACAATCTTCCCGTAAGAATGTTAAACTATCCAAAATCGCTTAACTCCAAGAACGCCAAAATTAGATTAACACGCAACAACATAGAAAATAAGATTTGTTAATCTAATTTTGACGTTGATGATGTTCAGTGACTTTTGAAATAATAGTGTTGAGCAACTTATGGAAAAAGTTGTGTTAAGCTTTTTATGATCGTTTGTACGTGAAGTTTATTTTGTTCTCTAGTCCTGACAACGACTTATGGCGCGTTGAGTGTTCAGTTGTTTTGCACTATTGAATGTGTTCATCGACTTTTGCGGCCGATTGTACCTATGTATGCAAAATTTCATGATGATCGGTTCAGTAGTTAGGGCGTGAAAATCTAACAGACAGACAGACAGAGTTACTTTCACATTTATAATATTACTAGATGGTGTCCGCGACTTCGTCCTCGTTGAAAAAGCAATATATCGCCTGACGTCGTTATTGCTATTACACTTAGCCAGGAGTTAGTTTCCTTAATTTTAGATGATCACTCCTTTCTGGTGTTCCAGACAACGTGTATGCAAAATTTCATGGTGATCGGTTCAGTAGTTTTTGCGTAAAAGAGTAACAAACATCCATACATCCAAACAAACTTTCGCATTTATAATGTAAAGTACGGATTAAGTATGGATAAAGATTATCATTTTATTATTGTTTTTATGAGATATCGAGCTATAATTATTCCTTGTACGTTGGATATTCATAATGTAATATATTTCTATGTAGGTAAGTACATAACATATCGTCATATGAAAAACATCATTTAGAGTATTAATATTTAAGTATATAATGTAGTTCAGTATATACCAATTTCGTTACGATATTAATACTTACAATCTTTTGGAAACGTTCTATAAGTAAAATGTCTTTATTGAAAAGTAACAAGAAATTTGTAAAGGAGAATCATTATGCTGTTTCCTAGAAAAGGCGATATTAAAACCTTGATTGTTATAATATCCTTATTTATATTCTTATCACACTAACTTATATAAGTTGAACGTTTTAAGTCAGGAACTTTTGTTGTCGTGACAAAAGCACTTTTATAAACAGTCCCCTCGGTTTATTAATTATTAATGTTTAAATGGTACATAGTCATCTGAGAAACTAAAGTGTGTTTTATATACTCCAACGAACACTAGTATAGTATATTGTTAGGTATAAAATGTTTTTTTTTTTGTGTATTTTCTGTGTATTTTAAAAGTTTCTATAAAAATGTTTAACATTTTCAGATGAGCCAGGCTTCACTGGACCGATAGCCAACGTGACAGCTCCGCTCGGACGAGAGGCTATACTCGCTTGCACTGTACACAATCTCTCTACATATAAGGTTCGTGGCTTCATCTAGATAATGTGCATGGAATGCCGTGTTCTACTTTTTGTTGAGACATAGTGGAAGAAACATTAGCTGTTGGTTTCTGAAAGCAAATATAAATTCTGAATTTGTATTTTTTTTTAATTCTTATTCATAGTGATCTATGGAGTATAAAAATCGACTCAACCCCTTTAGCCGCATTCAGTACGATTATAATTAATTAATTTAGGTAGGTATATCGAATTGAAAATACGATAAAAATTATTAAATATTTTAAGTAATTGAATAAAAATAACAAATAACTTGAATGAAGGTATGGCTGTTCATTCGATCTTTTGCTCATATTCACAATCTGTTGCTCACACATTGCTCATATCTTTTGTTCAATATTCACAAAGTACGTATTAATTCAGTAACATTTAAAGATATCTAGTGTTTAAAACTTTTAAAATTATTTTTATTTTTAGAAGCAATGTTATAAAACGCAAGATTTAAAAAACACAAAGTGAGTAAAACAATATAGGTAAGGATATTTAATTTGTCTAGAACTAGTTACGATCTCTTGCAAACTTTGCTTCTTTCGAGATCACTGCACTAAATTTGCAATAATACGCTGAGCAAAGTGTTTAAGGATTAAGTAAGTAGTTATGTATTAGAGAGCGCGGGCGAAACAGCACATGTAAATCCCTACAAGCTCTTGCTAAACAGATTTTAAATATTATTTCTATGAGAAACATCTGTTTTTGCATAACTTCTTGTAAAAACAGCACGTGTGCTGTTGTTTATTCGTGAAAATCGAACAATATTTTAAACATAAAAATCTGAATTCTGGAAACCAGATTACAAAAAATAAATTTATAATATTTAGACATTTTGATGTCAGAATGAACTAAGCTTTTGGCAGGACTGGTCAAATTGCGAATGAAAAAAACGGAAAAAATGAAATGTGTAATTAACTCTTACGTGCCTATTTATATAATACTAGCTGGTGCCTGCGACTTCGTCTGCGTTGAAAAAAAAAGCAATATAACGCCTGACATCTTTATTGCTATTACACTTTTGCTAGGCGTTAGTTTTCGTAATTTTAGATGATCCCTCGGGAACAGTATTTTTTCTGGATGAAAGGTACCCCATAATCCTGTCCGGTATCCCTCACAACGTGTATTTCATGATTGGTTGAGTAGTTAAGGTGTGAAAAGGTAACAGACAGATAGACAGAGTTACTTTTGCATTTATAATATTAGTATGGATTTCTGCAACGTTGTCTAACATTTATACCTATATGAATTGAAACGTTGAAAAGTAAAACCCAAGTAAGGTCACGTTACGTACAGTTAGTTCTGACACTTTCCCAGAGGTTGATTCCTGTGGTCCGTTATTAGGTGGCGTGGTTAAGAGTTGACACACAAACGATTCTGACAATACACACTCACGTGATTTCGAGGAGTCGTCGCGTCGGAGTGACCCACAGCGATCATCGCACGTGGTTCCTGCACATACGCGAACTCAGGGAATCAGATAGAGGATGGTACATGTGTCAAATTAACACCGATCCTATGAAAAGTCAACTCGGTTATTTGGACGTCGTTGGTAAGTTTAGATTCGACCTAGATTATATTAAGATTGGACTATTATTTTATTTTTTTATGTTAAGATCTGACGGTAGGTGGCTACCGTCGCCTATAACACAAGCCACGCCATAAGTGTTGCAAGTACGCTACCGACCTTAGTAGGTTAAAATGTGAGGTATTAATAGGGAATGGAATCAAAATTTGTTTTCGACTGTAAGTAGCATGAATCTGTTATTTGAACACAAAGTCTTCATTTGAAAAAGGAATATTTCGTAAACTATTTTAAAGAATATCGTCGTTCAAAGTTAGTAAGTATTGCAAGCAATAAAAGGAGTATTACTTTTAGTGCCGCCCGACTTCCTGGATCGCGGGACGAGTCCTGATCAGACGGCGCGCGAAGGGGATTCAATAAGTTTGACTTGCGCCGCGACCGGCTCGCCGCATCCACAGATAACGTGGAGACGAGAACATTCCAAACCTATCACAATATCAGATGGTATACAAGGTAAGGTATTGAAGAAGCAACCGGTAGTTCGCGATGATACGCCGCGCCTTTACAAGGAATCTGACGTCACGGCTACAACTTGGAATTTTTAATATGAGTTCGGAGCATATAGTTGAATTGAATATTTATTTCTATTGCTTATTTTCAAAAACTCAAATAGGTATATCTATGGTAAATTTGCTGTTTCCCTACCGTGTTTATAATATCAGAACTTAATTTGAACTTTCGTGTTTTTGGCACTTAATGAGTAAGCCATTGAGCGGATTCGAATGAAACGTGACGCATAAAATATACCGTGGTCCGTGACCCGAACCAACCTAATTTATACTATTTATGATTTTATTAGTATATAGTAAACTCAAGAGGCACATTTTTGGGAGTAATAACATATTTTTTTTGTAATTCCCACAATGTCCCACAAAAAATATCCCAATTTTGACATTTTGGTAAGACCTTTTTTAGAAGAAGTTAGATATAAATTTGTCTTTTAGAATATCGTGAATAGTGTTTTCGCATTTATAAGATTTCTATAATTTTAAAGATTATATGTGATGACTTAGTGGATAGTAATGATTAATTACTAATATTGTTATGTCATATTTTCTAAATATTTGCACACCCCAAAGGGTAGAATGTATCGAGCCTTATCTATACTAATTACTAATATATAATAATATATAAAGCTGAAGAGTTTATTTGGTTGAACGCGTTAATCTCAGGAACTACTGGTTCGAATTGAAAAATTCAGCAAATAAATTATTATTATTATTATTACATTTAACTAGAGATCCGCTCCCGGCTTCGCTTTATAGGCTTTAAAGGTTGTTTTATATATACAAACCTTCCTTGATTAACCTTCTTTCAATAAGTGGAAACAAAATTTTAATCTATTGGATGGTTAAAAAATAGTTGACAGACTAACGCACGGTGATTGATATTTATATATAAGAAGAAAGAAGAAAGATGAATGGTTTTTCTTTTGTTTACCAGTGACATCAATGGAAGGACCAGTTCTCAATATCAGCAGAGTGAGCCGACAGCATGCAGGCGCATACTTGTGCATAGCTTCCAATGGTGTGCCACCGACTGTCAGTAAGAGAATCATGCTGACCGTTGAATGTGAGTAATACTACTCACATTTAATATTAACCTGAATTCCAGTTTATGTCGAACTCCGCGACCTTTTTATTTCAACTGACCTATTTTGTTTGCAAAATGAAATTTTAATCACACAATTTTAATAATTTTAACATTGTAGTGTGTTTGTAATGTCAAAAAACAACTTTTTGACTAAAGGCATATTATGTACGGTACTTAGGTATAATAAAAAAGAAAAAAAAAATATTTTTATATGTTCCGACTAATCTCCGAAACGGCTCGACCTATTTCGACGGAACTTTTATTAGCAGATAACTGATGTTATAAGGAGTAACGTAAGATTATTTTATTTTAGGAAAAAATAAAATTAAAATATAAGCCAGTACCAGTAAATTGTGATTAACATTACATACACAGTAGTCCATTAGTTTTAATTAGATCAGTCTATAAGTTTTATCAATTAATTAAAATCTCTATATATACAAAAATTACGTGTCACGTTGTTTGTCGCCGATGAATTCCTAAACTACTGAACCGATACTTTTTATTTTGAATCCGGGCGAAGCGTGTAGCTAGTAAAGTATTAGTTTTACAAATTTAGAAAACAAGGCACTAGTTTTTTTATGTTAAGCTCGTCAGACAGACTGACGATAGTGATTATTTGGAGCAGGTTATTACCTCGCTCAGAAAAAGTATTTCTTCGTAATTTAATAATGTACTCATAGTCAACAGGCTAATTAGACCCAATAAAAATCTAATTAATATTAAATATTTCTTCTCTAGTTCCACCAGTAATAACAATAAGAAATCAATTGGTGGGCGCAGCACTTGGCACCGACTTGGTGCTGGAATGCGAGACAGAAGCGTATCCTAAACCAGTCAGCTACTGGAGCAGAGAGAATGGAGAAATAGTTCCCGTTGGTAAGAATAAAAAAAATTCATTATCAAATGTTCTTACAAGGAGTACTCTCTTGTTATTTTGTTTGCTTCGCTTTTTCCACGCCTCACTCAATAACCGACCATCCTGTTTGACACATGAAAACATACGGTAGTTACTTTCCCCTTATTCATATTAATTTAATAATGTCCTTCGACCATTATATGAAGTCCTCTAGAGACTTATATTTATATCTATCTAAAAAGTGGACTGTCAGAATGTCCAAAGACTTATTATACATTTGGATGTGTTAAAATCTTACCGAAAATTTCCTACAATTGATTTCCTTAATTATTTATGACTGCGAAAAACAGTGTGCCCGGGCACCACTTATTAGAACTGGAATTTATTTTCGAAGTTTATTAATTTAGTCCTGAAACATATCGCCGACATTGACTGCTGATATAGACAGCTTCATATACTCGTACTAATACCCTTAACACAGCACTGAATACTGATTATGTTTAAAATATTGTTTAGATAGATAAAATATATTTTACATAAAAATATCGTAGAATTTTCAACGAAATTGAAAATTTTACTCTCATGAGACATTAAATGTTGAAACGAATATTAATAACAACTTTACCATTAATTTGATTACCATTTCTCTGTTCATGTTAAGAGCATTCATCAATTAGAATCACGCTGGAGTCAAAATTTATGATTTCAGTAGTTTCAGATGTTTTAGTTTGCAGATAACGTCATATTATTTGTAGTTGTATAATCTAGTAAATAGCTGAAAAATATTTTAAAGTGAATTTTCATTAGAACGTTTTTAAACAGCCCTTTTTTTAAACTAGCGGTCGATGGCCTACGCAGATAAATATACAAGTTATTAAAAAATATATAACATAATCTTTTAGAACATTAATGACTTCACATACTAGGTCCAAGAAAAAACAGAAATATCTCAAATTTGATCCTAAAACAACACGTTTAATATCACGAAAAATTACTAAAAGTGACACTTTTGATTATACTTTTCTTGAATGAAAATTTACAGAAATCGTATGTTTTTTTCGACTATTATCTTATAAATGATATGAATTTTTGGAAAATCAATATTTTTATAATTTGTCGCATATAATTTTACTAATATCTCTCTTCTGCGTCGACCGTCGACCGCTAGTTTTAAAAAAGGGTTGCTTAAAAACTGTTCTAATGAGAAAAGTATCCCAATATTTTAAAATATTTTTCGACAATTATCTAGATTATAAAACTACAAATAATATGACGTTAATATCTTATCTGCAAACTAAACACATCATGGCATTATGATCCGCCGGGAATCATAAATTTCTGATTCTGACTCTGTAACGCTCTTAAATTGAAAACCGTCTATGAGGCGTCCCAATTATAGGCGATGGTATGGTTGTTAATTTATTATGGCGTGTTCTTTGATCCTCCGATGATATTATAATTCTATTTCCAACCAATAACAACAGCAAACCCTGGTTTTGTATGGATGCGAACATTTTATTTTTATTGCTCTTTAGGACTATCTTTAAACATATTATTCATAACATATACAAGTTTTAAAATATTAATCTATAATAATAAGTATTTAAAAAAAGAAAAGATTTGTATTTTTGTTTATAGTAAATAAACTCAAAACTACTGGACTGATTTTAAAAATTATTTAATATGATATATCTTATATCGTTAATTAAGTTAAATTAGGGATCCATAGGAAAACTCCACCAATGTAACCCAATGTGTCAAAATCTATACTTATTAATATTTTAAAGAGATTTGTATTTTTGTTTGTAATGAATAAACTCAAAAAGTACTAGACCGATTTCAAAAATTCTATAGAAAGCTACATTATCAGCGAGTAACATTATGCAAGTTGACATGAAATAATATTGTGTTTCAATTACTTCGTTTAGATAATCCAATTTCCACAAAATCTTGTGTAATCTTACAACAGATTTCTCCATGATTGACTTTGTTCAGGAAACTGGACCTATTGTAAAGCCAAGTATGGTTCTATGTTTACATATAGGAGGGCATGTAGTCTGTAGATCTGATAAGCGGTTTGACCTTTGCACATCGTCATGAATAATGCGGACATGGCTTGTCAGTCCACCCCATCAGAGTGAAGGTAAATAAGCATGGGAAATAATCAAGCAAATAAATCAAAGCAGAGGGTAATAATGGTTACCCTTGTTTACACGAATAGGTTCTATTGTTTTAAACCGTACAGTTGGATGACTTCCGTTGTATGTCCCTACTTCCCTAGGCAAGGGATTATCAATATTATCATGTTTGAGTTTGATGTTAAAGGATTAAATTGACTTTTTTCCCCCTCTTCTAGTGAATACCGACAATTAAGAGTATCTATATTAATAAAACTTAATTGCTACATGTATAACGGAACATCACTTTTTTTTGGAAATTTGGAAAATTTTTGGAACATCGAATGACAGATTGGGTTAGCTAGTTTTTAATATAAAATTTTTGAATTCAGCACAGCTTTTAATTTTTCACCTTGTGTAAAATTGATAGTGGTAAATTTTATCAGAAAAAAAAAACAACTTCTTTTATGGTAACTAGATATCTTTTTATGATAATTTAACTATAATTCATAATTTTAGTCGTTGTTTCAGTAAAATATTGAAATAATTCATTATTTTATTCGTAATGAATTAGATCAGAACCAACAACTGTTTAACTTACGAATCTTGATCAAAAGGGGCACATATGAAAGTCTATTTATGCATTGTTTTGGTTTAATATTGGGTGCTTATTTTGTTTCGGTCAAGGTGTCTTTTATTTATTACATTATTCTCCCATGAGGAAGTAATTAATGCCTTACTTCCTTCGCCTACACTAAGGAGTTGGTAAAGATCAGCTACAGATCGATGTATATGTCGTACATTCCTTATCTTTCTTTTAAAAATAGATGGAATCGTTAGTATACACTTCTGCTAAAGATGGATTTTTATTTCCTACAAATGCATTCGGCATGGTCAGTGTTTCATAAATTAATTCAGAAATTCATTTTAATGAAATTCAGAATTTTAATGAATGTACTGGTTATAGAAAATATTATAATACTTAAAAATAGGTCTTGTTTAATAACTAGTTATGAAACAGTGAAACGAAATTCTTTTTTTCGTAGCTTGTTGTGAAAGTGGATAAAGGGGTATACCACTGCCACTGGCACTGCCAATGCCAGTGGCATACTATATACACCACTGACATTGGCAATAAAAATATTAAGACTAAGTCGGATTATTTGAATACTCTATTTTTAAATTCCCTCGTAGAGTTAATGTAGGCAAACCACATTGGGATTAGTTAAAAGGGTATTTTTAAATCCTGGAGAACTCGTAGGCCAGCAATCTTTGTAGCTGATAGGATTGTTACGCTACATTGTAAGCCCGCATTATTACTCGTGCACTCTGACAGTCCATGTGTGGATGCTGATATGTAAATATGTCTATATTTGATAAATTTTTGCACAGATAACTAGTCATTAATAATTGCACGAGTAACCTTATTAAGACTAAATGTTATTATATAGGAGGAGCTCTGGAGGCACAGAAGTTCGATAGTGCGTACAGGTCCGTGCTTCGTCTTCCCATACGCAGAGTGACAGGCTTCGATTATGGAGCATACAAGTGTGTATCAAAGAATTCTCTTGGCGATACCGAGGGCACTATAAAATTATATCGTAAGTAAAATTTATTTTTTAAACGTCCCTAATGGTAGGGGTAATGGTAGCCCACGATGCTAAATGTGAAGTCACTCGAGCGTCGTGGGGACCTATTGGATTTTGAAGATTAGATGGTAGGAAGAAAAAAAGGTTATATGATGTTTCCCTTTTCAACGGTGGGGTAAGCGTCTACAGACGTTCAAAAGTTTGTAGACGCTGTATTAAGAAAAATCCTTCAAATAATCGTCAGACTAAGATTTAGCACGACCAAGAATTCAGGCTGAACCATCTGTATGAAAATCTGACGCGCTCGAGTATTTTAAAATGGCAATCGCATAAAATCTTTTTTGCATTTTCAAAATGCGCGTTACATTCGAATCTTCTATATTTTAAATGGGAGCTTAGTTTTGGCCCACTTAACATCCCCTCTGAAAATCTGACGCGCTCGAGTAGTATTTTAATTTTTACTCCAACCGCCACCAACCCCACCATCCAAACCGGCAGATTAACACATATCCGTTATCGGAGACACGTTGGGAATATACATTGGCAATATCTGACGCGCTCGAGTAAATCCCAAAATCCCCTCTTGGGCTCCCCTACTATGAGACGATGGATTTTTTGAAGGCGTTAAGCTCCATGCATGGCGGGCAATAACCAAGGTCCCGGTTAGGGTGGAAGGCGGCGACCATAGGCCAGCCACCTGCGCCCGTGCCTCCTCTGGCGGATTGGCCGGGAGAGGGGATCCTCTTCCCGCTGCCTTTCCGCCGCTTCCTTGTGCGACATAACGTGCTCAAGGTCACTGCCAACCATGCATGGCGGTCACTGCCAACCATCGATTTCACGACGGCCGGCAGCGAGAGATCGGCGCCCACGACGAGAGACAGAGCGGTGCGCTGCTCTGCCCATTCGGGGCATTCAGCCAAAGTGTGCTGCGCAGTGTCAACCGCGCAGTCACAATGGTGGCATTCCTCCGTCGGCTCTTTCACGGCCACCCGGTGAAGGTAACGCCCGAAGCAACCCTAGCGCTTGAATGATTTATGGCCCAGTGTGCCAGGAGCGTTTGCGTTCACTATGTCACATTTGTAACATAGTTTCAAGTTCTGCTGTGTGCATAATATTTGTGGTCAAATTTTTTGCGGACAATAATTACGGATTGAAACGGATAGTTCTGTACAGCGGACAAAAAATCTGCCGTCTAGAGAGAATCTTTATAAGAGATCTTAACGATTAAATCTTTACCGAGTCTTGTCATAGCAACAGGTAAAGACACTGTAAGTAGCGATATTGTGCATCATTAACCTTAAGCTGCCGCGTTTAATAGCGTAGCGAATGATTAGTTACGGATCGTAATATTATTCATATAATAGTATTATAAAATATAATAGGTCTCTACGTATAAACGTATAACGTCTATGTATAAATGTTACTATGTTACTAGGGAAGACTCGGCCATTGCTTTTATAAATATCTTTTATAATAAGAAGTGTATTTTCAAACAGTAAGAAACTTTAATTTTTAACTGTTTCCTACAGCAATGCCACCTCCAGCTATGGAAAATAAAAACGGTAATAACTTTTGATATTTCGAATATTTTAATGTTTTTGTAAATGTTTTTAACTAAGTTTTTTTTTTGCAGTAGTCCAAAGGTTGAACATTGTTGCTGAGAAATCGTCTGAAAGTACACCGTTTGGTACTCAAGGTATATTTTAAATATTTAACTAAAACTAAAAAGATTTTCGTAAAATTTACAACTATTATGTTTTCATATTTGATACAGTTAATTAGTGAAATTCTATTTTAAGAAAGCTTTTATTCGTAGCTGTACATTAAGAAGTTGCCTCTTTTTTATATAACTTTTTTGAAATAATTGATAGGTACTTGCCACTAATGATAATGTTCATTTAACAATTACTTCTGTTATCTTTTTGCTGTTCGTTACTATCAAATATTTTTCTAAATATTTTTGTGAAATACAGAATTAAAATAATCGCTTGAGACTTCTTTGTATTCTTAAACAAATAATTTGAATATTTTAAGATGGAATGTAATGAAATATAATGAAATAGTTACATACAATATACAAAAAAACGCGTGTTTAAATATTGCGAATAATAGCAAAGTTTTTGATCTTGAGGCTTTGATCTTGAGGCTTTAATTTTATTTACTACTTATTCATGCAAATTAGAAACTGCTAGAAATTAAAAAATTACACGCCTAGGTACTTAAGTGTACTTAAGGCTTTCCTAGTTAAGTACTTAACTTAATAACGTAAATATAAATATTATTTTATTATAATAAAAAAAAAATACACGAGCGTGTACGACTCGCACTTGTTATGCGCTTAAAAAAATAATTTAAATTGCTCATTCTTGCCTTTGTTAAAATAACGAACAAATTCTCTTAGGAAGGTATTTGGGATACCTCATTATTACAATGTTTTCAGATTTCCGGTTACAAGACTACAACGGGGCGCCTCCCAAGAATCAATGCTATTGGGGTTTTTTGTCCTCATTAGTAATTTTAATCACGATACCGACATCTTAAGGGTTTCTCTTTGAAGAAACTGTGGAAAAAAAATTAACGTTACCTTGTCGAAATAATGCTTTGATGTCTAGTCTTTGAGAGACTGAATAATTATTGACAATTTATCAATACGATATACGTTCTTTTTTTAAAAAAATATTTTAGTATCATATGAAGTTAATATTTAAAATATCATTTAAATTATTTATTTAATAAATCATGTATTATTGATAGATAAAAATATTGTTTTGGTTTGTTTAATATTACTATTGAGTTCACATTGAACTAGGCCAATGTTAAGAAACAGAATTGTAAAAGCTGTGCACAACACAAATAGTAAAAACAGAATTTTGTTGATGCTGGGATTGACATGTCATCCAGTGACAACCGCATTCCGTGGGTTATGGTCATCGTAACGTATTGTTTAATTTTAAAATTATTTATTTTACCAACGCAACATATCTATTAATTGTAGATTCCGATTAAAATGTAGAAAACAAGAAATTATACTATATTGGCTCAGACCAAATAAGAACCATAGACACAATTTTGTGAACAATTGGTATAGTGAAGCCGGTTTTAAATACATGTACGTATTTAAAATATTTAGTCTATTGTATTGAGATTTTGTGTTCCAAGCTATAATCTAAATTTTTGTTTATTTTGATTGAAAATATATTAGTTTCTAAGTTTATACTTACGTGTGAAATGTGATTTTCACTAGTAAATATTTTAATAAGGCGAGGCGTAGTTTGTTTGCACGGCGAAAGGCGTAGCTTTTAACCGGCTTCATTCTGCCGTCCGCGGGGCTCTATCTTTAGTGCTTATTTTATCTGAGTATATCGGTAGTTTAAATTTAATGTTAACAATGGAAGTATTAATAAATATAGACTGAGTTCCATAATATTGAGGCTTGTAAATATCAAATGCATAGTAAGTATTGGAATAAACTATTTTTCGTGTAAGATAACTTTAAAGAAATTTACAGGCGGTCAATTAAATATTAAAAATAATGTGGAAATGTAAGTTATTTGCTAGTGTCGCTTAATTTAGTGGACTGGCTTCGCTAGTGTGGCATACACTTAGTTAATTGAAATATTATGTTTTATTTACCTACTTAATGTACCTACATCCTGACTACATCGCGATTTACATTTGAGTTTCAAATATTCTCAGGAGTATTTGAGTTTATATACAAGTATAAATTTCTAGAGTATAATTTTCCAAATATTGTGTATGGTTATGAAAATGGAACATGTTTTGTTATTGCATAATATAATAGCATTTTACTGACAACAAATCGTTTCTCAATTTTATTAATTATTGTAATGATTTTTTTAGTTATGTAACCACAGTAGGGTCGTATGGCGGTAGTACAGAATTACAGAATACCACCGTGAAATAACAGCACGTGTGCTGTTGTGTTTCGGTAAGTAAGGGATGCCAGAACCTTCTTATTTCTTCCTAATCCCTTGAGTATCCTTAATCTTACTCTGGCGTTGCTTCTGTTATACATAGTATATGTTAGTCTATGACTATGACCTACTAGCGCGGCAGCGATGGTTTCTTATTTTCCTGTAATTTCTAAAGCTGATATCTAACAATATTTAATGTCAGTGTCCTGTTTTGTGTACCTTATTAAATAAAAATAAAATACCGGTGATTCAGAACAGAAATTGAAACTATAAATATGAGGTTTTATTAGGTACCTATATATGTCAATGTTGGTTACTCTTCAAAAAGAGGTCAAAACACGCATCGTCCTTTCTTTGTTTCCAAAATACATTGTAACTCAAAATACAATAGCACTAATGCTTTTATTTCACATGGGTTTAATTAGAAAGAAAAGCTAATATATAATGTTGCAATTTATAGAAAATTATCATTTTATATTTGGAATTCTTGGCATTTGGTACTTTTACTTGGAAAGTTTTTCGGGACTTTTGAAAATTGGTTTATATTTGAAAATTGATTTTATAGATTGCAATGTGTTCTATACGTTTGTCTACTTTACCACCTCGTAACTTTGCCGCTTTCCTTTCCAACACATTTCTTTTGAAATTATGAATTTGGAAAATAGAACAGCGTTATTCTATTTAATTGAAGCTTGAGAAACGAGTATTAAAATGCCATTCCAAACTGTTATTGTAGTTATATTAGTAGTCGATAGAAAAGTGAAAAAAATGGACCATTCGTTCAACGATGTTTTTCATTCTATGGTTTCTTTTATATAAAATGACATATTACTTTGACATTCCTTCTAATTTTGTATATTTAATAGCTAGTTAATTAAGACTTTATTATTAGCCGTCGTTGTGGCTTAAAGGTCTTAAGTTATTTTTATTTATATTATTAGGAAAATCTTATTTTCGAAATACGCTTTTTTTTTTGATAATATGGCTCTAACGGAAAAGTGTGAGTGCAGTTCAATAATATTCTAGTACGGATTAGTATCATGAGTATAATTTAATAGTGACAGTCTGTCGCTGACAGAGCACACTGCATTTCTCAGTTATTTGGACGTCCCGTTTGGCGCAGTAACCACCCACTTACAGAAGAGCACAGTAAAATAACAGCACACGTGCTGTTATGTTTCGGTGATTGAATAAGGGATGTCAGAGCTCAATTCCTTTAATCTGTTATCCTTTATCCTACTTTGGTCGGCAGTGCACTTGCAGTACCGTTCCTTGTGTTATAGATGAAAGTGGCCACTTACCATTAACTTGTACAAATTTATATAAAAAATAAATTGTAATTTCATAACTCCTATGACTACCTTTCTTTTTTGTTGTAAATTTCACGTTATTTGATTTTAAGAGCCTTTTTGTGGAGTAAAATAACAAGCGTACTACGTTTAATTTAAATGTTTTTCGAAACATTTTCCATGAAAGTTTTTGAGAAAGGAATTTTGTAATAAATTTGATTTTTACTATACGTAAATGATAGAAATCTGAATATTGCGAATTAAATAGTGAACGCGTATGTATGAAATTAGTAATCCAATAATTTACATGAAATGCTTTCGTTATAATTATAATATTATAGTATGGTAAGATAAATTGCAATATTTCAGGACGATATGTAATTATTTGACCTGTAAAAGTTTTAAATATGCTGGTTTTCAGTTATTATTATATTGTATATTGTTCATATGTCAATGTAACTACTTTGTACTTACTTGCGGACCACAGTCGCTTTCCTGAAACAATAAAATAAAGCAAACTAATTTAAGAATGTTGTTTTATTTACGCCACTGATATAAGCATACGTCTACCGTTTAGATGGAGATGGACGCATTGCTTTCATACAAATGTATGAAAGCTTTAAAAGTAAGTTTCATAAAACTTAATAAACTACTTACTTTATGATAATTAGTTTTAAAGTTGTATGAGGTATTAATGTACTTGATTAAATATAAAACATAAAACTTGCATCAATGATTCGTTATAAAGTCTCACAGTAAGTATGGTATAGGCTGTACACCATCATAATGCAAATTTCTGTAAATTTATTCTCGACGCAATGCCTGTAGCTTAATTTATGAATTACTCGAATAGCCCTTTTTACTTTTACAAATATAATTTATAGGTAGGTATCATTTTTAATATTTTTTTTAAATTAATCCTCGCCAAAAGTCTTACGTTTTAGACATGGATTACCAATAAGAACCATTAATAATTATCTTATTGAGTATAGCGAACAGTTAAGGTTTATTTTCCTTAATATATTTGTGTATAACACTTTGTACGAGCGACTTACTGAAATCTTACTGAAAAATAATCGATTTATTGCCTATACCAACGAAAAAAACCAATGTAATTGAGCAATCAAAGATTACAAATAAAAATGTTTTCATTTACTTTTTACCCTTTTACCAACTTATTGTGGTTTTTAAGAGGCAAAATTAACTACACGACTTTTAAGCAGGAAATTTAATCAACAGAAATATGCGTACAATATTTAGTTCACGTGTTAATTAAGTTTTATATTTTCGCATAATTATTATTAAACGTCTGTCGGTACAGTAATTATTGTCAATATCAGGTTTATTGATTGACACTCAAATAATTATACCAGAGTAAGTAAGAGTAGACTAATGAAAAAAAAAAACCGCGTTGTTTTCACATAGTTATTTTGCAAACTTTCGCTTCGCCGTTCCTAATAATGTATTACACAAATAATATAATAAGTAGTAGGAAAAATGGTCGCTAAACTCAAAAACTCTCGATTCGTGTGGCAAGTTGCCCAGAATGCGGGTTGCATTACCTCGTTCAATTTCAATGCCTTTTGTGCTAGGACGCAAAACAAAACCTTTCTATACTCTTTATTGAAACGTGACGATTTTAAACTTTTCTAGTACATTCCATTCAGATGTTGGATACATTTTCACTGAATATTAAAAACTAGTGACCTGCAAGCGAAATGCATTCTCACTTTTCAGAATTCATTCAAGACACAATCGAGCAATCAGGTCGCCAGATTTCTAACAGTATTGACTTGTTTTCCTTTCGTACAACGTTTAATGTTCCGTTTCCATTTTAGAATGAATGCGTATTTCTAAAGACTGAAATATTTAGTTATCTACATGTATCAATACATAAATACAATCGCTGAGAGCCTCTGTTAAATTCTTCTAAACGACTCAATTAATGAATACGGTTTTCACTAAAGGAAAAGATAAAGGTTTGTGAAAATAATTTGAAGAAAAAATTGCATGTTTAATAGTTGAACAAAATCGAGCTTTTCTTTCAAAAACACATTTTCTTTGACTTTTTCACCGGATCACATTTTCAACATCTTGCAATATTTTGCGGATACGGATCACATCCATTTCATTTCAAGTTTAAAGGATGGATTTCAAGTTTTTTAATAGATTTAATTTTTAATGCAAAAATAACTGATTGAAATTAATTATTTTAAATTTTTTTTTATTAAATAATTATGCTTTTAGTAGAAAATTGAAACAAATTAAATTAAAAACAAACAATTTTATAATTATTCATCCTGGATAAATCTACCACTTAGAACTAGCTCCTAAAAGATCGCGATGATCCGCAACAACCCTGGTTTACAAGTGCACTCCTCCATATAAGTTTATTTTCTGTACCTACTTTTGTTTTAAGACTCTTGAAAAATGTTCCTTTGCTTTAACTTTTAAAATATTCAGAGCAAACCCATTTTTTATTGTTAACATGGATTTTTGAAAAATTCAAATACCCAATGATTATACCACGTGTATATCGTTGGTACTTGTAAGCAACGAGTAGGCAATTAATTTCAAAATAATTTCATTTCAAAGTGAGCGTTATTGCCAACAGAACAGACTGTTCGATTATGAGGCAAGTATTGCAGTTACATAGCCGCAGACCAAATTGAATTTGATCCAATATTTTAATATTAACTAGCTGAACTCGGCCTCGCTACCCTGCGGAGTGTGTGTAGTGTGGGCACGCGGTACTGGACATTGCTTATATTATATATTTTTCTAATATAAAAGTAAACTAAGTCCCATTTTATAACATCAGCTATCTGCCAGTGAAAGTCTCGTCAAAATCGGTCCAGCCGTTTCGGGGATCAGCCAAAACAAACAGACGGACAGACAAAAAACAAAAATTTTGAAAATTTTCAATTTTGTTTATTAGTTTAACTATTATTACAATAATTTACAATTGCAGTGATTATTATATAATCATTTTTATATGAATTTTTGATACTAGATATTGACAATTATTTATATTTTATTGTCTTTTAATCCTAAGCTGGTACCTTGATTGTAGTCCGGATTTATGGACTAAAATGTCTGACTAAAAAAGTAAGTATTTTTTTATCAAACACAACATAGAAATCATCGCATTGTTTCGAACTTCTTGTTTATTAAATTAAGTTTTCCAACTTTTTCATGTCATGACACAGGGATAATTTAATGGCAAATAAATATAAATATTTTTTACTTACGATTACGGCAGTATCCTTGGTGCACATAATTACTTGAGCGAAATTTCAACAAGTGACTTAATGTGGTTTTGATGTCTGCAAAACCCACGGGTAACATCATTCACTTAGTTGCTTCAAGCTAACAAACTTGAGGAGCTCGCTTCTTCCCTGTGGGTATCCCGCAATCCGGTATTAAATAATTCATGTTCACGACGATTTACACATAAAAGTAAATTACACATAAAAGTAATTACAAAATGTAAAAGTATTTTTTGTTTTATTTTCAAGTTTATACTATAAAATAAACTTCGGTCGTTTTACAAAAAATGGTAAAATAAAAATATTTAATACACTAAGAATGAAACCTGCCTGGATTATCACAATTATACGATACTTTATAGCCTGAAAATATGTTTGGTTCATGAGGGATCGTCTAAAAATATTTTTTAAAAAAATGGGCGCCACTATCACCGCACCGTGGCAGTGATACAGAAATGATGAGGTGAGGCGTTATAATACCCATCTATTTTCTCATGTTATATTTTTTATTTTCGAAAGCGTACGAAGTAGCGGGCACCAGCTAGTATTCAATGAACTGAGTGTAATTGTATTCGGGATTAAAAATCTCACCAAAATGACACACATCAGCGAGTGTTGTGCAGTTAAACCGGTATTACACCACATACCCCATTAACGTAGCCCTGGGATTATCAACTCGGAATTGCTCGACTTAGCAATATAAATATTATGAGGTAAAAAGCAATGAAACTCCGTTTTTAACCCTCCTGTATTTCACTTCCCATAAAAACTTGGGATTCCGTGAAATATATTGGGGAAAAAAGGTCTACACAGTCTATCATTAAAGGTAAATTGCTCTGCTTTATATCCGTTGAAATGTAAAAGCGTTGAAAACGTTTGAATGCCACGCTCGAGTTGACGCGAGCCCTCCGCGATGCCGTTTTTTTACTTTGCAACTGACATATTATTTGTGTACCCATTTCAGGTGCTCAAATATGAATTTCAAATTACGCTTTATTAATATGAAAGTAACGAAGCTGTTGACATTATTAGCGACTCTACTAAGGCGTGTCGAGATTGTTTACGGTGACTTTAATCTTTTGTACGTGACCAGAGACACCCCGGTTCAACTCTAAAGAAAACAATTGAAATGTTGCAGAAGCCGTGAAACAGTTTTAACCATTCGAACGCAATGCTTTCAGAAGCTAAACGCAAATGAACATTCAAATGGTCAGTGAACATTCAGTGGGGCGTCATAAGTACGGGTCTGCTTCGGTGGTGTTTCTATTGGTAAATGTTTTAGTTTTGTGAAATTGCTCGTAAAATGCAGGGGAAATAGGGTTGGTAAATATCCTTCTCGGTTCTCATGAGTACTAAGCGGCTATTATACCACCCCACCTTGAATTTAAAGATATATTAAAACTTATATGAGGTTGAGGAATATACAAATTTTCTTAAACAGCTGTTATACCTATACTTAACATATAACAGCTTCTTAACAGCTGTTACATGTATGTACAGTACAGTACATATATGTACTATATACCATATAGGTACAGTGTTTGCTTACATTACTGTGCTAGTTGGGCAGTGCCTTGTATGGGTTAAAATCTGGACTTTACCTTTCATAAGAAGTTTAAGACGACCTCGTGGAATACCAAATCAGAATTACTTAATATACAACCAATATTCATTATGGAACTGAGAACATAAAATACTATACTGAAATGAAAATGAAACGTTACCTTTATTATCTTTTGTTCTACTCAATATATAAAATAGTTTTGTTTGGTGAATTAATAAACAAAAATGTGTTAGCCCTTTCATAGGCTAGTTAGTCTATAATAGTATACGAGTACTTCGTATACTTTGAAGTAAGACTTAAATGACGATATTTTGCTTAGTTCACTACAACGTGCAAAAAATATCGACGTAATGAATTACCTATTTAGTTTTTTAATTATAATTTAATGTATATCCCAAACTTTTTGTAGTGCTTATTATAAATATATATATATATTAAAAAAAAAAATTTTTAAACACCACTTTCTTTAGAATTACTGTTGTACAGTGCCACTGTATGAAGTTACTGCTACTGCATGTCTATCAGGCATAGAATTATATCTTCGAACACAAATGTATTAATGATGAAAAAATATTCAATATTGCTTTATTATCATGACGGACTAACCCGTGAGTCATCATGGGTTAACCCGTGATATAAGAAACAATTCTAATCGGTTCTGAGTATCGACAATTTTGTATGACACGTGGGTCATACGAAACTATCCATACCACTCCATACTAAAATTTTAATCCAGGCTGAACCACCCCTTCTGACCATTGGAAAATTATATCTTATTGGAATAGGTCAAAATCATGTCAAGGGGAGGTCTATGTCCAGCGGTGGACGTACTGCGGCTGAAATGATTGTTGTACAGAAGGCATAGAAACAAAGTAAACAAAGAAAGTAAAGATAAAAAAATAATTAGTGCTCGTTTTACCTTGAAAGCTTCCGCAAGTTTATAGCTTCAACACGTTAAGTATCAGTCATTAGTTCAAGTACAGAATGCAATAAGTTCAATATAAAACACATATTTATATTGAACTTATTGCATAAGTTAAATATAATAACAATAAGTTCAATATAAAACACATATTTATTAGAAGTCATAAATCATAGTTAATTTGTTACAATAAACAAAGCACGACAATCATTAGCTCATTATTCTATAAACAGTACTTGTGGGGTAAATCGTGTGAAGCGTATCATTTAAGGCGGACGAAAGCGAACAATAGGTGGTAATCAATAAGAGACGCCAACCGGGCCATTGTGTCCCTAATGTGTGGGAATTAGCTATTTGCCCCGTGACGAAGACAAATTATATACCCACTTCGATTAATTACGGAGCTTAACAGCGTTGTCGATACATAAATACATTCGATTCGACGACGAGCCAACCAATGCATCCGAAGAGGCTTTCACTACTGAATAACACGTATCATTCTGGCTCCCATAACTATCCTATTATCGTTATTGGCATGTCATCGGTCTTCTATTTATTTACGAAAAGGAATATAGCATCTATTCATTGTGTTCCAAGCGAGCAAAAGACTCTTGAACCATTTGCTTTCAGCCATGTAATTCTTCGGCCTACACAGAATTTGCTTTTTAAAAATTTATATGAGTAGTTAAGTGGAAGACAAATCCAACATTAACTTTTATACTTAATCAAGGTATGACGAAATTTAGGTAACATACAAATAAATACTCTTTATTAAGGTCTCTAATTGTGGGTCTCGTAAGAAAGCTGAACGTCGCTCAACATGCTATGAAGAGATCCATAGACGAACGAAAGTTACCGACATAACCCGGCGGATCAGTAAGTTAAAGTTGCAGTGGACAAGACACACGGTAGGGAGAGCTGACGACCTGAAGGTTCTCGAGTTGAGGCCACGCACCGGCAAGTGCATAGTAGGGATATCCCATCCACAAAGTGGAGTGACGTATCTAATAAGTGCCGCGGGTCGACAGTGGATACAGGCTGCTTCCAACGGATCTTATTTCATGATGATGACTAGCTGAGATTATGATGATGATTATAATTATAATGCCACGTATGTATATATTTTTTTAGTTGTCCACAAGTCCCTCGAAAACAGTTTTTTTTGCTGAAATGTGATGAAATGTAAATGTCCTTTTTGTACCCATGACAACGTGTATGCAAAATTTCATAATGATCGGTTGAGCAGTTAAGGCGTGGAAGCGTAACAAACGAACAAACTCACTTTTGCATTTATAATATTAGTTAGTATGTATGTAGTGTAGTTCTTAGTTTTTACTCTCTATAGGTACGAATATATAGTGTCATTAAAAAATGGTATTATTATTTTGTTAAAAAGTCTTCCGAGAATTTATTAAAGTCTTTGTTCATCCATTTGTAGCGTAATTCTGAAGCAACTATAAAGTAAGAATGTGCTTTTATTAAAAATAACTTCTTATATTTAAAAATTGAAAACATCGTTTAACAAACTCCCAGAGTATTTACAGCCTGATGGATTACCGCTATACTTTCTCACTACGAAAACAGATTTTGTGCCCTCTACAGCGACGTAATGTAATTTCCTAGGAAATAATTTGAAGATATTGCGGATTATTTGATATTGGACAATTTTCTTATGAAATTTTTTTCAAATTCTTACAATTTTATTTTATTTTTAACACTTATGGGTGCCTACTTCGATTCCCGACGGGAACTGATCTGAAGTTGACCCTGGTCTGGATTTGAAAAGTTGTGGTAGGCACACAGTCATTTGGGCAGCCCGTCTGGCGGCAATAACCACTCTCTTACAGAAGTCCACCGTGAACTATTGTGTTTTATGTACTATTGTGTTTTGATGAGTGAGTACAGGATTCCAGTGTATCCCTTCCTTATTAATTATCCTAAATACTACTAGCTATAGTCGGTAGCGCACTTGCAGCATCTGCAGCGTTGCTTGTGATGATAGGCGACGGTGACCACTTACCATCAAGTGACAAAACTTAGGTATTAAAACTTAGGTGTCGCAATGATATTAGAAGTTTTCTTAAATTGAAGGATCCTAGTATTCTTACTTAGATTAAAATAAAATAATTTACAGGCCATACAATTTTGTTTCAAGTTAGAAAAGAAAAGAAATTTTGTAATTTTAAAAGTAAAAGTATAACTAATGCAATAACTAGATTATTGCATTAGTTATACTTTTGCATGGCTGAAAAATATTTTAAAATATTGTAATAATTTTCTCATTAGATCAGTTTTTAAACAGCTCTATGCAAAAAGGGAAGAAAGCTTATTTTTTTCTTCGTCATTAAATAAATATAAATAAGGTCGTAAATCACTGATATAAAAATTATGAAATGTAATAGTTTTAAGTAATATAAAGTGGAGGTGTATGCACTACAATATATTCTAAAGGCTGAATCGGTGTTGTAGTCCCCGCCTCGGGACTCGTAAAAAGAGATTG
Source organism: Synanthedon andrenaeformis (assembly GCA_936446665.2). Taxonomy (NCBI): domain Eukaryota; kingdom Metazoa; phylum Arthropoda; class Insecta; order Lepidoptera; family Sesiidae; genus Synanthedon; species Synanthedon andrenaeformis. Next base: position 4,586,944 of record OW387783.2, on the reverse strand, counting down.
CTTCCAGTCCAACGACGTTTTATTGACTTATTAACATCGATATCTGATCGTAACACTCGATTCTTTGATTTTCGACAAACATTTACTCAATCTGTTATACTTCGCGTTATTCATGAACTTTGATCCCAATTTAATCCGATTCCAATATATTGTATTGCTATTATTTTTTGCGTAGTTCTGTCGCCGTCCGGCCATAATTAACAGCCAATACGATTGATATCATACATTCAGTTACAATATTTTAAATCAGTAACCTATAAAAGCAATTGCTTTTGCAGCTTCATAATTGGCAATGCTTTTTATTTCGGTGTTACAAATTGCAATCGGAGCTCTTTATATAACGATCGCTTCTGTTTTAAGTGTAAAACAGAACAGAAACAGAAGTGTAAACAGTGTAAATCAGTGGATTTACGAGCATGTAAATAACGCTGAAGAAATTTGTATTAGCAGGCCACATTCTCAGTTATTTGGGCAACCTGTCTGTCGGTAAAATCACCTCCTCACAGAAGTCCAACGCAAATGTGCTTTTGTGTTTCGGTGAGTGAGTAAGGGATGCCAGAGCCTTGCAATTGCAATTGCAGCATTTGTGGCGTTGTTTGTGTTAAAGACGACGCCATCTACTATCAAGTGGACCACCAGCGTGTTTGTCGATCTTAACATAAATGTAACAATAAAAATTATTCCATCTGAAATCATATCATCTAAGTTATATTTCCAATTAGTGTACGGTAGGCTGTGAAACAGTAAACCAGTTGAAACGGTAACTAGGCCAAGATGTAGCGAGTTAGGCGGGTACTGCCATAACTGAGGTATGGCATGTGACGGCACAGAAAATAGTTATTTTCACCTCTCCAGCACGAAAAGGGTGCTTTTGGTGCCTAAAAACTCGCAGAAAAATCTATTTTTGCTGCGAGCGTGATTCGAAATTCGAACACCACCTTTTGGAATTATTCGGCGTAGGAAAAAGAAATAGTTCGTTCAAAAACTCATTATGGCCTTGCGATTTGACTCACGGGAATAAAATTTAGATTTCATTAATTGAAATTTAAGTTTGTGAATTGTATTGGTATTTTTAAATCGTAATATTTGAAATAAATAATAGTAAACATTAATATAACTTCCTTATAAAAAATATTATTTTTGGGTTTCATAAAAATTTCCGAACGGTAGCTGACTAGAATCGACCGACCATAGCCGATTAGTTGGCCCAGCTATGAAAATAGTTGTCTAACTCGAAAAGAGTTAAGAGAACAAGTTTCTAATGCTGAATATAGCTTTTTACCTTACGCAAGTAAATAATACGACCATTTTAGTTCCGAAAAAACCTTTAATTTGAACCGGTTATCAATAACAAGCCCCAGATAAACCTGTTTATTTACTTCCTCAATTGGTTCACAGTCACACGCAAATGGACTCACGTAAAAAAATTTTGTGGAGACATTTATGGTTGTGTACTTTTAATTTTACTTGATGTTTAATTCTATTTTGACTAGTATGTAAATTACTTTAGTTTTGTTTACATGTGTTAAACCAGCATCATGTGACCATGCAATTAGTTTAGTAAAGTCTATCTGGAGCCTGGCAATGGCTTCTTTTGGAATATTGTTAATTTAGTTATGTATTATGAAAGTTTGTTGACTATAATAAACATAATTGCTTAAAATTATCTTAATTGATTTTCTTACCTAAAGATGACCTAGTAACGCTTTTCTCGCTGTTGAGGTGAAAAGTTGTATGTTTAACACGAGAGCAAATTTTTTTAATGTCTAGTGTCTTTAAATCCCTCACTGCGCTCAGTATACATATATTAGAATCTAGGTACTTAACTAGTTCGTGATTTAAAGTCGGCACTCGCAGAAAAAAGCAATTTCGCTCTCTTGTTGAATAAATAACTATTTTCTTTAGCGCATTATTTTTAACTTTATTGAAATAACTTTAGCACTCTTAATTATTAAAGCTCCAGTTTAATGAAGTAATATAACTTGAAATTATTTATATAGTTTGTAATACTTGAGATTTGAAAATAAAATGGCTTTGTGATTATTATTACATTATTATACACATACAAGACAACATATCATATTGGGAAATTATCATAGCAAAGCCCATTGAACTATGCTCCTTATAAGTGTAACAAGTTTATGGTAGCTGGGCAAAGTTTCTGAACGGCGTCGGTACACCGGGTATGATAGGGCAATTTGCCCGACCGCTACACCGATAATAATAACGTTATCTAACACGGGTTTCCGAACGTTATTTATTGCCTAAATTTTGTAAGAGCACACAGTAAACAGAGAACTTCTCGACAAGATAAACTTAACAAATGTAAACGCAAGAAAGTACACTTTTAATTGCTATGTTTCAATAACTGTTAGCTGACACCTAATTTTCAACAAAACTTAGGGAATTATTTTAGCAACAACAAAGCGCGAGTACTTCTCAATTAATTAAGAAGTCAACCTTTCGATCAGTTTGCTGTTTCAGTAAATAATAAATTTGAATACTTGAAAATTGTTATTAAACTAATAATGTTTCTGACTTTGTTAATAATTGGAGTTTTAAGGCGTAAATTAGCTTATTATGCGTAAACTTGACGCCAGCGCAAATTTAACTAAAAGACGAAAATTATTTATTCATAGTATCGCGCGTTTATAAAACACTAGCGACCATCAGCTCCCGACTTCTCAGGGGTTCGATTTTTTTCTGCAAATTATATATAGAACGCTCTTTCCATTATTGAAAACCGCAATACGTTACCTAGTTTATATAGAAGATCTATGCGTACATACAAAGCGACTCGTGGATATCTAACCATGATCAAGGATATCCATGAGCATATTTTAATACACAACATAATCGCGATTTATTTTCTCATAGATAACAATTGAAAAATATATATACTTTTTGTCTGATAAACACATGGGTGAAGGACGATCTCTCTTCGGATCCTGTATTATATTTTTTTATGCGTAGGATGTCTTACTAGCTCAAAGTTCAATTTTCGAACCGAGCAAGAGAATTTTCGTAATGGTGTATTTCAAATTAACATATTCTCTCTTCGGAACTTAGACCAATGTTTCTTTATTATTTCATTATCTATAATGAATATATAAACATAGTTTGCGCAATTTTTTTATTGAATTTGGAATATTGATTTGAATTTGGTTATACAATATGAGACAGGTACGTCCCGACGGACTTAGTGCAATATGCTATGCATTAATTCGGTGGCGTTTTTAGGATTTTTTTTAAGTTAGATGATAAATTTTAAAAATATTCTTTACTCTGGCTGTACCTACTGGGATTCCCCCAGTCTAATAACTATGATTTTATTTCCGTAGCATATGCCAACCAAGCGCTACTAGTGTTTCATTATACAATTTTCTAAATTTCCGTTGATTTATTTATTGTTTAACTTGGCACTCTGTTCAAAATTAATAAAAATCTATTCGCGCTTATTCTAATGTATAGCTAAACAAAATACAGTAACTAAGATATTTTTCTGTTAGTTTTAGGAAAAACTTATACATTTTTAAGCTCTCGCTGTTAGATGTAAGGGTAACATAGTAAAATTATTTATTTATACGACCCAATTTGGTCGGTATGCCGGTCGACAAAGTATTTTCGGTTCTTATCGAGACGGAATCAAGGGTCAACGCTTCAGCGCACACTTGCTATTGGATAGCGTTGTATCACGGTGACAAAATAATAATTATAAATACATAATTATTTTATATTTTATTATAAATATTGCATATGTTCATGTAAATTGTAATTATTATTTTAATGTATCAAAATACATATAAACATCCGTATTCGGGATTAGTTGTTGGTCTATAGTACACTATAGTATTAATATTACATTTCAAAAAAGAACTCAATGAATTTTTTCTCAATTGTATAATTTCTATTCCTACATTAATGTGTGTCCTTAAAATGGCAGTACTTATAGTGTACTAATCGAAGGCACGCTGATGCGATATTTCATAGTAAAATAACGACGTCTTCTACTGCCTTGACATGTATGAGCATAAAAATCTTCTTCATTAAAAAACACAAATACTTTCAAACTTGATAGGTCAAACGCGCTAATACGCTAAGTAATAAAGCGTTTAAAATTAAATAGAAACTATTTTTGCCCGTTACTTCGTCCAGGTTGAAAAAGATAATATATGAGTACAGTCATATTACTCAATATTTTTGCGTAGTGTTTGTGAATATGTGTGGATGGATGGCTGTATATATGGATGCAAAAACGGCTGAACAGATTTGAATGAAATTTGGCACACAAATAGTTTATTACGTCTTAAAATATAAAACAAATCGTTTTTACAACGATAAATATCGTTATTTTATTCAAATGTTTTCTCAGGTGGTATCTTTTTAATTTTTTTATCGCGGCTCATATTTTCAATAAATTAGTAAACACATTATATACCTACCCACTCGTAACTTATTGATCTACTTATAGACAACAAAAAATCTTATATTAAAATGTTATTACAGTTGCTTGCATTAAAATATGCTAGTAAGAAAATAGAACAGGGGAAAATAGCTGAGGCTTAAAATGAAATTAACGATATTGATGGAAAATTTAAATAAGTCAATATTGCATAATGCCGTCCACATAACAAGCCCTATAATGAGGCGTAACGTTTCGATCGCTAACTTGGAAATGGCTAGGTAAGCTTTCGTGTTACAATGTTACTTCAGTATTTGTGCTTTCCATATTTTGACTCTTGCAACATTTTACCTGAAATTACATAACACACGTGCACACGGCATCACGATACCATGTGTCGTTATCAAAATTAAGGGCCATAATAAGCTGTAGGCAATATACCCAATTACAATACAGGAAGTCGTCAGTTTCTTAAAACAAAAATAGTTTGATTGTTCATGAACCAATGACTTCCATCCAATCATTTTTAGTAGTGTATAGTGTAAAGTATCTAAATCTTTGATTTTGTCACATCGTCGTTGTTAAACCAAATGACACGACATAATGCGTTTCGCAGTGATTTGGGCAGCCCGTGTGGTGGCAATAACCACCCCCTTATAGAAGACCACAGTGAAGTAACAGCATTATGGACTGTTGTGTTTCGGTGAGTGCCAGAGCATTACCCCATCCCCTCCTTATTGCTTATTTTAAATCCTTCTATGGTCGGCAGCGCACTTGCAGTACTTATGGCGTTACTTGTGTTATAGCTAGCGACGGTAGCCATCTACTATCAAGTGGACCCAGCCTGTCTGTCGACCTTAACATAAAAAGAAATCTAGATGAAAATCGATGTCTTTATACATTAGCTCTCGGACTATAATTATAATATGCTGTTTATTTTAGGTTGAGATGTACCTAAATAGTTTGAATTACATAACAAAAAGTTTTGAAAAATAAAACAGTGATTTTAAAAACAGTTGCCGTTGCAATTACGCGTTGCGTCGAAAAGTGAAGTTGCATTACTCCTTAAACAAAGTACAAAAGAATGAGTTGAAAAAAATGTACACCGACCGACTCAACTTTTGTAACTAGAACTCAAACAAATATAGGTCATAATGAAATAATGGAGAAAGAGAAAATTAAATTTTGACGCTTCAACGAACAAATGGAAAGGTCACATTGTGTATAATATAACGCAGTTATTACATATTAATTTCTGTATCGCGTATATGTATTTCTCGGAGCCCGCATATTTCCACGCGAAGTATTTGTTCTGATGATGTATGGCGCTTCTTTAAGCAAATGAAGTAATGAATATTCATTAAAGAAAAGCCTACGAAACTGTAAGAGCATTGCTTTTTGCTTACACTCGCCTCCTCGTAACGTCAACACAAATAGCTTCAGAGCGACACTGACATGATTTTCGCTTTACTTCGTAAGGGCGAGCGTGAGATGTTGATTGTTTTTTTCTTTTTCAGTATAATGTAGCTTCTTACTTTCAACATTTAAAACATCCATTATAATGAACGGTATAGTAGGGTAGGAATATTGTATGTTTGTTACTCAATCACGCAAAAATAGCTGAACGGTTTTGGATGAAATTTGGCAAACAGATAGTTTATTACCTGGATTAACGTAAAGGATACTTTTTATCTTGAAAAAATGTTAGGTTCCTGTGGGATTTTCAAAAAACGAACTACAGCGCGTATGAAGTCGCATTTAGAATATGAATAGAAATATTTGTTTACAAATCTATTATGATTTAATTTTTTCTATTAAATACTGAACAAATGATATTCATAGAAAGCATAGAGAAAGAAATGAGAAATAGTTTTTAAAAAATATTAAAGAATCTCCGAAATTTAAATTCATTTAAAATAGATTTTTTGTAGTTTTTAGATTTATTTACCCAGAGATTTCTTCTTATATAATTTGGTACATTTAGTAAATAATATAATTTGGTGGCATTGTGATATCACACCTTCGGTAAGACAAGGTCATAACTTACAAAATTATTTAAAATGAGTTAAATATGCAGAAGTGTCTTAAAAACATTATTAAGTTAAAAAAACATTCACAAGAGTGTTGTGCAATTATTTGATGCAAAAACAAGAATTGTTTCAAAGCAATATAAGCAGAAAAATACGACATTGAATGCAAAAAAATAAACTTTAAATAGCTCTCATGTAAAATTACAAAAAGTGCAGTTATGGCTCTTGTCAAAAGCATAAATAAAATTTTAATTCACACGTTTAATTTATTTATTGAGAATGGACCGTAAACACTCACATTATTACTAAAGAAATCCAATCAGAAACTCATTACAGTAGGAAATTATTATCATTTCAGATATTTCTCAGGATGATAGGTAGAAAGCGGTTCGCCGGCAAATGTGATGATTCTTGTTCCATTAGGCATCAGTTACGATTCGTTCTCGGTCACGCGATGTCTGCATTATCAGAACTTTGTGTGGTCTGTTTAGACACTTTTTCCGTTTTCCGAACGAGATATATTGCGAAATTTTCGTTAGTAACAAAGAAAAAACGTATACTTATTGTAAGTGTTTGTTATGCTTTAGCAAAATGTATATGGGACGTTCTTCTTTTATACCAACAATTTGTATGGTAAATTTTTAGATTAAAAAAAAATTTAAATATGTCCTTTCTTTAATAAAACATGCTTTTAATATTGCCTCATTATCGTAGATTTTAAAAACATATAATGCAGCGAAGTATTAGCTCTCATTTTTTATTATTTTAAAAATTTTCGGAATGGTAACAAAAAATAAACACAGTCACAGAAATAGTTTATTAGTTGTTATGCAAAATCAGATCTTTAGCTTTTTATTACTTTTCTTAACTAAAATACAAACATTACTTTTTATATACCGCCATATAACGGAATTCTCATTATAAACATTTAAAAAATGTTATTCAATATCACTGTCACATTTTTGCTTTTTAAGACAACAAACTTTGGAATATTATGCAAGTCTTCAAATAAAATAACGTGGAAATCTGGTTAACACCGTTTGTGTTTGGTGTGTAATTGTGGAATACGATATTTTAATAAATATTGCAAATAAATTGGATCATACACTACTTTGACGTTTAGTTATATAGGGGACAAACTTGTGACAGAGTGATTAACAAAGTGACGGAGTGGTAGATACTAACTAGCCTACGTACAAGATTACCTTTTAAATATTGTTAAAGTTAAGAAAAAAAAATTGTTTTCTAAATAACAAGTAGACAAAAAAATCTCTTATGAAAGGGGGGTAAACGAGGAAGGTTTGTGTATAATTATAATTTGCAGAAAAAATTGCATACGTTCAAAACCGGTAGCGGGTCAATTAACAAGACATTGATAAAACATCTCAATACAGCTCCAATATATTTAATATATCACAATATCACACATAATATGATGATATTACAAAAATGACGTGCATCAATTTGACATTTTGAGTGCCCGTATCTTTTTCCCTTTTAAAACGACGTTGAAACCTCTAAGGTGGCGTTTGGGAGAGAAGATAATTCAAAAGAACAGATCTGTAATTATTCTACAAATCGATCACCAAAATATACGAGACAAAAATGTAGAAGTTATAGCAAAAGTAAAGAAACTATTAAAAATATTCTAAATGATGTTTCACACATTTGTAGTATATCAAAATGCCAAAAACATCATAAACACCGGGTACAAATTCAATTATAATCAGACGTAGGTCAAGTTTGGAATGATTTTTTCCATAATTTACCTCGTTTAAGAGATACCACGTTTAAGAGATCTAACTCATCATTCGTTTTATACTTATATTTATATTACTTCTATAATAAAATTATATTATAGAAGATATTACTTCTATAATAAAATTATAGAAGTAATATAAATATAAGTATAAAATTCATTAAATAGGTAACATTGAAATATTTACGACTTATTTAAGTTAATGGTTAAATAATCTAAAAATAGTCCCAGTACAGCAACCTTAACGGTGTATCGGGGAAAAGGACTTTAATGAGGAGTTTAAATGCGTAGGCGGCCTACTTTTATGAACTGTTAAGCGTTGTTTGTACCCACGTCTTTTAGTATGCAGATGGTTGGGGTTTACCTACGTGTTATGTGGAAAAATGGCACCCCATTACAGTCCCATTGAGACATGAGATAAGCTGCTAAAGGGATTTTAAAATTCCCTTTAGCAGCTTATTGATTACTTTAATTACTTTAATTTATCCAAAGCAATAAGTACCTAATTGTTTTGGTAATTCATACTGATATTATAAATGTGAAAGTAACTGTCTTTTCACGACTTAACTACTTAACCGATCATCATGAAATTTTTCACACACGTTGTCAGGGATACAGGAATTACATAGAGTATCTTTCCTCCAGAAAAAAGTATTGTCCCTGAGGGATCACCTAATAATAACAATCCAACGCCTGGCAAAATTATAAATGCAATAAAGATGTCAAGCGTTAGGTATACTGCTGATATATTTTTTTATTTTTCAACGCGGACAAAGTCGCAGGTACCAGATAGTACAATATTATATAAGAGGCATTTATTACACTTCTTGATTATTATCAGTTGTTTGATGATTTGAATCACAATGAGGCAGCATTTGAAAATGTATTTAACTCGCGTTTTTTTTCCATTTCTATTTGTGTTTTTTTTTAAGGCATTCTGTGCCGTTATTCTTGAGAAAGGCAATTTTTTATTTGTATTTTATTTTATCAAGCGGACAAACACGGACAGCTACTTGATTTTATAATATATAAGAATTAGTGATAAATTTTATATAGCTGTGAACAGTGAGACCGAATTAATTGATGCAGGTATTACTGCAGATTAATTAATAGTTTAGATCTCTATTAGTTATACCGTTTTGAACACGATGCTTGCTGTTGATTAACGATGTTCAATATATGTAAACGGTTTAGTCTATATATTAATGTTTGTCAACAAATTTAGTTTTAGTGCCAGTGTTAAATCCAGAAATAAGTCATTATATAGCCTGGATAAAAGATAGACTATACATGTGTATTAAAATTATTCTTCCTAATCGTAAGGTCGTAGGTCAAACTTAGCTCAATAAATGTGTTACCAGAGTTAAACCCAGAAATAAGATGTATTAGTATATGATAGTATGATCTGAATATAAAAAAAATGGACTATATCTGAATTTAAAAATAAATAAAATAAAAATGAAAACCTCACCTATAGGTACGACACTAATTATAATCAAGAAGCTAATAAGAGTCAAAACACACATAGCGGTACTCTGGCAATGGTTTGTACACCGCTCTCTGCCGACCATTTACCGCTGCACAAACTTTGTTTATAAGATTGGTAGAGAGCAGCTCGCCGTATTGAAAGCGACGCTGGTTCCATATAAAAGTTTTGTCTGCGTAAACTTTATATATATGTAGTATGTAGTTCGCGTTGGCCTCACCTCTGTATTCAAATCGTCTGAGTATGACTTTTCATCGTCAGTCTGATTAAGTAAATGAGTTTTCCATGTTGTCACCATTGCTTTGCTTGAACAGACTCCTTTAATAGCTTTAATGTTAATTTTTTATAATTTTATATGTATAAAATTTATAATTTTTACCTCGGTCATATTCTTAGTCATAGACGATAGGTTCTGATTCAGCTGGTGATGATAGGCTAAGTAACTGGAAAGGGAAAAGTTGGGCGAAGAAAGAAGTCGTGACTGAAGGACAGAGACTAAACAGGGGCTTACAGATTTTTTTTGTTCAGGTAGGATAATATCTGTTGTATCTGCTAATTTATAATAGAATATTAACCACAAACTGTAAAATTTCCTATTACGAATTCACTTTTTTCCTAAAAGTTACAATTAATAAACGATTCCCAATTAGGACAAACTCTGTTTCCAATCTCTTGATATGATGTTGATGTGACGTTGATGTGGGATTCCACAGTAAATTTCTTATCCTTTAGTTCATTATGTTAGATTCAGCAATTCACTTGCATCCCTGTTGCACTTGCTTTGTTCTACCATCAAGTTAAACGTCAGTCTACCTGACCTTTCTCATAAAAATTAAATAATAAATCATATTTAACAAAGCGCTAATTTTTAAACGTGCTCTCTGATATTACAAATATTAAGGCGTGGAATTTCATTGAACATAAAGCTGCACAATATTTACTATGGACATTTGCAGAACGTTTCAGAATTTTATCCGTATTGAACCTAAAATAAATCGTATAACCTGATTCACCTTGGGAAAATCAAAGTTGAAAGTACCTATGTATTAATTCATTTTTTACAAGTTTCGTAGAGTAAGGCAGAAGCTGAAGGACCTCCCATTCGAGCACTTGGATTGCGGTTTTGACGACTAGTGCAATGTGGGGCGTTGTCCTGAAGAAGTATGGTTTGGCTTTGTCAGTCGGATCGTTTCACTCGAACAGCCTAATACTTAGTAAATTATATATAATTTAAGTAATAGTAGTCTAAGTTATGAATTTCTTTATAGTTAGAACGAGAAATTAATTTAATAGGGGACAATGAAATGTTAAATATGTAATCGTTATAAAATAACTGCTCTATTTTGAACTAACAATTACATAAACTTAATTGTAGCGCAATACAAAACCAATAGATTCACCTGTTGTTCAAACACAGTTAACTAGTAAATGAGTTTTACGCAAATAGTCCGACTGATTGCGTTCAAATTAAAAACAACAAAAGCCACCCGCAAAGCGAATGCTGTTGTTCCATTTATTAAAAAAAATTTCCACCTTTTTTGAGGAAATTTTGTTTCAAGCGAATACTTCATAGAGAACGCTCCAATTTCCTGTGAACTATGTTTTTTGTAGTCCTGTTGCGTCGACCTTTCTGAAGTTGGCTCCCAGAGCTCCACAATTGTTTTCAATGCTATCTCGCCGGGCCCAAAGTTGTACCGGTTCAGTCCGCCGTAATGTGCTTAAGTGAACGATGTTGCCCTAGCGGATTCGCTCACTTCTACAATTTGATGTTTGTAGCCGAACTGTTTTATTATTCGTTTTTCTGATAAAATGTGTTGGCTGTAAAATAAATTTGCGTTTCTTTACTTGCCTTAGTGAGGCAACATTAATTAATAGATTTTTAAAACGGATATTTATAGTAGTAAAATAAGAAAGATATATAAATATTCTCCTCTTTCTATTTTTATGTTAAAGTGGACCAGCGATAGACACGCTGGTCCACTCGAAGGTAGGTGACTTTTGGCGTCCCTTATAACACCAGCAACGCCATAAGTTTTGCAAGTTCGTTGCCGACCATAATAGGATTAAGGATTACGGATCAATGATCAAGGACCAAGAATTAAGAAAAATTAAGGATTAAGGACTGGTATCTGAGAAAAATATATCTAATACCAATAATTTCAAGAAATAGAAGTAAATTTGAAAAAGAAACCATCATGTTATTATAATGATTTTACTTTTAATCTTATACACAGTATGCTTTGTATTAAGCGAATTATTCATAATAATATACATGTGTTAAAAATTCGAATTGACTAACATTTCGAAATTGACTAACATTTAAAATCATTTTGCTTTTTTCACTATTGTAAAATCGTTATACCAAACTCGCAAATAAACTCATATTATAGTACTAGCGATCCGATCCCGGCTTCGCACGGGTGCAATTGTTTTCTGCAAATTAAACGTAGAAATCTTCCTCGTTTAACGCTCTTCCCATTAATGAAAACAGTATAAAAATCCGTTCGGTAGTTTTTGAGAATCGCAAACATACAGACAGACAGACGCGGCGGGGGGACTTTGTTTTATAATATTAAAAAACGTAAATTTAATAATGTCTGCGTGAGCGAATTGATTTTTGTTTAATTGTGCGTAACTTTGTCTTTTTCCTGTGTATATTAGTTCAACTGAGATAAGAGAACGCAGTTCGGCGAAATATGGGTATATTCTATCTCAAAACTTCGATGATGAATACTAAAGCTGTCTATCAAGCTGAGTGATGATCGTTAGGCAGAAAAGATAAATGTTTCAACTTATTCGTGTACATAGACTTTTCGAGTTTAATGAGAATGATGCTTATGCATTAAGATAGCCTCACTCTACTTCCTTCGAAATAAATATAACAAATCACCCATCAGGTTTAACAAATTTTTAAATTTTTAAAAAATTTTGACGATGTTCTGAAATTTCAAAAAATCTTATTAAATTATCTGAAAAAGTGAAGAAAGTTTTCATAGAATTTTCTAGAAACTTCTGAAATTTTCGAGAAACTTCTAGAATTTTCGAGAAACTTCTAGAATTTTCTCGAAAATTTCAGAAGTTTCTAGAAACATCTAGAATTTTCTAGAATGTTAGCGAAAAAAAAATCCGTTCCTATCTATATAAATAAAATCAGAGTGTCTGTCTGTGATTTGCGAAAAACTGCCTCAAACTAAGCTTAGAGAGTCATTCGCATGCTGTTAAAACGTAAATAACTTTTTTTAGAATTTTCGTCTGTCTGTCTGTCTGTCTGTCTGTCTGTCCGGGGTAATCTCAGAAACGGCTGAAGCGATTTCGATGAAACTTTGCAGACATGAAGAGGGGGTCGTCAGGAGTAACATAGGCTACTTTTTGTTTATGTAAATTGCGGTACATACACCAAAATAACATTTTTTACAATTTTTGTCTGTCTGTCTGTTTGTTCCGGCTAATCTCTGAAATAGCTAGACCGATTTTGACGGGACTTTTATTGGCAGATAGCTGATGTAATAAGGAGTAACTTAGACTACGTTTATTTTAGAAAAAATACACCCCGGACGAAGCCGGGAGCGGGCCGCTATAAACAATAAAAAACGGGATCTATGCAATATATTCGAGTTTTTCAAACGCGATATTTTTTCTTTTACTGAAAAAAAGTTACTAACCCTGTGACAATAAAAAAAAAGAATTTTTTCGTTCATAACAATTGCATTTGTTGTTAACAACTGAAACGAAGGTTCATGCAATACGATGAGTTCTCCTTGCGGCGTATCTTTTCTTTGGCTGAGTCTCTCATTATGAATTATTAATAGGAACGGATTTTTTTTCGCTAACATTCTAGAAAATTCTAGATGTTTATAGAAAATTCTAGAAGTTTCTCGAAAATTTCAGGTTTCTAGAAAATTCTATGAAAACTTTCTTCACTTTTTCAGATAATTTAATAAGATTTTTTGAAATTTCAGAACATCCTCAAAATTTTTAGAAGTTTAAAAATTTGTTAAACCTGATGGGTGATTTGTTATATTTATTTCGAAGGAAGTAGAGTGAGGCTATCTTAATGCATAAGCATCATTCTCATTAAACTCGAAAAGTCTATGTACACGTGTTAAAAAAGGTGTTCTAGAATTTGCTCGCACAGATTGTTTGTTTGCTTCCATTCTTCGTCCTTCCTTTAGTTTCCAGAGGGTTCTCCAAGCGTCATAAACAATAAAAAACGGGATCTATGCAATATATTCGAGTTTTTCAAACGTGATATTTTTTCTTTTACTGAAAAAAAGTTACTAACCCTGTCACAAAAAAAAAAAAAGAATTTTTTCGTTCCTAACAATTGCATTTGTTGTTAACAACTGAAACGAAGGTTCATGCAATACGATGAGTTCTCCTTGCGGCATATCTTTTCTTTGGCTGAGTCGCTCATTATGTATTATTAATAGGAACGGATTTTTTTTTCGCTAACATTCTAGAAAATTCTAGATGTTTATAGAAAATTCTAGAAGTTTTTAGAAAATTCTAGAAGTTTCGCGAAAATTCTAGAAGTTTCTCGAAAATTCTAGAAGTTTCTCGAAAATTTCAGAAGTTTCTAGAAAATTCCAGAAGTTTCTAGAAAATTCTATGAAAACTTTCTTCACTTTTTCAGATAATTTAATAAGATTTTTTGAAATTTCAGAACATCCTCAAAATTTTTAGAAGTTTAAAAATTTGTTAAACCTGATGGGTGATTTGTTATATTTATTTCGAAGGAAGTAGAGTGAGGCTATCTTAATGCATAAGTATCATTCTCATTAAACTCGAAAAGTCTATGTACACGTGTTAAAAAAGGTGTTCTAGAATTTGCTCGCACAGATTGTTTGTTTGCTTCCATTCTTCGCCCTTCCTTTAGTTTCCAGAGGGTTCTCCAAGCGTCATAAACAATAAAAAACGGGATCTATGCAATATATTCGAGTTTTTCAAACGTGATATTTTTTCTTTTACTGAAAAAAAGTTACTAACCCTGTCACAAAAAAAAAAAAGAATTTTTTCGTTCCTAACAATTGCATTTGTTGTTAACAACTGAAACGAAGGTTCATGCAATACGATGAGTTCTCCTTGCGGCATATCTTTTCTTTGGCTGAGTCGCTCATTATGTATTATTAATAGGAACGGATTTTTTTTTCGCTAACATTCTAGAAAATTCTAGATGTTTATAGAAAATTCTAGAAGTTTTTAGAAAATTCTAGAAGTTTCTCGAAAATTCTAGAAGTTTCTCGAAAATTCTAGAAGTTTCTCGAAAATTTCAGAAGTTTCTAGAAAATTCCAGAAGTTTCTAGAAAATTCTATGAAAACTTTCTTCACTTTTTCAGATAATTTAATAAGATTTTTTGAAATTTCAGAACATCCTCAAAATTTTTAGAAATTTAAAAATTTGTTAAACCTGATGGGTGATTTGTTATATTTATTTCGAAGGAAGTAGAGTGAGGCTATCTTAATGCATAAGCATCATTCTCATTAAACTCGAAAAGTCTATGTACACGAATAAGTTGAAACATTTATCTTTTCTGCCTAACGATCATCACTCAGCTTGATAGACAGCTTTAGTATTCATCATCGAAGTTTTGAGATAGAATATACCCATATTTCGCCGAACTGCGTTCTCTTATCTCAGTTGAACTAATA
Source organism: Synanthedon andrenaeformis (assembly GCA_936446665.2). NCBI lineage: Eukaryota > Metazoa > Arthropoda > Insecta > Lepidoptera > Sesiidae > Synanthedon > Synanthedon andrenaeformis. The sequence continues at coordinate 4,571,618 of OW387783.2, read as the reverse complement.
TACACAGGAAAAAGACAAAGTTACGCACAATTAAACAAAAATCAATTCGCTCACGCCGACAACATTATTAAATTTACGTTTTTTAATATTATAAAACAAAGTCCCCCCGCCGCGTCTGTCTGTCTGTATGTTTGCGATTTTCAAAAACTACCGAACGGATTTTTATACTGTTTTCATTAATGGAAGAGCGTTAAACGAGGAAGGTTTCTACGTTTAATTTGCAGAAAAAAATTGCACCCGTGCGAAGCCGGGAACGGATCGCTAGTAATACATAATGAGCGACTCAGACAAAGAAAAGATATGCCGCAAGGAGAACTCATCGTATTGCATGAACCTTCGTTTCAGTTGTTAACAACAAATGCAATTGTTATGAACGAAAAAAATCTTTTTTTTTATTGTCACAGGGTTAGTAACTTTTTTTCAGTAAAAGAAAAAATATCGCGTTTGAAAAACTCGAATATATTGCATAGATCCCGTTTTTTATTGTTTATAGCGGCCCGCTCCCGGCTTCCTCCGGGGTGTATTTTTTCTATAATAAACGTAGCCTAAGTTACTCCTTATTACATCAGCTACCTGCCAATAAAAGTCCCGTCAAAATCGGTCTAGCTATTTCAGAGATTAGCCGGAACAAACAGACAGACAGACAAAAATTGTAAAAAATGTTATTTTGGTGTATGTACCGCAATTTACATAAACAAAAAGTAGCCTATGTTACTCCTGACGACCCCCTCTTCATGTCTGCAAAGTTTCATCGAAATCGCTTCAGCCGTTTCTGAGATTACCCCGGACAGACAGACAGACAGACAGACAGACGAAAATTCTAAAAAAAGTTATTTACGTTTTAACAGCATGCGAATGACTCTCTAAGCTTAGTTTGAGGCAGTTTTTCGCAAATCACAGACAGACACTCTGATTTTATTTATATAGATTATGACATTCTGTAATTAGATAAATTATTTTTACATTAAATTGAACTTGTACTTGAAATCATATTATATTAAAATTTTTGTTCTATTGAGACATTATATTTTAACTTTTGTTTTTGTATTACTTTGTTTTGAGTGTTTCATTAGATTATGTTTTCGAAGGCGAGCAGATTAAAAATAAATGTTTAAAGACGATGCATTTGCCAGCTATAGATTGTACGGAGCTTTTGAAAAATGCAGGTTGAATTTAATTTAGCGAGACTGGCCGTTAGCCGGTCGAGTTAATTGACACGTCCGGCTTTCAAGCTTGTTTCAAGTATAATGGCGGGGATTCTCGCCCTAAAACGTGCATTAATTTTGTTATGTCATGATACATTTTGCACTAGTCTATTTTTGTTTAAAAACAAATCAACATCTCTACTTTCTCTACTATAGAATAATTAGTGTATTAATTCCTTAATTAGCACTATAGTTTCAACAATTAATTCTTTCAGAGAATAGGTATAGAGCATGTTCCACATGGAAACAACTTATCTTGCAATAGTAAGATTTTTTAGTTATTAATATTTTTAAGAGTATTTATTTATATTTATTATTTTATATTATACTAGCTACTTGCTCCAGTCTTCGCACGGGTGCAATTTTATTTCTGAAAATTATATATAAAAATCTTCCTCCTTTAACGCTCTTTCCATTAGTGAAAACCTAATTAAAATCCTTTCTCGTTGTAACAAAGCGTTACATGCCATAAATAACAATAAAAATAATAATAAATTAATTAATATATATTTTTTTAAATCTATACCTAAAATAATATTACGCCCGGAGTGGCACCGGTAAGTGGCGGTATATTGAAAATTACGCGCTGGTATTGTTTTTATTTTCTGCGACAGGCAGTGGCATAAAAGTCTAAGGGCAAACAGTTCACACCACTCGGCGCAATAGTTGAGTTTTGCGAATTAATTAAATCTAGAAGGCGATATTCGACATTTTTTTTTAAATTTAATTGTGAGGCTAATCCGCCCTAATTTGAATCTCCCGCGATAGGGTAAGTTTTAAATGGCACACAATTTCTATATATTTTTTAACATATCTTAAAATAGCTTATTTATATTTCTTGCATACGCTTAAATATTTTTGTTATATATATACCTTTTTTTTATTTGCTTTGTTTCGTATTGCTTTATTCATTTTCATATTTATTATTTTGTAAACTCCGTTCTGGTTATGCAACACTGCGGCAATGCTACTGCTGTTAAGCAGGTAATTTCTTCCTGTTGCCGTCGTGGAGTATCCAGATCGGAGGGTAGATGTGCCAGAGCGTAATCCCGTGGTACTGTTGATTCCAGGAGTATCTTACGGGCAAAGCATCCCCCGGGCCAAGTATCCCCCGGGTTACTTTTGATACCAACATAGACGAGCAGCTTCGGATTGTGTTAGATCCCCAACGTGCCTACGCGCATCGGCAGGACACACACCACCTCGACATCACGCCACATCTACCACCTTCGTCGGCTGGAACATACAGGGGAGTGCCTGCACTGCGTTGAGGAGACAGATAGGCTGACCACCCACGACCTACACCTATTCGTGTTGCCTACCACCGAGCGTATAATATATTTAATTTTACCTGATCACGCCGTTTTATTTCCTGTGGTAGGCGACACTGGCGCCCAACTATCTTAAAGCGCGACACTGGCGCCCATAACGTGGTTTGTCTGTTTTCTCATCGTAGTAAGTAGTTAGTATTGCACGGTGGCTTTGTTTTTTTTTTAATTTTTTTGTTGCTTTTTATTATTTTGTAAAACGTTTTTTTTTTGGTTTGCGGTAACTGAAGTGAAACAATTCCTTTTGTAATCCTGTTATTAAAAAATAATAATAATAATAATAAATTTGTTTAAAGTACAGTCAACAATAAAAATATTTATATTGTAGGTATATAATTTTTTTAAATTGTATTTTTTTATTTTTTATTCATTTGTTACTAACAATTTGTAAGGCTTGTTTCACACCAGTTGCATTTATTTTATATTTTGATTTTTTTTATTTTATTTTTTTCATATCATTTTTTTTAATTTTATTTTCATCTTATCAAACCAAAGCGTCATATAATTAGTACAATTGTAAAGAACGGAGTATTAATTTCTTTATCGTTTTGTGTGCTATTTTCAACTTGCCAGCGTTGTTATAAGTATTTCTTCTATTTTATCTTTTCGCGGATTTTTTTTATATATATATTTCGTTTTAGTTTTTTTTTTAACATAAGATTCTATTTAAATTAAAATGGCCTATCCCGTAAAATTTTTTTGTTTGCAAAAATCCGAGTTGGAATACGAGGTTGCCGTTAGAGGTGAAACTCCAGCTAGTACAGTTGCTGATCTACGAAAACAGATCAATAAACTTAGCCAACAATATCCATCTGAGGATATTTTGTATTCACACCTGGACCCCCTCGAAGATCTGCAAATCTCATTCGAAATATTGAATAGAATTAGGTCGAGTATCAGCACAAATTGTTTGGATAGAAGTTTTATGGGTCGTATAGAGAATCTTCTTCATCACCTTTATCATAGATTAAACCGAATAGAAGTAGAGAAGGAAGCATTAGAGCGACATCGTGAATGTACCATTCAATTTAAAGAGTGTTTTGAAGAGTTTCAATCTTTGAGTAAAAAAAGTGTTGATCCCCTAATTAGCGCAGGTTCTAGTTCTGAGTCACAAGTCTACCCTACACCAATCAATGTATCAGTAACTTGTGATGGTGGTGTTAGGTCACCCGAATTAAGTAAGCTTAGATATGATGGCAAGTCATGCGTGCGTACTTTTATACAACGAGCCAACGAGTTTAGTGAAGCCCGCGGCATAACAGGTACCAAATTGCTCGCATTTGCTACAGAAGTGTTTACTGATGATGCCCTTCACTGGTTCAGGAGTATTAAAGAACAAGTTTCATCCTGGGACGAACTGGTCATCCTCTTAAAGCGAGACTTCGATAAATCTGATTACGATTTTCGGCTTTTGTCTGAGATTCGGTCTAGAACTCAGACTGATACTGAAGGTATAACGATTTATTTAGCGGTTATGTCGGGTATGTTTTCGCGTCTTTCCAAACAACTATCGGAAGAGGATAGGCTTGAAATAGTCATGCATAATATTAAAGTATGTTATGCCAGTACAATTGCTTCTGCGTCTGAGATAAAAACCGTTGAGCAATTGCGAACTCTGTGTAGGAATTTTGAAATCGTAGAATCACGACTGATACAGTCTCGTCAGCCGTCAGCTACAACGTTAGTACCAGAATTTAATAATAGGAATAAAGTAAATACATTTAATAAACCAAGGCAGAATTTTAATGAATATAATACAAACTACAACAATTTTAAAAATAAGCAACAAGATACATACCCGAAATCTAAAAGTAGTAATAATGTTAATGATAAATATTTACATGCCATAGCAAAAAATAATTCTCCTCCCAATAATAAAAAATTAGCTTACTGTCCTAGATGTCGTAATCACTCCCATAGTTTGAGAAGCTGTCAGAATACTGAAATTTTATGTTTTAAGTGTGGTCAGAAAGGTGTTAAAAAGCCAGACTGTTCAAAGTGTAGCAATTCAAAAAAACTAGTAGTGCAGAATTGTAGCAGCCTATCTCCATCAGAAAGTCGTGTTAATAAAGAAGATTGGGACAAATGGTTGGAAACTGTACGTTTGTTTTTCAACAGTTACAAAATAGCTACAATTCTTAATAGTAAACCTTCAAATGATACGCGACAGGCAGTGGCATAAAAGTCTAAGGGCAAACAGTTCACACCACTCGGCGCAATAGTTGAGTTTTGCGAATTAATTAAATCTAGAAGGCGATATTCGACATTTTTTTTTAAATTTAATTGTGAGGCTAATCCGCCCTAATTTGAATCTCCCGCGATAGGGTAAGTTTTAAATGGCACACAATTTCTATATATTTTTTAACATATCTTAAAATAGCTTATTTATATTTCTTGCATACGCTTAAATATTTTTGTTATATATATACCTTTTTTTTATTTGCTTTGTTTCGTATTGCTTTATTCATTTTCATATTTATTATTTTGTAAACTCCGTTCTGGTTATGCAACACTGCGGCAATGCTACTGCTGTTAAGCAGGTAATTTCTTCCTGTTGCCGTCGTGGAGTATCCAGATCGGAGGGTAGATGTGCCAGAGCGTAATCCCGTGGTACTGTTGATTCCAGGAGTATCTTACGGGCAAAGCATCCCCCGGGCCAAGTATCCCCCGGGTTACTTTTGATACCAACATAGACGAGCAGCTTCGGATTGTGTTAGATCCCCAACGTGCCTACGCGCATCGGCAGGACACACACCACCTCGACATCACGCCACATCTACCACCTTCGTCGGCTGGAACATACAGGGGAGTGCCTGCACTGCGTTGAGGAGACAGATAGGCTGACCACCCACGACCTACACCTATTCGTGTTGCCTACCACCGAGCGTATAATATATTTAATTTTACCTGATCACGCCGTTTTATTTCCTGTGGTAGGCGACACTGGCGCCCAACTATCTTAAAGCGCGACATCGTATAGTGTAGGTTATTTCTCACTGCTAATATATCCATAATAATTAATTTAATTTTTATTTAAACTGTTCAGTAGATTATTTATTTAACTTAATATCTGAAACCATTTCGCTGTCAGACGGAATTAAGAGCGTTACAGAGTCAGAATCAGAAATTTATGATTCCCGGCGGATCATAATGCCATGATGTGTTTAGTCTGCAGATAAGATATTAACGTCATATTATTTGTAGTTTTATAATCTAGATAATTGTCGAAAAAATATTTAAAAATATTGGGATACTTTTCTGATTAGAACAGTTTTTAAGCAACCCTTTTTTAAAACTAGCGGTCGACGGTCGACGCAGAAGCGAGATATTAGTAAAATTATATGCGACAAATTATAAAAATATTGATTTTCCAAAAATTCATATCATTTATTAGATAATAGTCGAAAAAAAACATATGATTTCTGTAAATTTTCATTGAAGAAAAGTATAATCAAAAGTGTCACTTTTAGTAATTTTTCGTGATATTAAACGTGTTATTTTAGGATCAAATTTGAGATATTTCTGTTTTTTCTTGGACTTAGTATGTGAAGTCATTAATGTTCTAAAAGATTGTGTTATAATTTTTTTAATAACTTGTATATTTATCTGCGTAGGCCGTCGACCGCTAGTTTAAAAAAAGTGCTGTTTAAAAATGTTCTAATGAAAATTCACTTTAAAATATTTTTCAGCTATTTACTAGATTATGCAACTACAAATAATATAACGTTAACATCTTATCTGGAAACTAAAACATCTGAAACTACTGAAATCATAAATTTTGACTCCAGCGTAATTCTAATTGATGAATGCTCTTAATTGCGAAAATACAAATATTGCTACGACCAATTTCAATTGACGTTTCTTTTGACTGTCGGTTTTTAATATAACCTCACATCTTTATTAAGTTGTTAATACTCCAATTTTAATGTTTCAATGAAGTTGTATGTAGGTTTTCCATCTACCTAAAACGTCAATAACGAATTATTATATCTTTTTTTTAAATGATACGTATTCGTTATAAATGAATATTAAAGAAAATCTGGAGATTTCTGAAACCATTGACGTTTCTTCCGACAGTCGGATACCTTCTTATACCTTAAATAGACTGTAAATACTACTACTCAAGTCTAGACTTTCAATTTCAATATTTCAATGAAATTGTGGTTGTTTTTTATCTACCTGAAATATAAATAAAAAATTGTAACATGTTTTTTTAGAAAAATGAATAACGTATATTTTATAAATAAATATTAAAGAACGTACACAAGCGTCATCTGCCAAGTGTTTGCTTCCATGATATTTTTTTTACATAAAAATCCATGTTAGTCGAGAAGGTACTTAACTAATGCCGGTGTGCCCAACGACCGAAAGGAGTTGTCTTCTTGTGGAAAAAAAATCAGGACGAGAGTAAATTAAAAATTATATTTCACTGAGATGAAGTGGTATTAATAAAATTAATAAATATTATTTCCCGTTTCTGTGCTTGAATATATTAAAAATTGCTACTGTGCGCTCCGATAACTATTAAAATGTTTTATTTTTATTATGATTTCAAAAATTATACCTACAAATTGGCACAACGTCAGTATTTCCTAAGGAATTTACTACTGGGTCTCCTTTTTATTAAAAAAATATATTTAAGAGCATACTTTCACACTCAAAAGAAATGAGCTTGCTATGAACATATGCCATACATTGTATCCATATATACCACACTCACATCGTAATAATACAGATCGCTATTTTTTTACGCCACACCATTTCTTAGTAAAACTCTGCCCGATATTACCTACATTCATACATAATATTATAATATAAATTAAAGTCCCTTTCCGCTTTTGTTTCTTTGGCTAACTGGTCACCCAGCGGATTTTGATACGGTTTTCACTAAAGGAAAGAAACGAAAAATTAGGAAGTTTTGTGTAATATAATAATAGTCCGTGCGAAGCTGCTTGCTAGTTTTATGTAAAAGTTGTACTTACTTGTGAAAAAAAAAACAAGACTTTTTCTAAAATTAAGTGTTTCATTTATTTTTGACATATTTTGTTGTTTGATTCAAATAAAACAAATTATACCTAAACTAAAATTCGTTATACTAAAATTAATATAGTGAAATAACAACTGTCAATACTGAAAATAGTTATAATAAGTATAAAATGGTTCACGACATTTCAATTTTTATATTAAAATATTTTAGCAATTTTCAGGAGGAAAATATCTGTAGCATTCGCTAAGTTGGAAGCTCGGATTTAACCTAGTAAAAATATTGATAGGTATCGCGTGTGTATACGTTTCTAAGAACATTCTGGCGACGACGATAATGGGAAATAAAATTTTAGAAGCCGTTACGAAGCTTTACTTAACGGCTTCATGTTTTGAAGCATAAGGTTAAAGTTTCGTCAAGTTATTTACATTTATAATGCGGGTCTAATATACGAAATATTAAGGACTATATTTCCTTTAGATAGATACAATATTGGATGAAGGTTTATAATAATGTAGCAACAGTTACAGCAATCTTAAGGAACCGTTCTTTGAATATAATAGAATAAAAAATAGATTATATTTAATAGTAGATAGAACCAAAAAGACAGATACGTTACATTCTTACATTACGTAATCGACGACAACTATTTGACGTCTGCTGCAGTTGATGCGATTTTTTCTAAGTAAATAAAGATAAATTTTCATAAAAGCCTTTAAACCTTACGCTTATACATGAATTACAAACAAAATTTTTGTAGGTAACAAAATTGACGAAATGTTTTTAATCAATTTGGCAGCGTTGGGAATATTTATTGAATTCGTCGATAATTAAATATCTTCGCGCCGAATACGGCCCCGGGCTGTTGTAGATATTTGTACTTGAACTGCGATATTAATACGAGAGTTGCACCTGGGCCTCGGAGCGTGTTCCCAGTAAATAAATCCATAACGTACATGCTACATTTACAAGTACCGATTTAGAGCTCATCCGTTGAGATATGTCAACTAGTCACGTTATGTGCCCAACCTTGAAGGCGATAATGTGGATTACACGTGAAGGTGGGAACGCACCCTTCAAACGTCTCTTAATAATTACAAATTAAATGTTCCCAGCAAAAGAGAGCGAGTATTATTAACATTGACAATTAATTTTAAATACATGAATATGAAAATTTCCCTTCATCCATGTTCATAACTTAAATTACCTAACAAAAGAAGAAATTTTTTCGCTGTTTGGTAACTAGTTGTAAGAGAGGAATTATAATAACGACATTTGAATAATGAAATAAGAATAAACAATCCAATTAGGTAGACCCAACTTCGAGAAGGAGATCAATCTATGAATCCAGCTCTATTGGGCAGCGTTCGGAAAGCTTCGAGACATCTCGTCCAAAATTTCTCAGTGCAGACAATGTATGCTGTCGGTGGTGACATATGGCTCTGAAATGTGGTCTCTAACTATGGGCCTCGTAAGAAAGCTTAACGTGGCTCGACGAGCTATGGAGAGGGCTATGCTTTGGGTTACACTGAAAGACCGAATCAGAAATGAGGAGATCCTTAGACGTTCGAAAGTTACCGACATAAGCCAGCGGATCAGTAAGTTGAAGTGGTAATGGGCAGGACACATTGTACGAAGAGCCGACGGCAGTTGGGGCCAGAAGGTTCTCGAGTGGAGGCCACGGACGTCTTTTTTTATAATATAATGGTGGCAGACAGGCTGGCGGCTCACTTGATGGTAGGTGGTTACCGTCGCCTAAGGACACAAACAACACAAAGGGGAGTGCTAGTGCGCTGCCTACCCTGTATGAGTTTGTCTTACCTACCTACAAGGTGGACAGGTGGACAGACGAAAAACCTATTTTTTCCCCTGCCCAAAAAATTTCAATAATCATTGAACTTTTTTTAAGATAGTTCTTAAAGGGCTTTATTACAAACGAACTTTAATACAGTTGAAGTTTTCTACTAAGTGTTACAAGACTTCTTACAGTTACTTCAATATATGAACGATAAAGTTAGACAGGGCTCCCACAGCTTGGCACTAAATACGCTGTTCGGTGTATAAATCCTCTTATAGAAGCCTCTCACTATGTTATTTATTACATATAATCTTAGTTGTATTTTCGTAGACTAATATCTTCGTAGACTAATTTTAATTTTCTTAAAAGCTGTTCTGATATACTAAGAAGCGGCCTTCACGGTGTGGAAATTTGTTTAATATAGGTTTGTTGAGAGTTGAGATTTAATGAAGAGAGTAAAATTGCGGACAATAAATTCTTCTTCATAAGTTTCTTAAGTTTGAACTGTTATATAAAGTTAGAATTATTTTATGTAAAAGTGTACACAGTCGCCAATTGCAGCAGTGTGGTTTTTTTGTACCTGTGGCACCTGTGGCGACGTTAGTCACTTACTATTTTGAACCTATCTCCTAACTCATGATATCTCAAGACATCTCTTTACATAGTAAAATTTGAAGTCGCTTTCCGCGTCTGCCTGTATGGCTGCTAACTCCTCCTAAGCCACGCAACGAATTTTGTTGCGGTTTTCACCATCAGTCTTAATATATAATAATAAAACCTAATTAAGTTTTTACCTGGACGAAATCGGGAGAGGGTCGTTAATAAGATATAAAATAAAGAAACGTTACTTGCTAATGTAATTTGCTTGTAACTTACGACAATCATATCTATTAAGTACATATTATTTTTGTCGTTAATTTCTAGAGCTTTCTATTTAATTGAATACAAAAGTTAAACGTTCCGAGTCAGTTTATTCTCTAGCGAATATTTGCAAAGTCCATTTGCTCTGAAAGTAAGCATTTGGAGCCAGCATTTTCCTTTCTTAATTAGTTTTAAATTACTCGACGATAGCTTTGTTAATTTGCTAATTTTGTACAGAAACTTACTTGCTTTTAAAAAAAGGTAAGCGACAAATAATTACACATTTATCAATTGTAATTGATGTCGAGTTTACAATTTTTAACGCAAATTGTTGTAATTGTAAAACTGCATTAACTTTTTAAATTAATTATAACGGTACGACCCGTTGAATGAGTGGTAAGGGTCCTTGCCTAACATCTCAGCGTCTCTCCGATTCCCAGCGGGATCAACTTTAGAAATGAATTTTTCGAAATTGGCTCTGATTTGGATTTGGAAAGTAGCGGCGCGACACTGCATTTGCGTTTGGGCAGCTCGTCTGGCGGCAGTACCCCTTACAGAAGGCCACCGACATATACTGAATATAACACATATGTGCTGTTATGTTTCGGTGAGTAAGTAAGGGATGCCAGAGCCCATTACCCCATCCCTTCCTTATCCCATGTTCTTAATCCTTCTATGGCGTTGCTTGTGCTATAATAGGCGACGGTAGGCACTTAGGCGACCGTCAGCCTGTCTGTCGACCTTAAAATACAAAAAAGTGATTAAAATAAATTTGAAATTACTATAAAGAAAAATCCATGTTTTGTAATCGCGGTGCTTTATTGCTTGCTGCTTTTTGCTTCACTTTGTTTACGCTGTATGAAAGCTAACATAATAATCTATATGCGTGTATATCTTTTCTATATGTATACATATTATAAAATAAGGTCTAAGAAAGGATTTTTGAAAATTTCAACTCCGTGCGAAGCAGAGGGCGGGTCGCTAGTGTACTATTGAAAATTTAATGTTCTTCTAATAGATAATCTTGTTGAGTGTTTTCATTTTAAACGTTATTAAGTTTAGATATACATTAATCTCAAGCGGAAAGTTCGTCCGCTAAAAGCAATAGAAAAATCACTTTGGATGCTTCTCCTAAAAGAGAAATAAATAGTATATCTAATAGAGACGATGCGGGCTTAATCCTGATTTAGTGGCGTGAGGTTAGAATATCGACAAATCTAAAAACGGTTTTAACTTCACAGACATTGTTCTGGGAATATTCAAAATTAAAATGCACGTGGTCTTGTAACGTTTCTAGGATGATATTAATAGATATTTGAATATACATATTTTGTGTTATATTCAGATCTTTGGTGATTGAAAAAATTGGAAAAAATATCCTTAGTGTCTGATTGCTTTTAAGATGTTCGTCTGGTAGTGATTTTACCATCAAGTTGAATATCTAACAAAGTGAAGTGTGAAAGTTGAAGTGTGATTTTCTATACTCAATCGCCTGTCAATCTTAGATGGGATTTGAATAAAACTTGATGCACAAACAGACGATGTCGTGAATTAATATGTGTTATATACTTTTTTATTTCATAAAGTCATGAATTTTTCAAAATATTAACCTATCCAATCCACCCTGGTACCCATATAGTCATTGCCTATTCTGGTATAGAAACCATTTCCTAAATTGAATTTATAGTAATTTAAACAAGCATGTTAAATGTTAAGCGTATAGAAATAAATTTCTATGTACTCTTAAATCTTGTATACATGACATATCGCGATGCCAAGATATAATCGATATTACAACGAATGTACACGGTAAGAAAGAAAGAAAGAAAGAAAGAAAGAAAGAAAGAACGAAAGAATTTTATTCACGCAACACAAAGACTGGTAGTGAAGTTTGTCTGCATGTTTTGTCGTGTCGTAGTTATCGTCTTGTTGAGGTCTTGTTATGTCAAGACTTTTTAGATCAAATACATAGATCAGGATACATTATAATGGCAATTCATTTGCCTATGTCCCCTTATATAAATCGAGTCTAATACAAAGTTAGCTATTAAACATATTTTCATTTAAAAAGAAATTACCAATTCTATTGAAGTGTTAAGAAAAGCAAAAACGAATAAAACTATAAAATGTTCACTTTGAATATCTACCTTGTCTTTTCAACATGGCTATCGAGTAGGTACCAATACTAATAATAAATATGTAAGTGTAGGTATTGTATGTATGTATGTATGTATGTATGTATGTATGTATGTATGTATGTATGTATGTATGTATGTATGTATGTATGTATGTATGTATGTATGTATGTATGTATGTATGTATGTATGTATGTATGTATGTATGTATGTATGTATGTATGTATGTATGTATGTATGTATGTATGTATGTATGTATGTATGTATGTATGTATGTATGTATGTATGTATGTATGTATGTATGTATGTATGTATGTATGTATGTATGTATGTATGTATGTATGTATGTATGTATGTATGTATGTATGTATGTATGTATGTATGTATGTATGTATGTATGTATGTATGTATGTGTGTATGTTGTGTATGTATGTATGTATGTTCCTCCATGAAACTTCATGAAACTTGCTAGATAAACATTTGGACGTACGGGACGCAGGATAGGCTACTTAATATTTATCAACGCGGAAGAAGTCGTGGGCACCAGCTAGTTCTAAATAAAATTTAATGATTTCACTTCACTGAATACAATATTGCCATATTTCAACGGTTGACGCAATAAAAACCTGTCATTCAAATGACAGATCTAAACGGAAATAGAAATTTTGCATAAGCCTAAATTTCGGGTAGCTAAATTATTATCCTAAATTGTGAATTGGATGAAAGGTATAATTAGAATCTATTATTAACGATATCCAAAGGATTGGCTGTTGGAAAGGCGACATGAGACTGATAAAATTTTAGTCATAAAATTTATATCTGTATCACTTTTTATGATTAAAGGCGGCAAACAAGCCTACAAACCCATTAGGGTAATCTGTATGGCGAAATTTAACCAAATCCGATCATCGGTTTATACGCGATAAGTTATCAAACATTCGCAGATTTCATGGCTGACTTTAAGCACGTTTGCTTTTGTGGTTATTATAAATGTCACAACATTACAATTTGGTGAGTCTACATGTTTTGAAAGAGCGATAGTATTCTCACATTCCGATTTTCTCACTTTATTTAGTTGCATACTGCGTTTTGCAGTCATAAATTGGGCAGCCCGTTTGGCGACAGTAACCATCCCCTTCCAGGAGTCCAGCGTTAAATAACCGCATTTGTGTTGCTGTATTTTCTTAATTCTTAATTCTTCTTTTAATTAATTCAATTTAATTAATTCTGATACAAAAAAAAACAGCTGCTATGCTGCGTACTTCTCTATTATATTGCACAGTACGCTGAATGTTTCTCTGTTGGACATATTTGCTTGCTCCGATTTTCAAATTTCAATGAATTGATAGTGGACTCATAAACGGATTTCTGCAGGCAACTATAGACTATCCAAGCTATAATTTTAAAGTTACAGCTTCTACTATATGTTCTCAGTGATCAATGTGTAAATGGATAAAAAACATATTGCAAAAACAATTTGATATCAAAAGCGTAACCTCAAATCGCAGAACAGACCTCAAATCACGTATGAACTAAATCATTTTCGTAGAGTAGGGATGTAATACTTGCCATGGTCGAGTGGAAAGCGGAAATTAAATGCTTTGTATAGAACGTTAACTGTTATTTATGATTGTAGTATTTATTAACAAGGTTTAGATAGTAATTGACATTATACATTAACACAGAATCCTGTGTTTTAATGAATTTCCTTGTATGCTGGTACATAATATAGGTACATAAATATTTTGTGTAGGATTAAATTTTCTTAAAATGTATGTAAAATATAAAACTTGACACACGTCTTGTTTAGTGTTAAAATGTTTTTTATTGACAATTAAGTTCTACAGAGAAAATCGTTGAGTTTAATGAATAATTATGTAAAGACTCAATTCACATTAATTCTGTCTGAATTTGAAATATATAACTATTGTTTCAATATCACTTATTTGTCAAGTGTAATCAGAATAACAATGGGAAAAATCAAATAAAGATTCAATCTACGAAGTCTAGACATAGGTAAAAAGTATTGCTAATAATCGGTTATAGAATCATTAACTAGGTTGATACCTAGTTAATAACTAATGACCTCTAATGACCTCAACTTTGCACGAGCACTATTATTGGGTAAAGACCTATTTCATTTTATTTACAATAAGCTTTGTAAATGTCCGCGAATGGTTTGAACAGACTTCATTGTTTATAATTAATGATGTGTCAAAGAAGTGAACTAATTTCATATTAATTGGAAATTATCTCTTTTTTGACCAAACAAACTGACTGATCATAGAAAGATTAAGGATAAGGGAATTGGGAGGAATAGGTAAATGGGCTCTGGCATCCCTCACTCACCCACCTGAAAACTACAGCACACACGGTTCTCTTTCACGGTGGTCTTCTGTAAGAGGGTGGTTACTGCCACCAGACGGGTTTCCGGGTATAATATACTACACTACATCTTCTTCTATAATATAAAAATGAATCCCTAAACGTGTTGCTAAGCGCAAAACTCGAGAACGGGTGGACCGATTTTAATTCTGTCTTCACTCATGGATAGAGGGATAATCAGGGAAGGTTTTTACGTAAAAAAAAGTGCGCCCCAGGCGATCTTGGCTTCGCCCGGGGCCGCTAGTTATTAATAATAATGAAATCGATAGATATCAAAATTCGTTCAGCATTCGACAAACAGTAATAATTAATAGTATGCTGTTTAAACACGACACGCATTATTGTAATCAAAGTTCTATTCTATACATTTTATTGAAATACTGTGCAATGTTTACATACATATTAGTTAGTAATTAAAAGCACGTACGAGTTTTAGTACTTGATACTGGCACATGTCACCAAACAGTTAGCAAAGCGCACGTTTCCGCACCTGTAACTCCCTTGTTTTCCAAATTATTCGCATTTAGTGCCAAAATGCTAATTAACATGGCGAAAACGACGGCTAGGGAAATGAGCACTCGCCGTCGCCAAGAATCATGAAGAGGGCGGTTCCATTAACTTTTATTACAAGGCGTTTTAAACCGTGTCGTCCAAATTAGTTGGCCAATTCGAAGAGCATCTTCGTAGTGCTTACATTCATCTGTCCTCATTACGACAAGCTCACTTCATATTAATTTATTTATTGTCCACATCAAATTTAAGGTGTACTGTTGTTCTGGTTTTAATTAGATTTTGGTTAGTGTCGATTACATTTTTACGCGTCTATAAAGTGAAGTCAGTGAAATAAATTTTGTAAAAAGTGTTTCTAAAACATTTTTTTTTATAACAGGACGCACAGAAAGTATTTTTGTATTTTTGTTTGTATATCAGTAAGAGTAACACGAAATTGGTTCAAGCATTTTCGCTCGCTCAATTCGCTCTTGTCGCCACGTTACAGATAAAACCGAAGCCATTTGTATAATAGTGGAGTAAGATCGGCAAATTAATGTTCTAACATTGCCGAAAAGCTGGAAATTGACCACGAAAAAGTTATGAAAAAAAAAAGATAGATGTTTGGTGGAACACCAACTTCCACCAAAACATTTAACCATAACCTTGAACCCTTAAATTTTTACTCGTTTCGATGTTTCTGAACTCTTTAAGTATAATGATATTGATATATAAACTAATTGGTTCAATTGTTCTTTAAAAATTCCAGTTTTTACAGCAATTGGATCATGTGACTTCCAACAAGATGTCAACAATTATCTAACAATTTACCTTACCCTGAGATTGCATATGATATAAGCAATGTACA
The DNA here is from genome assembly GCA_936446665.2 of Synanthedon andrenaeformis. Taxonomy (NCBI): domain Eukaryota; kingdom Metazoa; phylum Arthropoda; class Insecta; order Lepidoptera; family Sesiidae; genus Synanthedon; species Synanthedon andrenaeformis. The sequence goes on along the minus strand of OW387783.2, from coordinate 4,555,565 downwards.
ACGTGGTAGCAAATTGTGTTCATGTTAAAGCCAAACACGTTAAACAAAGTTCAAGTCTGACTAAATAAGAAAATTTACTAAATAAATTACTGAAACATTGGTACACACGTAAGCTACACTAGGCGGTTAGACTAATTACACGGTCTAATTGGTTTGTCCATCCATCTGTAACTGCGGCTCCGTGGGGCAAGCTAGTTAATTAGTGTCCTAATCAATGTCAATGTGATTTACTTATTTAAAGGTCTCAAAAGTGTATCTTTTTTATAATTTAAGCCTAATAATGATTAGATGTTAACAACTATCTTACAAGAATTATATATGAAGAGAGAAAAGAATTTAATTATTAAAATGATAGATTAAACTAACAAGCTTCATTGGCAAGAAAATATAATATCTGTTTCTAAGTTTATTTCAGCAGTTCGTCAGTTCTGTGGGTGTTATACATAATAATACGAGATATACCGATTTTATACGATAAGTTTTGAAGTTCTTTAAATAGAGCTGTAAAAGTCTTCCCGACTTTTACAACTCTATGCTGAATTAGGATATTTTTGCTGAAATTCTAATTTGACAAGCCCATTGTATGAGTGGTTAGGGTGCGTGCCCTAAAGCTCTGTCTCAGGGTACCGGGTTCGATTCCCGGCAGGGTTAATTTTGTAAATGAACTTTTCAAAGTTGCAGTCTGGATTTGAAAAGTAGTGGCAGGGCACGTTGCATTCCTATCCCTACCTAATCCCTATCCTTAATACTACTATGATTAACTTGTCCACTTGATGGTACTTGCACTTTCAGCATCAGTGGCGTTGCTTGTATTATAGGCGACGGTAGCCACATACCATCAAGTGGATTACAATTGATCCCTATTGGCCAGTGAAATAAAATAACAAATAAATTAAAATTATTTTACAACCCAATAACTAAATTTATCTAAACTCTCAGGATCTGTCCAGCAATGACTGCCGTTGCTGCCGCCCATATTTGTTACATAACGCTTTCAAAATATTTTTTGAAAATAATATTTTCTGTATTTCTTTCTTCCCTTTTACACGCCGTTGAGTATTTATCTCGACGTGAATGTATACACACGTGAACGAAATAACCTTCTCCAAGGAGAATAATTTATCTTGTAATGTAGTAGGAATCAGATGTAGGAACGAGATTTTGTCAACATGGAACGTTCGAAAGTTTGCTCTGTTTGCCTCCAGCGTGAGAGAGAAAGCCAAAACGAGGATTGTAAGCAGTAACTAACTAGTAATTGACCTTTATTTATAGGGTTGACAACTATATTGATATGTTCCGAAGTTTAACATTCATTATTCAAGGACTTTCCCTTTTGTCTAAGTTTGTCGTAACTTTATCAATATTATATATTACGTATCAAATAGTTTCACTAACTAAAGCTACAGACGTACAGATTTAGGCAGATAAAAGTTTTCTATATCATGAATTTAAGCTGTCAAGTACTCAAAGGTAAATTATTTGTTGGTAGGTCTCTGTTGCTTACCTACTATAGTTGTAGCAAATAATATTTCCCTCGAGATGAATGTACTCCGGAATGTACACGTAGTTGGAACTTCATACAGTTTATTCCTTTCTATAGTTCCCGCCTACAAGTTAATTTCGAACTAAAGCTCAAATTGTTTCTGAAGGTTTAGGTGGCATTGCTTTGGAGTTGTACGAAATGTTTATCAAGAGAAATTGTTTAAGTTTCAATGGAGTGTATATCTGTTCGAGAAATAAATTTGATATTAATAATAAAAAAAGGGGAAGCGTGATTTCAGATTGTCGTTATTAATTTATGTAATTTTTGGAGGTGGATTTTATCAATACACAAAGTTTCATCGAAACTCGTTCAACAGTCTGTGAGTAATTAATTGAGTAACAAACGTTTATTTATAAATAGCTGGTGGCCGCAACTTCCTACGCGTTGAAAATTATAAAAATAATACATATATACGCCTAATATCTTTATTGCTGTAGCTTTGCAAAGCGTTGGATTTTTGTTTTTAAATAATCCTTCTGGAACAATACTTTTTCTGGGTGAAAGGTCCATGTCCTTTTATGTTTCCCTGACATGCATGCAAAACTTCATGATGATCGATTGAGTAGTTGAGGCATGTAAAGGCAACATACAGTCAGACAAACAGAGTTACTTTCACATTTATATTATTAGTAAAGTATGGATATTAAAACATAAACTAAAATGTCAAATAAATTGCAAGTATACATTTAAAAACAAATCTAATTCTTCTCTTTTCCTAACAAAACATTTATTTTTTTCATTTCAAATTCTTTCTAATAGTGTTAATTTAAATAGAAAAGCATGTTGTCTGCCGCCTTGTTTAGATATGGCTCTGGAACACGAACATGAACGTTTAATGGTTACGTGGATTAAACCTGAGCCGCGTTTCCAAGATTTCATTTAAGCACAGCATTCATGGATAGATGAACTACTACAAAATCTTTATCATAACTTTGATAGTTTAATTTGTAATTATATTTTAATTAGTACTTTTCTGGCTGAATGAAATGATTAACACTTTTTATGTTAAATTCGACAGAGAGGCTGACGGCCCACTTGGTATAGGCAACCGCTATAACAAAAGCAACGCCACAGGTGCTGCAAATGCGTTGTCGAACATTGTAGGAAAAATGATAACGCATTGGGAAGGGACAGGGAAATGGGCTTTGACGTCCCTTACTCACTCACCGAAACACAACAGCACACATGCTGTTATTTCGCGGTGATCTTCTGTAAGGGGGTAATTACTGCCACCAGACGGGCTGCCTCACTGCTGAATGTGTGAACATGTCATTGGAAGTGACCTCATTCAAATATTACTTCTCTTTTTTATTTATGAAGAGGGTTCATCTAGTTGCGGGTAGGTGCATAATGCACATATGTACTGGTTGGTTCCAGTACCTCTCCGGTACACGTTAACCACGCTACACGTTACGTCAAGTCACGCGATACCCACATTACAACGCTGAAAGATTTCAATTCCACTTACAAAATCACTTTGTATCCGATCCTCTTTGGCTTTACTTTTGATGCTCGTTTCACTGGGTGCACTGTTTGAGAACTTTTGACTCAACAGTTTTGACTTTTTTTCTTGTTACGAGATTGTTTTGAATCTTGTTCATATTTACATCGCTCAGAAAAATGTCTTTGTTCAGCGTTTATAAAGTATGAGCGTTTTTAAACGATCGCGGCAAAGTCTGGTTACGCTTTCAAAGTCCTAAAACTAAAAACTATAAGCGAATCGAGAGGGGTTTTAGTGCGGTAAGAGTGCCTGTGAAAATGAACAGTACAAAGTGCTGTGTTCACATGTATTTTTTGAAGATTCTCCTTGTTAAAAGAAAACATCTTTACTTATAAAATAGTTTGCCTAAGTATCAACGCATAGCCAAAACTAAGTCTAGAAAGTTTAAATTTGTAACATGGTTTATTTTATAACCATGTTTTAACCATCCGCTTAAAAAAATAATTTTAAAAATTTCAACTCCCTACAAAGCCGGTAACGGTTTTCTAGTAAGAGATAAAACAGCTAGTAAGTGCCATTAGTTTGACATAAAAGAGTAACTAGTATTAGTATGGCATAATTTGCGTTTTGTTGGTTTTTATTAAAGAAATCCACTTCATACTATGTATGTTTTATTGTTTCAGAAGGAGTCGCATTTTTGCTAACTGACAATATAACGAATTCCCAAGAACAATTAAAATTCCATTCGAATTATAACGAGAAGTTAACGGAATATTGTATCTAGCTGGAAACATTCGGGGAGGAACTTATGACGTCTGTCCAAAGGAAGTATTTCTGCGTCAGCTTGACGCCTGCTGCAAGCCAGATACAATTTCACGCTGTGCCAACTTGCAAAATTCGTTGAGATATTCTAATTTCATACAGATTTTGTATAACTGCATCAGTCTATGTAAAATGTAGTAACGTTTTAATTGTTTTAGATTTAAATACGATTATACGTTATTAATTTCGAAAAATCATCTGTAGAAAAACCGTGTTGGCCTTTATTGCTCTTGGGTATATTCAATGGCGATGAATTTTATAGCGTTTGATGTACATTATCCGTTGATTTGTTTTGTTATTGCAAGCGTATTTCCTGAAAGGGTAGTGTATATTTCGAAATGAAAAGATTTCCATAAAATCGAGTTTAGTGGCAGAATAAGTTGTGAAGGCTTGCTAGGCACGCCTCCCGCCGGCCAGGCACCAAGGCTCGTGTTCTTGGAACATGGTAATAGTTTCCACGAGTTCATCGTACTGCACGATCTAACTACTTATTCTTAGCATTTTAGTTTGGAAAATGTAATTTTTGAATGAAAAGTGGGTTTTTTGTGTGAACATGACATATATCTGTATCAATAGAACCTGTCATAAATAAGAAGGGATCGTGTATGATGGGGACAAGGTGTCGCTTAGGTAGTCTAACAAGTCTGGTACTCCTTGATAACAATGATAACGCACCAAAACAAATTAATATACACGACACTACTGTCTGCTTAGAGAATAGTGCCTGCTACTCCTTAATAATTTAAATTTATGGATCTTTCTTAGTGGCCAAAATTCGTAAGTCAAAAGATCTAACTTTTCAAGGCAAGAGCCTTAATTATTATGTTATTGTCATGTTATACAGATAGATTATGTTATGTTAAGTATACAGATTCATGTTTGTGTGGTAACTAATGAATGCAAAATAATATTTTTGCCAGAAATTTGAAATGTTTGGATATGTGAAAAAATTTTCCAACCTTTCGTAACATTCAATACCAATTGATTGATGATTCCCGAAAACTCGTTGCGCAAATAGCAAAATGCAATCGCAGCAACGGTTCGCTACAGGAAATTAACATATTAGCCAAAAATTGCTGCACTAACCTGTCATGAGCATGACTCAGTATTTATAAAATCGTACGAACTAGTGCACAAATTTCACTCTCTGAGGAATAAAGTTTTAAAATATGGCGTGTATTAAAATTATGACGCCACTATGTCGTGTGGTTTAGGTAAAAGGTGACTCTACAATCAGACTACCTAATCACCTGTATTGCACAATGCTATGTGCAATATCACATCACATCATGAGATTTAACGTTGCGATTAATAGGCGATAGCGCATATAGTTCTTTCAATTTTGACTATTGCTTGAATTGAAAATAGTCAAGTATTTTTTTTTCACTTTGTGCAATAGTACGTCATTATAAAGGTTACCTTTGACAGAATTTATTGCTTGTAAGTGAGCTGACTGTAAGCTTTCGTTGCTTTGGTTACCGCAGCCAGGATACCAAGTGAGCGGAGATTTTAAAATTAAATTTAATGTTCATTAAGGTTCTTTCACTTGGAGACATCAAGTTCTCAGGTTTTATAATGATTCCAAAGCCAAAAAGCGATTTTATCTATATATGAATAATCTACATTACCTACTATCAAAGCGAATTGATATCATAACTCTGAAGAGATAGGTTGCATCATTTTGCATTGATCTTGTATTGGGCACGACTGTATTTTTAATCTGACCTTATATGTATCTGACGAATTCAGTAGTAGAAAGTAGCATCCATCATTAATAGTATCTGACGAAAAAAGGATTTGGAACAAAAACGGATCTTTTCAAATTAGAATATGAATAATGTCGTGAGATCCAAATTATTTATTGATTTCCTTATTTGCGACTGCCTAGTAGGCCATAGGCTCTTTAAAAATATTTGAGAATTTGTCACCATTTAATTATTTAGTAAAATTAGCACAGCCTTAGTAGAATTTCAGTTAATATTTAATCTTTAAACATACCAAAATAAACTAGGTATTCTTGGCTACTTTAAGAAACAGTTGAGAAATGTATTATTCATTATACATTGGACACGGATTGATCTTAATCTTAATAGAGGTAGATTTGTGGGGATCTATGTGAGATTAATGGTTGATGTAACGGTTTTATTGGTTACCTTGTGCTTTTCAAACTGGGATATATGGCGACCCATTATTATATTTATAGAGGGGAAGAGCATATTTACTGTTCCTTTATGGTTTTAAATGTCTTTTGGAAATGTTTCTATTTTAGTTTCACTTTTGATTAAAACACTTGATTAAATCGGTGTATTTTGATAATCTACTATAGCGTATTTAATTAGTGTTGGATCCTAATCCATACTAGAATTATAAATGCGAAAGTTTGGATATTTGGATGTTTGTTCCTCAATAATGCAATAATTTTTATCCTGAAAAAGTGTTGTTCCCGTGGTATCGTCAAAAATTTAAAAAATTTGACGCCACAGTCACCAGCATGAATGGTGGCGCCACCGTCGTCATAGCGATAAAGATGTCAGGCGTTATATTTATATTCATAAATTTTTTCAGGTGTTATATTTTTCATTCAAAGCAGATGAAGTCGAATATTATTCGACTGGTATCGAATAAGTTCATGTGTTCAATGAATTCATTTTTTATTTAAGTTTTTGAGTGCGAAACATAGTAATTATGATAATTATAATCAAAAATAAATTGCAAAAATAACTTTAAGGAATTGTTCTGTCCAAATATACCTTTTTTGACGCTAGGAAATGCGTTACGCATACAAACACCGTCTGGGGGGACGGTGTGGTTATGTGGGACTCCCCTCCCCCTAATGAGGGAGTTATACCCACTAAAACTTAGCGGCGGTCTTCCACAGCAGCAGGAGGATCCTGGGCTCGCATTAGCGCACCAGGGTCCTCCCCCGCTATGCCCCCCATTTTACGTGAGGGCACCTCCCAGGGATGCTAGTCGCATACCCAATTTTTTTTTTTACAGAACAATATTACATTATTCAAATTTGAATCAAATACGTCGCGTTTGCGTTTAAACAACTATTAATCTTATGTCTAACTAGAAGTTTTCGTCCGATAAGCCTCACAACTTATGATTAGGATGCGAGCAGCTGTGATCTCTTGAAGCTAGTTAACATGCAAGCTTAGCGCTAAGGATAACATTTTTAATTTACATAATCCTCTAAGCATTTCATTAGAATATACCAACTTTTACCATTTTAAAATTGTAAATACCTCATAAATTGATTGAATTCAGTAGTATTGGTACAATATTTTATACTCGTAGTAATATTTCTTGTTTTAAATGGGGGTAATGTCTTATAAATACAACAATTGTAGTTATTTAAACTTTTCAAAAAAAATTCAAATTTTTTTCACAAAGGTTTTGCGACTAATGTGTGGTTCCAGTGATGACATGGCGCTGAAACGTGGTCTCTAACTTCAGGCTTTTTTTCATGATGATAAAAGCCTGAATTTATAGCTATGATGTATATGTATAATTACCATACTTAACTGAAAATAGGGATAGGTGGAACGGGCTAAAAGAGTTGGATTATCTTACTAACGTTTTATTGTTCTCATATAAAAAGAGAAGTTTAAGTATTATATATATCTAATTCCAATAAACTGTCGATACAAACAAAAAATTGGCAACTTCCTTTGTTAACTACTTAAAGAGTCTCCTATATACTTGAACAAAGTATTATTAGAAGTCTTTTGTGACAAGAGGTTCCTATAATAAGTACCGACAGCAAATTATTTTCTCTTTCAATTTTTTTTTGTGGGGAAAAAAAAATACCGTTCTACCGGCGCTACCGTTCTTCGTAGTATACGAAGAACGGTAGCGCCGTTCAAGGTTGATCGAACAATAGCTTCGAAGCTAGTTAAAGTTTATGAGGCTTTCTATATTTTTTTATTTGCAAAGTTTGTCTGCATCGTGTAGCTGTACATTATTTACACATACATATTGTTTTTTTTTTTGTTTTTTTTTTTTCATTTGATATTTGATTATATATACATTTTACTATAAATCAAACATTACGTACATGCACTCTTTAAATAAACTAGACAGACAAACAAAATAAAAGGTCAAGCAAATTATCTGTAAAATTTTGCGAAACCACGAAAGCCTCTTAAAGTTCAAAGCAACTTTCAAGTGTATCATATATGATTTGAATAAATAAGTATTTTAAATATAATAAGTAACTTAAAAGAAAGCCTGAAACTATATGAATAACTTATAAGAACTGTGAATAAAAACATGAAACTCCTAATTATCGGTTTTACAAGTGTGAATCATAGTATAATATATTCTTTATACGATAATATCTTCTGAACAGTCATGATGCAGCATATTAAAAAGCGATTGTATGAATGTAATTTAAAAAATTCACATATAAAATGGCGCCCATTTTTTAAGTTTTTCGACAATCTCTCGGGAACCTAACATTTTTCCGATATAAAATGTATCTGGTATACCTGTCCGGCTTTTTTTTCGAATATCTGTCGTCGCAAATCATATGATTTAAGCAATATCAATATCAGAACTAGCCTTAAGTATTAAAAGGTGTTCGATCATGTTGAAATAAGTGTTAAGACCTACGTCATCGATCAAAGCTCGAGGCGAATCGTGTGCTCTGTGATGCAGTTACATTGATTAATTTCTACAAATGGTACAATTGCCAATCTATACACAAATCATAAGGTAAAGGTTTATTTTATTGTATGAAATGAAAATGTGATTTTTCATATAATAAGTTAGGATTTGGAAGAAATATAGTATCCCGCGAATATTATAAAGTAAAACGCATATGCGATAAACGACTGAATTATTTGAATTTGATTTTTTATAAATATAAAGTAATTAGAAGTCTATGATTAATATTTTTATCTCGGCAAGCTTCTTATAAGCTACTGTATATAGCGCACGCAACGCTTCTCTGTCACTTTCCACGACACTCCTCTGTCGCTTCTCTGTCACGACTTCGTCCGCGTTGAAAAATATTAAGTAGCCTATACTGTGTCCCGTATGTCCAAATGTTTATCTACCAAGTTTCATGAAAATCAGTTAATTCGTTTCAGAGTTATGGAGGAACATACATACATACAGAAAAAAATTCTAAAAATCGTCAATTTAGTTTCAGTATCATGTATAGAGCCTATAAACACGATATCTCTGAAAACAAAGTAACTCACTCCATGACCGACCCTTACAGATTTATTATTAGTATTGATTATTATTTATATTTTTATTACTTGTAATAAAACGGCGCGAGCGTGGAGTGACAGAGAAGCGTTGCGTGCGCTACTCCATGTGACAGCTAGGGATGGCGAGAGTTAATTATAATTTATTTTATTTAACAGCATCGCTACCGGATTTAATTAGGCAATCCATTCGCAATTTATCAATGTAAGTATCATCTACCAGATAATAAAAAATAAAGAATAAAGACATTTATTTCAGAAAAACAACTTTAGTTTTAGCATATTTCTGTCCCCCACACTAGGATTTATTAATCTTTGCTATAATTAAAAAAACAGATGAGGTTATATATTTCTAATGCCGTATCTCGTACTATCATACGAGTATACAGTTGTTTGCTTTGTTGATTTTTTGAAAATGATTTCCGCTAAAAATATTCTCCTTGTCAGCTTATATTAGGTATTGAATATAAGCTGAACCTTTTTTGTATTTATTTTTTATTAATTATTATACTCAACATTTTTAAAATCGAAATGATTTAACCACATAAGAATAGACTTGACAGATTGATTACCTAAAAGTTTCAATGATTTACGTATATTTTGATTTATACTTATTTTATTATACGTAGGTATTTATACAGAACTAATACCTAATTCATTCTATATAAAATTTATGTTATTATATAATAATATGTTAATTAGATAGCAGTTTGTGGATATGTACTCGTATTCTTTTTTAGTTAAAGACTTCTAACGCTGATTACAAAATATTTCATGAACCATTTTATTTTAGACATAAAAACAGAGAAATAAGAAAATCTCGGTTTTTCGATTTAGTTCAATTACGTAAAATTTATATCGACGGGTTCAGTGACTGCGGATAGCAGTACAGAGAGACAGCATGTTCAACTCCACAAATGTCTCAAAATATAAAAAAAATATACTGTCTTTTGTTGAAAGATTGAAACAACAAGCTATAGGTAATTAAAAGTAATAAACTAACCCCCGACTTTCTGTTGAGCCCAAACAAGCTATATATGCTGTAAGTTGCCAAGGAATTGGGTATCTCACAGAACACTTGATGCTGCAGCATCAGGTCAAGGTTCATGGAAGTACCTTGGTCCTGGAAATACCGCCGATGTAACAATATACCCAATTCCACATCAATAGAACCTGTAGAAGTTGAATCCCTTAGGCAACTAGCAAATAGTCTGTAGGTCTTCAAACGCCTGCATAGATAATTTTTAGCTCATATTTTTTACCTAAGAGCTATCCCGATCACGTCAGTTTTCAATAAAAAAAATCGGATCAAAGTCGGTCCATCCGTTTGGGATTTCCATAGACAGACATATACCACACATCAACCTTATAACGCCCCGTATTTGCGTCGGGCGTCGGCGTCGGCGGTTATAGAAAGGGTTCCTTGACTAAAACCAGAAATAACAATTTCAAGCAGTTGATGGTTACTATCGCTTCAATCTAAAAGTGATAAATCTTTGTTCAGATAAGTTAACATCCAGGCGTTAAGTGGGAAACTTGTGCCGAGTAATTAGAAATTAAACGGACTTAGGTCGAACCAGGCAACATATTTAAAATGAGTTTGAACCTTACTTATACTTAACATTTATTGTGTAGTAACTGTCCAAAAATTAATGTCTTGCCAAGTTCTACCTGTGAATTGTGACTAAAAATTTAATACTGACCATGCACTAAAGAAAATTTATAATAATGCTTTCTCTATCAAATTAAAATGTACCTGGCTTAAATTGTAAGTCATTCTCGTTAATTTGTAAGTGGTTTTTTAATTAGGTAACTTTCATTTGCGCTGCCCACTCGAATCTGTAGTGTCCTAGAAGCGGACTCAGTGCTTTAAAACCCATCAGGGCTTACCGCTGCAACATCCTTTAATTTCAAATTCTTTCTCAGTGTCGCTTTTTTAATAAAAAGAAATATAATTAGTGTCACCAATATACATAAATATAAGTAAGTTTGTGCAAAACAGATCTCATAGCAAATCTTTTCTTAAAGGATGGAATCTGATGGAATTTTTATTGATTTAAGTGTTTCTTTGTTGTGTGAACAATGAACAATACAAATGGCATTATATACGTTAGCGATGAAATTGAAAATTGAGATCCAGGTTGCTTTTGACCTTTGTCTTGACAGGCCAGACTTTGGTAGATCTTATTTGAAAATTATGTCTTTTACAATGGACAATGGATGACTTATGTAATCCGAACTTCGATTGTCGTTGTAGACGAAGATTTAAAATCGTAAATGTTAAATAAACTAGTGTGTAAAAATTAAAACTTTAAGTAGTAAAAAAAATTGTTAAAATAAAACGATTTTGTACGCATAATGTTAAAATAGGTACTTAAATATAGTTGTTATTGATCAAAGAGTTTATTAAACCTTTGTGTTATTTGCAGTGTTTATTGTTGGTTTGAATGCCAAGTAGCAATCAACTTGTCTAAAGTAATCATTAATTTTATGCAGTCATAATATCTGGCGGCAGTACGAACCCAATCAAACTAGACAAACTCAAACAGAGACGGTGTCATAGACGAGTAATCGAGTGTTCAATTGAGCAAGATTTCGATCATCAGAAATCGAATAAATTGAAATCGAATGCGAAGCGAATTGAAAATGGGCTTTCAATGACTAGTGATTCGTTTTTCTTTCTCTACTCAAGATGTTCTCTTGCGTTGTTAACGCTATTGTCTTTTGTTCGCCCGCTTATCAATTCAATTAAAATCATGAAAAGAACCAATTTTTGCTATACGCTCGGGGATAATATCATTATAAAATCGTTTTCATTGCACTACTGTGTATCTATAATACTGATATATATATCAAGAATATATGAGAAGAAAAATCTAATAGTTTTGATTTGATTTATTAGGGTTAATATTATACTACTTAATTTTTTTAATGCTAAGGTCCACAGACAGGCTGACGGTCCATAACACAGTTGATGGTAGGTGACTACCGTCGCCTATAAATTACCGTGCCGTGTTAGATACGTTTACCGATTGATAATACCTACTCGATGAAATTAGATTAATCTTAACATAATACGCGTAAGCGCTATTGATAAATCAAAGAAATGTATTTTACACTTCTTGCAAAATCCAATTACGCTTTGTAAATAAGAAGTGTTGAAAGATTCGGCGTCGCAGCGCAGCGAGCAATCTAAACCGAATACTCACTTTAATCTCGATTATTCATACAAAATCGAATGATTTATTTTAGCTGTAAGTATGTGAAATACTTAACACATATAGGAAATAAATCCTTTGTACTAAAAAGTATAAATCGATGTACAGTTTTTAGATAAATGTCGCCTACACAGGTTTTCCTAGTCCTCGCAATCTCTCAGTCCATATTAGTCCATACTAATATTATAAATGTAAACTGTCTGTCTGCTACCTTTTCACGGCTTAACTACTCAACCGCTCATCATGATTTTGCTTACACATTGTCAGAGATACCGGAAAGGATATAGGGTATCTTTCATCCAGAAAAAGAGGACTGATCGTGAGGGATCATCTAAAATTAAGAAAACTAACGCCTGTGCAAAGTGTTATTAACAACAAGAGGTCAAGAGTTTTTTTGCTTTTTATATATATTTTTATTTTTCAATGCGGACAAAGTCGCGTGCACCTGTCAGCACATAAATAAGTTCTCATATACTTTATTTCTCATAGAGAATTATTAAGTTGGAATAAATATGGAATGGATATCTTTATTTATTTGAAGGTAGTTATAATGTAATTAGTAAATAAAATTCCAGTAGAGTGGAAAATGCTGGGGCCCTAGCCAAGAACTAAACCAATGCAAACATTGGTTTGGTTCTTAGCTAGGGCCCCAGTACTGTGATAGAGACAGGATATTTTTTTTTACAAGAGGAATCTATCATTGATACCCACCGGCCCGGGGACAGACCGGTGGGTTATGTCGGACCCCCGCCGCCCCGAGATAGTATTGGGGTAGACCTACCGACTAAACCTCTTGGCGTCCTCCGTGTCCGCTATAAGGCGAAGTTGCGAGGTCGGACGAACACACTTCCGCAACTCCGCCGAGACAGAATATACCTACTCGTAGGTACACGGTGGAAATAAAGGAATTGGTGCTTGTATTCTTTACTCACGCACATAAACCCAACAGTGCTACACAGATCTTAAGCTACAGCTTTTACAGATCACAAGTTCAAATTGATGTTAATTCTTGATAAAGCTCCTAAAAATATGTGAGATATCTTATTAGATTTGGAATTGTGTCTAGATGAATGTATTGAAATGTTTTAATATCACATAAAAAATTTGCATGTTAGAAAAAAAACTAAGATAAAAAAAGCTTAAAAATGAAATCAAAAACCTAAAATCATGTATATATTTGAAAATGGGGAAAATCGACACCTTGGACAACATTTTTGGGTATTGTGACCACAAATAATTATTCTTTGCTTTATTCCTAGATAACTATGCTCTTGATTGCAGTCATAAAATTCAGTATTTGATTCTGTAAGTTAGTGTGTTTTAAAAAAAATTGAGATAGTCGAAAATCTTTTTTTAGATGACTTTGACACTTCGTATTTAAAAAAAGTACTATACTCCTCCTGCCCCCACCCCATTGGCAAGTTACTTAAAAAAATGGCCCATTTAATCAAGATTTAAAAGTGGTACGATTCATTACAAATTTTTTTGAAATGAAAACTTCTTTAGGCACATTGGGCACTTTTGATATGGGCAAAAAGCACTAAACTCGCGGTAAGTATAGGTATTATTTGTGAAGTTAAGCTTTTACATGTGCATTCCTACGACTGACAGTTTTTTAAATTAATAATAGTACGCAGCAACATGAATAAAGTTGATTCTTCATACGAAAATATAAATGTTACAAAAATTATTAAGATTCGATTTTAAAAAAAGCAAATTGTTAGCGTATTCTATCGAACTTTGTACAATCCTTCTCAAAAGCTGACTGATACTGTGTAACGAAGCGTAATGGTTCGTTTTATTTGCATAAATTTGGATACGAAGATTTATGTCCGAGCCTCGCATAATTACAGATCGGAATTAATTTCATTAAGGGAAAAAAAAATCGTTTTGAATATTTATTTTGTTTCATACAATTGATTGAATTAGTATTATAATTGGGTACCCAGTTTCATGAATGCTTATGATCCCTATAAATATTAATAAACTATAGTTAGCTCTGTTTCTGTCTAAAATTCCAAGAGGTTCTCAAAGTTTCTTTTTTATTTTATAAAAAACGTATGTTTTATTTTAAAACTTTACTAGTGCATAAGAATTAAAAAGTTTAAAATTTTAGTTAACGATCGAATTAATAGGATAATTTTAAATACTTTTTATATGAAGCTTTATTTATAAAGAAGAAATAATTATTAGAAAATAATTCAACACAATATTCTTCGTTTACTAATTTGCGTATTTTGAACCTGATGAAGTTAGGAATATTCTTGCAGACAACATTAATATTTATGACTTACTTAACGCTACTTGTGCAGTTAAACAAAATCAGTAATAGCATAATTCAAATAAGAAAACAAAAAACTACGCCTCGTTTCCTCAGAACAAGAGCAAAATGGTGTAATATGATACTAAATTCCACCAACGAAAAGTTGCTACGAAAATTCTTTATTGACATAACTTCGGAGCTCATTCCAATGTTTATTCTCGCTTTATTGTTTCAATGTAAGAAACAAAACGTAAGCGGTGGATAATTGGGTACTTAGCAGATTTTAATATAAAGAGAAGCTGTTTGCACCCACGAGTATTCCTGTTTGCTTTTCTTCTTAAATTCTGAATTTCATTTCGATCTTTTCTGACTAAACAAAATTATGGCTTCTAAGCAAGATGAAAATCTATCATGCAACTATTATTAATTAATTAAAGTCCTACTATATTTTCTGCTTTTTGATTTACTTTTTGTTTATACTGCAAATAGGCAAAATGCCATCTTAAATTACTGAAAACTTCTACTTACAAATATACAAGTTGCCTGCAGTAAAAACAAGTGGTCAAAAACACTTAATTCACAGTATGTATAAGTAGATTAAAAGCAGATAATGATGGGTAATTTTGTTGTGACCAACGCCTTATTCCTATATATTATTAATATATTTTATATTTTATCCTATATATTATTATATATTTTTAATTTTGAGCACAAAATATTGCAACTTACGACTTGATAATAAATTATCGTGTAGGTAAACAAAATTACTATACTGATCTTCTTTATTATTCAATAAAATAAATGTTTCTTTGATGTTTATTACCTCTTCCCCTAAGTGATGGGCTATGAGTCGATCGATACCCTCACTTTAGGGGAAAACCATGACTCGACGCCGCAGGTTGGCGGACATGATAGTTTAAAAAATTCAATACATAATTCTTTTTGTTATTGTTTTATTTTATTTTAGTTTCGTTATTTAGATATAGTTATAATACTTAATTTGTTTTTGATTTTGGTCCTTGTTCTTTGTTTCCTTTCAATTATTTATTGTTTAGTTGCTATGCGTGTGTTAATGCGATCGTCTCAATTTCTAGTTTGTAGTTTATCTGTGTTTATCAAGTTTGTAGTTTATAGTTTGTAGTTTATCAAGCCTTAAAATTGCCTTGTGTTACCTATACGTATTGTAAGTTTGTCTGTCTGTTGGTGTACCTTGTGGAAAATACGAGTAAATAAATAAATAAATAATTTTCAGTTTGCGAATCTTGCACTTACTCAACAATGTTGATTTTCATTTCTTTAAGTTTATTTTAATATGAGATGTATCATGTCTGCAAAGTTTCATCGAAATCGCTTCAGCCGTTTCTGAGATTACCCCGGACAGACAGACAGACAGACAGACAGACAAAAATTCTAAAAAAAGTTATTTACGTTTTAACAGCATGCGAATGACTCTCTAAGCTTAGTTTGAGGCAGTTTTTCGCAAATCACAGACAGACACTCTGATTATATTTATATAGAAGATGATGCATAATTTATTTATTTATTTAGGTTTCTCACACATTTCTCATATATTTAAGAAGTGAATAACATATTATTTAAATTAAATTGTTAACGGAAATATCAATGAATTTATTAATAACTTATTAAACTTATAAGTTAATAACTTATAACTTAACTTATTAACTTTATTTTTCTATATTATAAATTTTAGTAAAAACTAATTAAAATATAAGTTGCCAATTACTTGCGTATACTATCTTCTCATGTAGTCCTGTAGTCGATGAAAATAACTACTTGAAATTGAAAACGTTGAGATGAGATTCGGAACGTCGATGGTTTGCAGAGCTATCGACGAGACGTCCGATAGTGCATCCTAGATCTATGACAACCGAAGGATTCAGTGTTTACTGTGCGGAACGTGCAATATAATTACGACGGTTTTAACGTTAGTATAAAATTAAATCATGTGATTTTACATATTAATTGCATTTTCTTAATTTTACATTTTAATCAGTTTTATTTTTCATTACTGAAAGAAAATTTCTTTAACGAATCCATAATTTTTTTTATGGAACAGCCTGTATGCACTAGAGCAATTTTAAAAAAGCGGTTACGTACACAGCGCGTCAATAATACGTACGGCGAAAGTACTACCGCTTACATTGTCCCACACCTTATCAACAGCCTACCTTCAGATCTATGTAACAATAAAACAATTAAAAATATTAAATTTAAGTTAAAACTGTACTTTTTAAATTGTAATTAATAGTATATAGATAGATTTTAATAATAATTACAAATGATAAAACGAGATTAGCTCAGTGGTTTCATTTTACATGTATTTCACATTAGCCTTAAATTTGTTAAAATTATAATTAAATAAAAAATAAAAATTACGCTTTCAAATAAACCAGCATCACACTATCTGTAGCAATGCGCCCGATTGATATGCCAAAATTGATGCGGCTTTCGCTACACTCTGGGAATAAAAATACGTTTTCGACGTTCTTAAAACTGGACACAAGCTGAGAAAGGAAAGCCATGCGGCCTCACCTTTTAATTGGTTTCCAATAAAGCTTCGTTGAGCTGCCACCTTCTTGATTCCTTGTGAGCTCATTTTCTACCTCGAGCAGCTTACCAATTCTATACTACGCCATTTAATGATTACTCATTAGTTATTGGTCGTAGCAGTACATAAAAAAAACACGACATTTCTTGAAATATGGGTTTGGATAGAAACAAAAAATTAAGATGAATTTAGGATCTAGTACAATTTGTGAAAAAATCCTAGCTACAATATACATTGAAAAAAAAAAATTGCGATGTCAATAGCTACCATCTATAAAGGTATAAGCAAAAGATGCAAAAGCTGCTGTGAGTATAATAATAATAATTATATTTTGCTAAAAATCTGCAAACAAATAAAATATTTGTAACTGTTTAATTACTTGACAATTTGAAAGCATGATAATTAGAAAAGTTTTGTATTGTAGAGTCTATATTAGTTCACGTTGACACTTCGTACAAAAATTAATATTCCCATTACATTACCCAATAACTAGCCAGTTTGGATTTCAATAGGTATCTAATATCTTTTTAATGCAATTTGTAGTTTTGAACTTTTGTTTTAAATTTAGTTTTCTACAATTGGTTCTATATTTTAGGATCACTTTTGCCTTAAAAAGTTAAGAAGTTGATTCACTTCCTTGGTTCATCGTTACTACATCGTTATCTGCCATCTTATGTCTTTGCTAAAACCCCTAAAATTTAATAGTTAAAAAATTAACTGACCGGAAAATGTTCTTCTATTAAATTGTATACAATCTTACCTATACATTCTTACACAACAAGTTTCCCGGGAAAACGAAGCTATACCTCCCCAGGCATTCTTTATAATATTAATTTGGCAGTTTCCTCTTAAATACATTACATAAATACATACATAATTCTTGCATATTTCAAAGTGTGTCCGAGGTATTGACTTCATTATCCCAATGCCAGTATAAGTTAATTGTTAAAGGATTTTCAGTGCGATCCAGTAGCTAAATATGCTTATAATTACAATAACTGGAACGACATTTATTATCGTGAAGAGTTTCACGTTTCACCTAATAAATTAAAGTTATTTTTGAACGTTAAATTGTTTAGAATAACTATTGATGTTTTTTTTAAAAAGGACCGGTCAGAAGCAGTAAGCCGGCGGCTTACTGATCCGCTGGCTCATGTCGGTAACTTTCGTATGTTTCCTTATTTCTGATTCGACCTCTCAGTGTAACCCCGAGCATTGCCCTCTTCATAGCTCGTTGAGCGACGTTGATCATTCTTGCGAGGTCCATAGTTAGAGACAACATTTCAGCTCTATATGCCATCCTTGGCCAACACATATTGGTCGAAAACTTTTGTTTTTAGACACTGAGGAATTTTGGACGAGAAAATGTCTCGGTGCTTCCCGAACGCTGCCCATCCGAGCTGGATTCGACGATTGACCTCCTTATCGAAGTTGGCTCTACCTAATTTTTAAAGTTGGCTCTGGTTTGGATTTGGAAAGTAGTGGCAGGGCACACTGCGTTTCGCAGTCATTTGGGCAGCCCGTCCGGCGGCGCGGCGGTAACCATCCCCTACAGAAGACCACAGCGAAATAACAGTATATGTGCTGTTGTGTTTCGGTGAGTAAGTAAGGGAGTGAGCTTATTTTCCCTATCCCTTCTCAATCCCTTATCCTTAATCGGCAGCTCACTAGAAGCACATGTGGTGTTGCTTGTGTCATCACCCTGTCTGTCGACCTTAACATTAAAAAAAAACTGTTACCTTTTATCTCTTAAAACAATATATGTAAATACTCGCGCGCAGGTATGAGAGAACATTCATTCAACTTAGGAAGATTCAAAAGCCAAAAGCGGGATTAGTCCTGAGGGCCTTTTAAGAAATCTACCAAAATAAAGACATTTCCAACAAATGTTACAGAATGGTGAATTTATTTGCATAATTCAACAAACCTAAATCCTTTGTCCGCGGCCCGCCGCTCAAATAATAAATTTACTCCATGTTCTACACTCTAAATGTTATATCCGAACGAAATTATTTTGCTATTTAAAAGCCGGCTTGAGTACTCGCTTGGCTTTTTGGATACCCTTTCGATAATCCTTTGTTTAAGTTCTTCATATTTGTGTGCAATTCATATGTACCTAATTAAATACTATTTACTCCATTTTGTGTGTGTAAGATAACTTTATTTTTATCTACTGGGCATTAGAGGAGCGTAATTCGTAGGTATTTTACCCCTATCGCATTGGGTATTCCGATCGCACGCGACTCCGTCGATTCGACCGCGAGCACAATATGTGTAAATTTAGGAAACGTTTTCGGAACATTATTACGTTTAGGGATTTTCAAGAAAATTGCCTTATTACCTTTTTGAGTTCGATCTAAGCTTGGATTTAAAAGGATTTCCAAGACGACGTGTGATCAAATTTTATACCTATATTTTGGTTAACATATTAAGTTTTAAGGACTCATTTCGACATTTAATAGAAATGTATACAAATTGAATTATTATAAAAATTATTATCTTTCATATACAAATTGAAAGATTTACTTAACGTGACGACTTATTGATTTTTTACACATATTTTATAGCACTAATATAACATCAAATTTTTATCTGATAAAATATATATAATTAGGTACACGAAGAATGTATGGTGCATTTGTGTAAAACAGAAATATCATGAAGCAACATACTCGTATGGAAATATATAACAGTATTACGTTAAACAAAAGCCTATACGCTCATTATACGCTGTTGTGTTTCGGGGAGTGAATAAGGAATGCCAGAGCCTGTTTTCCTATCCCCTCCTGATCCTTTATCTTTAACCCTGCTATGGTCGGCACCTACCATCAAGCGGACCGTCAGCCTGTCTGTCGACATCAATATAAAAAACGTAAGACAGGAAATAACTCTTCTTTTTATCTATCTGCTGCTAGAAGATTGTATTATGATTTCTACGATTTTTTCTTGTCTTTTTTTTCTTTTCTTTTTCTTTTTTTTTTTTTTTAATAAAACTTTATTCGATAAGTAATTTTTGTTTGACATAAATGAACTTTTTTTTGTCTAAACATGCTTTTGTAACTTAAATGTTAATACGTCTCATAATTGACCTCACAAAGCATAGTAATAACTTTGTTTATATGAAAACAAGGTAAGGAAGGAATATATAAAGTTAAAATGTAATGCCAATGCAAAGTCACGTATTAATGCATTCCAATCATAGTTCCAACAATCGAATAAATACGTATAAAATAAAAGGGATGATATTATACGCGAGTTAAGTAACAATATGGTACAGTGCGAGGCATCATAAAACAAGCGTTGGAGGTTGTTGTAACGAACGGATTCGCGGCACGTATCAGCGGCTGTATATTGAACAAACTAAACAGTTGTAAGAATACCTCACCCTGGCTCGTAGGTAAATTGTTTCGCTGGTTATTTATGTTTCCCAGCTTGTAAATACGTGCGTCGCTTGTAAAAGAAGCGTCGCTATTAAACAAACGCCTACACTTACACTCAGATTTTGATACTGAATTCGAATTACAATTTCACTTAAGAGGGAACGCGGGTACAGAAGATTTTGAAAAATAGGTATTTGAAGAAAAAACGCTGGTAGCGTTCCCTGTTAATACTTAGTCGTCCAGGAAAATTTACTACCAAATCAAAATTTGAGTCCCTTCGGGGAATTTTTGATATATGTTTCTAGTTATTATTATATCGATGGGTGAAAGAAATTTTCAAATTCAACTCGTACAAGTGGTGAAAAAAAAAAAATCTTCAATTTATACAAAAATGGTGTTACAAGAAAAAAAGTTAGACAAATATTGTAGGAAATTAGTTTTTCATAAAAATGTTTACTTACATAACTTTTTTTGCAAAAATAAAATTAACAGAATTAGGGAGGTTAGAAGACAAGGGTTGATTCTTTTGTGCTGATTTTAAAAAAAATATTTATCAACTCTATATCTTCTAAATTTTAATCCTAGCAAAAAAAGTTATATGAACATTTTCATTCTATTTTTTTTTGTTTTTATTCTTATAAATAAAATTTTTAAATATAACCAATATTGAGTAGATTTTAATAATATCTCGAAATAAGTGTGATTTAAAAATATATTGATGGTCTTTTTCATAAAATTGGTGTGTATCATCATGTGTGTGTCTATAAAAATAAAAAATAAACTTAATAAACTTAACTTAATAACATTGTCGCTGATAAATGCTTCATAAGTATGTAGCATTTAACTGATTTTTTTCTACTTATTAATTCAAAACAAATGTGTGTGACAAAAATACGTATCACGAGGTAATGTAATTATAATAATTTGGCAGCATTCCGTAAGCATGAAAGTCATGAAATTGGGGAGTCGAAAATAATTAGGCTTCTACTTTGAGAAGCGTGAATTACTCATGCGCACGCGAGCAATCTTATTATTTTGTAGTTAGAGATGTAATTAAATTGAAATTATACCATACGGAATTAATAAATACAATGGACGACGAGAACAGTAACGTTCACGTTATAATATACGTTATATACGTTAAAATGTTTGTAACAAGCTTCAATCGTAACTTAAGAGCACTGACCCTAATCTGTCATACTCTGCAGTAGAACTACTTGGTTTTTTTTTGTCGAAACTGTTCTATCATAGAAGTAATAGTAGAACTAGTTGAACTAACCCTACCTATTGTAGGTTGAATCGCTAAGATTTAAGTGTTGATAAGTGCCAAATTATAACTTTCACTATTACAGTAATTATATTTTATATAGAAAACGTAACTATATAAAATATAATTATTCTCTGAATGTTGATTTAGTTTCAAGTGTTGAATTTTTTCGTTATCTTGGAGTCATGCTCGATCGCAGTCGGCTCACCAAATGCTTGACTTTTTACAAATAGCTACGCGGTCGTCACGCGACAACGCGTCGTCACGTGACGACGGCTTTGTATTTTTTTTTTGTTTTTGTTATTTTCATGTTATTATCATTTATTTATTTTTAAATTATTTTTTACTTATAAATTTTAATATATCAAACGTAGTAATAGGCTTTATAATTTTTTAAATGTATTTTTAAACTGTTAGGTGCTGTTTTTATGCTGTTAGGTGCGCTATTGAATAAATAAATAAATCATGTGTAATTTACGTTATATAATTTTATTATATGTATTTCAAGGTTTTACCTGTAAAAGATCGCAATATTTTCCAACACCATTTGAAATTTAATTACAGATCTTTTCTATTTCCATTTCGCCCTTTCCCGAATTTGTAGACAATGACGCCGTAAGACAGTGTTCCTCTTTCACAATTATACTGCCTGAAAATAATGGACCCGTATACACGTTTTCTTTTATTAGAAAACGTATATATTCTTATATATAAACGTGTCACATGTTTGTCCGCGATGAACTCCCAAACTACTGAAGCGATTTTGATAAAATTTCGTAACTATATGTAATTTGGTCCAACTTAAAAGATAGGATAGTTTTTATTTTGAGAGTGGGCCACTAATAAATATATATATATATATAAATATAAAACTTATATACGAATTACTTTTATTCAGATTGTTGCAGTCAACTCATTTCGTTCGTTTCTTCGAAGTTGATCCCCGTTTTGCCTCAACGCACAAACGCAGAAAAGAACAGGTATACAGAAAATGACATAGGGTAAAAAACTAGGTATTATTCTTAAAGAATCATGTAAAAATTTAAATAAAAATACCAACGCCTGACAAAAATATATGAGCAACAAAGATTGAATAAAATGTTTTAATGCCAAAGAAAAAGAGGCGTAGACAAAGTATAAAGTAGATATAAAAATTAAATTAAATTATAAACATGTCAACATGAACACGCCGTTAACAAGATAAGCTAAAAGTGACAACGAGAAAACTTCGAAATAAAGCGCGTCATCGCAAACAGTGTGATTGTATCGACACACACTGACATTGCATTTGATCAAAAATGCAGTTATTTTTTTGTAAACAAACTAATTGGTAGCAAGTCAAAGTACTGATGAATAAATAGTTTGTACAGAATTGAACACAATAATACCTACTTTTCTCATGATAACATATTACTTAGTAATAACAATTAATTAGTAGCTGTAAATAATTGATACATTTACAGTAAAAATATTAACCTAGTAAATAGTATATTACCTTACGTCAGCATTTGGACTGTTTTGGCTATTTTTTTTTCTTTTTTGTGATTCAACATTTTTCAAATTTATATGTAGAATTTTCTAAAAAAGCAAAAAAGCATTGTGACATCATTTCTCAACGCTGTTGTGTTTTATATCTTTTCAAATAGTCAATCCACAGTCAATTTCGCGCCTCGTATCGGGAATCAATTTATTCGGAGTTTTGTGTATTCGTACAACGTACAATAATTGTTCAATTCATTCGCTTAGACCGCATGGAAAGCTTTCAATCGCTTGAATTTTCACAATCACATAATATGATGTTACAGGTACATACATGTTACATACACTATTAATGATTTTTATTTATTTAGCTGTGCCTGCAAATTCGTAAGTAAATAAAAAAACCTACGATGAATCGTGTATATTAATTAATTTAAACACAGGCATTTCAATAGTTGAGATTGGTTTCGCCTCATTCTGATCGACCTTCAACAACTACGACGAAAATCTCATAAGAGTCGTAGAGAGAAGTGAACATCCCTTTTAAGTCAGTTTAAAACATTGTAACTGATGTTTTTGGAAATTAAACGAGTTGACGCAAGACTGATACCGAAGGAGCTCAATATTGTCAAAAAATACATCCAAAGCAGGGCGCTGATTATGGTTTTCGTAGCTTTACGGATCCCATCTTTATGAAAGGCATAATTGGCAACATAGCGTAACTACTACAACATTCAAACCAGCCAACAGGAGACCGTTTTGAGATCGGAGCTACAAAAGAAAATACTGAAAGAGTTAACTATGGTCAGTTTAAGACTAAGGTTTTAGGCTATAACTTAAATGTATGAACTAGCTGAAACACTGCGCTGGAGCGGTTGTGTTACAAACAATTGCCTACTTCTTTTATGTTAAGGGTCGATATACAGTCTTTTATGTAACGGTCCACTTGATGTTATTTGGCTACCGTCGCCCATAACACAAGCAACGCCACAAATGCGCCGCCTGCGCTGGATTGAAGATAAAGAATGAGAAGGGATACGAAAATTATGAGTTCTGGCATCTCTACACACTAACCGAAACAAAACAGCTCATTTACTGTTACTACTAATAGACACAAAGAGCATAAAATCAATTTTAATAATTTTTTTTTATTTCTTATGTTTTATTTAAAGATTCCAAATAATTTTACACATAAAATAATATCCAAATAATATTGTATCTAACTATACGTAACCAATAGCACCCAATTAATTTTCCTCCGTCTTCACTAAACACTCAATTTATACAGTAACGAGATCCAATATTTCTCTTTATTGAAGTTCAATTATACGAGACAATGTAATTTTAAATGAGAACGAAGGTTGAGGTCTGGTTAACTGTTGAAGAAAATAATTGCAAATTTTCGATAACTTACAAATGTTCCGAGTGAATAGTTAAAAAACAACGCATTGCAAACGACACAAAAATAATACCTGGTTCTATTAAAATATACCTATAAATTGCAAAGTGGTGGTACCACGAGCCCGTTGAATGAGTGGTTAGACGCTCTGCCTCAGAGCTCCCGGGTTCGATTCCCGGCAAGGTCAACTTTGGAAATTAACTTTTTAACGTTGTCTCTGGGAAGTAGTTGCAGAGCACACTGTTTTAAAGTCATTTGGGCAGCCCGTCTGATGGCAGTAGATAACCACCCTCTTACTACCGCGAAACAACAGCATGTGTGCTGTTGTGTTTTGGTGAGTGGGTAAGGGATGTCAGAGCCCATTTTCCATAAACCCTTTGAATCCCTTATCTATAATAATACTATAACCGGCAGCGCTCTTGCAGCTCGGCCGTTGCTTGTGTTATAGGCGACCGTAAAGTGGTCGGTCATGTTAGCCTGTCTATCGACCTTTATTAAAAACAATACCAGGACCAGAGCACAGATAAAATAAGAGTTACTATGACCAGAGCAAGGGTTTGTCTTTTCTGCCACAAACAGGACGTTTCATTGAACCTATTAGGTACTTGTCCTGTATACAAATATTGGACTATTAGAATTCACAATGTTCTAACAATGACTTGTATACTGTATTATGTAGATATGTAGTTTTATCTGTAGATAATTACGTAAACTTTGTACTTCCGTGAAGTGTAAATAATTTATTTTAATCTGAGATCTTCACAGAGAAATTAATTCTATATTCCTTCTGAGTCGGGCATTATTTGATCTAAAGCAAATTGTTTTTATTAATAATTGATTCGATTTTTGTTTAATAAAAATTAAGGTCGAGATGGGAGAGAGAAAATAAGAAATGTCGACTTCTTTTTTTAAATTAACTGTCGAATGAGAATTAAAAAGATTCAGTTGATATAACTAGTAGCACCTTTTAATGCACCTAAATAGTCGACCTCTTTTTCTTACATTAATTACTTATTAATTACTTTACAATTATTGCAATGCCTACGTACAGAATTTCAAAACTTGTCACAGTCGTGATCAGATCGTGATACAGTCGCCATCTGTTATTTTTTGTAACAAACACTAGTAAGCTGTTCATTGACTGTATGAATAGGATATTTTATTGAGATGCTACTTTGTCTGTCCACTGTGTTAGTTTACGCACTTACGAGTAGATGTCGCTTTAACAAGAAAGCTTAAAATTTAATTTTTTTAAAGAAGTTTAGTGAACTATCATTGTGAACTTCATTATGCCTTAAAAAATAAACATTAAACAGCATGTTTTATGTGGTTATTACTATGTGGGTGATTAAAATAAGACCTTTCAAGTGTATCATCCACCAACTGCAAATAAAAACATGGTCAAATATTGTACAAGTATTGGACTCAAGTTGATCCACGATTGAAGGAAGGCTAAAACCGAACCTTGATTTAAATGTTGATTCAACATAATACATATAAGCAAACATCAGTTTATCAGTTTAAAAGATAATAAATACAAAACAAATAGTGGCCGAAGTATGTAGTCGATGGAAATATCCATACTTATAAATTGTAATTTGTTAAAATAAAATTAATGTCACATTGACATATTATATGAGCTTCCGAGCTCATATAACACAATTTTTTTAAAGTTCCTGTGAATAGGCATGTTCTGGGTGAGATCGCTTCATCGTCGAACTCGTCTTTGCTGCACGGCTAGATGCTGGTCAAGAGCAAACTCATTATTAAAAAGAAGGTAAAAAGGCTATAATGAGCTCAAAACAATATTAGTGTTTATTTTTTTATTATTTCACACTATTCATATTATTCTTATTTCTATATTCCCTTATTTTCTTCTTATTTTCTTATTATTTCCCTCGAATCTAAAGTATATGACCTATCAAACAAAAAAGAATCATCAAAATCCGTTTATAATTGGCGTAGTAATCGAGTAACACATATACAAAAAAATACAACAACATCGAATCGGATACTAGAATGAAACTAGAAGAGACAATTGAATAAAATATACATAAATTAAATACAAAAGAACTTCTTGAATTACAAGAAAACAGCACTGTATAATAAATACGTTTATTTATTATGTCCCTTTTGGGACATTTTAAATGTTCAAGTAAACTTTATGAGATTAATTTAAAGACAAAAGATCTTTGTAAGTAGGTAGTTATAAGGCCGTTTCCTTCCATATAAACATACGAGTAGGTTATGTAATACAGAAGTAACAACAACTACAAAGATAATGTCAATAGTTTTATTGGATACAAAAGTGTCAATTGCTGTATAAATAATACAAATGAGATGTGAACGGAATCTAAATAACAATACCTACATTATAGATAATATGACTTAGAGAGTAGGCACCTATAGATATTACTGTGCATATATTGTGTAAGTACAGTTAAATGGAAATAGGTTTATTTTCGTACTGATTGTTTAATGAAGTTTTTTTCTATATAGGTAAATATTATTCAATATCATGTTCATCATTAACTTACTGCTGGCTGCCAGTCGCCAAGCTCTCTTCCTCAAAGCTTGTCGGTTCTACGACGCTTTGATAGTGAACTGCAATCGAGAAGATTTCATAGAAGCAAAATTCATAGAGGTTAAGTTTTAAAAGAAACAATTAGTAAAATAAAAAAAGAGAAATGTCTACAAAGCGTGTAGCCTACATATGATTTGACTGTGCTTTAAGTACAGTTCTTACTTTGCATAGTAGGCAGTTAGGACTATTTTCAGGGATCACTGGATCCCCTAGTTGATTCACCAAGGAATCGAGGTCAACTCTTTGGTTCATCAGAATCCCCTCAGAGGATAGATATAATACCTATATGCCGCAGTTCACCAGAATTCCCTGATTACCTATTCAAATAAAGATGGGAGCTATGATCACACTCTAATTAATCCTGGTTATAATTTCTATACTTAATCAATTTATTACATTATATTAGTGATTTTGTTGTATTTGACTATCTATTTGTACATGATTCGGAAAAACCAATGAGACTTACCTATAATTAATTACACCTAAATTAATCGAGAATAAATATATTTGGCACGAGAATAAAGAATGAACACGTCGTTTTAGACGGAACTTTCCAGTGTTGTTGTCGTCTTTTATGCAAATACAATAACTATAAATTTTGCGTGGAAACTAAGGTAGCTCCGAAAATTCAACGATTGTGACTACAATACTTTACACTTTAAAGAGTCACCGAAAAACAGTATTAGTAATTACTTCAATTACTTAATTAAATTAAATATACACAATTTCAACCCACAAAATTTTACCATAGATATGGAAAAGCTGCTGTTAATGCTATGAAGAAAATTTTGTTTGACACAGTCATTTCTATTTTCATTATTATGGAAATACTTTTTTTATCATGCTGAGGTTCACTTGATGGTAGGTGGTTACCATCGCTTAATTCTCTATGAGTCCATTCCCGACTTCAATAGTTAAACATGCATTCTACTATACTTATCACAGTTACATTTAAAAAAAAATGCGAATTATACAAAATAATATATTTTTACCCCTAGAATTTGAAGAAAGGGTACCCTAGTCTGTCGTATTATTCTATTAATAATTTATTTATTATAAATAAAAAAAAATCGTAATGAAATAAAGACTTTACCTGAATAATCTTGTCGGCAGTAATAATATTTGCCAGTCTGTGGACTCGTGTTAGTGATTTTTTAACAAATCTGTACACACGTAGACAGGTTTCCATATCAGCAGGTGTCAATCGGAAAACTATAGTTTAATATGTTAACACCTCCTACGTATTTGCACAAGTGTAGCCATGTAACATTTCTCATCATTTGATTATGTACCTAGAGGTCATTATCACGAAGTGATAAGTACAATTTTTTTTATCTCGAAACAAGTGATTCTTATTTTTACTTAGTTATTTAAAGTTTTTTTAGTTACTCCTATACTAATTTCCTACCAGACCAGCGCCTAGTTTTCTACAAGGCCATTCTGCCCCACATGGAATACTGCACTCACCTCTGGGCGGTGAGAGCAAAGTACCAGCTAGATCCTTTTGTTACTTTGCAGCTTCCAATTGTTCGGATCGACACAGGTACTGCAAGAGCACTGAAGATATACTAGGATTAAGGATAAGGGATTAGGAAGGGATAGAGTAAAATGGTCTCTGGCATCAATTACTCACCCACCGAAACACAACAGCACATATGCTGTTATTTCACGGTGGTTTATTCAACCCTTAGCGACAATAAAAATGATATGAAACCGTCTTACTTTAAGGGAGGACTTCTTTTCTATCAATAGAAAATCTATAATTAAATTTATAAATTAGCCCCCAACTTTCTATTGAGCCCAAACAAGCTATATCTGCAGTAAGTTGCTGAGGAATTAGGTGTCCTGAAGGCTACTTGATGCTGCAGCAATAAAATACTCGTATTCATGAAAATACCATCGAAGTAACAGTATACTCGTACCAAATTTCACATCAATCGAACCTTTAGAAGTTAGTAAAATCCTTCAACTAGGAAATGATCTGATGCTGATGATCTTTAAATAAATATTTATAAACTATAGCTAAGAACCATCTCGTCAGATTTCAAACAAAAAATGTATGTCAGGTTATAGACACAGTCTTCTTGCTCGAAAACAACTAAAGGTCAATGCTCCAATTAACTTCGAAATATTTTCTTCACCTATTCTTCACACCTTCTTTGGTTTTCAAGTAGATAATAAAAATTAATAGGTATGTGTTTGGTACATACAATTTGTTCTACTTCACTTGGTCATAGTAATTTGTTATTTCAAAAACTAGCGACCCGCTCTCGGCTTCGCACGGTTGCTTTTTTATTATATACTAGCTGGTGCCCGCGACTTCGTCCGCGTTGAAAAAAAAAAGGAAACAATATAACGCTCGACCACTTGTTGCTATAACATTTTGGCCAGGCGTTAGTTTTTTATTTTATTTTAAATGATCCCTCGGCAATGGTCCTTTTTTCTGGATGAAAGGTACCCTATGTCCTTTCTGGTGTCCCAGACAACGTGTATGCAAAATTTCATGGTGATCGGTTCAGTAGTTTTTGCGTGAAAGAGTAACAAACATTCATACATCCATACAAACTTTCGCATTTTAATATTAATATACAGGGTGGAAAGATAAGTCGGGCCCTGGAGGGAAACTACCTTAAATCCTTAAGTTAGCTCATATTACATAAAGGAAACATTCCTTTATTTTTAAAAAGAAACAAAACTGCATTCAAAGATTTTCTAAAACTCGCCTGGCTCGCCCGGGACTCGAACCAACTAAAATTTAAAAAAAAACAAACACTCACTATTTTATTATACTAATCGATAGGATTATTATTCAGGATAAAATTTCTCTAACAAAATGTGGTCTTAAAAATAAAAATGATCGTAAAATCTAACATTAACTTTATTTTGTTAACAATTTGTTATACTTAAATTATTTAACTGATAAATTGTTCGAAATGAGCCCCCTCGTTCCGGATACACAAATATAGTCTCCGTTGAAATTCATTTCTTGTAGCCTTCAGCAAAGTGTTGTGGTGTATGCCCCTAATAACATTTTTTTTTAAACAAGGCCCCCAACGAGGCAGGCATCAAATTAAAACACGTTGTTCAGAATAATTGGCACTAGGCGGATGCTGCCGCAATTATAGGAGGCTCAACATGCACCAGTAAGAGCTCCAAGCAACATCCCATGTACTAAACCTAAATCTAATCTAATCTAATCTAAACTATAATACTAATGATAATAAAAAAATAATAATTTAAAATAATTGAAATAAATAATAATAAAAATGTCACATTACATGTCACATTTTCTACAACCCTTAGCTCTTGCACGGTGTCATAACAGGTTTCATAAATAACATTTTTTACATTACGTTCATTAAAGAACTTGTGTACTAAATAGGTATTCTTTATGGATATCTTGTACGACAGACGAGAGTAAGACCAAATGTTTGTTAGAGAAATTTTATCCTGAATAATAATCCTATCGATTAGTATAATAAAATAGTGTTTGTTTTTTTTTTTAATTTTAGTTGGTTCGAGTCCCGGGCGAGCCAAGCGAGTTTTAGAAAATCTTTGAATGCAGTTTTGTTTCTTTTTAAAAATAAAGGAATGTTTCCTTTATGTAAAATGAGCTAACTTAAGGATTTAAGGTAGTTTCCCTCCAGGGCCCGACTTATCTTTCCATCCTGTATAGTACGGATAGAAACCTTCCTCGCTTAACGCTTTTTTAATGAGTGAAAATCCGTATTTTTCAAACTATCGCGAATTTACATACAGACAGACAGACAGACGCGGCGGGGGACTTTGTCTTGTATGCAAGGATTACTTTTTTCTAGCTATATCGTTATGTGCGTTATAGGAGAATTGGTTTAAAATCTATCAAATATAAATGAAGTAAATGCTAAAAGGAATGTTTATTAATGAATAAATAAGATTCACTGTAACTTGAAATATTCCTACGAATTCATTTTACTTTGCTCTCCAAATCTTCTTAAGCTGTATTTCATATTCAAATATATCCAATTTGAATACAATGATGCGTTAATGTGCTTTGCCACATTAAACAAATGCGACTATTTAGTGTGTTTCTAGGCTTTTACTTTTGTAATACCATTAGTAAGTTTTGGCAAAGAGAATCCTCGTCTCTTTTGTAACCTTTGTAAAATTTAACTGAAACAGTTGTACCTGAAATAAAATTACATCTATAGGAGATCTCAGTCTCTTAAAAATCTATTCGCTTGATTTTCATCTTGAAAGAATCTGACATTCAGCGTAACCAGACCGGTAACAACTTATTCCAAGCCCAAAATTTTTATGTTGTCTAAACTCAATATTTTTAGGTTTTTAAGTTCTTCTCCTATGAACCTTTTATGATGTTACTTTTACTCTCCAAAATATAAGGTGGATATTTTTTGTACTTAAGAGCTAAAGAAAACAAGGGCTTTATAATTAACTTGTTTTATTGTACAATATACAAAAATAGTTTTGTCTAATATAATAAAAACAACTCTCACAAACACTACTAATACTAGAAGGCCATTCGCGACAGACCTTCGAAATTTGTCTTGTCACAACAAGGTGTATAAATCCTAAGCTAAGTTCCTTGTAAAACCAAGGAATAACAAAATTATTTACATTGCTCCGAAATTCTGCAAAACGCACAATATCGAAATAATCAGTCGTGTAACTGTCACAATAATTTAAAAATACTGCTATAAATAAATTCTTAATAATACGCTCATACGTATAAAGTACCGATTCTGAAGCCAGAAGACTTTGGTTGAGTGAAAAGATTAGAAGCAGTTTTGAAGATACTAATTAATGGTCTAGCAGCAGTTTGAGTTGCGTACGTTGTGAAAGTCTCTGGCTGTTGATAATGATATTGGTACTGATTGCTGAATTGATTGTTAAACTGATAGTTGTAAGCTTGCGTGTCGCTGGAACTGTCGGGAATGGCATTCGAGATATAACTGTTCGCGTTGTAGGCTGAGGTGGAGAAGCCGGCCGCTGTAACAAGAAATATACACAATTTAATACCATATTATCTTCAAATGCATATCACTTTAGGAAAATTCGAGCAATACTGTGCCGCTTTAGCATAAAAGAATCATAACATTAATAATGTTGATCTGGAGTACCAGACAGGTCTCATGATTTTCCAAAATATGGTACATTAGCAATCTAACGTCTTTTTGTGACCTCTATATAAGGTTATTAGAGATTAAGCCAATTGCTTAAACGGCATCAATTTTAATGAAATTAATAATTAAAAAAATAATCAATGTACAAATTCCCATAAACTTAAAATACGGATACTTACAGCAAAGCCCCGCGTATTTCCTCGATTCCGCGAGCCCAAAGCTGCTGCAAGATGGAAGACCCTTCTCGTATGGGTTGGATCCGAGAACGTTACCACCAGGTCCATAATTGCAAACATATAGCTTGGTGTAACCGCGAGATTGGTCGTAGTAGAACGTGTACCCACAGCCAACCTGAGATGTCTCACCCCACACCAACTGAAAAATCATGTCACTTTAGAGATTACTGTAAACTACACAAATTTTGGGACTAGAAATTTTGCATTATTTTCAATAAACAATT
This sequence comes from Synanthedon andrenaeformis, assembly GCA_936446665.2. Lineage (NCBI taxonomy): Eukaryota > Metazoa > Arthropoda > Insecta > Lepidoptera > Sesiidae > Synanthedon > Synanthedon andrenaeformis. The sequence continues at coordinate 4,522,798 of OW387783.2, read as the reverse complement.
ATTTAAATAAATGATTACCTGAGAGTAATGTCCTGTCCCATGACTTCCACTGATCGGTTTGAATCCGTAGATCCTAACTTCATCAAACCATGCGTTGATTTGCTTCATGAAGTCAGGTGTGTAGTCTGAGGTGTCACTTGGTGGGCGAGTAGTCCAAGTGGCTGCAAGGTTTTGGCCCACCGGGAAACGACCCACGTCACGTTGGGAAGCATGATCGTGAGCAGTAGTGCATGAATCGGCCCATCGTTGTGCGGTTGCTGCCAACTCTTCATCCCAAACCTTTAAGAAAACATTTACACATTATTAAAGCACGCACGATCAAAACTGCGTCACATATTAATACGCATTCGTATAAAAAATTTTGATTGAGGAAATTAATAATGCATTAAATTTGGTAATATAAATCAGCGTATAATACTTGAATTCCATTACTTATTTAATTTATTAATATAAAGCTTGTTATTTATGTATAAATCAGACACAATTAGTTATTCAACCAATTTTTGAAATGTCATTTGAGTTAAGTAGACAATGTTAAGCCATGAAGTCGAAACTGTTTTCTTAGACACCATCTATATTTTATTTCACACTGATTTCATGTACGAAATATGGGAGGTTTAAAATAATGTCATCTTCTTTACCATTTCCATCATGTTCGCTGCTGGTGGCTGACTAGAAACTTGACCCAATGCCACGGATTGTCTCAGACGATTGTGTGCGTCAACAATAGCTTGTTTCTCATACGCCGACAAACCTCCTGATTCTGTACAAACAGAAAATTCTTGGTTAGTTACTATACGTATACAAGCAATAACCGAAACTAAAATTATTGACTAAACTAAATGATAATGATAAAAAAGAGTCAAGGTAAATTAAGAGCGCTAATCCCTAATTTTAATATTTGTCGCATAATCCGTCCGATTTATCTGATTTATTACACCGGAGCGTGTTTACAGGTGTGTGTCAATAAAATTTTATGACCTCGACCCATACAAGTTTACCATAAAAATACACCTTTATTATCATATAATAATATAAAATTGATGAGTAGTTTGCTTTAAAGAAACTTATGTTACGTTCACACTAGACTAAATGGCGACAATAATTTTGTATTTTTTTTATTATTGTTTCTTTTTCGCCTGTATAATTACGTTCTCGATGTATGATTATTTTACTTTACTTAAATATTTTTAAAATATTACAATAGACTTAATTCTAAAATTATCAGTTTCTTAAAAAAAATTTTTAATCAATAATAAAAAAATAGGTAATAAGGTTCATTGAACAAATTCCTCCCAGTCCCTTCCCAATCCCCTGCCTTTAATCCTACTATAGTCAACAGCGCATTTGCATCACTTGTGGTTTTGCTTGTATTATAGGCGACGGTAGCTACCTAACATCAAGTAGACCATCAGGCCGTCTGTCGATCTTAATATACAAAATAAAAATAAATAAATGTGGTAATCGGCAAGCTCCCTGTCGTTTTTCCTTTACAGGGAAGTAAATGGGTATATTTTCGGAAAACTTACTTATCATTTGTTTTCCGTAGCCGCAGCCCTCTGTTGCAGCAAGGAGACCTCCCATAACAAACAACACTAAGGACATCATCTTGACTTTTAAAAAGTTTATTTCACAACACTTTGTAACTGAAATTGAAATGGCACGCTTAAATTTGCGATTCGTAACAAAAGCTTTTATTTAAGTCACTTATATTTACGAAACGTCAAAATTATGTTAACAGAAAAATGCCGGTGATCCGCTGCACTAGGTGCGGCGCGCTCTCCAAGCTTTAGCGTTCTGTACGAATTCTACGGCACGCGGGTCCTTAAGTAGCCGTCGACTGTTACCATGGAGACGTAGCGACGCCAACCGCTCGCTGCGTCTGCGCATCATATAGCCGGGCAATTCTTTTAACCACTGCTTTACCTCTCATCCACTTATCAGTACTTACTAATCCACTAAAAATTCCAAAATTTTACAAATAAATTATATTTTCTGCCTACACTTAATTAGATATGAGTAGGTAAGTTGAAATTTACGCTCTGTTTTTAAAAGCATAGTGTCTTCAATGTAATGTCAAAGGCAACGTTGCGTACATACTTTTTTATGTGTGGTGATAATTTAAAACTCATTATGCTGCACCCGTCGGTTGTCAATGAAATCGAGTTCTTGTGATGTATTCGTGCCGAACGTGGAAATGTTCTGGCAGATATTGGCCGACGGAACGGAAGTGGTCTTTTAATGAAATTATAGGCATCTCGAAAACAAGGAAAAATAATATGTAATCTGTCCTTTTGTGTAAAAGGCTACTGCATTTTATTACTTTATAAGTGTGCTACGAATACTGTCATTCCTCTTTTGAAGGATGTGCGTAACTTAATAACAAATAAAAATATTTTTAATAGAAAAAAGATTCAAGAGCAATAAGAAAAAAAAAGGCTTCCTAATTTTCTGATATCTTCTGAAATCTACCTTTATATGTAAAGGCCACTTTATTATTATTTATATTTTGAAAGTGAAATATTAAATTAAATTCGTATCAAATACCTTTAACTATAGCTTGTCTTATACTATATAAAATAAATTTATTTTAATGAAAACGTATATTAATATTTCATTATGCGAATTCATTATAATGTATTTTAATTTGAATGCATACTCATCTTTCTGAAAAAGGTCAATAAATATTTAGTTTAAAAGAACTAAGCGGCCGAAACATTTTTTTTTAATGAATAATTGGTCTATTATTATTTTGCATACCTTACACGGCAAAAATACTAATAACTACAATCATAAATACTAAAATTCGCAAAAAAGAAACTTGAGTAAATGAATAGAAATATTATTTTTTAATTAAGTTGTAATTTCTTATGTATTTAAGGCCTCTGAATGCTGACGAAATAAAAAGTATAGTTTTATTTCTTCAGAATAAAATTATATCTATTATTAAATTTGACGATATTTATAACATTTTTTTTTGAAACATCTTTTGCTTCACAGTAAGAAGGCTTTTGTATCAGAAATAACATCAATATAATTGTCCAAATTGAATTGATATACAAATAGATTTTTGCAGTCAGTATTATGTTAAATAAGAAAAATGTACACGATGCTTACTTATATTTGTTCTGCCTCAACATAATGAGATTATTCTTTGACATTTGAAGTCATGTCCTTAAGTATTTTTTTTTATAATAAAATGTAACAACAATATGTAGCTAACAACATTTGGGCTTAATTGGATTTTGTAAGTTTTATTTAAATTAGATACTTAATACTTATCCACATTAATAGGCTCTGCAGGGCATTAATTTGTCTTATTGGACTGTATAACTATATATAAAATTATAACTGTACGAGCGAGACGCTCCCGATTTCGCACGGGTGCAATTTTTTTTCTGTAGATTATAAATTTAAAAACCTTCCTCGTCTAACGCTCCTTCTACTATTGAAAACCACATGAAAATCTGTTCAGAAGTTTTTGATATCACCGTGAACATACAGACATACAGACTTGGCGGGGGACTTCGTCTTATAATATGTAAGGATATAGAATATTGTCGAGCTCCTTGGTCGAGTGGTTATGGTGTTTGCTTCAACGCTCTGTCTCAGGGGTATTGAATTCGATTCCCGGCCGGGACAAAATTGGAAATTAACTTTTCATAGTTTGATCTGGTCAATATCAGGCAAGTAGTGGCGTTTCGCATTTATTTGGGCAGAAGATCACCTTGAAATAACAACATATTGTGTTTCGGCGAGTAAGTAAAGGATGGCAGAGCCCATTTCTTTGTCTCATCCTAATCCCTTACCCTCAATCCTACTATGGTGCTATGGTGAACATAGGAGATCAGGAGATTCCATAGGACCATAGGAGATCTCCTATGTTCGGCAGGGCATTTGCAACACCTGTGGCGTTGCTTGTTCTATAAGAGCTATTAGCTATTTTCCATCCAGTCTATCGTCAGCCTGTCAAGACTACTTTATACAGAAAAAAAGTTTAATAAAGTTGGCTCAATTTTTCCACAATTTAACTCAACTATCAAAGCAGAAAGTCGTTAATACGAACGAATTTCGGACAAAATGGTAGGTGACAAGTCGTCTGTTACCAAGCGATCCGGTTTACCACCTGAGGTGAACATTCTTGATGCTCTATCAATTTGCATGTTAATTACTTTTATTTGTCCGAGTTTTGTTTAACATTACACCACAGGACATCATTAAGATCATATACTTTTATTTCAATTTCAAATGATCTTTTTGTAGGGACCACTTTTTTTATTATAATTCTAGAATTAAATTTTATAATTTATTATAATATAGCATTGAAAAAGAGTTCATTTTAAATTCATAAAAACGAAGGCCTCGGTAATGAACTTTTTTGACCTTTTTGACCTTTCTGATCAAACACCTTTCTATACCTACAGATATCAAGTTACAAGCTATCGACGGATAGGTGCGAATTTTTATTACAAATAAGTTAATGTCATAACGTGTTCATTGTATATTCACAATGGTAATAAAAATGTAATATTAATCTTGGTTTTCTTTTGGCTTGTCGATTATTTAAAACAGATATATGAGGATGAATGCGTTTCAATAATAAAATAATAGGTACATAATTTTGTAATACATCATATTATTACTCGTACTAATTACGGGCTCGTATCATATTATTAGTTTATTAGTTTTACCCGGCTTCGCACTGATAAATTTCTTTTTTTTTCTGCAAAAACCTTCTTCGTGTAACGGTTCTTTCTATTAGTGAAAACCTCATTAAACACATACATACGTCATACATTCACATACATAGGGACAGACAGCGGGAAGCGACTTTTTTTAATTATTGGGTTAGTTTCAAGGTTTTTATTAGGTAGTTTATAACCTTTAATATTTTAGTTTATTTTTAGTTGTTTCTTATATAAAATTTTATTGTGACATTAAAACAATACATTATATAGGTATGAAATAGATTTTTTTCCAATTTCAGATATTTTTTCAGATTCAGATATTCAGTTATTTTTTAATAACAAATCGGTAAGATCTGTATATTAATGGAATAGTAATTAGTAATGTAACATCACTGAGCATATAAAAGATTAGGTTATCATTTAAAAACTATGTTGTTGAGATTTGGTCCATCTGTTATGGTTTAGATCTTATCCTCAACTTATCCTTTAATCTTTAAGTTGAGACGTACTTGCATTATAGCCATATATAATTCCTATGAAAGCTGTATAATATGGTGAGTTAAAAACGATCTTGTTATTTTTCCAAGGTGATATGAAAACGTAAATTTTACTTACAATTATTTTTAAAGTAATTATTGTGGATTTGACCTTTCTTTCTACGAGGAAAATTATAAAGTGTCGAAGAAATGTATCATTGTTTTTTTTTTAAATGTCGTATATCGAAAGGTAATAAAATGTCACAAGGATTTTGTTTAATTACTTGTAAGTAGTCTGAGCACACTTAGTTCTTGGCATCGAATCAGACGCGCAAGCCTAGTTTTGTAAATTTTTAATCACATTTTGCAAATTTATATTTTAAAATTGAAATTAAATATTCAAAAGCACTAAACGGTGTCAAAATCATAATTATATATGACAATTATACCAAATAAAATGTCTTTCATTCAACAAAAAAAAAAATCAAAATTAATTGAGGTAAAAAAAGGATAATATGTATTTTTTTCTATGGTGGTTATTTAATTGTAGGTATACTGATTGACGAACATATAAGAAAAATGTTTAACTATATAAATAAATTTAACCATAAACCTATTAAATTTCGAATTAAAAAGGATTATCCCTTTTTATTCTTTTTGGCGGACTAACTCCTTTATTAGCGTTTGATACTAGATACTATATTAAATAGATTGTTTTTGATATTTTAAACTCTGACTTTTAAACAGGGCAATATTATTTATACTCATCGTAAAAAAAATAAGCGGATAACTTACGTCTATAGAAACTTGTTAAATCTCAGTTAGTATGTAGAGATGCAGTATATAATTGTTGGTATTTTATGATGAAATTATATACATTAAGAATATACAATACAAATAGATTTCTTCTTTAATTAAATTTCTATTGGCACTATGTCATGTAATTAAGTAAAATTTTGTAATTAAAAATTATGTTAAAGCAAAATGTCAAATTGAAATGAGTAAGATATATATTTTTTATTATACTATAAATGAAAGATATTTCAAATAAATAATTTAAAGTAATGGTTGATATTGCAGTGACTTTGAGAAGATGACGTAGTCGCCCACAACCGGCATCGGCAGACAAAGTGTCGGGCCGTACCGACGCAATCAATTTTGCCGTGAAGTTAATATGAAATAATACTCGATGTTGTTTCTTTTTCTTGTTATTTTTATTGCATATAAGTATTAAAATCTTTTGTACATCGTTGCAAAATTTCCTGATACTGTGTCCACCACAGGAATTTCCTTCACAGTAGATAAATAATTAACAATCTCTCCCAAATTATCACAGCTCTAGAACATTATATTTTAATTGTTTTCCACACAAATCTAATACGTAATTATTTTTATTTCTACTTTAAAATCAATATTCCGTCTCCATATATGTTTGCTTAATAAATCGCGTATGTATTTGCTGTCGCATTTCCATAGTTTGTTCAGGACCAATAATAGCACATCCTGCTAAGATATACCGAGAAAAAAAATCAAGTAAATATATTATATGCGACGTTCTCTGTTTACAGTATATTAATTAGTTAGTCTCATTTATACTATTTACCTCTTAAATAAATAATTAATGACACCGCTTGCTTTGTGAAATCTTTTGGAATCTATGAAAAGTTAGGTCATGATTAATATGACTAGGTACCAGATATAGATAGTGAAGAAGTCGTGTATTCGAGAAAATTCTACGCGTTATTCAGATGAGAATTTTTTGTTTTCTTTTTACAATTAAATTGAAAGAAAAGTGCTTCAAATGGGGTCTCATTTGTGGTGTTTATTCAATTATTGTATTTGTATTGTATTGTATTCAATTATTGTATTTTTACAGTAAAAAGTATCTAAGTAATTGGAAAACAGCTTTTTAATAAAAATCTCATGGTAGACTTAAATAATCCTTTTGAATGAAAACCCAAAAAAAAAAAATCAAATTCATAGCAGTATTTATAGATTTATTATTTTATTGGCAGGTAAAAATAGATAAATTAAAAATAAATTATAATAGTCACTGTTATAACCTAAATACTGTTTTTGAAACCAAATGTAGTCTTCGTTTAGTAAAATTTAATAGCTTAAACATCCTGTAGTTCAGATCAAAGAGTCGCACCCATGTATAATATGTTATAGTTTTCTTTAGATTTTTAAGGAATCGTGATCCTTAGAGATCGCGATTTGAACCTGCATCTCTCGTGTAGGCAGCCAAGTAGCAGTATTCAGAGCTTACATAACTTATTTACTTAGCTTTCACTGCCTTCTTTCAGCGGGATAGAGAATGCTTTTGACTTCTCTATAATGTACAACTTACAATAATGATATATAATAACTATAAGGCTAATCGTTTTACTGTACTCGTCTTCCTCGTTATCCATAAGTTAATATAAAACTTTAATAACTTTTCCCCTACTTTATATTCTTTAAATATAAAACACTTTGTGTCAGATTATTTCTGCTTCGTCGCAAAGTCTAAAATAGAGTTACTCTGCAAAGGCAATAGAGGCAGGTATTATTTTTATTTTGTCCTCGGCAAACAAACTATAAATTCGTGTGTCATCGATTAAACACTACTGGTGGAACCAGAATTTTATATATGCTTTATTTGTATGCTATAATTTTATTAGTCACTTAATAAATGTAGACAATTTTGCAAACAAATGGCAATAAATTTTACAATCTCGTTGAGAAATATATTATCAAGTCTTTGAGGAATAATGGAGGAATAATAATCTGGTGGGATTATAATTTTGGTTTGCAGATTTTACTTTTTTAATATCAACATTTACAGTTCGAAAAGAGAATTTTTATTAAAGAAAATCAAATGAAAGTAGGGAGTTATCGAATGTATGCATTTGTATAGCCTAGTTTCATTTAGATCATTTCCACTATAAATCCTGATGTCTTAAAATAATCATGGTTTTCTGTAATGCCAAAACTTTAGCTCAAATAATATACAAACTTGCAATGTTAACTTGAACTTAATATGTTTTTATCATTAATTTTTATCTGATATTAAAATAGATACTTGAGTTCATAAGTTTCCGTACTTGTTTTTTTTAAATGTTAAGTTCGAAAGACAGGCTGACGGTTCACTTAAAGATAGGTGGCTTCCACCGCCTTATAACACAAGCAACGGCAACGCTTCAGGTTCTGCAAGTGCACTGCCAACAGTACCAAGATAATAGATAAGGGATAAGGAAGGGATATTACTTGTGATTTGCAAGCTATGTTTTTTTTTGTTTCTTTAATTTTAGACTATTCATTGGTAGAGTAAAATTTATATTATTTTTCCATACCACATAAATAATTACGAGCGTGGGAAGTTATTGCCATAAACTTTTTTTGCTTTACGTCGTTAATTAATTAAGAAATTAAGGGTGTTATTACAAAAAAGATACTAAACTATGTCTAAACACGTGTTTTGTCAAACAGCGTTTAATGATTTAAAACCTGACTGAACAATTGTTTTACCTTCGTTATTACAAAAGAGTGTTTGTCCTTTGTCTAACTAAAACATCGCTAGGCAACCAAGTGTAATTTTTAAATAGCAACATTACAAAAGTTTCGTTCAACTTCATTTAGTTCATTCTAAAACGTTCCTTTCTATGTAAATTTGTTATGTGTTAATAGAATATCCTACGCAGAAACATATGTTAAAATTATCTATGTATAAATAAAACCGTGCAGTGTGTGATTATAAATTAATTATTGCTGTAAATACACCACCATAAGTATGTTTTGGTACCAAATATTATGTATATAATATGTACGTACACATAGAATAGTGATCAGTTGAAGGAATGGAATGTGTAACGTTTATCAAACTGTCAAGTCATAACTCATCCTCATCATTGTCAAATTCTACAATTTTTTTTGTTTACTACGACTAGTTATAAAAAAATTTTCAACTAATATGGAAAATTGCATTAATAAAATAAAAACACGTGGAGAAAATTGGGTTCAAGAAGAAAAGGTAAAACATTTAAAACTATCCGATATTTCATCGTAAATTATGCTACGCCCCCGATAGCACATTTCATAATTTGTTTTTATATTTTGTTTATATATTAACATTTGGTAAACCTGTACTTTCTTTTGAAAGTAAGGTCATCGAAAACTTCATAAGGATTAATTCGTGTACGATTTTGTTGATTGTCTCGAAAGTTTTCTATATAATCTAATTCTTCTAAATCAATATCATCAACAAAATCTGCAAAGTTTAATTCCATCACTGATATTATTCAATTTTAAATACACAGCACACCCTAAATATAAAACTAGCGAAAATTAGAGACGTCAAAGTAGATTTACTTTGAGGTTAGACAAGGCTTCGACAAGATTTGACGCGTTTTTAAATATGAACAGTATTTAAACCGCGCCTAACTCTAAACCGTGCTTAAACACGATTTTGTAATAAACTTTTTTTTAGACACCTGTTCAATGTATGTTTATCTTTTTTGTAATAACACCGTAAATGTTCGATAGAACTTTATGGACAATTTATAACATTTCTCATATACATATATAATACTGGCATAGGCTCGTATTAAATTAAATTTTAACACACTATTTAATGTTCGGTAGATCTTTAAAATTCGAGATAATCTTGACATCTGCTATAATAAATCTTATTTCACTACCTGACAAATCTATATTTAGGAGGAAAAATATACACTTCGAGAACAGGTGTGTTTCTAAATATGTTTAATTCGTTTATTACTTTCTTAGAAACGTGTGAATTAATGTGACCTGTTAAGGTCACATCAATTACCACATATGTTAAGATCACAAAATGTTTAATTCCTACTTGTTTTTTTTTTCCCCTCGGGGTGTAAGGAATGCTTTTATTGAAAAGACTATCAAATTCTTTTGACGAGCCGTTTGGGTGAGCTGTTAAGGTACTTGTTCTGTCTCAAGGGTCCCGGGTTCGATTCCCGGCAGTGACAACTTCAGAAATGAACTTTTCAAAGTTGGCTCGCTGCATTTCGCAGTCATATGGACATCCCGACTGGCGGCAGTACCACCACCTTACAGAAGTCCACCTAATAGCATGTGTGTTGTTGTGTTTCGATGAGGGTGTGGGATGTCAGAGCCTATTTCGCTATCCTTTCCTAATCCCTATCTTTAATCCTACTATGAGCACTTGCACCTTGTGTTGCTTGTATTATAGGTGACGGTAGCCACTTACTATTGATTTTTAAGGTAAAAGAAGAAGGTATCCCATCAAAATTGTGACATAATCATAATAGAAACATGGTTAATGTAGTCACGGTCGCTTACTAGTATTTTCTCAAACTCGTTTTTAAATTTTGTTTGATATTTGAGCTTTTGTAATGTGACCTTTCACCACACCTGGAGTTGAGTTTTTAAACAGAGTATAACTAAAAATTCATAAGAAAAAGGAATCATAAATACCATAAGAAATGTTAAAGATAATGTATATATCGACAATATCTTAGCTTGTTTATGAATCATAGGAGATTAATTTTATATTCTCAATTTTCTTAATAAAAGGGGTGCTTTAGTAACTTTGACCAAGCATGACTAGATTTGAGGTCAAGTATTGACCAAACGCACCTTAATGTTAAACTTCGGTATTAATCGATTCTATGAATCAGCTTTGAGGTTAAAGCACGTCTAAAAGATATTTTAATGTACTCATTACAATTCACTTTCACTGTGATTCATCACAAATTAGACTGAGATAACATCAATCGGAGAGAGCGTTTGACATTGACGAGTTGTATTCTATTTTGATATTTCATTATTGATGCGAAGATATTGTATGGGTGTGAAGATGAATAAATGTGTTTGTTCACTTATATTCGAATTGTACCATTGAATATCTGAGAGGCCTTACAATTTTGTCAACCTTGAAAACCTGCCTGTGGAAAAGCCCAAATGGAACTAATTTTATTTTACAAAAGAACCACATTTTGACGCATTCTCGCATTTTTTACACGCAATGCATTTAGACTAAACTTTTACTGATTATTAATAAAATGTGTTAGTTTAAATTCAAAACAAATTTAGTCTGAGACTAGTAAGGCCGAGACTTACCAAGTGTTAATTTCAGTTTGAAAGTCTTATTAAGGGTTATTAATAAGGATGTTATAGGCTAGTATATTAATACTAGGCTATACCATCCTTAGACTTAACCAAGTAGGCCGAAAGCAAAAATAAAGTTTTCAGTTTAGTGTACGCCCTAACATTTAAGTGTGTTTGTGGATAACATTTTACGAATTTTTGCTTACATAAGCAAAGGCCCCTGTAGCCCAGTGGTATCCCTACTGCTGATACGGCTGTAGCTACCCCTGGGTCGACAGACGATAATGAGACACGATGTTGCTTTTGGAATACCCAGATTGATCTCAATGATGGCAAAAACACATGTCATGTGACAAAAAATACAAACAATGGTCCCTGAATAGTGTGGTCACTACCATCAAATTGATTACCCAGAAGACAACAGAACACTGTGCGTCATTCAGCTAGCCACTTTGTTCGAAAGTAATATCCTTACAAAATAACTATGAAATATACTTTAGGCGACCATAAAATCGCATTTACATGAAACGATTTATCCACAAGTACACATAAATAATGCAGTCGTGAGTCATTTTCGCATTTTTATTTAATGCAAGTACCGATTGTGTCTTGCTATGAGCACGTAAATCCGATAGTATTCGTAGTATTGTTTGTGATGTGAATGCAATGAATGAGTCACATCAGTAAGTAATGCGCAAGACACAAAAACACAACAAATGGGGGTCACCGACCACTAAAAACAAGCTTTCGATTTGTTATGCCAAACTTCACTTATAAATATACTTCGATGTTGCTTTCTAATGTTGATAAATTGAATAAGTAACGAAGCTAAATTAGTTATTTTTACATTAGAGACATGTTTCAAATATAATATAGTGTATAAAACATATGGAAAATTCAATTTAGGTTGTGACGATGTACTAAGCTTCCGTAGGGATGAGTGGAAAAAAATCTACTTATCCCTTAGTAGGGATAGGTGGAACGCGCGTGGTTTACAAGGTATTTTTACCTTAATTTTTTACCCTGTCGTAAAGCCCTGGATTTCAGATTTACTTGATACTCCCAACGAAAACTATTTTCCGTCCCAGTTATACATCGCTCTAACTAAATTCTTTCTAGGAGGATTTACATAATTGAAAAAAGGTTTATGATCGAGGAATATTTTTCATTTTCAATCATTTCTTTTCAGAAGAATCATGGTCATAAAGTTCACACAATCGTAAAGTTCACAACATAATATTATTATTTGAAAATATATAGAAAAAAGTAAATATAAATTATTATAAGGTTAAAAATAATATGGTTGTTTTCAATTATTCTCTTACAGTCACAAGTTTTTATAGTAATGATTTATAATTTACTATTTAAATATTTTCATTAATATACCTGAGATACTTTTGTAAACTACATTTGACTTTTTACGTTCAATTTCATACATTCAGATGTTCAGTACATACATGTTTAAATTAACTTAATAGAGTGACACATTTAAAGGGTCAATGCGTTACAAATTTAAATTAATAATTAAAGCAATTATTTTAAGAAATACTATTTAAAAAAAGATATTATTTATTACTATTTGTACTGACCAATTGGAACCGTCATACAATTCCATTTCAAAAAAAAGGTAAAAATGAAATTGAAAACACTGAAAATAAACTACAAGGTAGGTACTTCTTTTTATTCTTAAATTAAAAAGGTAATTCTTAAATCATATATTTTTATATTTATAATTTCTCACATATTTTTTTAAAATCATAATTTTAAAACAATTGTTTTTGTATATTAAAAACAAAATAGTTTTAATATATAAGTAAATATACTTACGCAGATTTAAATACTATGCTATTACATCCACATAGAAAATTCAAAGCAGACTCTTACTGTTCACCGATAAACTGCCTTCCGATACTAGTAGAGGACACTTTGTGAGGAGATTAGACGATCAATAAAAACTTAATATGTAGGCATGATGTAATCTTGCTGACCACAGTGCCAACTACATCTATTAATATGATGTCGCTGATACAATATAATATCTTTAATATTTCTATATTTAAAATTCATATTTAAGTCATCGACGAACGAATACGTTTTATTACAATGACATTTTAACACAACAGAAATAACAAGAATAACAAAATGTATCTTAAATTTTTAATAGTTACTTAATCTATGTTTTCCGTAAAGCGTCAAGTCTATGTTTTCAGAAGAGCCCTCTCATGAAAGTAGCTTAGGCGGAATTTATGACGTATTAATTCAAAGATATAAAATATTTTATCTAAATTTAAAATGCTACTAAATACATTAATCGATTATTTTTGTTGGTTATATAAGAAATCTTTTTATATTACATTATCTTATACGTTAAACTAGTAGCTAGTTTAACAAAGTTTCGTTCTACAAAATAACAAATGTAAATAAATTTTAATTTAAATATAAACAAAAATTCTTTTTATATACTTAGTTTAATACGCTTCCTCTCTCCTAGCCCTTAAGTTGCATGCCCGACAGGGTCCATAACACTGGTCTTTATAAATGTAACATCTATCTATACATTATGGTTTTGCAATAATTTTTAAATTAAATTGAAAAAAAAAAAAAAAAAAAAAAACTAGTGCCTGCGACTTCGTCCACGTTGAAGAAGTATCTTCAACGTGGACGAAGTCGAACTAGTACCTGAACGCAAAGATTTAAATCTTTGCCTGAACGCCTTAAATCTTTATCGTTGTGTAGACAGTGGCGACCAATTTTTTTATATTTTTAGGTGATCCTTCGGGAATCTAACATTCTGCCGGGATAGAAAGTATGTAAATCCAGGTAATAAATCTGTGTGCCAAATTTCATTCAAATTCGTTAAGATATATGTGAAAAAGTAACAAACATCCATATATCCTCACAAACTTTCGCTTTTATAATATTAGTAGGATGTAATATATTATAAAAAATATATAATATACTTCGTACTTGTAAATTTGTATGAGACAGAGGGCGTAACTTATTTTTTGTAAATCGATTGGAATGAAATAAACACTAAATAAGCCGTTTCTGAGATTAGCGTGCACAAACGCACAGACAAATAACGATTTTATCATACGTATGATTATTAAAAAAAATATCATACATTACCATCAATTATACATTTATATTAAAAGAACTTATGCTTCCTTTTTGTAAATCAAGTATTCAAATTTAGTAATTCTTTCTTAAATTTCCTTCCAAATGTTAGGCGTTGAAAAAAATGTAAAAGCTTTCTTAATTTACTACTTTCCATTAATTGTCTTTAAGTGAAACAATTAAAATGATTACTTGGCTTTTGTAAAGTATCAAAAGGTTTCTTACCACTGTGCGGTCTTAACAGTCGTTAAAATTAACGCTAAGAGGTTGAGCCTTGACACGTCCAATCAGTGATTTTCCTTATTTATAGAAAACGACTCCGAACATTAAAAGGGAATCTTAATCATCTTAATAGAATGTATTTTAATTTCCTATATTTTCTTAAGGAAATTAATAATTTCGTAATTTTATCGTAATTTAGAGCGACACCTTGGATTACATTTTTTGGTCACAAATTTTCCAATTTTGCAGTTGGTAATTTTTTATGTAATCCTAAATAACTGCTCTTGATTACAGTCATAAATTCAATAATTAATTTTGTAAGTTTTTTAATTCAAAGTTTAAATGATTCAAAGTTAAATATCTTTTTTCAGACAAATTTGACACTTCGTCTTTTTTTAAAGAAAAGTACCTACTGTACAGGCAAGTAAGGGACACCTTGGCAAGTATTCAAAAAAAAAAAAATTAGCACACATAATCAAGATTTCAAAATGGTACAACACGTGCTACTAATCTATCGAATTTTTTAAAGTGAAAAGTAAAAACTTTGTGAAGCCTAACATTTTTTTATTTTTTGTTTTATTATTGTTCGCGTACATTTAATTCTATTCTTTTTCTAACTTTGGTAAGAATTTTGAATAATAAATTTCAATTATTTTTTATTTTATTTTATTTTTTATTACTTTAAGTTAGCTGTAGCTTAAAACTTTTAACTACGTAGTTTAGACATATAAAGGCATAGCGTCAATTAAATATTCGCGAGCGTGGGTCCATGCCTACTATTAACATACTCACAACCAACTTGTAAATTACTTTATTCTGTGTAGTGATAAGATACATTTTCTATGCAAGGCCATTCAGCGTTTATTGTTATTGAAGATATTTTCCTGATTTGATATGATATGTCGCCTTTTATAAATCACGCCAAGATTATTGTGATTGTGTTCATTCAAGTGCATATTTTATGTTCTCTTATTTATTTAAACACGATTTACATTTAATATTACATCTGAAAAAATAATAATAGTTTGATAAAGTTTCAGATAAGTTACAAGTTGATAAATATTCTTAACTTAGGTACCTAGTCTCCCTTTCATAACATACTCGCAGCTTATGTCTTACATACATTAATAATATAATAATTATAATATTATAATACATACATCAATTATATACACATACATTAATGGTCTGCTGTGTTCTCAATAAAATTAAAAACTTAAGGTGGAAACTGAAAGGCAAAGTCTTATCAATTAAATTATTTTTAGATTTATTTTTAAAATAATTAACCGTGCATCATCTGCTTCATTTAACTAAAAATTAATTCTTAAATGGGAAACTATTAGTGATTTTTATTCTTAATTTTATTCATTAATTACTTAGTAATTAATATTTTTAAAATATCTAAATGTAATCTATGGCCAAACATAGATTACTAGTTATAAATTGAGTGCCTTAAATTAATTTATTATAGAGCTTTACAATAAAAAAGTCATGTTAAAGTTAGTCCTTTAATTAATTTAGAACTGCCTTAAAAATATTTTCAAAAAAGTTTATTTTAACTAAAATCGAAGAGATAATACGTTTTGTATACTTATAATTTTACAAAAGACAAACTATGTTAATGTTATATAAATGGAGATCTTAACGATGACGTTAATTGGATTAAATATAAGTTAATATGTTCGTTGTCAACTTAAATTCGTTTTGTTGTCTCCTAAGTAAGAGAAGAATTTTATTACTTTACTCATTCATACGCTTACAATGTTGCAACGCCTTGGCATTACAGATAAATAAACACCTATTAGTGTAAAATTTTACAATATTGCCGTCAATGTAGCGTACGTCGTCGGCGAGGAAAAAATAAGTAATAAATTTTTGTTATTGTTGCAACTGTCTTCATTATTACAGATTATTACAATGTAACATTAATCATTATCATTATTATAAATATCGTACTTTATACGTATACTTTTTACTTTATAAAATATATCCTATCTCTTAAGTTGGATCAAACTGCACACAGTGTGCAAAATTGTATTAAAATCGGTTCAGTACTTTAGGAGTTCATCGGCGACAAACAACGTGACACGTAATTTATATATACGATATACTTGAGCTTCATTAGCTACTTATTTAATTAAATTAGAAGCTTTATTGGAAGGGGAAAATTCGGAGAGTTTAGTGGAGTGAATACGTCTTTAAATTTCCTTACACAGTGGGAGGCAATTCAGAATAATTATGACAACAAAATCGAGAGATACAGTTTGATGCTGTAGCTATCTATCATATACATACAAAATTATAATAATTTACACCACTCGATTGACAAAGGATCAAAAATTTTTTGGTATGGTATATTCGAATTCGTTGGATATAAGTAGGTATATATTATTGTATTATAAGCTCAAAGAAAATATAGCTTGTAACCGTACACCCCGTTTTTTAAATTATGGAACTAAACGTGGTCTCTATGATCCTCGTAAGAAAACTTAACGTCGCTCAACATAAGCTTCCGCGAACAGTGTGATATTTTTTTATTAATATAATATTTGTAAATACTGAGGAGAAATAATATAAGCGCGTAAAACAAGTGAGTCCTTTAACGTGTGAAATACATCTTTTTGCTTTAAGTAATAGAGCATACTACTTAACTATGACGCAAATAAGACACGTTATGAAAGCGGTCTGTAAATAATAACGAAGATAAAGGTGATTTTTTAGACGTTTGGTTTTTAATTTGAAAAACAAACCCTAGAAAAATTGTAAAAAATATACAATTTAAAAATCATTATCACTGGCAAGTTAAAAATCATTACTTGCTATTTATTTTTTAAAGATTATTTCATGTAAATGTTGGCCACGACTACGTCTCAGGTGACCCATACGTGAAGTCCAATTTTGAGATACTTTTTCAAGCATATCGGCTGGTATATCATCTATAACACGTGTGAACGTATAAACGTTTCTAGTGCTTGAATCGATGCTGGTATATCTGCATAAACAAGAGATTACAAGAGATTAACAAGATTTTACGTACCCCCACAAAAAATAGTCCAAAGGCGTTAAATCGCACGATCTAGGCGGCCAACTAAGTGGTCCAAAACGAGAGATGAATTGCTTATTAAATTTATTGTGCAATAAGTCCATCGTTTCATGTTAATCATGTGCTGTATGGCAGGTGGCACCGTTTTGTTAAACCACATGTAAACCAGATTTAGCTCGCGTATTTTTGGCAGTAAAAAGTTGAAAATCATTAATTTACGGTAGCGATGACCATTGACAGTAACGTTGTGCGCGAAATACATTTTTAACAGAGCACTGATTATTATAGTAAAATTCAATAATTTGTAAGCGTTTTTCGTTTATAAGTCTTTCCATAATGAAATGGCAAAGAAAACTACATAACTTTAATTTTAACACATGGCACAAATCATGCGTGATCTGTCAAAAACAGTGCGATGAAAAACCAAACGCTTAAAAAATCACCCTTATAATCATAAGAGACATTGGAAAAGATTTAATCAAGTACTATTTTCTTTAATATGTTTTAGGTTTTTAAGATTCTTTTTTCGTATTTTATATACAATTTAACACGCCCTAAAATTATTGCTTCTTCATAAATTTTTATTGATAAAATACTTACTGATACTACAAATATGTTTTCCAAACTTTAAGTTTGTTTGTGATCGTTATATTAGTTGTTACTGTATAACCGTATGTCACTACCACTGACATTAAATCGCGATTTATTTTCTCATAGATAACAATTCATAAAATGTACTTTTCGTCTGGTAAATAGATGGCCGAAGGGCGTACTCTCTTCGTATCTTAGACTAGGTATATTATATCGACAAGTCAGATTCGACAACAGCATGCTCTTGCGGAGTGCCCCAGGACCTACTGCATCCTACTGTACTGTACTTTATAATAGTATAGTAACTTATTAATTATTATCTAAATATTTTCATCAATTATTTATTTATCTCTTTAGTCTTTATTTAATCTCCACCACAACCAGTAGAAGGGATCATAAAAAGTACATTAACCAAAAAAGTTTCCTGCGATCAAAATAGTTGGAAATATTCCATTATATTTCAATCTTCACTTAAATGAGACAGGTAAGTTAATAAAATAAAGTTTTCAGCGCCATCTTGTTGAGCGGAAGCGAAGCAAAAGTAGTTGTACTTTTAAAATTCTCTTCGGGATAAGAAAATTTTATGTTCAACGTATTTAAAGAATAAATAGTGTAAATAATCGATTTAGTTTCACGAAGTCTGTGAGAATTGTGATAATGGGGAAATACTCCCCCTCTAATGGGAAAATATCTGTGTTTCAATAATTGCATCAGTTGAAATTTAAATACACCATAAAGCATGTAAAGTATTTTTGAGGTTATTAAAAATATTATATATTTTCCTGTTCAAATTATAGACCGAAACTTTGGTCTCGCGTATCCTTTATTTTATAATAATTTTTGCCATTCGCAGAATGACCTTTTGGACGTGAACATTTTGATTAAGCTCTTCATAGTAACCTTAACTTTTGATTATTTAACCGTTACTGCTTTTTTATCTTGTAATGTGAATTATATTGACCTGAATGTTCATCTAAAAACAGTAAGTAGGTAAGGTCGACTAACAGAAAATTTTGTCCACGACTTGTGTGGTGTAAGAATTAGATGCGATAAATATGCATTTAGACTTGATGGCTTGTGGAATCTGTGTCATGATATTAAATACTAGCTTTTAGCCGCGATTCCCCTTTTTCTAAGGCTTTGATTTTTTTTTGTATTATTAGGTGATTCCTAGGGAACTCTTTTCTGGATAAAAGGTACCCCATTCCCTTTTTTATACCTAACATCATATATACAAAATTCATGTTAATCGGTAATGTTAAGTTTATTAGTTTTCTTTTCAGTTTTCTTCTTTTTTATTTATATTTGTACTAGTGGCCCGCTCCCGGCTTCGCACGGGTGCAATCTGTTAGATTGCCTTACACCGCCATCTGTTAGATTGTCATGGAACTCACAGATAATTTTAACAAATAATTGCTGGATTGAAGAGGTATCAACAGATGGTGCTATGTTAATAATATTATATAATTTGCAAAAAAAAAAAAAACAAAATGAGATATAAACTATCCTATCTTTTAAGTTGGACCAAATTACATATAGTTACGAAATTTTATCAAAATCGGTTCAGTAGTTTGGGAGTTCATCGCGGACAAACATGTGACACGAAATTTATATATACATATAAAGATATGCCTTAAAAATTATAAAATTATTTTAGAAATTGCTTAAGTATATATGGAATTATAATAAAATAATTCCAAATGAAAAAAACTAAAGCCAATTTGCAACCCGTGCTTTTAGATTTCAGGCTTGCAGGAATTGCAAGCCTTGCAGGTATTGTCCATAATTACAATTGGGTTTACAAAAAATAATAATTAAAAAATTAAAAATTATAATAATTACAATTATAGTATGAAGAAATAAATCCCAATTTCCAATTGCCCTTTAATGTACAGGGATCGAGTATTTACATATTATGTAAATTCGTGATGCTAGAAATATGATTGGCAGTTAAATTATTGTAATTTTGTATTCAATTTCAATGTCACCTTAACAACAATACGGTCATAGTCATAAACCATTTTCAAAGTCAGAAGAAACATAAGGAATAAATAGTTGGTATGATATTTTAAAAGATTATTATTTATTATTACAAAATACATATAAAATTTGTTGTATGTTAAATTTATTTCATTTTAGTTAGGTATGTTAGTTAATATTTTGTAGGAAAGACAGTTCATTACAATTTATAGCTTATTTATGACTGACAATAAAAACAATACTTAAAGCGAAGTCTTCTATGAAGTTAATATACATAAAGTAATTTTTATTTTAAATATTCTTATATATTTTTTTAATGCTAAGAATAACTTTATAACTCACAACTTATAACTTAGAATAAGAAAGAACCTTAACCCTAATTGGAAAAGAATAGAATAACTTTAGGTGTATAGGAAACCCCATTACTATACTATAACACGTATAGTAGGTATAGTAATAGTATATTACTATGTAAGATCCCTATACTTACTACGTAAAAATCCCTAATTTTTGTCTAATAATTCAAAAAAATATACTTTATTCACTCATTAAATTTTAAGCTGTAAATTGGTAGAATAAAAATTTATTCGTTATTATAGAGCATTTATGTAAGATAGTATTAAGAGATTATGTACAGTCGGGGTACGAAAACCTTAGTCAGTTTTCACATTAATTCCTCTATTAAATTGTAGACTTTTAGTACCTTTTCAAACTAAAGCACAAATCAGACAGTTTACAGACTTTTGAAATGAAATTGGTATAATTGATAAATTTTCCTGGCGCAAGTATTAAAATATTATCACTATTTCCAATACATGGACTCATTATTGCTATTGTAAAAATAATAGATTTATATTAACTTAACATTTTACTAAGTTTCTAATTATTGTGTTTGGATATTATATATAAATAAAAATACATAATAAATAAATTGGTACAAACAATTAACTGACATTTGTATATGACAGCCTGTCCATAAATTACAGGTCAGTGTGATAAGTAAATGTAATTTTGGCATGACCGATAATTGCACTGGTGCAAGCAAATGTCGATTTTAAGGTAAGATACCTTTTCTTACCCCGACTGTAGTCACGCTCATAGCTTTCAATCACTATAAAAGGTAGGTCTTTAACTATTGGCATTTAAAATCAGTAACGTCACACCTGACCCATCTCATATGAGTCACTTCTGTATTGTAGTGTGCAGAATTGTACGCACATAAACAAACACACGTTTCTGACGTCCGTTCCATAAAAGGCTTATAAACTTACATGTCTAAATTTTTTTAGTACGTCTTGTTGGTGACATTTTTTGTTCGTTTTGTGTTATGAATTTAGTTAAAAATCGTTTTGTTATTTTATAATGAAAAGTTGTGAATTTAGTATATACATAATATTTTTGCCAGCCAATTTAACAGAAATATATTTAACACCATTCTTTAATGTTTAGTTCGGTTGTGCGCTCACATTGTGCTATGTGGTTTTGTTTTGTTTTTTTCTTTTATTAATTCTTTAATTTTGTCTATATTTTTTTACAAGGTTCGAGTGAAACCAGAAGTTATCTGTAATTGCAGACGCCTTACCGTCAATGACCTTAAAAAGCGATTTTTTTACTTTATGTAGCTAAGTTGACAATACTATGTTGATCTTACCTACTGAAAAGACTTAAGAAAAAAAAAACAAATATATTTACCGGTAACCGTGTCTCCTTTTTATTTTGTATAGCTTAGTATAAATATCTTTAATGTGCATTTCATATGACACAAATGTAAATATTGTCCATATAATAATAATACAAACAACACATTTTTCGATATAAATTCTAAAACTCACTACAAAAGCTTAATAATTTTTTTTTACGTTATCGACTTTGTTAAGTCAAAAAAAAACTTAAATTGCTATGAGTTTATTATTTCTTTGTTTTATAACAGTGAAATATGTCATTTCCATGAATTCAGAAAGTCTATGGGGCTGGATTCGTATGCCCTTCTCTCTTAGTAAATAATTGACTCTTTTTGTTTTTAAATCGTATTTATGAACAATTATTATACAATATTACTACGCTATTTTTTATGTTAAGGTCCGGCAGACAGGCTGATAGGCTGATGGTAGGTGGCTACCGTCGCCTATAACACCAACAACCAACAACGCCACAGCTTCAGTATGTGTGCTGTCGATTAAAGTAGAAATAATGATAGGGTAGTGGGATGGGACGGAAATGGGCTCTGGCATTCCTTACTCACTCACCGAAACACAACAGCACACGTGCTGTTATTTCATACTTAGTGGTCTTCTGTAAGGTTTAATTTATTTTATTAATTTTCATTTAGTGAATCACTCCTTAAATGCAAATGTACGTGGCGCTACATTGTAAATTGTACATGAATATGATGACAGAATATTTAATTATTGTAATTTGATATTAGACCCAAAACATAATAAAAATATGAATAATTTATATTTTTCTTTATTAATTAAGTATATAAATATTTTTTTGTTACACCTCCTTAATCGATAAATTAATTGATGATTAGTTACACTATATTGTTTAATGTATTTCTAATCAGATGACCTTTATTAAATCATCGATTATGATGTCATAGTTGAATCTAATTATATGTTACTGTCAAATTCTTGAAGCACTTTTCGTTGAAAATACAAAATGTTTTATAGTAAGGGGGCAGTGTGTATAGTTATTTCAATTTGATTAATCAATCTATAGGTAAATTTTGTAAATTTGTTTGTTTGTATGTAGGAGATAATCTTCGAAACTACTCATACGATTTAAAAATATATTTCATCAAAAATTCAAAAGTTAGAATAGAATTTCAGTGGACATAATCTAAATATGCCAAGTGGGCGAAGCCGCGGGCACTGTGGTACTACCAAGTCATACTACTGGTGTAGTACTGGAATTTATTTTTTCCAATGTTACCTACTACCCAGTGCTCTAGTAGTAACACGGTTTTATTTTGTCATTGTTACTGTTGTTGTAAGGGAGCATTTTTTTTCCATTATACTGCTTAAACTACCGCTAAAATTAATATGTATAAAATTTTCCGTGTGCTAAATTTTATCCAAATGCGTTCAGCTGTTTTTGTGTGATCGAATAACAAACTTCGGCATTTACTTATATTATTATTAGCGACCCGCTCACGGCTTCGCCCAGGAAAAAACTTAATTAGGTTAAGTAAATTATTAACTTAATTTTATTAACTGATGGTGAAAACCGCATCAAAATCTGTTACAATTTAAGAGGAGTTAGCGGCCATACAGACAGACGCGGAAAGCGACTTCAATAATATTTAAAGATGAGTATTAGGATTACATAAAATGAATTAGAACTGAATTATTCGTATTATAACTGCAATATTTCATGACTGAAGAACTATTTCATTACCAAAATAATTCCTTTTCGATTCCTTTATTTATTGAAATAGTTTTTCAGTTTTAATTTTACATTGAGATAAATAAATACATATAATAATGATAATAATGTTAATCGCCAGACTAACTTACCAATCATCTGTCACCAAGCTGAGAACTTGTGAAATTATTCGTTTGTACAGTTTAGAGATCTGTATTGTTCTGTATGTTCTGTAACTATAAGCAAAGTTTGTAAGTTTGGCATATAGTCGAGGTAGTCAGAAATTCGAGCTCGAAACCCTAAGTCTGGCATTAAACACTCAACCAGAGAGCTATTTTATTTAAAACTAGCTGGCGCCTGCGACTTCGTCCGAGTTGAAAAAGAAAAAAGTAGCCTATCCTGTGTCCTGTACGTCGAAATGTTTATCTACCAAGTTTCATGAAAATCAGTTAATTCGTTTAAGAGTTATGGAGGAACATACATACATACATACGTACATACAATACCTACACTTACAGATTTATTATTAGTATTGATTGATACATAAAAATATTATATTTATTTATTTATTTTCAAGGAAAACTTACAGTGATAATTGTACAAAAATTAGATTAATAAGTAAATGATAAATTAAGTAGACACCATATGTATATTATGGGCATAGCAACTACTGTCGTCGACTTCATCTGATTGCTTACACTATATAACATTAAAAGGAGCCATTAAAACCCATTTCGTTATTTTAATATAATTATAATGTTACAAATTAACATTAAACGTTTCGGTGTTCATTTGACAGGAAACTGGACGGTTTGTGAATGAACAAACTTGTTAATGATCACCTAAACTTACAGATTTATTTTACGCATTTGTTTAAATACATATTAATGTCCCACCAAAAAAGACATTAGTTAATATTTATTCATGGTTTTGTTTGAGAAAATTCAAAAATATTCTAACATAAGAAATATGGGTTGACATACTATGTTAGAATATCGCAGAATATTTAATGCATTTATTATTTAAGATTCCATCGTCGCCTTGGTGGCGCTTCCGTCGTCGCAGCGATAAAGATGTCAGGCGTTATATTACTCATACATTTTCTTTTTCAACGCGGACGAAGTCGCAGGCACCAGCTGCTTAGGTGAATATAATATAAGTAACGCATTCATTATCATCATCATGTTAGGTGTAGGAAGTTTACTGCTAGAAATAGGACAATAGGACTGGTCAGCAGAAGCAGTCTGGATCCAGCGTCGACCCGTGGCTCATATTACGGGTAGGTCGTTCGTCCACCTTGTTGTGGGACGCCCTAGTTTCATTTCTGCATACTATATATATTACTAGAGCCATCAACACTACTCATTTAAGCATTCACTTAACTAGAAGTATACAAACATATATCGCGACAATTTTATTATATTCACAGAATAATGCAAATGAGGGTATCGATTATATGTATATATATTTTGTAAAAGTGATCATGTAGAAACCGGCATCACTGTCAAAATTAGATGTGATCGCTTGATAATCTTCCACCCATAAAATTTGAAGGTCAGTCTAATAAAGCTAAAGAGCGAAATGTGTCTTTATTAGTTTAGTAAGTTCAATAAATTTTCTTGCTTTGACGTAATATCCGAAAACCTGTTGTACGACTTTATCGATTTTAATTTAATTTGAAAGGGTTTATATAGATTTTGATTGTTATAAATTTTTGTAATTATATTTATTGTAGGTTACAGTCAACGGGGTTAGTACATTGACAGATTTTGAGGCTAAATTGACAGTGGATTAGAACAGGTCTGTTGATGTCTTTATAAGTTCCATTGATTGAGCTGGCAAAAAAGGATTAATTCAAACTTATATTTCTATGGGGAAGCCCATAGAACTTATATTCCAATGTGTCACTTGCAAAAAAATGGGTGTGCGTAATCCACAGATCCAAAAATTCGATGTTTGACTGTGAAGTTTGTGGGAAATCCGACTGATTTAGATAACTAAATTAATATTTTATCACTCTGATTATAATACTTGTGATAATAATTATTAATTACTGCGTAGAAGACAAATTATTATTGTAATTAATTATTTTTTAAGTCAAGTTTTTTTATTTGGATCATCTCTGTGATTCGTTTACTTTGTGATTGTTTACTTTTAATAATTAAAAAAATGTTTAAGCCAGTACTCAGTACTTTAATGTAAGTAACTGTACCTTTAATTGTTCGTTATTACTGTAAGAATCTCTATTCTTAAGTTAATTTCTTAAAGTTCCTATTGTTACGAAAAAAATATTGTTCCTAATAAAGATATGTAGATTATTTTGGCCTTTTTTATTCAATTTTCATAAAATTTTCACTCAAAATGATGAATATTGCCTCTTATTTTTGTAGAAAACTTATCAATGTTAAGCTTTTAAGCGATTACTTTGACTTGCAGTGCATTTCAATGCTATGTCAAAATAGCCCCTCACTCTGGGTAACTTTGACACCTACAAAAAAAATAATAGAAGAATTCATTTTTTCCCCTTTTGAGCATTGTACTGTTTAGCCAAAGGACTAATTGTACTATAGAGATAAAAAAATATAACAAATATTGCAGAAACTCGTCGTAGGACCAAAAAAAAAACCTCAAAAACATGTCAAATTAACCCCGTTTGACGGTATCTGTTAGGAATGTATTATTTATCGCTTATATACCCCACAACTACTATTTTTTTGACTCCTATTCATTTATTTATACTGTACATAGAATAACTTTATACCTTCTTTTTTATACACTAGATATTTGTGTGTAAATGTGAAATTCTTTTTGTTATCTTTATAATAAAAGTATTATTGAAAAAAAGAAAAAAAAAACACCGCTTATGTTTGTTTTAACGGACACAGTATACCTAGTTTTCAATAAAATCCTTTTAGATATAATATGTACCTTATGCGTGGAGGGATTAAGTCGATTAGTGCGAAGTAGACATAGATCTACAGCGTTATAAGGAAAAAATCTAGTAACATAATTTGAAATTAGGATTATTTACTTAATTAATTACCTTTAATTTAACATTGGGATTATGTATTTGCAAATAAAACTAACTTTTAATTTTTCTGACTTAAGAAATATTACGTAATTCTTAACCTAGTAAACTCGAATTCTTGAAAGAGTTTAACAGACGAATGCAATTGGATAGAGTAGACTTATGCGAAGTATCATCTTGTCCAAAGCAATGATTAAAAACTTTTTGTCAGTGGGTTATTTTACTATTACTTTATTTTTTAATGATTGAACAAAATTAAAAGATGTATGAGTATTTCATAAGCTTCTGATAACGTTTGGCTATAAACAAATGAACTCTATCTATTAGCAGTACTTGCATTACAAATGTACAATAAGGATAGTACGATTTATCCAGAAGTAAAAGTCTCCTGAAAAAGATTATGGTTATGAGAATTTAAATTAGTTATTTTGATTAGTCGAAAGGCTAAGGTGCTTGGCTTTACGATCTGTCTCGGAGATACTGGGTTCAACTCCCTGCAGGTCTAACTTTTCAAAGTTGGCTCTGGTCTAGATTTGAAAGTAGTTGCAAAGTACATGTACTGTGTCTCGCAGTCATTCGAGCAGGCCGTCTGGCGACAGTATCCATCCTCAGAAGATCACTGTGAAATATCAGCATGCACCATCCCTTTCTAATCACTTATCCTTATTATGGCAGGGCATTTGCAGCACCTGTGGTGTTACAAGCGACGGTAGCCACCTACCATCAAATGAGCCTACAATAAAAAAAACTGTTGGCTATCTAACTTTTAGTCCAACAAATAAAACTTATCCTTTCATAGAATAATAACGAAAGTTATTTCTAGTTAAACCATGGTCTCGTAGATTTATATATTTAAATAAATAAATAAATAAATAAATAAATAAATAAAAATTTTGTTTTAACACAAAATTAGAGTAGTTTCGGAAAATTTACACTTAGTTGTCACTTCTTAGTAAACAGGAAAAATACATTTCTTAGGACAATTTGCTTCCAAAACAAAAAACAAGCTACTGCTCAGAATCAGTAGTGATTCCTTATTTATTAACAACATGGAAATATGACGTATATTAATGTAAATTCACAGGAGACGTGTCAATACTAAGTAGACAAAACAAGCGATACTGCGCAAAATTAAAGGCGAGCTCCACTAACTTGATAATGTTATGCAGTAATGTTTGTTTAATATGGTGTTAAATACGTCGATCTTTCTGACGAATATTATGAACTGTAAAAGCGACTGCGTAGACCTACGGCGAATTGTTTTGAAGTTGTTTAAGCATGCAAATATTGAGACTAAGGAGGAAAAAATTACAGTTTTTAAAATACATATTATAATGACACTAAACAGAAAGGTCCTTCGAGGGAGGTGCATTATACGCAGTTGAAATGTTGTCAAGAAATAAATTACAATTATTTTGAATAATATGCATGCCGACAATTTTAAGGTTTTCATTAGCCTTATCGCTTTTTCTCAGGCGTTCTAAATTCGGTTTCTGGCAGGGCCAACTTTGAAAATGAACATTTCAAAGTTGACTCTGGTCTGCATCTGGCAAGTATTTAGGTAGTAGCAGGGCACATTATGTTTCACAGAAATTTTAGCAGTAACCACACCTGTACTTCTGTAGATAGGAGTGCCAGAGCCCATTTCCTTAATCTCTTATCCCCAACCCACTATGGTCGGCAGCGCACTTGCAGCAACTTGCAGTAAGTTGCGTTGTTTGTGTTAATAGGCCACCTACTATCAAGTGGCCTGTCTGACGACATTTACTTGCCAAGAAGTTACTGGATACATATAGAGTATGAGAATACAAATTCCTAATATAGATCGATCAACAAGCATGGTTAATATTGTTATGCAATATTTGAACACATTGAAGAAAGATGTGTGCCCAGAAGTGGGATGTAAATAAATTAAAATAAAATATTAAATTGCTGTTTATAAAAGTTGGTTTATACTTACTTATATAAGCCAGGACCCCAGGAAATATGAAAGATTACTTTAAAATTTCAAACGAGTAAAGTCACACAAAACTTGTATAGTTATATAGTGGACAACATTATTTACATATCAGAAAACAGGACACACAGGTCCAAATACACTTAATACATTTTAAAAGGTTGTCTTTGGTTCAGGTAGAAACACATGATCGAAAAGTAAAAACAAAACACAGTGTTTATATAAAAAAAAGAAGGAGCTAAAGGGATAAGCAGAATATTATGTTAATCAATGTGCTGTATTAAATACATTTTTCTTTGTGTTTTAGATACTTTTAAAAATGTTACTACTATCAGCTCATCTTAGACTCTCGGTCTAGAGATTCGCGAGATTCTACTTACTGTACTTCAGATTTTCAGTTGATCAACTTTTCGGTTTATTTTATGACAAAGCAATAATTTTATTTCATCAAATTTTATGAACAATATCATCAAGTTTTTAACAATGATGAATTAGTTACAAAAAATATGGCATTATCACCATCATCATCTCAGACGTAGAGCGTCCACTGCTGGACATTCTATTTCGTTCGTCTATATGTTGTTTCAATGATTTCACCTACGTTTCTTTTTTGTCTTGTTCACCACCTTAGTTTTTTCCCTAAGATCATTATGTGCCTCTTACACGTATATGCAATGCAAGTATGTATATTTCTATTTATTTTTATTTAATTAAATTTCGCACGTGAGAGTCACTTACAAATGTTTTACTCATTTGTTTTAAATTATGTATTTCGATTATTTTAGGTACTTACTGTAAAGGTAATAACCTTTTAATAAATATATAAATATATAAAATATCCATTGATTAGCATATTACTGTTGTAATGCAGTCACAGAACCATAACAAACGTCAGTTTTATAACAAAAGTGATCTATAGGCCTACTTGTACGTAAAAGGCGACTAGCAAATCTTCATTTTACAGTTACATAGCGTAACGAAACGTAATAAATTTAAAGATTTATTTAATTTATGTGAATTTGGAGAAAAAAGACAGTGACAACATTGATCATATTTAAAAAAACTCGGTTTTTTATTATTTCTGTCTTTGATTTCATAATGCTTGCCTGTTGTATTGGGGTAAGAATATTTTTATCATGGTAGTAAATAGGTACATACATAAGTACATAAGTAGGTACATGCAAGTTTTCTGTTATAATTTGACGACACGTTTGGTCTAGTGGTTAGTAATCCTAGCTGTTAACCAAACGGTCGCGGATTCGAATCCCGCTAGGGGCAAATGTTTATGTTATACATGTTTATGTTTATACATTTACCTTTGTACCTGAGTCATGGATGTTTATATCTATAAAATGTATTTACAAAAAAAAGTAATCTATGTAGTTTATCAACTGTCTGGTATCCATAATACAGGCCTATATTGCTTAATGTGGAACTAGATGGTACTGTGTAGAATGTGTGAAGACATTTATTATTAATTTATAATATTATTTGTTTACCAATTAATTTGCCATACAACGAGGTGATGCAGGCAACATGCTTGGGACCCTGGCTAGGGGACCGAAGCTTAATAATATATACAATTTGTAAATATATATAACTCAGTTTTATATCATTAGCTCTTAATTAGGAATTTAAATGATAACTTATTACCAAAGATATGTTACGTGAGCGTCTTTGAGTCTTCATATTCACAATGCGCGAATAGATAATTTACGATTTTTTTTCTATTTTCTATAATATCATCGATCTTTACTCGATTTTTTTAATAAACAATTTTCAAATAAAAAGTTAATCGGTGATGATTACTCATTACATTAATAAGGATAAATTAGATATACTCAAGCAA
This sequence comes from Synanthedon andrenaeformis, assembly GCA_936446665.2. NCBI lineage: Eukaryota > Metazoa > Arthropoda > Insecta > Lepidoptera > Sesiidae > Synanthedon > Synanthedon andrenaeformis. The sequence continues at coordinate 4,492,394 of OW387783.2, read as the reverse complement.
TAAGTAAACCGAAGAGTTCAGTGACACTATTATGTAACTGGACTACTGTCAATGCCGTGCCTTGGAGCTTATACGAATATTATTTATGATGGCCACTGTTAGTATAAAATAGTAGTGGAGCTGGCGATTTTAATAGTTAAATAAAGCTCGCGAGATATAATATTTTTACAACAAAAACATGAGTATGGGAAATCAAGCTTATAATTAATCTTCTTTCATTCAAAACTATGTTTCACTACAGGGGGAATCAAACTTTGTATTCATAAACCGATTAGAAGTCAGGAGACTACTCGTCAGGAAGTCAGGAATTACTTCAGTTGAGTTGGCCACCCAAAAAATTAGTAGAATACAATGGATGTAAATGCTGTCGTAATTCATGAGTTTAGTTGAATAAAAATAAGACAAAATAAGATGGATAAGAGGCTACTTGACCATTTTCCTTCAGTCCCGCAAGAGATTCCAAACGGTGCTGGCTGAAAATCAGCGCTGCAGGAGCTTGTCTAGCATCTCAGCACAATGCTGAGCCAGTATCCGATTCACTGCATCGAGGACACACACATCTTTTACCTGTATAGTAATTTCTGTTGTGGTTTTTTTATTATGTTTGTCTTTGTGTTGCGTGAATAAAATTCATTCTTTCTTTCTTTCTTTCTTTCTTTCTTTCTTTCTTTCTTTCTTTCTTTCTTTCTTTCTTTCTTTCTTTCTTTCTTTCTTTCTTTCTTTCTTTCTTTCTTTCTTTCTTTCTTTAAGCACAAGTCGACTACTATACAGTATAATTGAAGAAATGAGCAATTTCAAATAGCATCAAGCCATTGTTTTTTTTTTATCTTACACATTGGAGAGGAGAATTCAGTAATAAAAGTCTTCCTTAACTTCAGTAAGTTCCTGTGAATATTTCAGATTTATAACATTAAGATTATAAATTTTACAGATTCACAGATCGATAGATTCAAAAATATGAAAATGATAACTTATATTTGGGGAAAGCACGGTATTTTAATACTTTCACATATATACATTTATATGAAACCCCATTACCAAATTACACAATATTTTCCCAGTAAAATCTACAATCTCACCTAATCGTATAACAGTTTTAACGTTAAAACGAAAATAAACTGATGGCCTCTATCTCGATGCCTAGAAGAAATCTGTTTATAATAAAAAAAATATATGTTTGTTTATAATAAAATAAAATTGACTGTAATGTGTAAGTAGTTTATAACTAAACTATAGTTAAACCGAAACGAACTATGTCTACCAGCCGTTACATTTTAAACATTATAGCATAGTAACAGTGAAATAGCCTTAATCATTAGGATAACTTTATTGATATTTATTTGCAGATTCCACACTCACCATCTCAACTTCTATGGTACCGTGATTAAGTGAAGTCGTTTCCGCGGCTAAACGTTGATCTCTATAAAAACCTGATTAACATTTGATACTCATTTTCTTGGAAACGCGTGCTCATATAAAAACTAATAGAAATAAATAGTGCAGGTGACAAAGGACAAATGACTGTTATTCGCGGACATTTTAAATCTTACCTCGTTATAAAATTAAATAACACTATGTCATGAATATAAAATTAAAAATTAAATAACACTAAAATTAAATAACACTTAATTTCTAGTTTGTAGTTATCTATATACAATATATATAGTTGCCTATATATATTGTAAGCTTATTGTTTGTGCTGTTGGTGTACCTTTGAAAATAAATAAATATGATATTCGGTAATTTTATTACAATTTAGAAACGGTTGTAGTTCTTATATATTTTCAAACAAAAGTAATCGAAATATATACCTGATCTAATCTAAGCAGAAAATTTTAAAAAAGACATGTAAGTATATATATAATAATTTAATTCTTATTTTAAAATATTTTATTAATCACTAGTGACTCGCTTCCGGCTTCGCCTGGGGTGAAATTTATATATCCTATCTTTTAAGTGGGACCAAATTACACATAGTTACGAAGTTTTATCAAAATCGGTTCAGTAGTTTAAGAGTTCATCAAGGACACACAATGACACGTAATTTATATATATAAATATATATTACGTCTAAATTTGCTATTTAGAACATTGTAAAAGCTCGACATAATTAAGTAATAATTTATATGATCAGCATATTTATATCAGGCTCTTTTCAATATTTTCAATATTTCTTTTATATTAAAATCAGTCTGATACACCACTTTTCCAGGATAAAAAGCACCCCATATTTTAATCTAGGCAATAAAATATATGTGTGCCGACATTCAAATTCTTTAAGCCGTTTCTGTACAAACGCAAAGACAAACAGTCAAAAATTCTAATAAAAACTATTTTTTGATCTCGGTAACATAAGTACCTACAACGTGTACAATTTTTAAAAAATATTTAATGTACAGACACGGCTCGTTTACAATAAAAGTAAAATCCACAATAACACACAAGCATAGATATAACACAAGCAGAACCTGTGGCTTTGCTTATGTTATAAGTTGACGGTAGTCACCTACCACCAAGTGGACCGTAAGCCTATATGTCGATAGAAAAAAAAATGCTTGAAATTGATTAAATTAAATTCTACTTAATATTTATGACAGAAAAATTAATTAAACCAGCGCGAATTCACGAAGTTCCATATTTCACAAAATGCTAATGCTTTTGACGATTATCACTCGTTCGTAGTGTAATGACCTCGAAAAATTAACTAATTAATATTTTTCGATTAATCCCAGAAACTGCTTGAAATAAATCTCGTTGGGCGATATTTTATCTGGCGATCTCTGTTATAATGGTCAGGTGGCCATAATAGTCTTGCCTCCTTTTTATTCTTTGTCGAGAATTTACGATACACGTTGAATATGTAATGAATGATCATGAGACTTATGTAAATGTCGTCTGCAGAGATTGCAGACAGAGTGGCAGCGATACAATAATAACACGATACCTTTGAATAAGTGGATTATTTCTTGGAAATTCAGACGAGAATGGTCATTTTGCATTTTAACGGTGCAATAAAGAATATTAAAATGTGAAATTGGGTTGCGGGGGCGCCACGCTTTTTTGGTCTTGTTTCTCAAACTATGTAGTTACAGGTCATGTTAAACTTTATGATCGACTAGCTGCGCCCGCGACTTCGCACATGTATTATTCCAGTATTCTCGATAGTTATACTCGAAAGAAATAATACCGAATAAAATATTATAGAAAATGATATTTATGGCCTGCAAAATGATACTAAAGGGGTAAGTAGCCACATCAATTACTATTTAACCTGAATTTGAGTTATGTAGTTAAACTGATTACTGATTACATTAATCTAGATGTATTAATTACATTAATAGATTACATTAATTATAGAATTACATAAAAAAATCGTTAAATTTATTGTTTATGAAATAAAAAGAACGAGGAAAAATAAAAGCTCAAAAAAATATTTCATGTCACACTTTGAAGTCATATCACACAAGCTCAGGAAAAAATCCTAATTCAGTAAGAAATAATAATTAAAATATTCAAAGGCACAACAGTTATAACTGCCGAATAAGAACTTGCTGGAATGCGATAATAACATAAATAAACTTTTTTTTTTAATAATTAAAATAAGTAATTTGAAAAAAAAAAATCCTTTCATAATATGTGATAACATACTTGAAGGAGCAAGACAAAAATACGTTTTTTGCGATGAGTTTATAAATTATCAATCATATATTTTTATGTCTTTTCGGAATAGCGTTTACTTTAGCACCTTGTTAGCCTTCGATTTTTCTTGTTCGATCCAAGTGTTCTTTACCTACCGCAGTCTGATACTGGTTGGTATATCTCAATGTTAGTATTTAGCAGTAGGTATTATAAAATGTTATATGAAAATATAATTGAGGAATTATATATAACAGAAATAGTCGAAATACAATAGCATAAATCGAAGGTATTATGAACGTACTGGAGTTTACAATGATTGTCATAAATTGAAGATGGGGATCTAAGATCAAGGTTCATCTGTACTTTATTTATACCTACTATATGTTAAACAGATAAAGTTTCTATTCATCCGATTTAAAATATTCTTTCACCAATAGTTTGAATAGAATTTCATAGGCTTAATATTCCATGCGGGAGTCCGCCAACACTAGCTATCTTAACATTAGCCAACGCTTGGCAGATAGGAGTACAATCGTGTAAATGCAACGGAAACGTGTTACAGGAAGCCAGGATTTATAGAACGCGTGCTATCTGATTTGATCAATGATTACGCGCTGACGTCGTCGTCGTGTTGCAAAAGTGAAATATTAAAAATCGGTAAAGTTGCCAGCAAAAACCAGAAGATATTCATTCGAAATAAACAATTTGTGAGGAATTTAAACAGAAAATTTTAAATTTGTACAGAAATAGAAACTTTGGAAAATAGAGAGGCCAAAACAACGACTTTTTACCAAGGTGATATGTCAGATGTTACACATCATTTGCGACTACTATTATATAAGGCTTGTATACTTTTTAATGAATAATTAATCTGGGTAGGAAAAAAATATAGAAGCTTCAATTAAATTTTATGTAAAATTTCTAGTGAACTTGGTAACATAGATTTTTTATCGAACAAAAGAAGGGTTCCTGATAAATGACTCATTGACATTTAATAATTTTCATAGGAATAAATTAATGTAACAATGACTCATTTTACTACTGATACAAATTAAAAAAACTACGCAATAAATGGCTTGCCTAGTTTCAGGTCAACAGTTCAAGCGCAGTATCAATAATTCTTCGATTTTTTTAACATTTTGTATACATTTAGTAAAACACTAAAATGATGTCACGGCCGAAACTGACTCATTCTTTATTTAAATAACGAATTTTAACGAGATCTTACAATAAATCGTCTATCTACATTGACACTATCAAAATAGTGTGGTTTTTTTTTATATATATAATAAGGTTCAAATGGTTCTATTGTGTTTCGTCTTCGAAGGCATTTAAAAAGAAGACGTGACCCATTAATTTATATTCAATGTATTCAGTGTCTATAATATAAAATAAAGTATTCCGCTGACGCATTTGATATAGGATCATCAAATTCTGTATTTGGGTTGCTAAATGTTTACACCAATATTTTTGTTTCTAATTTTAGATGCCTTGTTCTTTTTTCGCTTCTTGTTACCTTGGATGCTCATTGAAAATTTCATGACGGTTGCTATGAGTGCGGGTCGGGCTTTCTTCTGTCCAGTGGTGTAAACAACGCTTGTTTGGTTAGCGGTGGACGACCATACAAGCACAGTGCCTTAACCATCGTTCATGCCTTAAGGATGCTTAAATGTCTTACAATGTGTGATGTTACGCTCTTAGACTAGTTTAAGTTGACTACAGTTAACTTATAAAACAATAACAGCTAACTTTGAATATAAAATTATAACCTAAACCCTAATAATCTCATTGTATAACATACAAACATATTTTTGTGAATTTCCGTTTATAGTTGGAAAAAACTTTAGACTAAATTAGATATTAATTAATAATGTTTTGCATAATTCGTCCTCAAACATCTCACGCACATCCAGCCATAAATCAAAAAGCACATGCAAACAGCGGCGACGTTTCAGGAAATGCCAATAGTAGATAAGCAGGCATTTGTAAAAACATGTAAACAGCACTTTGTATTGATTGATTGAAAAAAGATAAAGAGACTCGATTTTTTGCTAATAAATCTTAGTATGTAAAAAGTTGCGGAAAAGGTCAGAACATACGAGCTATGTATATTCAATGTTGAAGTTATTTTTAATCCATACATTTTAATACGAATTATTTAAATATATATATGGTAAACACACAAATTTGGTATGTACAAAAATGTAAATTTTACAGTAAGGAGACTTAAAAGTTGGATTATCTAGTCTATTTTTAGTGGTTACTTAGGTTCTTTATAAAAATTGTTTACCCTAATTTAGTTAATACAGAACAGTGTAGGTAATGGTAATAATATAATAGTAAGGGCACGGATTCCACATGCCATTCATGGAAATCACAGACGCTTCATCGTTATATTCAATTTCTAAGAAAGAATATTCTTTCATTCCTAATTCCAGCAAAGAATAGCAGGCTATACATGCAGAGGATGACAGATGATCCCATTGTTATGTAAAATATTCAGAGAAAAGGCAAGGCTTAACCGATGAATGAAAAGAAAGAAAAAAAATAACCACCTTCGATGACAGCTAGAAGCACATACGTGTGTATGATCCTTTATATTTGTAGTATTGTTCGTTTTTGATGAGCTAAAAGTTACATAAATAGTGATGTCGGAAGCATTGAGGCGGTTTTTTTAAAGTTTAAACAATCATTAATTAGAAGCCTCTTTATTGGCTCGTTATCGGTGATGATCTCTGATATGTGCCGAGTGACAGATTTATTACATGCACAAGGTAATGTTTTGTTATATCTTCCGGTTGTTCCGTTATTATGCATTACAATTTTTGTACCGTTTCGGAGATATGGTAATAAATATTGTGTTTTTTTATTATTATTACAGATGGATTTGCTCTTGGCCAACAACCAGCTGTGTAGCAAGGATGAGGCCTATGATGGAGAGAGATCACCCAGAAGATGCCTATTCACACGAACTTTGAAAAGTCTCGGAAATACACTGGCTGGCTGGCAGGGAGTTCCAAACCTTGGCAGTGCGCATTAAATAATTAGTAAATTAAATAAACGTTTTTTATTATTATTTTTTAAATTACAGAAATAATTATATTCAAAATGTGATGGCCACTTATTGTATTTGAAAGTTATATTAATGTTGTTTGTTTTTTGCATTGCATACGGAAATATACTAAGGAGTGATATTTCAGGACATTTTATGAAAAAAAATAAAAATACATGACGCTTGTATTGAATGATAAAAAACTGACCTATATCTATCACCTAGTCCGATGCCCGTTATTAATCTTAAACTGCTGTATGTACTGTACTTTATATATTTTATGTATACCTACTAACCTGAGCTTGTAGCAATAAATTAGTTAAGTAGGTACTTGATCTTAGAATATAATAAAACATTTTTTACCAATCGCTGATATTTTGTTGTAAAAATTCGACATTAAATCAATTTAAAATATTTAATATGGATCTGTATTCCATATTTATTGTTAAAGTTATGAAAAAGTTTGTTACTGTTTAATGGGAAAACGTTAAACACGTTTTGATTTACGTACCTTTTGATAAAGCGAGCCGAGTTCAAAAGCGACCGCAGCGGAATTGATCCTGTGTTCCGTTTTGTAATCGATGTGTCGCATAACTCATGGACTGACCGGATGTAGACCTCACACTCTATCAGATGCCACCAATAACTTACAACATCCGATTATTCGCAGTGCTATTAACGAATAATACTAAGATTTTTTATGTAGATTGATTTACTTGTAATGACACAATCTATACTAATATTATAAAGAGGAAAAGTTTGTTTATTTGTTTGTAGGGTGAGGGTGCTCAAGTCGTACCCCCTAAGGAAATTACACTGTAATATTCACTGCAATTGAAATAAAACAAAATCTTTAACACTTACTAAATCTTTATTTAATTGGTTTTCAATTAACAATTATAAAAACTTGAAATTCTTTAATGAAAATAGATATTTTATTGTTTTCATTGATTAAGGCACCTAGTCGCCTAATTCGTACCACCTATAGCCTTAGTCGTACTTAGAAAACAAATGTTAGTAAACATATTAAAAACTATAAAGAAAAACACTTAATAATCAGAGATCACATGAACAACTAAAAACTACAAACAACTTAGTCTGAGATCAATTTTTATAAGTATCAGACGAGATATTGCTGGGGTACGACTTAGGCTGTGGTACGACTTACGCAACCTTACCTTATTTAGGCGCTAAAAGTTATATAAATACTGATGTTGGAAGCTGATGTTCTAAATTACTCATTCGATTAAGAAAAATCTTTATACAATTGTTAGAATAGAATTTCAGGACGGACATAGGGGCGGTGCGGGCACAAGCTATCTGAATAGATATAGCAAGAACAAAAGATCCGTTCCAAAGAACAAAAGACAAAGAAGATTGACAAAAAGATGTACTTACTTGGAGAGGCACCGCAAGAAGAAGAAGAAAAAGAAAGTAATTTGAACACACTGCGTTTCGCAGTCACTTGGGTAGCCAGTCTGGCAACATTAACCACACTCTTGCGTCTGCAAGAACAACATGACTGTACTGTCTTGTTTCGGTAAGTGAGTAAAGAATGTCAGAGCCCACCCTATACTTTCCTAATCCTTACCTTAATCTTACCTTCCTTACTTTGGTCAGCATCATTTTGCAGCACTAATGGCGTTGATTGTTTTATAGGCGACGGTCACATTCAAGTGGACAGTCAGCCTCTGACGGTTTATTAAAAAAATCGAGAGATGCATTGTAGCATCTCAGTTTTAGTTGTAAGAAGTTTTATTGAGTGTTCACTTCCTTCTTTTCTTAACCCTTTTGTCGATTCTAATAGATTTATCGGTTTCTTACTTTGAATCCGATCAGACCCCGCAAGTGCTTGTAAAAGGTCAGGGCAGCTCAAACTACACGGTAATTAAAGGTTATTTTTGGCGATAACCATCAGTAAAACAGTTACCTACATGCGTGTAATAAAAACCCGACTTCTCCGCAGGACCTTGAAACAAAGGGCCTCCGCATACGAAAAGTCAACGAGTGCCTATATTACCATAAGTTAAGGGATAAAGAATTTCGTGTCCCTAAAATCTAGTCCTATTTTTTTAACTAGATTTCGTGTTGTTTATAAACTAGGTACACTTGAAGCATTATTTGAATGAATTATTTTTCCGCATTTAATTACAGGAAATTAAACTGGAGATTTTTTATTAACATCGAAATCAATTGTTCGTAATTATGCTCATTATATAGTTTTTTGTTGTTGTTGTTAAGTTCTTTATGGTATTGATGCTGTTAAGTTGTTCAATAATTATGAAGTTGAACTTTCCACTCGGAAGGCAGATCTCGTGTGATGCATCGTCCAATAAATTGTATATCCGAGAGACCTTTGGAGTCAAGGCGACACAGTGTGCGACTTTTTTAAACGAATAACGAGACCGACTGATCCATACCCAAATAAATTCACCAATGTAAATGACATCACAACAAATGATCAATTTTACGCACTTTCCGCTGATTCATCGTTATTCTGTACGGTCCACTAAATAAATATGTCTGTTCCGATGTTTTATTTACTTAATTTACTTGTAGTAACACACTGTAAATTTCTGTTTGGCGCGGAATCGCGGATAACGTACACACGTTCCGCATAATCGTCGTTTATCTTTCTCTCATTTACAAAATTGTTAAAAAAGATAAACTTTGCATGTGTCAAGGTAGTAAAATACGGTATGTGTCAAACCTGTCCGCGTCTCTGAAGCCGATCTGCCGCTACAAAAGGCGTGAAGCGCGAACCTTCTTTTTTGCTTACTTTTACACAATAACTCATCGCTTCTATATCAATAATAAAATTCATCGCCCTTAATACAAATAAGGTCTTTTTGCCTTTATTGTTTAGAAATAAGACAAAATTGTTTGTTTGTTTTTTTTGTCTTTATTGTTTAGCTTCGCGAACTTAAAAATAAATTATACATTTTTTTTAATATAATAATTTACATGCAGACAGAAATCAGACTTGTGGCTAAAAATCACTCTTTCGACGCAAGTTAAATGGATACATTAAAATTCGGATATGTCACAGAAATTATAATACAATGAGGTTTGTCGAATATATGTATTATGCCGTATTCAATGATACTGCATTATACATGAGAAAGTTAACTTTTTATTGAAATTTTATTCTCACAGTGCCAATCAAGATTATTGAAAATTCAATGTATAAATTCTTGTCTTTTTTTCTTCTGTAATTTAAGTGATATCAATGAGCTATGGATCCTCTGTGTCAAAAAACAAAAGTTTTCGACCAATGTGTTCGCCAGTGATGATATATGGCGCTGAAACGTGGTCTCAACTATGGGCCTCCTAAGAAAGCTCAATGTCGCTCAACGAGCTATAGATAAGGCTATGCCAGGGGTTATACTGCGAGATCGAATTAGAAAGTACGAAGATCAGATGGCCGCTGCGGCCGAAAAGTTCTCGAGTGCAGGCCACGGATCAGCAAATGCAGCATAGGACGTCCAGTCGTCCACCTACAAGGTCCACGGGTCGACGCTGCTTCTGACCGGTCCTTTTGAAAATATATGTGGGAAGCCTATGTCCAGCAGTGGCCTTCCTACGGCTGTATATAGAGTGATGAAATGGTATCAACAATTGAATTGGTTCGGTAAATATATTTGTAACAAAAATGTTGGCTGTAAAAATGGGTATGCATATTAATCGTTGTCATTAAAATCCAAGTTCATATATTTCATATTGAAAAAGTTCTTAATTGTCGCGCGTAGACTCTATGGCGTCTGATTCGTTCGATACCTATTACGTTTGTATTATTTAATTTATAGTATCGTTTTGGACTCGTATCACTACATTAGCGAGTGTTCTTTTCAAATTAATTTATTCATAGTCAATAAATATTTTAAATCTATTAATGAAGCCAATCAAATGAATGTTCACTCCGTTGCTAAGTCACGTACACCTTATATTATGTTAACTAGCTAGTGCCCGCGACTATAACGCTTGACAAAATATTTAAAGAAATATAACACCTGACATACATTGTCATCTGACATTATACTTAATACTTAATGACAAGCGATGGATCTTTATTTTTAGATAGCTGATGGCCTATAGAAATATTTAGCTTATGTCCATCCTGAAATTCTATTCTAACTATTGGTGAAAGATTTAATAGATTAATAGAGTTTTTTTTAAAAGAAGTTTTTTTTTTAAGTAGTTACTAAGAAACTAATCTCTTGTAAAATACAAGTCTGTATCTACTTTATATAATAAGATAGTGCAAATTAGTGAGATTTTTTTTTGCATGATAAATAGGAAAAGTCAAATCAGATTTCTAGTCTCACATAAATTTAGTTCCAATTTAGTGTTTTTCCTTTAATATAATCCATTATGTATATTAAGTATCAAAACTAATAGCCGTCTCGACTACCTAAGTTGATAACTTTTTGCATGTGACTTCTTTGACCTGTGCTACCTTAAAGACAACTTAACTTATTTTGGTCTGCTACTGTGCATCTTTAATAGAAACATAACAATGTTTTAAAATAAGTTATAAATATGATTTGTGATAAGATGATTTATCGCAGTCTTCTGCAGTTAGTTTTTCAGTTTTAATCAACTTCAAATTTATTACAATTATTATTATTTTCATGAATCTATCCGTTTGAGAGATACGATGTCACAGCCATTCACGTTAAACTATAAGTTTGACCTATACTCCGTTTTCATGTTGGGCGTCAAAACATAGAAAGGATAAATGGTTGGAGGTACGTTTACATGATAAGAGTAACTGGGTAAGTACAGAAGCAGTACGCTTGCTACAAGCACTGGTGTATCCATTGAAATCGTCGTCCTCTAACACAGCACTCATAGATGCGATCTGGTGGCAGTAACCACCACCCTACAGAAGACGTGTTTCAGTGAGTGAATAAGGGATGCCAAAGCGAATTCCCCTATTCCTAAAACAAACAAAGAAACTCACTTCGCATTTATAATATAAACTATAAATAAATTTTGAAAAAAAAAGTCGACTTTTCTTATAAAATGCGAAGAAACTTTTTCCCCAACCTAATATTAAAATTAAAACCCTTAGGAATTTCCTTATTAATGTATGTGATCAAAGCTTTACTCTTACATTTTTACTTGATAAGCAAGTACACTATGAACTGAGGGATCCTGATGAACAAACGAGTTCACCAGGATTCCCTGGGGTATCCAGTCAGGGGATCATGGTGGACTCACCCCTCCCCAATCCCTTGGCCTTAATCCTATTGCGACCGGCAGCGCAGTTGCACTACTTGTGATGTTGCTCGTGTTATAGACGAGTGTAGCCACCTACCATCAAGTGGACCGTCAGCCTGTCTGCCGACCTTAGCATAAAAAACTTCCATATTTTGATAGATAACACATCACTACAGCCTCTGTCCTGTAAACAAAAACTACCAGTACATCTACTAATAGTAATAACTAATTTCAATTTGTCCATTCGTGTAAGTGAAGATTACAATAATTTAATCCATCAATCAATCCTGCACATCTCTAGATTAGTTTTCCTTTTATAGTTTATGTCTCTCTCTAATTTTACGGTTGAGTAAGCATAAAATCATCTTTCTAGATATGACCGCGTTAACACTAAGTTGAATGACCTGTATTCCATAATTAATTTAAATCATAACGTTTTCAAACTGGTGTCATAAAATTGCAAACCTTAATAAATTGATAAATAAATTTAAAAAACCGTTTAATGTTATTCGTTATGGGCACTTTTAAAATAATAATCATAATATAAATGTCTTGGGACTTAAATCTAAAAAGATGTGAAAAATATGCTAACTTGAAAAAGATAATATAAAAGTAAATGCGTCTTAGTTAGCGCCATCTCTTGTATAATTCTTTAACCTTTAGACCATCTTGATATTTTCTTGAAGGCAAGACAACAACCTTAAGTATCGTAGAGCCTTATAAATTAAATTCAAAATATTAATAATAGATGTCACCACTAAAACTAAGTGTTTTATAAATTTGCATTTTATTACTAAGGATACATCGTTGTCTTAATTTACCATAAACATTTTGCACTTAGTGTGTACAATACTTTACTACTATAAACATGGAATTAAAATTATCTCATAATATGAACCTAATATGAATCTCTTACACATATTTAAATTAACTTTAATAAAAATCAGAACATTGAAACTACATTAATAGGAAAAAAATTATAAACATTCTATGAAAAGTGAATAGCAATTGGTAATATTTTTACTCAATACTGTTCTAGCTATAGGCGAGTCTGTGTTTCTCAGCTTAATTTTTGTTTTATTATTCAAGACAATCTCCTTGAAAGGGTCTAAAATCACTTCTGTCGGGACGTCGTATACTGATTTTCCTGGAGCTATCAATTGCTTCGCATGACCGCCAAGAAAGCCCAATTGCTTACAGATGGTCTCTAGTTCGAGTCTTGTATGGTGTTGTTTCGGGAAACATTTTGCATGCCAGCCCTGACCGTGTGACCTGACTATAACTAGACCGGTTCCATGTCTGGAAAAAGATAACAGACTATTAATTGATGTTTCCATGAAGTGTTTTAAACCTTTAAATAAGTTTACTTATTTTAGAAGTAAATTAATTTATACAAGTTGCATTAGGTTAAACAATTTACAGAAAAAACTTTTAGGCTAAATTACTACGTTTGTAAGTATTTGTGCGTAAGATCACAACCATCACACATCGACTGCAGAATAACTTCTAATTGGCTTAGAAAGATAAAGATATATTGCATTGCCAAATGGATATTGGCATATTATCTTATTAATGATACTGTATCCACCCTTTTTATAGGATAAAAACAAATAAGCCACAAATTAATTAAGTAAAAAATCAAAACTCAATATCCGGATATATATGTTATTAAAAAGCTGCAAAGCTAAATGTACTTACGGAGTTCCGGGAGGACCAGATAAAGCGGAACACGTCGACTCATCTTCACCATTGGGGCAATCAGGAATGCCGTCACAGACCATATCAGGCGCCACGCATTTATTTAGGTCCTGTCCATTTCTACCACATCTGGAAATATTTCTTTAAATTTAAGGACACGCTGTACGGAAATCAATAATAGGTATTTGGGAGCATTCAACTTACTACAAGGCGAATAACCGAAAACAGAATGCGACGCAAGAAATTATACTTAATATTAAAGTATTTACTCATGTTTAAAGATCATGTTATAAAAACTTACGCGTGGGCATTTTTTGCGTGACATTTACAGTATGACGGATCCTCATCGCTTCTATCCTCACAATGAAGTATTCCGTCGCAAAGTCTCGAAGGCATCACTGTTCTTAGATAATCAGAACATGTGGTTTCAACCGGCTCGTCAGTGCCGTCTCCACAATCATTAAATCCGTCTCTGAATAGTTCCTTTGCTATACACCTTCCGTTGCGACATTTCATTTGACCTGTTGTACACACTACAAACACAAAATATAGCTAGAAAATATTGAAATGCGAAATTAAACCCCGAGGTTATATATATATGAGAACATTCTAATAACATGTTTCTTCAATGGTGACTTCTTGGGAATTTACTACTACACAACGAGTTAAAGAAGTCATTGTTTATTGGGTAAAATACTCGGTTGCCGAAGAAAACGCAGGACTGAATCACGTTCAGGCTTCTGCCTGAGTATTGACGATTTCATAACTGCGTAATTATACGCATATAATATAAGGTATAACTTATGTTATACCTATCAGATACAGGAAACTTCGAAGGAATTAGAAAACCTGTGATTCGGGAATAGCAGCAATCTACAAAAACATGTTAATCTGCAGTGGGCTTATATGATGTTAATTGACTATAGCTTTGTGTCCTCACATAGAGGAGAGGCCTGTAGCTATAGCAATGACATAATCATATTTTGGACAATAATATAATAATATAGGTAATAATAAAAGTAATCTTACAACATCCTTCGTAATAAGGTTCCGAATCGCAAATAATATTTTTCTTCTCACAAGCATTTTCAGATTCGTCGTTTCCATTTTCGCAATCTTTGACACCATCACACAATTTTTGCAATCCTACGCATCTTCCTCGTCCACACCGTTCACCTTCACACGTATCAGAAGATGGACCAAAGTGAAATCGTTGAATCATTTTTCCTGCAACAACGGATTATAAATCATAATTCAATTCAGTATATACCTATAATACAAGCTACGCCATGGGTGCTGCAATAATTCAATTCATTATATACCTATAATACAAGCTACGCCATAGATGCTGCAATAATTCAATTCATTATATACCTATAATAAAAGCTACGCAGTGTAATAATAGGTGCTGCAAGTGCTCTGCCGACCATAGAAGGATTAAGGATAAGGGATAAGGGAGGGACGGGGTGATGGGCTCTGGCATCCCTTACTCACACACCGAAACACAACAGCACACATGCTGTTATTTCACGATGGTCCATTCAACCCTTAGCGACAATAAAAATGATATGAAACTGCCTTACTTTAAGAGAGGACTTCTTTTCTACCAATAGACAATCTATAATTAAAATTATAAACCCCCAATTAAAATTATAATGTGTTTTTCACGGTGGCACTAAGGGGGTAGTTGCTGCCGCCAGAAAGGCTGCCCAAATAATTGTGAAACACAGTGTGCCCTGCAATTTCTTTTCAAATTCAGACCAGAGCCAACTTTGAAAATGCTAAGACAAGCGCTCGGCTTTGACCCCTCAACCTGAAATAAATTATAAATAAATAATTATTAAAAATTTATTTTACGAACCAAAATACAACTTAATGTCGTTCCTTATATTTCCAATTTCCGTAGCATTAATTCTATCTTCAACACCGCATTCGCCTCTGCTATCTACAAATGTTGCCATTGGGTACCAACCCTGGGACGTGTGACAGCTTATAATACCGGCCCAAGGGCGTTGCGACGTTTTCTTTGGCTAAAAATAAATACGAGATATCTTATATTACATTGAATTGCTTGCTTCAATTTCGAATTGAAGAAATTTGGGTAAATATGACGCCGATAAGATTAGTATCTAAAATTACCATCACTTTTATAAAGAAAGTAGGTACTTTAAATTTTATTTAAGATACATAAATAACGGCCATCAAAACAAACATCGTTATCCTCAAACAGCTTGCGATTCGGACAAAATTATCCGCTACCTGCTATTACTTTGGGCACATAGCCCGCAGAGAACTAGAAAACTTGGAGAAGCTGGTGGTGGTTGGAAAAGTGGCAAGAGTTCTCGTGGCCAGCCTTTTAGCCGATGTACAGTTACGAAGACAATGAAAAAGCTGCGGACAGGGTGGAGTGGAAACAGCTGGTAGTCGATGTCACCAAAGCACTGTTATAGTACTAGTCTGTTGACTATTACAACTTCGATTGGGAAGCTTTTGCTTCTTTATTAGGGCTATACCTAATTATCTTATTTATAACATTTATGTATACCTATACATATATTTTTGAGTGCCAGCTATAACGTGACATCGAGATTGTGAATTTAAAGTGAACAAAAATAACTTTCAATGTAGCGTAGCGCAATGTCGCAATATATTGATTGCCAATCAAATGCAATGTTTTTCCAGCTTCTCTCTTGGTGAAACAAATATGTAAAGTAAAGAGTGGTTAAAAATGTTACTTCAGATAAAGTACCAATCATTTCAAATTTTTCATATTAGCATATTTTCTCAATTAAGGCAAGAAATTTATTGAATGAAGTTATGTTGCGTCGTAAATACAGGTAAGAAGGAATCATAAGAACAAAACTTACTGAGCAAATTTTGGTGTTAGTTTGTCGTTTAAAGCAAACGCTGTTATAATCACAATTTTCATTAGTTTCTTCTAAGAATATGGTGATCGTAGTATTTTCATTATCTTCTCCAACAGCTACACACGTTTTGTTCGCCACGTCATATGGGTTGCTAAAACATATCATTATTATCTTAATATCTTAATATCGTTTGAAATTCAAACACTAAGCAGACGACAATGCTGACAGAGGTTTGAGATGAAATTTTGGCATGACTGATAATTACCCTGGGTTTCTTTTCTTACCCTGACCTTAGATAAACTTTTAAATATCTTTCACTCCTATGCGTGAAATATTTATAGTTTAAAATAAAATAAATAAAATATACAACTTACATGTAAGGAATCTTCATTGGCTTCACCATTGCTGAATAGAACGCTGGTTCCCTCATATGCAATAGTATCGCTTTGCTATGGAATATGTCTATCTTTCCATCTACGTGATACGTTTGTTCATAAGGCCCGTTGATATTGGTTAATGTTCTGTGTGATCCCAGAACCACAGATATATGTGGTGTGGCGTGACTATACCTAAAGCACGAATAATGCAACCTTTTAAAGTACCGTGATTATACGAAATTATATCAAATTCAAAGTATCTAACTTTAGAATTGAAGAAACACTATATTTTTTTAAATATTTATATACCTACTTACAAGCATAATGTAAGATATTATGTTTCATGAAATAGGACATATTTAACTATTTTATTAAATTTTAATTAAAGTTTGTAGTACAAAACTCATGTTATTTTCTATGTTTAATTATACTAATTATTTTATTTTGGTAAGGATTTTATTTAAAATAAAATCTAATCCTGTTATATACAGGGTGGAAAAATAAGTCGGGCCCTGGAGGGAAACTACTTTAAATCTTTAAGCTAGCTCATTTTACATAAAGGAGACATAAATGTTTGTGAGAGAAATTTTATCCTGAATAATAATCCTATCGATTAGTATAATAAAATAGCGAGTTTGTTTTTTTTAATTTTAGTTGGTTCGAGTTCCGGGCGAGCCAAGCGAGTTTTAGAAAATATTTGAATGCAGTTTTGTTTCTTTTTAAAAATAAAGGAATGTTTCCTTTATGTAAAATAAGCCAACTTAAAGATTTAAGGTAGTTTCCCTCCAGGGCCCGACTTATTTTTCCACCCTGTATATTTACATATTATATAATATAAAGTTTCAGTCCCCTGGGCAGAAACATTATATTTGTAACCGAAGACAGAATTGCCACTACTTTTTTATGTAAAGGTTAGTTAAAGATAGCCTAAAGATACATTTAATGATAGGATGTATCAATATATATTAAAGTGGACATAGGGATCAGGGCTAAAGAGGGGACAGAGTATGGTGCCTAAATAAAGAGAAACACAACTCACATTGAATCCAATAAACATATGTGACTGATCAATACCCATGACACATCAATTAAGACACCAGTGCATTTATAATTGCCCTCTACAAAAACTTTAGCTATCCATGGCCATGTCACACTTGTTGTTGATTCGGCTGATCGTTCGTAATTCAAAAGTCCAGGATTTTCAAAGTTTGTAAACAACGACTGATCACAAACTATATACAAGGAAGTACAAGTTTTGGTCACATTAGGAACACATCGTTCTTTAATGAAATCTGGTGTTTCGATGGTCACATGTCTAGCCAAATTTTCATCTTCCTCTGATTCACTGTACATAAAGTGTACTGGTTCTCTATTAAGAGTCGTCCTTCTAGATCGTAACTTTCCTTCAAGTGACTGTGATTCATTTTGTCCTGTTTCTTTTATATTTATGTATTTCAACGTAAATCTGATAGCAGAGCTGAAATTTTAAAATGTATTCATTAGTAAAACAATAACACAAAATTGTTATTTCATAGCTTATGAAATTATGAATTGTACCTAAATCCTAAATAGCGACATACGTGTGTAGCAGTTTCTTCTTGCTTGTCAGCAAATAATCTGTTGCTTTCACAAACAACATGCCATTCATTAGAATGTTTTCTTGTGAGAAATCCTTCTACGTTTACCTTTGGTTTGCCGGCAAAATCATAAAATATTTCTCTTCCATTGGATAACGTAACTGAAAAAAAAATGTGATTTTATTTTATATGATTTTTCGTTAAATGGGTGAATAGTCAAAGTAAAATTATTTATTAATACTCACGGCATTCTGACTCGTCTTCCCCTTGTGGACAGTCATTTTTGCCATTACAGACATATCTGGATGGTAAGCAGGTTCCACTTTTTTTACACAGGAAATTTTCTGCTTCACAGCCATCTGTATACAGCCACATGAAAATATATAATACCAGCGGCCCGCTCCCGGCTTCGCCCGGTGTGCATTTTTTTTAACGTAAAAACCTTTCCTGATTATCCCTCTATCCATGAGCTAAGACTGAATTAAAATCGGTCCAGCCGTTCTCGAGTTTTGCGCTTAGCAACACATTTAGGGATTCCTTTTTATTTATAAAGATTACTTTGCATTGGCGATCAAAGATTTTTATGGTAAAAAGCGCCAGAAAAGGTGTGTGGTGACTGATCAATGGGAGCAATTGGGAGAAGATATTATATAAAAAAATGTCAGTCGTTCGACTGCACGTAAGAAGGGAAAACGTAGCTTCACAAAAATAATTGTATGTTATTTAAATTCTTTGGTTATTATCGAATTAGGTACAGTTGTAGGCGATAAATATTGTACATCGACTTTTAGAGAGAGACGATCGGCTAGTTTCGGCTTCGTAGAGCGTTGTCTCTGTCGCTCGAAGAGCTGTTAAAACAATTATATATTTTTTTTATAATTGAATGAAATATAATAAAAAACGTGTTTATTTAAAACATGATAATATATTTATTTATACCTACAGTTAAAATTAATTTATAAATTGTTTTTATAATCAAGTTATAATATAATATAAGTTATAATATATAATAATTCTCAATTCCTTCCATTTCACTATCTGTGCTCTAAATGTAGTCAATATCACTGTCACTATCAGCCGTGTTTATTACTAGTCTATCTGTGTAGTCGTCTAAATTTGATTGCATGATCGCAAACCTTTTCCCACTCTTCAGCCCCAATCATATTTACTTTTTAGGCCAATAAAGTTTTCATTGTAGTTAAATTCATACCCACGTTTCTAGCGGCTACATAGCTTTTCAGTTGAAATCATATATTTTCAATTGGATTAAAATCCGAATGATGCGGTGGTTATCGCAACATAACGTTGCAGCGCAAACGTCACATAGGTACTGTGTGACAGAGATAACGACGCTCTACGAAGCCGAAACTAGGCGATCATCTCTCTCTCTCTAAAAGTCCATGTGCATTATTTTTCGCCTACAACTGTAAATACGATTGTTGATAGCAAGAAATATAAGAGAAAATATTTATGATACTGACACACAATGACAATTAAGACAAGGACTAACCCCAGACCGAACACAAACTAATAGCCTATGAATTAAGGTGCTATTGCGCAACAAATTTTTGTAGCTCTTCGAAGATAACCAAACAGATTTAAAATTGGAAGGATATTGTCTAAAATATGAAAAAAGAAATAAAAGTAGCCGATTCAAACTGTAGTGTAGAACGTAAGTTAATTAATAAGCCTAAAAACAAAAGTAGTTGTCACGGAAAATATTTATTACTGTGAACAGTAAGTTTTTTAGCAGTATTTTACTATTTTTTTTTTCTCAAAAAATGGATTTTTTTATAAATCTGCCCGATTTAAACTTTTTCAATATAGTCTATTACGCACTGTATTTTTATCTAACAATCTTTTACTCTAATAAGTCAAACTAGGCGACGAAAATAACGCTTTTCTGCTAAGTCCTCGGCTTAAATAGAACATAATTATTTAACATGAAATTCATAATGACAGACCATTAAAAAGGTTTGATCATAGTTCATATCAACATATGAAACTAGATTATTGGTCAGAGGTGTATACCATATTGATTCTTGTAATCATTACTAGTAAGTTTACTTTCATATGCAGTTGTCTGCTTGTTGTTCTTTTTTAAAATTATTTTAAATTAATATCAGCTACATCAATGCTTACATTACATTACATGACAATATCGCGTGTTGAATGATTTTATCCCATCTCAAAAATGCCCAACGCGCCTAAAGAAGTTTTCTTTTCAAAAAGGGTGACCTTATTGGTTCAGGGCATTCTGTTCTTCTAAATTACCATTACAAACAGTTTTCATGTTACCATGTGAAAATTAGATATAGTCTTAAAATGTCTAATTATTTTATTTAAACGTTTTTAATTCAAAGTAATATGGTAAACTTACAACAATCACTTTCATCTTCGCCCTCAGCACAATCAAAAATGCCATCACATATTAATTCGTTGTTAAAAGTTGTTACATAATCGACGCAAGTACAACTTAGTTCGTCTGTGCCATCCTCACAATCAGCTTTCTGGTTGCAACGTAGGTGATAAGGTATAATTTGGTATATTCTGAAAAATAATAATGATAATAATATTTTATTTTCTTATATAAGATTTAAAAAGTGTATGTATTTTAAAAGGCGTTACTACTACCGTCCACATGTAAAATCTTTTGGAACACGATGTCTTTTTCTTATTTTAGCTGGCTGTAGTTTCACAGTGTGCTCTTTTTCGAGTGGCACACCTCTTTTATTTTGAAATTCTTCTAATATTTTTGGAAATGAACTATTAGTTGAAATATCATCCAAGGTGATATTGTTTTTCAATCTCCCCATTGATTGCTCCCCGGTGTCTTTATTTATATTATGTAATAAGCTAGGAGTGGTACTTGCAAAAAGTTCCATTTCCAAGGTTTTTGTTTCCTTCTCAGTAGTCATTTCATTGGTGGTCACAATTGTTTTTTCAGTTACTGTTAATACCTCTTGATTTTGATTAACAACAGTTTGCATTGCCTTTTTTTCTGTCGTCATAAATGATGTGGTTGTTTCTGGGTCAGAGAAAATATCGGACCAATCTTCATTAATATCAGCTTCTTTATTTTGTATTCTCGTTTGTTCTTCATTTCGTTTTAAAGACTTTGATTGTAATTGATCTTGTGGAGATGTCACAAATGTGTGTTCATTATAGTCACCACGTGTTGTTTCTGCACTCTCTGTACTCGATGTTGTATCGAAATGATTTTCCGTGGGGTAGTCAGTTGTATACAAAATATTGCCAAACTGCTCAAAATTTTCTTTGGAATCGATTTCTTTATTGACAAGCTTTGCAATTTCAGTAGTCTCATCTAACAAGGATTGACTTGTAGCATTAATCATATTATTCACGAGTTCTGTAACACTTACAGATATATTTTTATTTTTTTCAGTGTTCTCTGTTAATAAATCCTCTTTGAGCACATTGAAAGTTGAATTTATTTTAATATTGTCATTGTCTGCTGTTAGGTTTTCCTGCATATTTTCTGAAATTGTTTGCGCTGATCTAAAATTGCAATTGTAAATTTCGTCTTCACCACCAAGACAGTCGATTATTGAATCACACACTCGTTTCTTGGGTAGACATCTAGGAACTCCTGACATACATTTAAAACCAGGACATTCCTGTTTTGGTTGAATTGTTGGTAAGTTGGATGAGCCTGTAATAAATAGTTTTATTAGTATGTAATTAGTGTCCGTCGTGTCCATTTGATACAAGTAAGTGAGTGAATTTGTATAGAGATGTTTGTTTTAACGAATTTATTTAAAATATTAAAACTTATAAAAAATATATTACTAACCCATGGTGGATTTTATCCACTTTATAAATAGACTGACTCGTGTGTAAACACCGGGTTCATTTTTACGAGCACATCCGTTTCCATGACTTACTATTCCCGCTACATACCATTGTTGTGCATTGGATGGATTTCGACAAAGCAATGGTCCTCCGCTATCACCCTGAATTATTACAAAAAAAAAATGTTTAATTTTTAATAATTTTGCCAAAATGTTTCGCTAGAATTTTTTGTTACAAAAGCTTAGCCAATTGCCTGAATCTATTCCAACATCGGATTAAATAGTTAGATAGATTTTCTTTCTTAGGTATATATAATCTTGAGCTAAGAGCTATTATGCTCAAGCAACTTTTGAAGGTTATTTTTATTCCCTATCTAAGCTACGCTGACGCCAATTCTATTGACAAAAGAGCTTGTTTTATAAAGCTACCAAACCTGGCATGCATCTTTTCCGCCTTGGAAAAATCCTGCACATATTTCTTTTCCTTCTCTATCTTCTCTGCGTTTGCATTGTGCCCAAATTGGTACTTCTACTTCACGCAAATGATCAGCTGAAAAAAAAATAGAAATTTCATAAGTAAATGTTTTAACCCCTGATGCCCGACGCAAAAAGGAATGTTATAAGTTTGACGTGTGTGTCTGTTTATATGTGTGTTTGTGTATTTGTGTATTTGTGTATCTGTGTATAATTTTTATTATAGAAATCTGACGTGATCGGGATGGTTCTTAGCTATAATTTAAGAAGATAAGCTTAGGCGTTTGAAGATCATAAGTCCATTTGCTAGTTAAGGAAGCGATTTCACTAACTTCCACGGGTTCGATTGGTGTGCTAATATGGTACGATAACTACCTGCACCAAATGGATTATCAGCCTGCTTCCGATCATTACATAAAAAAGTGTGTTGTGTTTTAATGAATGAGTAAAGGATGCTAGAGACTATTTACCTTTCCCTCCCTTATTCCATATCCTATTAAGGTCAGCAGCGCATTTGCAACGTCTAAGGCGTTGCTTGTGTTAATAAGTGATGGTAGGTAAGACATCTTCCATCGAATGGGCCTTCCATTGAATGGATAGGCAACCAAAGTTTATATGCAAAAAATGACTTTCTATTTAATATTTAAAAACAGGAAATAATTAACGCAAAATACAATACTTACGATCCATTCCACGTTCAGCAGTGGCACCCCAACCAACGGCAATACATGTCGTTCCTTCCTTTGGTCCCAACAACCAATCCGGACCAGCTGTCTCTCGTGATGGCAAGCACACGGGCCTAATCCAACGGCTAAACTGAATATTCGGCTCTACCATCAACAACGAAAGATCGTTCTTCATATCCACTTTATCGTAGTTACGATTGACTAAAATATGAGTTACACGATGGTTATGTTCTTGAGGAGAGAAAGAAAATCTCCGAAGCATGCCAACTTGAACTTCATAATAGTGATCCCAAAATCTGAAAATTGAGAGATTTATTGGTCGCGCGATCTTTAAGATCATTCCGCAAAACTAGTGGGGGCAATCGGCGTATGTGTACAAAATTGCCAAGGGAAATGAATTTTTTTTTCTTAATTCGTATTTTTGCATCTTACTAACAACATATAATAACACTAGTTTTTTTTCTTGTGACTTATCTTGCTAGTATTTTCAGAAAAATAAAAAACAAAAGTAAATTTTAGTAATCTACTATTCATTCAATAAAATGGAAAAAAAAATTAATCATCACAGGCAGTGTTGATATTCCATTAAATCATCGTGCGATGTCGAAAAAGAAGGTTTTATTAGGCATTTTTTTTTCTATGAGGTATTACTAATACGATAAAACAATCTGTACGCAACAGTACCCAAGAGACACGAGACGCGGGAATGAAGTGCGGGAGGTGAAGAGCGACTGAATCTACCAATAACGTGTCGGCACCGACGCGCACGCTCCTCTGCCCGTCAAACAGAGTACAGACCTACGCATTGAATACTGCGCATGCCACCTCTACTTTTGCCGAGAAGTCCACCGTGCGAACTATATACGAGTACAGATGGTTCAAAATTCGTGGATTAGGCCGGCCACACATTGTAAGAAATTTCTGTTAGAAAAATTCTGACGCTCGCCGGAAGGCACTTGGTGCATACATTTTGTATTAGAACCCGCATACTGTTAGAAAAATTCTGACCGGTCGTCCGCTTCTGATGCACGCCGGACAGCACCTCAGCCGGACGTAAGAAATTTTTCTGACAAGAATGGCGGAAGGCGTATTTGCCATAGATTTTGTATTAGGCCCCGCACACTGTCAGTCTGTCAGATATTCGCGTCAGTTCAGGCACATCGCCCGCACGCTGTACACGTGTGTTTTTCGTTGTTTCGTACGTTGTGATTTGAAAATGAGCGAAATTCAAGATTTCATTGCAGAGGTGGAAAAATATCCATGTTTATAGAATCTTTTTTTTATTTATTTTATTTTTTTAGTTTATTACTTATGCTCGGCAGGGCACTGGTTCTTTTTAGTCATGTTGTTATTATTCATGCAAGCAAAAATAAATTCTGTTTCTGACAAAAATAAATAAACATTTTATTTTATTTAAATTTATGTGTATTTATTAGATTTTAAGGGGCATATGCATGGTGTATTGCCGTGTGTGTGTATTAAACTAAGGGTTCCTGCGGAAGATCAGTGCTGGCCTATGCCAGCAAAATACTGAGTAGGGACCTTTTTGTAACTTGTAACTTTATTTTATTTTATTTATTTCTTACCGTTACTGTTTTTTTCTTTTTCTTTGTAATTGTATGTTACTAAGTTACAAACAAATGATTGATTGATTGATTGATGATGAAAATTATCAAAATAAAATATACCGAGACTTAGCTTGGGAGAAAATATTTTTCATTTAAACAAAACAATAGTGCTAAGAGCAATAACGTATCTTCATCCATGTTGGTCGATATGTGTTTACATAAGTATACAGATGAAACGATGAAACACGACTGGGCTCAAAAGTTGCCGGATCAAAATTTCTGATAGTATGCGTGGTGCGTCCGGCGAGCGTCAGAATTTTTCT
The DNA here is from genome assembly GCA_936446665.2 of Synanthedon andrenaeformis. Taxonomy (NCBI): domain Eukaryota; kingdom Metazoa; phylum Arthropoda; class Insecta; order Lepidoptera; family Sesiidae; genus Synanthedon; species Synanthedon andrenaeformis. Next base: position 4,467,098 of record OW387783.2, on the reverse strand, counting down.
AACAGAAATTTCTTACAATGTGCGGCCGGCCTTAAACGAAACAGGGACGTAGTCGGTTATTTGCAATAAAAAATCTCTCTAGTCATACTCGAGCCTATTAAAAATTATGCGTGATTAGGTGTTTTTTTTAAGAAAACACCAAAATTTGTAATAAATTGCCTAAATTTAAAAAATGTACATTTAAAAAAAAAACTAATTATGTACAGTTATTTATCTACTTCTATATCTATTTTTTTCTGCTTCTTCTGATTTACTTCAGTTTAGACCTTGCTATGAAAAAACTATAATTAATAAATAATTTAGAGCAAACAGCTATGTTATACCTCATTTTAATCGTTATTAAATAGGCTAGTTTTTCTGCTACAGGGTCATTTTTTGGTAGTACATTTTCTTCCACAGTAAGCTTCTAAAGCTAGACTTTATTTTTCATAACATTTAAAAAATATTGAAACAATTGCCATTACCCATAAACCACGGTATCTACTGTTATAAAAGCATTTTTGTAGTGATGATACATTACCTAGAAGCAACTGTACCTACATGATTCGTTTTTTTTTTTAAAGTTATATCTTTTTTTTAAATTGCATATTTAGTACAAATTCTGGTGTTTTCTAAAAAAAAAAAAAACACCTAATCAGGCACAATTTTTAATAGGATTGAATTAGGGTAGGACTAGAGATTTTTTTTTGCAAATACTCTACGTCCCTGTTTTGTTTGATCCACGATTTTTGAACCACCTTGTATAGGTATCTAAGTCTAAATATAATAAAGAGATGATTTGTATTTTTGTATTTTGTAATAAATAAACTCAAAAACTACTGGACCGCTTTTAATTTTTTTATAGAAAGCTATAAATAGAAATATAGAAAGCTACATGAGCAAAATTATAGGCTTACATTTTATAAAATTACGCGGACGAAGTCGCGTGCAACAGATAGTAATAACATAGATCTTTTTCCGATTATATTACGAAATTATGTTAATATAAGTTAACATTTATTACCTACAGAAAAACTGAAATTCATTATGAACTCTTTAGTTTTACACGCAATATCATTAAAAATATTCATAAAACTTGCGTTATTTCTAAGCAATAACGAAGTTAACGATAGTTGAGGTAAGTTTATTCACTAGTAGAATTATACATGAACCTAACACCAGACTCTTATTAATATTGCTAGTTACCTAATATTATAATTTCTCATCTTTATGTTTTATTATATAATTCAATTAAATTTTCATTTTTAATTGACATTAAAAAGTTAAATTTTGATAATTTGAAATTATGTTCGGCATGAAATAATGTACAATCAAGGTACATAATTATTTCATTTAGTTTTTCTTACCCTGGTGCCATCCAAGTTTTATTTACTGTCTCCTCGTTCTCTCTCTCTGTGTCTCTGTATCTATTTCTATACAATACTGTATTTATTTCATACTTTAAACTCATATTTTGTAGTCTTATATATTCAGCTAATAAATTAATATACTAACAATTTTGAAAAAATGTATATATAAATATAATTATTTCGTCCGCGTTGACAATAAAAATATATACAAAATGTTTTACACCTGACATTCACATCGACGGTCCCTACGTACATAAAGACATGTCAAAAACCAGGGTTTGCAGGAGAGTGTAATTTATGTTCAAACAGCTCTAGAAATAATTATATGTATAAGTAATTATAAATTTTGTTTTTTCTAGAATATTTTATTAGCTTTAGGAACTTTATAATGGTAATCTAAAGACAATTATGCAATAAAAAAAAAATTGCCATTTTGGACATGTCTTTATGTACGTAGGGACCGTCGACATGCTATTACACTTTTGTCAGGTGTTAGATTTTTTAATTTTAAATAATCTCACGGGAATGGTACTTTTTTTCTTTCCTGACTCCTGTATTCTTGAAAAAGTGTATCATGCAAAATTTCATGATGATTGGTTATTTATAATTAGTTAAGGCTTAAAAAGGTAACAGACAGACAGAGTTACTTTTACAGACAGTTACATTTATAATAGTAATATTAGTATTGGCATTATAAATACAATATAACAAAACAAAATTTTTGGTTGAATAACTGACTATGTCCATGG